>CM053580.1:303405093-303433417 GCA_028627135.1 Pseudochirops cupreus
CTAGGATTAAAACCAAGAATCACCTACCCAGCAAAACTGAATATAATGTTTCTGGGGAAAATATGGTCACTCAATGAAATAGAGGACTTTCAGGCATTCTTGATGAAAAAAACAGAGCTGAACAGAAAATTTGACTTTCAATTACAAGAAGCAAGAGAAGCATGAGAAGGTAAACAGGAAAAAGAAATCATAAGGAACTTAGTAAAGTTGAACTATTTACATTCCTACATGGAAAAATGATAATTGTAACCCATGAGACTTTTCTCAATATGGGGATAGTGGAAGGGAATATATATGTATATATGTATACATACATATATATGTATATATAGGAGGGTGTATGTGTGTATAAATATATATGTGAGTGTGTGCATATGTGTGTACATGTATACATAAAGGGCACAGGATGGGTTAAATATGAAGGGATGATATCTTTAAAATAAAATTAAGAGGTGAGAGAGGAATATATTGGGAGAAGGAGAAAGGGAGAGATGTATTAGGGTAAATTATCTCATATCAAAGAGGCAAGAGAAAACAGTTACAATGGAGGGGAAGAGCAGGAAGGTGAAAGGGAATGGGTCAACCTTACTCTCATTGAATTTGGCTTAAGGAGGGAATAACATACACATTCAATTGGGTATCTTACCCTACAGGAAAGCAGGGGGGAAGGGGATAAGAGGGGGGTTGATAGAAGGGAGGGCAGATTGGGGGAGAAGGTAGTTAGAAGCAAAAACTTTTGGAAAGGGACTGGGTCAAAGTAGAAAATAGAATAAGTGGGGGGCAGGATAGGATGGAGGGAAATATAGTTAGTCTTTCACAATATAACTACTATGGAAATGTTTGGTGTAACTACACATGTACAACCTATGTTGAATTGCTTGTCTTCCCAGTGGGGGTAGATGAGGAGGGAAGAAGAGAAAGACTCTGGAACTCAAAGTTAATGCATGTTACATGCAACTGGGAAATAAGATATACAGGCACTGGGGTATAGAAATCCATGTTGCAGGGGCGGCTAGGTGGCACAGTGAATAGAGCACTGGCTCTGGAATGAGAAGGACCTGAGTTCAAATCTGACCTCAGACACTTAACACTTACTGGGCATGTGACCTTGGGCAAGTCACTTAACCCTAATTGCCCTGCCCTCCCCCCTTCAAAAAAAAAAAAGAAAGAAATCCATCTTGCCCTCCTAGAAAGTTTGGGGAGGCAGGGGAATAATGGGGGAGGATATAAGAGGGAACAGATTGGGGGAAGGGGTATTCAGTAGGCTCACTATTTTAGGGTAGGGGATCGGGGAGAGATGGGGAGAAAAATTTGTAACTCAAAATCTTGTGGAAATGAACGTTGAAAACTAAAAATAAATAAATAAATTGGAAAAATAAATATATTAAATTTAAATTTAAAAATTTTTTAAAAGAGAATATCTGTGCTCTAAGCTTTGGCTGTAATGAGTGTTTCATCTCCAAAAAGAGATTCCTTACCCCAGGAATGCAGCTCATTGAATCACAGAACATTGCAGGCTAACCTCTGTCTACAGGCTTAGGTCTACTTTTTAACCTTGACTTCCTGAAACCCCAATACAACTTACATTAGAAATTCCTTGAAACTCCTTGCTTAATTTCCTCAGGAAAATCCTAAACCTCAAAGCCTATCGTGGGAAAGTAAAGAGAGGACTGCTTCTGCCAAAGTAACACTACATTCCTCTGAAGGTCTGACCCATGACCATTTGTAAGAGTCCCAGATTGCTTTCAGTTGTGCAAATGAATATGAGTTAAAGGCTCAATCCAGAGGGCAAGGTCATTGTCTTTCTCTTTCATCTCTATTCCTACCTTTAGTATGTTTACAAGGCAGTCAATAAACTTACAAAGGTACAAAATAAATGAAAATCACACACACACACAAATCCAAATTAAACGGAATGACCACGATTTATTTCAGAGGATAAATGATGAAATATTTCTCTGTCCTGTCAACAGGGAGAGAGCCTCCCACCTCCATTTTGGATACCAAACGTGACAAACACACACAGTGGTGGTTGCTGCATTGGTTGGTTTTGCTTGACTTTTTTCTTTATTATAAGAGGTTATGGGGAAGAGGGGTAACGAGGTGACCCAGTGGATAGAGTACCAGGGCTGGAGTCAAAAAGACTCATCTTCCCAAGTTTAAATCTGGCCTCAGGCACTTACTAGCTGTATGACCCTGGGCAAGTCACTTAACCCTGTTTGCCTCAGTTTCTTCATCTGCAAAATGAGCTGGAAAAGGAAATAGAAAATTACTCCAGTATCTTAACCAAGAAAAGCCCAAATGGGGTCATGAAGAATTGGACACAAAAGAGGGGAGGAAACATACACTATCAGACATGCTTAAGTGTTTCAATTTGCTTGGCTTAACTGTTCTCTGTTAAATGAGAGGGTGAGGTGTTATTGGAAAGACATGCAGAAATCACTTAATAAATGTGTGTTGACTTGAAGTGACAGTAAGGTTAGTTTTGATAGGCATCACTAAAACATTTTAAGAGGGAAAAAAACCAGATAAATTAATATTGTAGTGTTCTTTTTGGAAGAGTGAAAGGCCTGACTAATGGGGCAAAGGACTGTACTTGAGCCAAAGACAACATGCAAACAGACTGACACACAAATATATAAAGGGGATAAACACAGTGACTGGGTTTGTAGCCCACAGATCAGCATGCCATCACCGTCAGCCAACCTGATAATATTCTACAGTCTTTAGGTTTACCATGCCAGTGACCTCAGAAATCAAATTTCCTGCATATTCCCACATCAAAAATTGGAAACTCACCACTTCAGCACAATTGCAGACAGGGAAGTCATTCCATAAGAAAGTGTTAGCAATACCAGTATAAATCTCTGATTCATGGATTGGAAATCACACTTTTGTAAACCTATTGTAATTGTAAGCCTATAGAGAAAAATCCTCAAGATTCTCCTTCCAGGAAATTTGACTTCCAGTCAGTCAGTCAACAATCATTTATTAAACCCCTACTGTTTATTAGGCTCCTACTGTTCCTAACACCAGGCACAGTGCTAAGTTCTGGAGACTAAAAGAAAGTCAAAAGACAATCCCTGCTCTCAAGGGCCTTGGAGTGTAATGGAGGAGATGACATGAAAACACTATATACAAACACATTATCAACAGGATAAATGGAAGATAATCAACAGAGTAAAGGTACTAAATTAAAGGTAATCAGGAAAGCCTTCTTGCAAAAGGTAGGATTTTAGCTGCAACTGGAAGTAAGCCAAGCAATATGGAAAGTGAAGAAGAGGGAGAGAATTCCAGGCCAGGAAACAACTAAGAACAATGAACAGAGTTAGGAGATGGAGTATCTTATGCTAGGAAAAGCAAAGAGGCTGGTTTCACAGGATCTCAGAGCACAAGGGAGTAGGAAGATATAAGACTAGACAAATGGGAGGAAGCTAGGTTAGGAAGGGCTTTGAAAACCTTAAAGTGGCACATTGTTGCACCTTCTGAAGTTGGCATAAGAGAAGCATGCTAATTATCCATATTATTATTATTATACCTAGGAACCCTTTTATCACTCAATCCATAATGACTAAAGAGTTAAAACTGCTGTTTTTAACTTTCTACACAAGTTCCAGAGGGTTGAGAATGGCAGTGGATTTCCTTTAATTACCTATTTGTTGTTAATTTCTGCCTCACCAAACTGTTTGGGGGTCAAAAACTAGATAGGAAGGAAAATTCAAATAATTGAAAATTCCCATCTGGCATTTTCTCCCCTGCCATGTTTTGTGGCCACTTGAGGTTAAATTTGGAAAATGGCTGCAAACATCACCACCAATAAGGAGCCATGTTTAAATTGTGAGCATCAGGAGGGAAATTTTTAAAAATCAATGGAAAGACTTACATGAACTGAAGCAAAGGGAAGTGAACAGAACTAGCAAAATGTTGTACACAGTAACAGCAATATTGTTCAATGAAGAACCGTGAATGACTTACCTATTCTCAGCAATGCAATGATCCAAGACAGTCCCAAAGGACTACTGAAGCATACTATCCTCCTCCAGAGAAAAAACTGATATTGTTTGCATACAGACCGAAGTACACTATTTTTCACTTTCTTTCCTTTATTCAAGTCTTCTCATACAAAATGACTAATATGGAAATGTTTTACATGATTGCACATGTATAACCTCTGATTGCTTACCATCTCAGGGAGAGGTGAGAGAAGGGAGAGAGGGATGGAGGCATCAAATCTTTTTTTTAAATTTTTTAAGTGTTTTAACATTTATTTGGGGGAAATAAATATATATTAATAAAGGAAAAAAATCAATGGAAGAGCTCTGCTACTTTTGATAATGCCAGTAAACCCTTGGAATGAATCATTTCAGAATGCTACATGCATTCTGAAAATACTATCTTCTGAAAACATTGCAAATAAGATAAAGAAAGAATTTGAAATACACAATTCCAGATATGATCAAATCAGAAGGACTACAGTGAGACTATCACCTCCATCATTCTGGATACTGCTTCTTTTTGTGCAACTTAAGTTCATATTAGCTCTTTTGGTTTACATGTCAAGTTGTTGATTAATATTGAACTTTCAATCTACTAAAACTCTCAGGTTTTTCACAAAAATTACTTTTTATTTGTAAAGTATTATTCTATATGTGTGAAGTTGATTTTTTGGATCACATTGTAAGACTTTACTTTAATCTCAATTAAACTTCATTGTATTATTTTTAACCTACTGTCCCAGAGTTTCACTATTTTTATCCTGATTTGGTTATCAAACATTTTAGCTATTCCTCTCACTTTCGTGTCATTTGATAATTTGGTAAGCACATTATCTCCCCACTCCTCCAAATAACTGATAAAAATGTTAAATGAAATAAAACCGCAGACAAAGCCCTCTACTAGCTTGCAACACACACACACACACACACACACACACACACACACACACACACACACACACAAAACCTTTGCAGTTTAACATCAATCCATTTATCAATACTCTTTGGGTCAAGTCATTCAACCAGTTCTAAATCTATCCAAATGTACTATCAAACAACTCACATCTCTCCTTACCACCCAAGAATATTGCGATACGCTTTGTGAAATGTCTTGTTGAAATAGCTAGTCATTAGAGACACCAGCCCAGAGAAGCTGGGCAGCCACATACCATCATCATAAATTTATTGAGTGTTGCTAGTCAATGAGCCTATAAAGTCAAAAAGTGGTCAATTACAGCTCAATCACCATCAGTTCTTCCCAACAATACTGAAGCCAAGGAGGGTAGTTCACATTCATTTACTCACTTCCACTACTCCCAGACTCAGGGCTGAGTTCACTGACAACACACCATTTGTTCCAAGGAATCCAACAACATCTTTATCCAACTGAACATTCAGCAAATGCCAGCATCTTCACATACCCTGATAATTGGCCCATGGCGTCATTGGGTGCTAGTTCAAGAGGTCATAGCTTACACACAAGGGAAAGCAGAACATATACAAATGTTGCTGAAGTTTTATTTTTTCCCCTAAAGTGTAGTGCTGGAAAACCCATGTAAACTCTGCAGCACTGCATTGTGAAAGGAGCCATTTGTTTTACTAACAGAAGTTGGTATGGTGCAAGAATTTCCTTGGAAGATAAAACACAGTGGAAAAATGTGTAAACAGTGGGTTTTCCTGTCAATTTTTGTGACTGGATAAGTAGCCTTTACAAAAGGTAAAATAATGATCATAGTAATAATAATATTAATATTGATTCTTTTTCCTCCCTTTCCCTGAGTTCCTGGGACACACACAGAGGCATTTTTAAAGTCATAGAAGATGAAGGAATTTATTAGTTCATGAATACAGCCAGCATGCCCATGGAATCATTTTGACACTGATAAATAAAGCCAGCAAATGTTCAACCAAGGCAAATGCTTGGGTCAAACTATATTGGCAAACATTAGGAATCTCTTAGTGAGAGCCTCTAGACAGAGTTCCGGAGATGGGGAAATCACTACTCTTCTCCAAATGCCAATGAATGTGCTTATCATCTCAATGAAAAAAAGTTCTAAATATTTTTCTTCACTCCTTAAACTCCGCAGGAGAACAAGCTGTTACTTGTTCTATCACAAGCCTCATTGAGCTCAAAAGGGTGGGCTCTGGTTGAAGGTCAAAGGCACAAGTGGATAAAAACCCAAAAAGAATAAGGTTGATACAGGGTGTTTATTTAAAGAAATTAGTGGTTTGATGAATTTGAGCTATTGACTTCCATACTCCTCTGTAAGACCAACCTAAGGCTGATGAAAGTGTTCTTTGCACCCTGTCGACTTCTTTTCCCTTCTCATTCATCCAGAACCAATGAGAGAATGCAGCACCATTCTAGCTATCTCTGTAAAAGTCTGCCCAAGTATTCTTATTCCTGATATTAGAAGATAGACATTTGCACACTGACATAACATATGCAAAGGACTATAAGTTAATATTGCACTTCTTGAGGTAACAGTAATAATTAGTTGGGGGGCATATGAGAAAGGGTACAAGAGCTATTTTGCAAAAATTAGATTCATTAATTTAGTAAGTTTGTCAGTTACCTACAACATGCAAGACACTGTGGAGAATGTGATGAAGAAAAAGACCCAGTCTCTTACCTGGAGGTGTTCCCAATCTAGTGAGAGAGGTAAAATAAGGACCCAAAAGACTAGAACAAAATGTGATCTTACAATGTTAGTTCAAAGGAAGGAGTTTGCTTTTGTTAAAGAGTATAGGGGAGGCTTCATGGAGGAGGTGGCAATTAAGCTAAGCCTTGAAGGATGAGTAGAAAATTGATTGGTAGAACTAGAAAGAGAAGGGTATACTGGGTGGATTGAACAATCAGAACAGCATGAGCTGATAATATCTGGACCCCTATGCTTTCTTCTTTGTCCCCTCTACATGCCCCACAATGTCACATCAAGCATCTATGTTCAAGTCAATTTAACAAGCATTTTTGAAGCACCTTACTCTGCCGGGTCCTGGAGATATGGAAGTGAAAATAAGATAGTCTCTGCCTACAAAGTAATTGCAGTCCACTTGGAAATTTACATACTTTGTTATTTTTTAATGGCATATACAGTCTATAATTGGGAAACATTCAAACTGGGGGGGGGGTGCAAAATAGGAAGGTTAAAGCATAAATATCAGGATGGCTTAGGTGGTATAGCAGATTGAGCACCAGGCCTGGAATCAGCAAGACCAAAGTTCAAATCCGGCCTCAAACACTCACTAGCTGTATAAACCTAGGCAAATCATTTAGCCCTGTTTGCCTCAGTTTCCTCAACTATAAAAGGAGCTACAGAAGGAAATGGCAAACTACCTTTGCCAAGGAAACCCCAAATAGGGTCACAAAGAATCAGATATGACCGAAGTGACTGAACAACAATAATTAGAGTCAGAGAATCATTTGAGAGTGTTCATTTGGAACACTTAGCCTGGTTTGGTTCAATAAAGCTGCATTGTGCTTTATGTTAGTACTTCATGTTACTAAACCCTCTTTGCCGGAGCCAAGGGGTTAAAATTTCCTATGACAGTTGATAATCGTGTATTTGCCCTAAAGATTTCATTTTGCCATTTGTCCTATTGCACACTATTGCATGACTTTCCATTGAACATCATCCTTTGTGGCCTCACTGAGCACGAACTCCAGGGTCGTCAAGGGTAACCAATGAAAACATTGACTAGGAAAATCACTACATTCAGAGAGGGATCAGTGACTTTGAAGGCAAATTATCAAAGGGAATTCTGCACGGGATCATTTAGATTTGAGAGACAACTGATCCACAGGAGTCTATTTCTAGATAAGCTTAGTTTACATATAGTAAATAGATCAATTACATATATAGGTTGGAGCAATCTTTTCCATATATATGTGTGTGTATACATGTATTTGTGTATATACACTGCTCAATAATCTATGGTATGTTTGTTTTGGTTTCCTCAGTCAAAACCAGGTGTAGGGTGCAACAAATCAGGGTGATTACTTCAGCAGTCCTAAATTTTGGAGGACTGATATTGTTTGCATTTGACAGTGATTCCAAGGGTGGGGAAGATTTAATTTTACCAACTTATCTGGGGAGGAGGGGGGAACCATAGGTTCATAGGTATGTGTGTGTACTTACATATGTATTGTGTATGCTGTATATAGATATATAGATATATAGATACATAGACATGCACATGTGTATATAGGTATACAGATGTATGTATGTATGTGTAAAAGCAACCAATAAACCCTCCACCAAGGCAAAAATGTAACCCCTTCTACTTCTACACATACTCCTCAAACTATGCTCTTATAATTTCTTTTCTCCTTAAAGTTTGCCCTCAATGTTCTCCTTAACTTTATTTCACCTGGATAGAAAAATTAAGGATAAGACAAGAAGTCCAAGAAGGTCTTAACCATTTTGTTCTTTCAAGAAAAAGAAAATGGAGCTCTCAATAAACAAAGCTCAGTTTGCAAAAGACTAAGTTGAGAAGAAAAAATTTACTCTCTCTTTTTGATACAAATCTGTTAAGCAAGCAGGAAACTGTGAAGGCAGACTCTAGGTTCACTATCCCAACTCCCAAAAGCTCTAGCTTATTTCCAGAAGGAAATAAGCATGTATATAGAATCTACTATGTGCCAGACATTGTGTTAAGCACTATGCAAATATTATCTAATTTGATCTTCATGACAACCCTGGAAGGTAGGTGCTGTTATCATTCCCATTTTACAGTTGAGAAAACTGAGACAAATGGAAGTTAAATGACTTGTCAGGGTCACATAGCTAGTAAATGTGTGAACCTCAATTTCAACTCAGATCTTCCAGACTCCAGGCCCAACACTAATTAATGGAATTTTCTGTGCCTGATTGTACTTCACAGAAAAACCCATTCACAAGCTTATTATTCCATTATTTAATCCTATAGGGCATCATTTACCTAATTTCAGCCAATGTGTTAAACTGTATATACAAGGTTTTGTTTGAACACTCATTTGATTGTAGGTAATTAAGACTACCAGAGCCCATTTTTACTAAATGACACCTAAAATTATTTTACAGCAATGTTCCAGAGTACACTATACCCTAGGGGTTTTAGTAGATTTTTACAATGGTATGAAAATAAAGAATGAGGTATGGTGGAAGAAGTCTGCATGTTAGCAGAAAGAAAATTCTAGGGATAGCAATATATACAATATATAAATTGCCAGCACAATATAAAAACAGAGAAATAGGCAGTGTGGCAAAATGAAAAGGGTGCTGCTTTTGGAGGGATAAGGTCTGGGTTTGAATCCTAGCTCTGCTACTTAATTACCTACCTGTGTAGTCTTAAATACATCACAACATTGATGGACCTCAGTTTCCTCACATCTAAAGTGAGGGGGCTGCTGGACTACATGACAGCTATGGTTTTGTCCCAGCTCTTATTCTACAATACTATGGTTCTATGAAATATCATCCTGTCATATTCCTTTCAAAGCTTTCCTCAGACGTCATAGCTTTTTTCTAAACTCTCAGGTAAGGACTCTCTTCTTTCTGTGGGAAAAAATTAGCCACAATTCTGGGTCTATGAAACCAATTGACACAGTAGAGTGATCCAGTTGTGACTCCTGATTCCAAGTAGTTTAAAGAGTCATTAAGAAGTTTCCTTCTTTATCTAAATAATTACCTAAAACATAACCAAAGAATGAGTTGGGTTAAGGGATAACACTGTTAATGATTGTCACAATCACAGTCTGTACTTAATAACTTCCATGATCTTTCAAAAAAAAAAAAGACATCAAATGAGACACTTAAAATTCATGAGAAACTCTCTTCATTTTCCTTGTCCTCCCAAGTTGTCTATTACAATCACACGCTGACCCCAGGCCAAGGAAATGAAGGATTGAAGGCAGTCCTCAAAATTAAAGACAACTTGCGTCAGATGGTTCCACAGTCTAGTGACATCACAGATCCATTTGATGTGTGGGCCAACCTAGTTTAAGGTGGTATTATTAGACTTATTTGGATCAGATGAAAGAGTGTTTGTCAGGGTTCTCAATTTGGATGTTCCAGAACAATGACAACATTCAGATGTCAAAGCCGGATGAAAAATGAGGCATTTCCAACATTCATAAACTAGATTTAAAACCCTTTCTCTGGCACCACTTGTCCTCTCTATGGAGCACATCACAGAAGGATCTCATTAGAAATATAATACACAAACAGGGTATGTGAAGACGTTGCAATCCTCTGACATTTTCGAGGCCAGTGGGCTGGATGTGTAAAAAACAACACCATCAGATGCTCTCCAAACCACATCTTAAAATCCTTTAAGATGGGTTTGTGTTTGCTGCTCTTGGGGAAAAAGGAATTGGCAATGCTGTGCTCAGTGTGCAATGCTCAAATGGTCAAGTGGAAGAATACTAGGGATGTCCATTTCCAAGTGACAAAGGAGTAATCTTCTCAAAGTAGAGTTCTCAAACCCTATGGTTCCTACCAACAAACTGCCCTCATGCTGATGGGAGGATTCCAAGCTTAAAAATGAGATATCAAAGATTCTAACAAACCAATTTAAAAACCACTTTGGGTGTGGAACAAAGCAGCTCAGCATGGGCATTTTATGGATCATTTATCAGGGCTGCATACCCTTCTCTTATGTGGTGGGACTCCATATCCAAGTCCATGTACAAAAACTTGGAATTGCAGTCCTATTGCCTGAAAATGCCTTGGGTAAACAGAGAAGTAGTTTGGTCAATAAGCATTTCAATTTTCTATTTCTCATGACAAGCCCACATCAGACTGGCTGCTTTCACTGGACCACACCTCCTCCATCTACCCACTGCACCCCACCCTTACCCTCAATACCCTGCTCCTCAACTCTGGACATAGAACTTCCACAGGAACAGACTAGCATTCCATTCTCTTGTAACTTGCTCTCAATGTGCATACCTTTGTAGACAATGCAATGCTACACCTAATAGACATACACCTTTGACCTGAAAATCATGTGATTATCCTATTTTTATATGCTTATGGCACAACAAATTTGGAATCTACTAATGTAGTATTTAGACAGAAACTTTGTCAAACATTTCTACCTTTTTAAAGCAGATCCTTCCTTCACAGAAAGTTAATAATACAGTCTTGTAAAGAGTCATGGTTAAAAGACATAATGAGACTATTCGAGTACATTAAAGGCATCCATTTACAGACAGGCAGGCAGAATATTAATCAGAAGGCCATCTTATTTATTCCTCTAAAATTAGTCAGTGCCCTAAGGACCTTTGCTAGACTATATTTAATCAATCTAGTTTGAGTTGCTGCTTGTACCTCAAAGTGATTATTCATTTCTTTCAAAAGATCTGTTTTCTTACCTGAAAAATGAGCTGACCTAAATAATATCTGATGTCCTTTGCAGCTCTAACATTCCAGGATTCTATTCTGTGATTCTCCTATTTTTTTATTCATATCTAAGTCAATCTTTCCTCATAATTAATAAGGTAATAGAATCATAAGGTCACAGAGAATTGGAAAGGAAACAGAGGCCCAAGAAGGATAAATGGCTTGTCTTTGCCTACAAAGACCATCTTCTTTCCACTGTATCACTAGGCCTTCATAACTTTTGAAGGATTTTTTCCCTATACTTTGTAAGCCTTCTTACAGTATGAACACATACATGTGTATACTCTCTACACTCCTAAAAGCAGGAGCCAAATCTACGTATACATTATATAACACTGAGTAAAGTGCCTTACATAATTGGTTGGTTGTTGTCTTTCATTCTCAAAGAGATCCCAAATGACATCACTATGTTGGAGTCAAAGCACATTTTGTCTGACTGTGATTGATCAGACCAATACAGGCTTGGAATGCTCTACCACAATTCAGGCATAAATAGTCCATGTGAACATTTGGAGCAGAGATGTCCCTAAATTTGTGCATCTCACATTTCTTTTGAGCTACTGCAATTCAGCTTCACTCATAGAGCATGGTACCTTCTCTGACGCTGGCATGCCCTGATGGGTGGTCCTTTGCCAGTGTCTCCCATGTCTCACAATCAATATTAAAGTTCTTCAGAGAGACCTTAAGAGTGTCCTAGTATCACTTATTTTTACCTCTGTGTGAGCATTCCCCTTGTTTGAGTTCTTGGTAAAATAATCTTTTAAGCAAAAGTACCTTTGGCATTTAGACAACATGACCAGCCCATCAGAGTTTTGCTCTCTGCGGTAAAGTCTAAATGCATGGTAGTTTAGCTCAAAAAAGGACTTCAGTGTCCAGTATTTTATCTTGTCAGCTGATTTTCAGAACATTCCTACGACAATTCAAATGGAAGTGATTCTGTTTCCTGGCATGGTACTGCTTTGCTGTCCAGATTTTACAGGCATACAACCGTAAGATCAGCCCAACTGCTCTGTACACCTTCAGTTTGTTTGCCCAAACACTGAGCAAGCTCTGGCAATGAAGGCATCAATTTCATTATCTATGTATACATGCCTAGAAACTATACTACCAAGGTAAGTGAACTTATCCACAGCCTCCAAAAATTTCTCCATTTGTTGTAACCAATAGTTCTACAACCTGTGTTTTCTTGGTGTTAATTGTTGGCGAAAATTAGCACACAGAGCAGAGAATCAATTTTTAATTTTTCAATCCATACTTTGTTGCACCTCAACTTCAGAGACTGCACTGAGTACACAGTCATCATGAACAAATAATCATGCACCAACTCCTCCTCCACTTTAGTCTTGGCTTGTAGCCTTTTCCAGTTAAACAATTTACCATTAGTTTTCATCCTCGTTGAAGGCATCTGACAACACGGCTGAAAACACAGCCTTGCTTCATTCCACTGGTGAATGGAAAAGTTCAAGAGCTTTTAATGCTTTTCTGGATGATAATGATGATGAAGTAATTGTGTAACCTTTTAGTCTACTTGCTTTCCTTCTTTTTTAATCCCGCTTTCCTCAAGGAGCCCATAATATAACTAGGGCTGAGCTATTAGAGGAATTAGCCAGACTAGAACCAGGAGTTCAAGCAGTTTGGGTCAAAGCCAAGAATCTAAACACAGAAATAAAGCCAAGCATTTGGATTTTCAGGGACAGGTTTAAAACCAGAATATCATTCTAGAGGAAGAGAGAGGTAAAGAGAGAGAGATGAGACATCAGCACTATCAGATATTAATTTGAACTGAGATTAAGGTCCAGGCTGTCTAACCGAGCAAGGGTGGAGGTGAGCAGCAAATGCCTATATGGATAGCAGTATAAGAAAAGGCAGTAGGGGCGGCTAGGTGGCACAGTGAATAGAGCACCAGCCCTGAAGTCAGGAGGACCTGAGTTCAAATCTGGCTTCAAACACTTAACACAAAAAGACTAGCCATGTGACCTTGGGCAAGTCACTGAACCCCAGTTGCCCTCCAAAAAGAAAAAAGAAAAGGCAGTGACAGACACCAAGAACACAAAGGAATACTAGAGCTCAAAATCAAATGACCCAAAAGCCTTGGGAAAATCAGAATACAATACCAGGCATGAAATCTAATCACTGAGTCAAAAAGTCTGAATCTGAGTCAAAAAGGCAGGAACCCAATCACTGAGCAACTGAAATACAGGACAGGAAATGTAATTAATAGGGAATCATTATAAGCCAGGGACAGTGTCAGAATGGAACTAGAATACAGAACAAGAGCACAGTTACTGTAGAACTAGGGTACAAGTCAAGGACTAAATAACAAATCCCCCAGTTGTTTGGAAACTAAAAGATGAGAGAACAATGGCAAATGCTAATTTGCTATTTACCTGGTGAACAACCACAGGCTTCTTTCACATGTTATTACAGGCTAGTGTAAAACAGAACATGCAGGCAGGAGTTAAGCAACCTTGAGCTGCAAAAGTTGACAGGAAGATCATTGCACTTAACCTAGCAAGTCAAAAAATAGAAAAGGTCTTCCTGACCCAAACTGTTAAACAGACCTCAGGCCATCTGAGACCAATTGGTCTGTCACCTTCTAGCTTCTGAAGAGTAAAATAAAATAAAATAAAATAAAATAAAACCCCCAGAAGTTTATGTGCCTTGGCATCCTCCAACAAAGCAAAATCAAAAATGAGAGCAATATTCCAAATAATTCAAGCAATTGCATCATTTACCTAAAACCACCTGAGGGCAAGGGATGCTTCCTATTTATTGATATCCTCATCACATATTACAATGTCTTGCACATAATAGGTACTTGGAAAATATTTGTTGAATTTTTGAATTTGTTGAATACTATTTAGTATGAGCAGTATGAGAAAAAAATCTATATTCCTTCTAAGCATACAATGAATATTTTATTGATTTATTCAAAACTTAAGTTCTTGGAGCTTCAAACATATAATGAGCAATCAGTTTGCTTAGATTAACAAAAGCATATCTAAAGCAATATTATATGAACTCAAATAAATCAATGATAGCATGGTAGTGCAGATTTTACCTCCAATGCTGCAGATCTCAACCCATCCCTGACTGCCTTGACTATGTGTCTCTTGTCTATGTCACTACAACAGTTCCCCATAAGGTGGCCCTTGTGAACATTCAGGGGACCTTCCTGAATTTCTCTTGCTGTCTCAAGGATATAAGTAACATAGATCCTTTACTTAAGTGTATCTTTTCCTTTCCCAGTCTAGCTAATATTTTGAAATGCATGATGAAGAAGAAACACTGTACTTCATTTAACTCAAAAAGTTCAAATATTGGAGGTGGCTAGGTAGTGCAGTGAATAGAGCAGCAGCCCTGGAGTCAGGAGAACCTAAATTCAAATCTGGCCTCAGACACTTAATACTTACTAGCCGTGTGACCTTGGGCAAGTCACTTAACCCCAATTGCCCTGCCTTCCCCGCTCCAAAAAGCAAAAAAAAAAAAAAATTAAAATACTATATACAAATGGCACCTATTCCCAAGATGCACCAAGTCAAATAAGATTTATCATGTTCCATCTTCTCAATGACAGAAATTCTCATTCCTGGACAAGTTACAAAATTTCCAACACTTCATAGAATGAATGGGAGAATTCCACTCAACAGTGGTGTTCAAAACTGAGGAGCCCCAAAAGCTGTTTTCTGTTGCAGTGAATACCAAAAGAATCTCAGCTATAGGCAAGCTATAGTGAATCCCAGTCAATTGTGTTGGTGTCCATACTTTGGGTTATTCAATAAGAGAAGTAAGTTAGTGATCACTAATATGACCAGTCAATTCTTGGACCAAGTTGAAGGTCCATAAAGCAGTTGAAATCTGCCCAATGACTATGAGTGGTTGATTCCTCTTCCAGTTTCAGACAATTCCATCACTATCTCCTCTGAAGTCTAGTGGTTGATTGGTTAGTTGTTGTCCTTCATTCTCAAAGAGGACCAAAACAACATCACTATGCTAAAGTTAAGGTTCAGTGTGTCTAACTGTGGGTGACCAGACCAATACAGAACGCTCTACCATAAATCAGGCATGAATAGTCCGTGTGAACGTTTGTGGTGGAATCTCCAAATTTGCACATCCTGCATTTCCTCTGAGCTGTTTCAACTCTGTTTTGCTCATAGAGTACTGAACCTTCTCTGATGTGGGCACACCATGCTGAGCAGTCCTGTGCCAATGTCTCCCATGTCACACAATCAATTCCAAAGTTCTTGAGAAAGACCTTGAGAGTGTCCTTGTATTGCTTCTCCTGACCACCATGTGAACACATGTCCTATGTGAGTTTTCCATAAAAGTCTTTTTGGCAAGTGTACATTTTGCATTTGAACAACATGGCCAGCCCATCAGAGTTGTACTCCTTGAAGCTGAGGTCTAATAAGCAATAAGTGGCAAGACACAGTTACCAGCCATGAGACCATAGAATGGAAGACCTCTTTCAGCTCTTAGTCACATTTTAGCCATGATGCTTCAACCCCAATAATTGAGTCAAGCAGGTTATTTATGCATCAAGAACAGTTTGTTTGATCAGCCCAGGAAAAGTTACCAAAATGTTCCAAGTATAATGCTCTGAAGTGCAATCAAACTTAACTGTTGACAAGGAACAAGAACAGTTAATAGTCCATATGGACACACAGCAACACATCCAAAGATGGAACAACTCTCTATGAACATACATCTTCACCCAGTCACAAGTTGGCAGAGCCACAGATAGCACAGGGCACCACAAACACGGACTATAGCCACAAACTAGAGACTCATCTGCATGTATACATGTTATAGGAAAAACTGCCTTTCACACATGAGGTTTTTAGCGTCAGAGACAGTAATCACTTTCGCTATTGTCATCTCTCAAGGATGCAGGACTCGGCTCCAGGACCACCTCCAACAAGACACCTTTCTTAATTTCCCCAATCTGTAGTGTTCCACACACATCCCCAAAACTACTCTATATTTTTGTATATGTTATATTTACTTGTCTACACATACGTGTAGATATGTTCATGTTGTTTTTCTCCCTCAATAGAATGGGAACTCCTTGAGGGCAGAGACTGGTTTTTTGGCTTGTTTGCTTGTTTTCCCAGCTACACTGTGCTTGGCACATAATTGACATGTAATACTTGGTGATTAGAAGGTAGCATGATATGACCTGGTCTTTCCAGCCTCACATATTGACAAATATGGTGCTGCTACCTAAAACCAAGAAGATCAAAAAAAGAGAAGACTATAGACCAATTTCTCTAATGAATATTGATGCAAAAAATTTAAATAGAATACTAGCAAGGAGATGACAACAATATATCACAAATATCATTACGCTATGACCAGCAAGGATTTATATGAGAAATGCAGCGTAGGTCCAGTATTAAGAAAAATATCCATATCAACAGATATGTATCAGCAGTATCAGCAAAATCAACAGACATATAATTAGCTTGATAGACACAGAAAAAGCTTTGCAAAATACAAAACTTATTCCTATTTTAAAACACTAGAGAGCATAGGAAAAATAGAGCTTTCCTTTAAGTGATAAGTAATATCTATCTAAAACCATCAGCAAGTATTATCTTTAATGGAGATAAGGCAGAGAAGCCTTCCCAATAAGATCAGAATTAAAGCAAGGATGCCCTTTATCACCAATATTGTACTAGAAATGCTAGCTATAACAATCAGAGAAGAAAAAGAAATTGAAGGAATTAGAATACGCAATGAGAAAATAAAAATATCACTCTTTGCAGATAATATGATACACTTAGAGAATCCTAGAGAATCAACTAAAAAACTAGTTTAAATTATTAACAACTTTAGAAAAGTTGCAAGATACAAAATAAACCTACAGAAATCATCAGCATTTCTATATATTACCAATAAAGTCCAACAGCAAGAAATAGAAAGAGAAATTATGTATACAATACACAGTAGTGAATGACCGTAATAATCTAATGTTTGATAAACATGAAGATCCAAGGTTTTGAGATAAGACCTCACTATTTGACAAAAACTGCTGAGAAAACTGGAAATCAATTTGGCAGACTAGGCATAGATCGACATCTCACACTGGATGCCAAGATAAGTCAAAATGGGTACCTGATTTAGACACAAAAGATGATGTCATAAGCAAATTAGGGAAGCATGGAATATCTTACCTGTCAGGTAAGAGAAGAATTTATGAGAAAAACAAGAGATAGCATTATGGGAAGTTAAATGGATAATTTTGTTTACATTAAAAAGATGTCACACAAATAAAACCAATGTAGCAAAGATTTGATAAAAAACAGACAAATGGGGAAAATTTTTATAGCAAGTTTCTCTGAGAAAGGTCTCATTTCTTGAATATATAGAGAACTGAGTCAAATTTGTAAGAATACAAGCCATTCCCCAATTGATAAATGGCCAAAGGATATGAATAGTCAGTTTCCAGAAAAAGAAATCAAAGCTATCTATAGTCATATGAAGAAATATTCAAAATCACTATTGATTGGAGAAATGCAGATTCAAATGATTCTGAAGTACCACCTCTCACCTATCAGATTGGCTAAAATTACAGAAAAGGAAAATGAATAATGTTGAAGGAAATGTGAAAAAAATGGGACACTAATGCACTGTTGGTAGAGTTGTGAACTAATTCAAACAAACTGGAGAGCAATTTGAAACCAAGCCTAACGGGCTACAAAACTGCATACCCTTTGACCCAGCAATACTACTACTAGGTCTGTACCCAAAGATATCAAACAAAAAGGAAAAGGACCTATATATGCAAAAATTCTTATAGCAGCTCTTTTGGTGGTAACAAGGAATTGGAAATCAAGGGAATGTCTATCAATTGGGGAAAGGTTGAACAAGTTGTGATATTGATTATGCTAGAATATTATTGTGCTATAAGAAATGATGAGCAGGTTGGTTTCAGAAAAACCTGGAAAGACTTATATGAACTGATGCAAAGAGAAGTGAGCAGAACCAGGACAACATCATACACAGTAACAGCAGTATTGTACAATGATCAGCTGTAAGTAATTTGGTTAATCTCAGCAATACAACAGTCTAATTCTTTTACTTGTTTCATTTTTTTTTTGGAGGGGGAAGGCAGGGCAATTGGGGTTAAGCGACTTGCCCAAGGTCACATGGCTAGCAAGTATGTCAAGTGTCTGAGGTCAAATTTGAACTCAGGTCGTCCTGATTCCAGTGCTGGTACTCTATTCACTACACCACCTAGCCACCCCTATCTAAGACAATTCTGAAAGACTTAGGACGGAAAATTCTATCTACCTCCAGAGAAAGGACTGAATGAAGACTAAAGCATACCTTTTTTTTAACTTTATTTTTCTTAACGGATCATTTGTTCTATGTTTTCTTTTGCAACCTGACAAATATGGAACTATGTTTTGCATGACTGCATATGTATAATCAACATAAAACTGATTGCCTTCTCAAGGAAAGGGAAGGGAGGGAGAGAATTTATATTTAATTAGAAATATAGACATATTCATACTCAAAAATTTGCTTAGTTTTGTGACCCTAGGCAAGTCACTTAAGCTCTCTCTACCTCTGTGTCCTCATCTATAAAGATAATAATAACACCTATCTTCCAGGGTGGTTATGAGGATAAAATGAGATAATATTTGTAAAGAAATTCTCAAACCTTAAAGCACTATATAAATGCTAAGTATTATTATTATTATCTTAAAATCTGTGGCAAATCTTGGAACAGCAGAAAAATCTACCTAGCCATGGGTAGGAATCACAAACTCTCAAAGTGTTCATCCTTGCTGGATCAGTCAGTCAACGAACAATTATTAAGTGCCTACTATGTGCTAGACACTGTGCTTAACACTGGTGATATAAAGAAAAACAAAAGATAATCTCTGATGTCAAGAAGTTCACACTATAATGTGAAAGACAGCCCAAAAATAACTAGGTACCAGTAAAATATTTACAAGGTAAATCAAAGATAACCAGTAGAAGGAAGATATTAGAAATAAGGGTGATCAAAAAAGGATTCTCACAGAAGACTGCATTTTAGCTTTCCCTTGAAGGAAGACCAGAAGTCCAGGGAGTAAAGATGAGGAGGTGCAATGTTGCAGACACAGGACACAGCCAGTGAAAATGACTTAAATCTGGAGATAGAATGTCTTATTTGAGGAATAGCAAGAAGACTAGCACTTCTGAATCACATAATATTGGGGGTGGGGCAGGGGAAGGAAAGAAGTAAAGTATATAAAGATTAGAAATGTGATAATGAGCCAGGTTGAGAAGGGCTTTGAATGTCATATGGAAGATTTTATATTTGGTCCTGGAGATGATAGGGAGTAACTAGACTTTATTGAATGGGGGCGGGGGGGAGGGGGTAGTATCATCAGATATGCCCTTTAGGAAGATCACTTTGACAGTTGAATGGAAGATGGACTGGAAGAGGGACAGCCTTGAGACAAAGAAACCAACAAATAAAGCTATTAAAATAATCCAGGCATGAGGAGACAAAGGTCCATACCAGGATGGTAACAGTATCAGAGAAGAGAAGGGAGTGTATAAAAGGAATGCCATAAAGGTAAAATTGACAAATCTTGGTTGAAAGAGAGTGGAAGAGTCAAAGACAACACCTAGGGTGCAAGCCTAGATGACTGGGAGGATGGTGGTACCCTCAGTAGTAGGAGGAAAGTTCAGAGAAGGGAAGGTTTGAAGAAAAGATCATTGGTTCATTTTAGAATATGTTGAATTTAAGATGACTATGGAAGAACTAGTTTGAGATGTCCAATAGGCAGCTGGAGATGGAAGTTTGAAGGTCAGGAGAGAAGTTGGGACTGGATAAGCAGATCTGAGCATCATCAACTTACAGGCAACAATTGAAACCGTAGGAGATGTTTAATTGTTTTAATTAATCATGTCGCAAATTTCTGTTGTTTTCTTCATCTTGTGATTCTCTGTTAATTGTTTTAATTAATTAATCATGTTGCAAATTTCTGTTGCTTTCTTCATCTTGTGGTTCTCTTGTTGGGCTCTGAGTGCTACATAGTCCTTACCAAAAAAGGAAAATGAGGTTTTCTCCAAGTAGTTTAACTTGGAAATCGAGGGCTATGTTATGTTCCCAGAAAGGCAGCCTCCACTTTCAGTGCCTCGATCTATTCCTCAGTTTCCTCAGTCTCCAGTACAATTCAGTCCCCATTTTACCTTATTAGTTCACAATCCCCATCTAGTGGCAAAAGTAGATAACTGCAGGAGATTCTTAGCTGGGGAATCATGCTCTAATCCCTAAAGGAAAAATAAAAGAATTTAGTATAACGTTGCTTTGTCATTGGATTAAGAGAGCATAGAGTTGGAAAATCCCAGAAGTTATAGCTAAAGTGTTGAAGACATTCTGATTTTTCAAATTCTATGATAAAATAGGAGATGGTTTCTTAGTTCAAAAAAGAAGCTGGGAAAAGTAATGGAGGTAGCATGATACAGTGGAAAGAGAACTTTCTTTGGAGACTGAAGAGCAGTCCAAATAACATCTCCGCCACTTACCAACTGTGTAACTTTGGAAAAGTCACTTAACTTCTCAGGGCCTCAGTTCTCTCATGTGTTAAAAGTGAGGATATTGGATCAGATGTCTCCTGAGGCTCTTTCCAGTTCCAGCTCTACGGTCCTATGATCCTAAGACAGTAAAAGCCAAAAAATCTTCAAAGTTAATAAAAGTAGGAATGGTGTTGGAAATGATAAATTAAAAGGCAATCATAATAAAACACAAGACAAGGGAGATTAATCTCAGGTAAATAATTTATGACCAGTGTATATCCTTTCTGTATACGGATTAGATTTCAGACCAGAATGAGTTGTAGAAATGGGGCTTCTCGTTTTGGGACTCTTCTCCATTTTCTCAAGCTTTCTCTCCCTTGGATTTCCAGGAAGATGAGGCAGGAAATTTCTTTTCCCCCAAAGCAGCAAGGAAATTCTGAGCAGAAGTAGCAATCAAGTACAAGGTGTGTTTGGTGGGGTGAGCAGAGACTAGAGTTCCTTATACTCCAATCAATTCTTGACTTGTTTTTGCTGCCTTTGTTTCCTTTTCTGGATACTAATTAAAAGCCAAATCCTAAGAATGGCTGTTTCCAGTCTTGGACTTTATTTCATTGCTTATCTTGAATTTGAGAGCTACTGAATTCAAGAGGAGGGCATTAGCTGCCCAGAGGAAAAATATTTCCATAATAACAAATATCTTGAAAGGGAAGAGGACAGCCAGTGATATCTAATAACCTAATGACCATTAGTTCAGGCTATGCCATGACTAAGAAGTAGATCTGGACCTCGCCAACTTTCATGGTACTTGCTATTTGTCATTCTAACAAATCAGGTCTGAGATAAATGTGAAACATCTGTTCAGGAATCCCACAAAGGGTCTTTGCTTTCTAGGAGAAATATAATGGGCTATTTGAATGCTTTATATATTTGTTCCTGCATGCCTTTGAATCTTTTATATCTTATGTAATTTCTGTAATGGGAGATATAAAAAGATGCCCCATGCTTGATTGAATCCCTTTGTGGGGAAGGACCTTGGTATCTACATATGAGAAAGCCCTAAATATGAACCCTCCCTAAAAATTTTCCTGAAGAAATCTGTGTGGAAGTATTAATTAGCCAGAAAGAGACACTGCTATAATAAAGCTACCAGGATTAAACTCAGTCTGTGTGAGTCCAGAATCTCTTGGGAGGTTATGGAATGGGGGAGAATGGGTAGCCCTGAACCATAGGTGAAATAAGTTTTCTTAGAAGCCAAGTTCAAGTGTTACTTTCTACATGAAGACTTTACTGATGCCCCTCATTGTGAGTGACTTTCTATCCCCACAAAAAAAGTCTTGCACGGTTTTGCATTTTTTTCCTTTTTTCATATGCAATCCCCTTCTGCTTCTCTTGTGATGGTGGCAGAATGGGGAAAACAAGAGCAGAAGTTGCTAAGAAGTACACAATTGTAGACTATCTGTCAACTTTAATAGTTAGTACTCTTAATGGGAGATCCTTGTCCAGTGAAAGTAAAACTAGAGAAGCTAAAGTACATCAATCTTGATTTTCTTGCTATAAACAAAACCAAGAGAAAGAAGAGAGTCTCATTTACATGCAAGAAAGTGTCACAGGTGTTCCCTAAAGAGATAGGGAAAAGAATTGGCAGAGTTGGTTTTATCATATATCCAAAGGGCAACAAGAAATATTATTTCATAGAATGTCAAGTCATCTCATATTGAAGCACTGACATATGTATAAAAAGACCACTATGAAACTAACTGCAGCTTATGCATCAACATCAATTGTTGAGAATGAAGAAGTACGGAACTCCTACTAAGAACTTAATAAGACTTTCAAATTAAATCAACATATAATCTAGTTGATGAATTCAAAGTAAAGAATGGGAAAAGCATGGTTCAGAAAAAAACAGTCAGTGGACACAACAAACAACAAATAAAGGTACAAAAATTTTGAAGAGTTATATTTTAACAGATAGGAAAAGACTTGATATTATTATTTAATTAATCCTTGAATCAAGCAGATAGACCAAATTGTCAGGGAAAATATCAGAATTAATAAAAAAAATTTTAAGATAAATAAGAAAAAAGATATAGTGTACAATTGAAGTAATTCAGTCCTGAATTGCTGAAATAAGTTATCAGTGATGAGAAATGGTAAATAGATATCAAAAATAACATTAACACTGATTATAATAATGTATACAGAAATTTAATATAATGAATGAAAAAGAATTTATAAAGTATTCAATATGTGCTGGGCACTGTGCTAAGTGCTAGGGATACAAAAGCAAACAAGCAAGATAGTCTCTGCCCTCAAAGAGCATACGTTCTAATAGGGGAAGACAATAATACTATCATTCTAATAAGGGAGCTAAAGTGGGAAATTAGAGGGGGCACAACAGAGGGGACACATATGGTATTAGAGAGATAGTAAGATAGTGGAGATAGTAAGGATGTGGTATGGTGGCCCAGGTCTGGGCAAGATAAAGTAAACTTTCACCTATCAGACCCCAGGTTCCCAGGGATGGGATTTCAATGCCAGTAGGAAGGTCAGAGTGAAGATGTAATGGTTTGGAGAGGAACGGGAAGTGACGGAATTGCCTCGCCAGAAGAGCTTGAAAAGTACACATTCGAGGAAAATGAAACCCCCACATCTGGACCATTACATCCCAGTCTAAGATTTTACTTACAGTGGATGAAGAAATGACATTAAAGAAAGCAAAAAAGGGAAAAGCAGCTGGATTGGACAAAGTATGTATAGATGAAATCTGTCTCTAGGGTTATACAAAATAAGTAAAATGTTTGCCAATCAGTGAGACATGATGGGGAAAGAGAACAGCCAGTTTAGAATCTAAATTCATTTGAAAATCTTAGAATGAGGGTTGATGAATGATTACAAGCAGTATCGCCTCATAAAAAGAGAAAAGGAATGGAGGGTAAATTCAATTTAAAGAAAACTTGGCTGGAGATAAAACTAAGTAAAGTCATTCCAAGGGTGTTAAAGGATGAAAGTAGAAGGACAACAAACAGAAGAAAAATGAAAAAGATCTGCAAAGATAATTATAATAAACATTTTTTCACAATCAAAGAGAGTGAAACCTCCACACTCCTACCAACTATAACATCACAGTCTCAAATTTTGCATACAGTGGAAGAAGAAATGGCACTAAAGAAGGGAACAGCAGCTGTATTGGACAAAGTTTGTTTAGATGAAATCTGTGTTGGAAGAGATACAATTATGAGAGCACTTGAGAGTAATGGATTGATATGCAAGGAATTTGAAGTAGGAGATGTACTGAAGGCATATGCTGACATTGTTTTGTTGTTATTCTAGTCTTCATGTTCACCACTACTCCGCAGTTGGTATAACAAGTAAGTCTCTATAACTAGCTAATATAAGGTAACAATAGCAGGAGGTAAGATTGCAAAAGGAGAATGTAGAAGTCACTTATAAACTGTTCCATAAATTAAGAGAAGATAACAGTTACTTGTAAACTGTTCAATAAATTAGAGGAACATAGGAGCCTCTGGCAACCGCCTCATAAATTAACTGAGGTTACATCCTCAGACTATGGGCTAAATTAGGGAAAGTCAGGTTGGCCCTAATGTCACAGCCCCTCAGTGCCATTTACCGCCCTCTGTCTCTTAGCTGCAGATAAGTATACTATAAAACCAGCCACATGAATGGACTAACGCTAAGGTGGTGTTCATAACTTTGAGATGATGTCGATATGTTAATACCCAAGGTGGCATGAATAAGAATTAATCTATCTTCCACCACCAAAAGCCTGTAAAAATGGGACCCTGAGCTCCTGCCTCCCACCTGACCCCTAGCACTCCTTCCTACTATGGCTCCACATTGCCCCAGTGTTCTCAACTCCAATCGGAAGTTATATGAGTGATTCTCTGTTCCCCTCTCTTCCCCACACTGCCTCACTCTCTCTACTGCCCTATCCCCGATCCCCATACCAGCAGGCCTCCTCATACCTCTGTACTCTCTGTGCCTTATTAATGTGTGATTGGAGCATTACCCTCCCCCACCACCATTGTGGCCATCATTATCTTTTTCATCAAGTCTACAAAGAACTGGGCGTGTTCCTCCCAACCCAATGGGATCTCCTGCTGTGAACCGTTCAGTGTCCAGCACTAAGCATGGTCAGAGATGTGAATGAGAATGAACCAGGCCATGTGGGTAGTTTAAGGAAGAATTCCGTTTATTGATTCTTTGGACAAGGTTTTTATAGAGCAGTGAGACAAAAGAAAACGTAACTCTAGTGTTTTTATCACTATTTTAGTGCAGGAGGTTTTTGATAGTATGTCATATCCTGGAAGTAGCACAGAATAGATAATTAAGATAAGGATTTAGCATCTAGGTGACTAAAATCTTCAGGCAGAGCCTTTGATCTTGCCACCAGATAACTCTTTATGCAGCTGCATCTCAGAAGAATACTTTCAGGAGCAAACTTCAAAGCAGAAGCCACTGTCACCAAAGGTATCTTATTTTGGAGCAGACCACCTGGGAGTTATCTGAGTGCTGAATCAAGTATTTTGGCTGCCCACAATCTCCTTGTGATTCCTTCCTCTTAGCTCATAAACCAGGAGCAATAAGGCTGAGACCTACTATGGCCATTACAAGGCACATAATGTAGAAGAGGAAAGGCCAGGGAGGATGTGTATGAAACTGGTTCCAGATATTCTCTTTTTCTGTGTCTTTGGTCAGTTTCACCAGACTAAGATATCTGGTATCTAATTGTATATGGTTTGCCCAGATGATGGTGAGTGTCTCAGCTTTAACATCCAAGACAGTTATAATTAGTCAGTAGAGATCATGTGGCCCAGAGTAATGAACGTTTTCATCATACTTTGGGGCGGTCCAAACATAATGAGTAGGGTGCGTTGTGTTGAATGGGGAAGGTAGAGGAGCCTGACCAATGTCTCAGTGGTAGGGAAAGGCCCTTCCCTTTGGTGTACTAAGCTAGTATGGGTTGTATCTGGGGTGAGAAGGGCCATCTTGGTACCACCTTGTTTCCCTGATGCTCATTTGCATAAGATCAACAGGAGAAACTTAGAATTCAAACATTGTTGAACCCTAAATCCCAGAACTGTTTAGTAATTATGGCAAATAGCTTTCAGAGGTGAAATTTCAGAAATATGTTGTATGATAGCCATAATGGATTCAGCCAGGAAGGGATGGGGAAAAGAGAAAAGGAATGGTTATAACTCTGTATGACCATCTGCTTCCAGGAAGGTACAAGACTTTCAAATCCTAGCCAAGGAGTGAAACTAGAGAGATTTCTACCCTTCCTAGGCTAAGGTTCTTTGCTCTTTCTAAAAAAGTTAAGTCTCATAGTAGTAGGTATCATTTGGTTTCTTTCTGAAGGAATACCCCTGTGCCCTTGTCATGGGAGGAATTTTGGCCATTACAGTCAGACTTCTCCTAAGAGGCACAATTGGAGGACATGTAGATGCCAGTGTCCTCTAATAATCCACCAATACCCTCCACAAAACCTAACTGGTAACAGCAAAAGAACTAGCTACACAAATTGATCAAAATGCTGCTGCCCTGTGCCTATTGGTGAAGGACCAATGAGTTATAGGGGTTTTGATCCTCAAGAATCACATGGCCTTAGACCTCCAGGAAGATCAAGATGAAGTCTGCAAAATGGTGAATTCCTCTTGCTGTAGGCAGGTCAGTTGGACCCACAAAGTACCAATCAGTGACATGGAACTCTAAGCCAGCAGTTCTCACCCTGTGGGGGTGCCTTTTGGGGGCTGCCTAAGACCATCAGAAAACACATATTTCTGATGGTCTTAGGAACCAAGACACTGCTCCTCTATCTGTCTCCAGACGGGTCCGCCCACATGTAGATACACCCACATACAAGTTTTAAAGGGTCGCAGCATTAGGAAGGTTGAGAACCACTGCTGTAAGCAGAGTGAATGTGAGGGATAGCACAAACTATAGAGGAAACTCAAATCCTAAGCTTTTCTAGGAGCAACTGACTATCTCTGTGGAACTTGAGAAGCATTAAATATGCACTCTCCTTGAGATGGTGGTCCCCACAGTTGTGGTCCTGGTGAGCATCCATTCACTGGAGAAATGGCTACTACCAAAGTTGGAAGCAATCCAGTGACTAAGTGGCTACCCTGTAACTGGCTGCCAAGGCCAAGGAGTGGATTGTGATATGAAATTATTATTATATATTTTATATATATATAACATATTATATAATTATATAATGTATAATTATTATAATTCAAATAAATTAATTTCTACATATCCCTGGCAACCACTTGCATAGAACTGGCAACCAAGGACTGTTCCCGAAGTATGACAATTTATTTCAGTGTCTATTCTCAGCATATTTGTAACTATTCCTGGAGAAGACTGTGGCTATTTGCAACCTTTTGAGAAATCACTTCTTCATGGCTGGTCCCAACATCTAAACCTTAAGGGGATATAAGAACCTCTGAAGGTCAAACTTGTTCTCAAAGGGAGATGGCTTAGCATCCCTCTCCCTGTGAGTATGACCATGTAACTTTGCTATTTTTGTCTTTTTTACTTATTTCCTTGAGGCTGCTAGCTGTATCAACACCCCAGTCTCTATTAATAAGCCACTTACTGAAGCATCAACCTAATCTGTCAAGGTTTCATATCACAGGAATTCTGAATCCCTCCAGACCCTTCCTGGAACATACTATTAGACATTAATTTCCCTCAAGGGTTAAAGGTCAACCAAGGGGCATGATCTGATGCTGCCTCATAAATTATTAAAATTGTAACATCTCTCTCATTGATTAGCTCTGAGTCTTAATCCCAGTTTATTAAATACTATTTCTAAAACAAAACAGAAAACTTCTTTCCCCTATAAGTTTTCATGTATCTCTATATTTATCAAACTCTCTAATCTCATAGGTATAAATAAACATCAGAGTTACTAGTCATTTAATTTATTAAAGTGAAACAAACAATAAAACAAAGAAGTGAGCAATTATTTCCAGTATATCAGCTATGAGAAAAATCACAGATAATGTCACTTCTAAGCATTATTGGATATTCTGATTTCTCAGTTTTGGAAAGACATTCCTACCATTAAGCTCTCTCAGCATGTACTGTTAAAATTAAAGTCACTTTTCAGAAATTATTTCATAATGTTTCCTTGAAAAATGGGAATCAAACTCCATTCTATCAGGAACTAAGTTCTCTTAGCCCTTCTCTCTATCCTCAGACTTTCTCCAGGCATCACAATTAATAGTCTATCCAAAATGACATTTAAATTGTTAGTTTCCTCACAGACTCCCCACACATGACATCAATTTTTAACTCCCAGTGGTTTCATTTCCTCTTAAAGATATAGTAACATTATTCATAGCCTATGTGAGAAAGACTTTTGAAGTCAATAAAATACCTAAGTCCTTCCTA
>CM053580.1:303433917-303446327 GCA_028627135.1 Pseudochirops cupreus
ATCAAAAGTGTTGTGGCTGGGAGATATTCATAATAAATAAACTTGGCCCAAATACTTCACTTGATCTTTTATTCATGTATCACTTAATTTCCTTTGCATACCAATCAAAGAAGATGATGGCAACAAGACAAACCTCAGTACTCCAGTCTCCTGTCTGCAAGTCCTGTAGATTTTGTTTTTCTTCCTATGGAAGAGGGTCTGAAATGGATGTCAGGATCAAAGATACATAACCATGAATATAACGGGAGTTATAAGGAATTTTCTAACCCTATGTCAAATAGTAATCTGGAATAAAGAATCTCAAATGAGCACACGATAAAGGCAGTGAAAAGAATAAACAATCTTAAAATGGGTGGAGCATTCTTCTGACTTTTCATAGCTCTGTGCCTGAATATGGTGGATCCATAGCCATAGCTATGTAATCAAAGAACGTCAGGTTCTACTCTTTTTACGGAAAGGCTTTCTAGGAAGTGGGCATTAGTAAATGAGAATAGAGAGCCACAAAGTGCTCTGAAGAGTTGAAGCCCAACAGATGGTAGTAGAGAACAACTAAACAAACATTGACCAGCAATGACCACCAGCAAAGGCAACACAACAGAGAGCAGAGATGGAATATTCAGGAGAAATAATGTGAAATCCTTCAGAGCTCAAAAATGCACAACAAGAACCAGTTGAGAGAATCACAATGGCATCACTTGAGGACAGCGAAAGTTCTGCAGCATTGTCATGTGAGTTTCCATATCTATATAGATTCCCATTTAATAATCCAAAGTGAGCCTTGACAACACAGGATCCTGATTTGCAACAGTGAAAATAGATTATTCTTTCTAGGAATTTTATAGTAAATAGGAGAAGAGGGGGCAGAAGATAAAGGCATAGGGAGATGGAAGGATAAATGAAAGTTTTTTTAAGGCTGAAGCAAACCTACACATGTTTGTAGGCTATGAGGGTAAGAGATTAAAGATAGAGAAAAGGGTGAAAAAGACAAAGAAGAAAGGAGAGGATGAAGAAAAGAACAGGGAAAGAGAGAGGTAATATTATGGAACAGGCTACTATAGGAGATGAGATTAAAAGAACAGATTAAAGAAATAGTCTTGGCAATGAAAAGGGCAACCTCTGACAAAGAAAAAAAATGAGAGAATGAATGATGCTACAGAGGAGCCTTAAGAGGCATTTGGAAATGTATGACTGAAGTTTAAAGGAGATAGGGGATGAATAAATACATTTGGAAGTCATCTACTTAGAAGTGATAATTGATACCAGTGGAGTAGATGGGATTACCAATGGAACAGGTGTAGAAAGAGAACAGAAGAGAGTGAAGGACAGATCCTCAAGGGACAGCTGCACTTAGATGGCAGGAAGGAAAATGAATCCATGAAGTTATCAGATGTAAGAGAGAGCAATGTCACGTAAGTCAAGGGAAAACAGACCATTGATGAAGGGATAGTTAGCACTATTACATGTTGAAGAAAGATCAAACAGAATAAGGACTGAGACTAGATCTTTGGGTTTGCCAATTAAGAAATTACTGGTGCCCAAGGAGAGCTCATTTTCAATACAGGTAGGAGGATGGAGGCCATATTGCATGTAAGATATATGTGGATGCAATTGAAAAACAGAACATAATGAAAAATCATTTTCCTCTACAAGAAAAGGCTATCATAAATATTATTTGAAACATTGGTTTTAAATTTTAAATATTTATAGTACATGTTGCATTTTTTGTTCTTCCTTTGGCTTTCCCCTTTCTAATTTTGATTTATATGCCTTTCGTAGAGAGTGTTTCAATATGTACTATACTGAATAAAAACTTTGAGATACTGAATTTCCAATCTGGTTTCCATACAAAGGAACTTCTAAAGTTATATTAAGAATATTTGAATTTATGAGACTAATGTTTCTCCTATCTAGTTAAGCAATGTCCATAGCAAGCAGAGAGAATGATTAAATAAGTCTTTAAAAGTTGTGCAATTATATATTTCAGTATACCATGAATATTATTTCATTTTATGCCTGAAGGTGACCATTTATAATTTCTTAATCATTTAATGTAAATTAACAAATCAATCTAATAGCGCCTATTTTATATAGATCAATCTGTCATAGTCATTTTAAAGGACATACACACACACACACACACACACACACACACACACACACACAGCATAGGACAGCCTTCTATGCTCAAGTAATTTACACTCTTATTAGTGAGTTTAGAAATGTGCACAAAGGAAAAATGATAATTTGAAGTATTACTTGTTAGGTATCAAATAGCAATAAAGGTTATAAGTGCTATAGCATTGTTCAGAGGAAGGACAGATTCCAATGAGGTACAGAGTGCTGTACAAAGAACAACTAATTTGGAATAAGAAAACCTGGGCTTTAGTCACTATTTATTAGCTATATGACCTCTTCTTTTTCTCATCTTTAAAGTTTCCTCATCTTTAAAATGAGGGGTTTGGGAGTAGATAATTTCTAAAGTCTTATTCAGTTCTAATATTTCACAAGTCAATCATCTCTGTGGACTTTGATGGTCAAGAAAGCTTTCATGGAAGAGGGTAAGATTTGAGTTAAGCAACAAAAGATAGATAGTATCTACATAGGCAGACTGGAGAGAGACATTGATGTCCTTAAGTGTTTTATTTTCCCTAGGAAAGTAAGGAATGTTATTTCTCTAACAATCTCAAAAAACTTTATTTTTAGATATGTAGGGAAAAGAAGAGTATCAAATAAAGGATAAGAACTCTCCTTAGATTAAGTGGGATAAGAATAACAAATAAGAAGACCCGAACTACTCAACTCACATTGCTTATGCTTACTCTCTGAAGATGAATGATCTTTGGACTAGAAAGGATTGAACAAAAATAGTTAATTGTGAATTGACATTCAATATAAGTAGTGAGATAGCAAGAGAGTACCTAACTGCCTTCGATGATTTCAATTCATCACATCCAGATAAAATAGATACAGAAACAATTGGCAATTATAGAGTCATTGTCAGTGATCTCTGAAAAAAAATCTTGGAGAAAGAGAAAGCTGTTAAATGTCCCAATTTGCAAAAGAAAAGAAAAAATAAGAAAGAGACAGAGAGACAGAAAGAGAGAGGGTGAGTGAGAAGAGAGTGTAGTCTGCAAACTATAGGCCAGTATCCTTGGTATGGTAAAATCCTAGAACTCTAGATAGAGTTGATAAACATCTTGAAAGGGAAATTATGATAGCAAAGATCAAGTTAAGAACAAGTCAAGCCAAGCCAACCTTTTTGCTTTTTTGGAATGGTTGCTAGATTTACAAGTGATACAAAGATGAAAGGGATAGTTAACACTTTTGCATAAAAATCCAAAAAGACATGAAAAGACTGGAATAATGAGTTGGATCTTATAAGATGAAATTAAAAGTAATAAATATAAACTGTTGCACTTGGGTTCAAAAAGTCAATTTCACAAATTCAAGATGGGAGAGGTAGAGCTAGAAAATAGTTTATGTGGAAAGGATTGTATAGTTTTAGCGCATTAAAAACTTTGTGTAAAATTGCAATGCAACATAGACAAAAAAGCTAATGTGGTTTTAGGATGCATTAATAGGAGTGTATTTATTGTCTTTGACATGGCAGTCTTACTGTGTTTTGCCCAAGTCGTACTAATTCTGAAGCACCACATTTTAGAAGAGAGTGGTGAAAAATCCCTACTCTGTGTCACATGAGGAACAGTTAAAGGAACTGAGTATGTTTTACATAAAGTAAAGAAAGCTTGGATAGTAAGGAGGACAAGATTTTTCTCTCCAAATATTTGAAGAGTAACAACGTGGAAGATTTAGACTAGTGTTATTTATTATCAGAAGACAAAACTGAGAGCAAAGAGTGAAAGTAGAAAAATTATGTATTTTGGGTCAACATAAGGAAAACTTTCCTAATCAGAACAAAATTGAATGAAGGTACCTGAGATGTAAGGGGTTTCCTTCATTAGAAGTCTCCAAGTAAATAAAAGCTAGAATAGCACTTGTTGGGGATATTCTAGGACAGGGGTCCACACCACTCCCAAGTGCAGCCTGAACTAGATTAAAATGTAATTGGTAAATATTTAACAAATTAAATAAAACATAGATAATATAATATTTTAAAAACTGTCTTTATGTACAGTTTAGTGATCTTCATTTCTATTTGAGTTTGATATCACTGTTGTGGAAGAGACCCTTGGTTGGTCATAGTTTTGATAGAATGGCCTTTTAAGTCCTTCTACCTCTGAGACTTATAATTTTCACACATGAAATTTCATGTTTCTATAAATTTCATGCCTTTACTTTTACGTCTATGTAATTTAGATCATTTCAGAAAGTGTCCTCTTGTCCTATACTTTAATCAGTGTATTTTAATATGTTTGTATAATACATGTACTTAATATATGAGAAATATGTGTATACATATACTATATATTTGTTGCTGTTATTCAGTTGTTTCAGTCATGTCTCCATGACCACATTTGGGATTTTCTTGGCAAAGATACTAGAGTGGTTTGTCATTTCCTTCTTCAGCTCATTTCATTGACGAGTAAAATAAGGCCAATAGGATTAAGTGACTTGCCCAAGATCACAAAGCTAGTAAGTGTCGAAGGCCAGATTTGAACTCAAATCTTCCTGAGTCCAAGCCAGGTGCCCTATCTACTACACCACCTAGCCATATGTGTGTGTATGTATATGTTAGATCAATGAATTTTATATACAGATCTCTGTTCTTCTCATGGAATTTCTCCTGGAATTGTTGGGCAGCAAACACCATACTGACTGCTTTTCCATCTTTCCTGAAACCACTCTGGCTCTCAGGTAGATGATCATTTTCCAGGTGGAAGATCAGTCTCTTAAGGAGGACTCTGGCAAGGATCTTGTCAGTGAAAACTAAGAGAGAGATCCCCTATGATTGTCACAGGGTAATCTATTTCCTTTACCATTACGGAGCTAGACAATGGAAGCATACTTGAACTGCTGAGGAATAATTTTCTCTTGCCATATAACCCAAAAGATTCCAGTCCACTTTTGGATGAGCAATAAACACCCTACCTTGTAAATCTCAGCTGAAATAGAATTAGCACCAGGTACTTTGCCACAGGAGAGGAGCCTAATGGCATTAAAAAAAAACCTCTTCTTCAAGTTGGAAATTTGGTTAGAGAGGGATTGACTTCAACCTGAGGTATATAGGCAAGGTTTCAGCATTTATTGATGACAATCTGTTGAGAACACTGTGGAAGTGTTCAATCCATCTCTCTAGGATCACATCCTTATCATGAATCAATGTGGCTCCATCAGCAATGAGGAGCGGAGATGCACCATAGGTCTTTAGGGTATACTTCAGGGTATCAAAAAAGTGCTTTAGATTATCAGCATCAAACTGAATTTCATCTGCCTTCATACTGAGCCAAGAATCCTACATCTCTCTAAGCTTCATTTGCACTGTACTTTTGTTGGAGTTAAATGCTGCCTTCTTAGAGATGGATGAACAAACATGCTGCTAAACCCTGTGGAGTTCTTGTTTTTCATGTAGCAACTTCTGAATTTCACCATCATTTTCATTAGACCAGTTATTTTTTATTAATTTATTTTATACTTAAATACACAATAAGAAAAGAAAAAGTAACATATTATTAACATAAATACAAAATAATAAAAGGGTGGAAAAGTACTACCATGTGCACAGCAGAATGTAAGAGAGGATTCAAAATATACAACAATAAATTTCCACTTCAAGAAATCCTATATAATAAATACTATGCATTGTGTTCAGAGCTGTCCATCTTTTCTTTGCCTCCTTGTAAATTTTCTTTTGTTTTCTGCTGTGCTCTTTTTACTTTGTTCCTTTTTTTCCTTCATCTCCTCTAATTCCACCCCCTCCCCAAGAAGGCTACAATTAAGCATGGTTACATATGCAAACATACACATATGCGCATATGTACAAATACATATATACATATGCACACACAAACATATATAGACATGCATGCATATATTTACATATACATATACTTAGTTATCTACAGTCATATCCATATACAGACATATACATTTGTATGGATCTGTGTAAGACACTTGTTTATCCTCTGCTTCTCTGAGGGTGGATAACATTTTCCTTCATAAGTTCAAGTCTTTCCATGTATTTCTAAGCATGCCAACTCATCATTTTCTACACCATAGCAATATTCCAACCTTATACTGTCTAGCTATTTTAAATATTGATTAATATGACTGACATATAGTGTAGTTTGCCTATTTTTTCTCTTTTGATTAAATCTATTTTAGCTTTCTGAAATTGTGATTTACTACCCCTGGTTTTTTTCCCTAATAAATTCTACTCCTGGTTTTTGTTCTTTGTGTGTATCTCTTATTTCCTATCCCTTCTGACTCCTCTACTTATCTTCTACCTTTCCTTCCCAAGCCAACCCCGCCTCCAAAGATCCCTCCCTTATCCTCTCCCCTACCCTTTCCCCTTGACTACTTGTTTCTATCTGAATTTAAAAGACTTTTATAGCCTTCCAAATATATACAATGTTCCCTATTTATCCCATTCCCATTAATCTAGACACCCTTCTATACCCCCACTTTGTACTATTCTCTCACCCTCTTATTTCTTTATAATTTTGGAAGACCTTTATTCCCTTCTAAATGTATATATTGTTCTCTCTTTGACTCAGACCTGATGTGAATAGGGTTCCATTAAAAAACTCTTCCTTTATCCTTTCTCCTACCTTATCTCTTAGCCTTTTATTTCTTTCTCAATTTAAAAGACTTTTACACACTTCTAGATACATTGTTCCCTTTTTAAGCCATCCCTGATGAGAGTAGAGTTCCAGAAATACCAGCCCTCCTCTTTCATTTAATTCCTCTGTATCAGTTCTTCTTCTCACACCTCATTTGTATAAGATAATTATTCTTTTTACCTTTTTCCAGAAGGTATTACTTTTTAGAATCACATCATACTCAGCTCTACCCCAGCCCTTCTCTCTTAACTACCCAATTACTGATACCAATCTTAGACATATGTTTTACATTTCCTCATATAAAAAATAAACACTATCTTTTATTGAGTCTCTTGTAATTAGTTTTTGATGTTTACCTTATATTTCTCTTGGGTCTTGTATGTAAAATTTTCTATTGAGTTCAGGTCTTTTTTGCAATAAAATCCTGAAAGTCTGGCAATTCATTGAATGTTCATTTTTTTCATTCAGGATTATGCTTAATTTTGCTAAATATTATATTTTTGGCTTCAACGCCAGTTCCTTTGCTCCTTAATATATAGTATTCCAAGACCCGAATTCTTTTAGTGTAGCCACTGCTAGATCTTGTATGATTCTAACTGTGGCTCCTCAATATTCAATTTTTTTTCTTGTTGCTCTTAATATTTTTTCCTTGAGCTGGGGGTTTCAGAATTTAGCTATGATGTTCCTGTAGGTTTTCCTCATAGAATCTCTTTTACGTGATGGTTGATGGATTTTTTTTTTCTATTTCTACTTTCCTCTCTTGTTCTAACACTTCAGGAAAATTTTCTTTAATTATTTCTGGTATTATTATATCAAAATTCTTTTTTTGATAGGAGCTTTCAAGGAGTCTAATTATTCTTATATTCTCTCTTCTTAATCTGTTCTTCAGATAAGTTGTTGTTCTTATGAGATGTTTCACATTATCTTCTATTTTTTCATTCCTTATATTTTGATTTACTATTTCTTGATCTCTTGTAACTTTACTAGGCTCCCCTAGCCCAACTGTAATTTTCAAGGCATCATTTTCTTCCTTAAGATTCTGGATCTCCTTTTGCAGTTGGTTAACTTTCTTTTCATAATCTTCTTGTTTTTCTTGGATGATTCTTTTTTAAAAAATTCCTCAATCTCTGTCATTTGATTTTTAAGGTATTTTTAAAGTTCTCCTATGAATTCTTTTTAGGCAGGTGACCATTTGACATTACTCTTTGGGATAGGAGAGGCTTTTGTTGGTTCAGTATCCTCTTCTGAGGATGAACCTCAGTCTTCTCTATTCCCGTAGTAATTTTTTATTGGTTGAGTTCCTTCTACTTTGCCTACTCTTTTTTTTTAATTTATAACAATTTGTTGTAATCATCTCTAGTCCTGGGGTACAGGGGAATGATGCCTCTGGCCTCAAGTCTTCTTTCAGTTCTCCCCTCTGTCTTGGAACCAAAATCAAGAACTCTACCCTCCTGCAAGTGCCCTCAGCCAGCACATCCTGACCTACTGCCTTCTGCACTCACTGGGTGTGTGTGGGTTCCTTTTTGTCTGGGGATGCATCTGGGCCACACAGCTGAGTCTTACCAGTAGGGGTTCCCTCAATCTTCCCCCATTCAGACACCCAACTCCACACACTGTCCAGGAGGTAAAAATTCCTGTGGCTGGGGCCAAAGCTACCTCCCAACCCAGCTAGGTCCAGGGCTCCCCACTACCTGTATCAGTGGAACTAGCTACAGGTGTTTGCACTTCACAGGTTTTCTTCCAATATTTTCCAGTTGTCCCAGGACAGCTACTGTTGTGTCCCAACTCTTGTTTATTTTTATTGCTCCACATTTGCCCTGAGACACTATTTTTGTCTTGTTTGTGAGGAAAATCGGGAGAGGTTGGAATTTTCTTTTTTTTTTCCTTGCTTTTTGGGGGGGAAGATAGGGCTATTGGGGTTAAGTGACTTGCCCAACATCACACAGCTAGTTTTGTGTTAAGTGTCTGAGGACAGATTTGAACTCAGGTTCTCATGACTTCAGGGCCAGTGCTCTATTCACTACACCACCTAGCTGCCTCAAGGTTGGAAATTTCTGACTCCCTCTGCCATGTTTCCAAATTCTCTCCTAGACCAGTCTTAATGTTTAAGCATGTTCTAGCAAATATGAGTAAATGCAGTGCTGTACACCAAATCTCTGAAAGTTGCCCATTCCTTTTCTGCTCCACTGTTACCAGCTCTGTGTTGGTTCAGCTTTCCCTCCAAGTTAGAAACAAACTGTTCCCACTCAGAAAAGTGTTCTAATCTGTTGAAATTAATCTTTCTGGCAGGTGTCTTGCCTTGGGGCTTGCCACTTTTGCTGAATTCAATTTTTAACTTGGAGAGGACAAGTCTGTGATTAGTCCAGTACTCTGCACCACACTTTGACTTTGTCCATCTCACATCCTGTCTGTCTCTTCTCCTGAAAATGACATAGTCTACTAGATGCCAGTGTTTGCAGTGAGGATACATCCATGAAGTTTTATTGCATTTAGGTAAATGAAAGACAGTGTTGGTGATGAGAAGGTCATTAGATGTACAAGTCTTCATCAGTAAGTAAACATTACTGTTGCTGTTTCTAATTCCATTCCTCCCAAGGATTCCCTGTCATGTCTGATAATTTGTGTATTAAATTCACCCAGCATTATAAGCTTGTCCTCTGTCAGCATATTAATGATGAGCATCTCCAGGTATTCATAAATTTTTTTTTACCTCATCAGGGTCCATCATGGTGGGAGCATATGCACCGTTGATGGTGGCATGGCACTTTCCTAGAAAAGGCAATTGCATTGTCATGAACCTGTTCTTCATTTCTTTTAGGAGGCATGACAGCTTCTTGACTAAATTATTTTTGATTGCAAAAGCTACAGCAGCTTCCCAGGGTTCACCTTTACTGTAGCCACTCCAGAAAAATGTGTATTCAGCTTCAACATTAGTAAATTGCCCTTCATTTGTCAGCAGTATTTCACTCAGAAATGCTATTTTGGTGTGTTGCCTGCCGAGTTCTCTTGCAACAAGAGTTGTTCATCTTTCAAGTTTACTGGATTTCATGTTGTGTATAAATATGTGCCAATTCTATGTACTGATGGTGAGTGATATCATCTTCACTTTTGATACTGTCAAGTCATGATGGCTTGTGGAAAATATGGCAAAATTATTTAACTTAAAAAGGCTACAAGCCAAGACTAAAGTGGAGAAAGAGTTGGTATATCACTTTTTGTTTATAGATGACTACACACTTAATGAGCCTCTGAAGCTAAGATCCCGTGAAGTATGGATCAATTTTCTGCTGCTTGTACTAATTTTGGACTGACAATTAACATCAAGAAAACACAGGTTCTCCACCCGCTAGCAACATATCATCCATGTGTGAAACCATCAGTCACAGCAAATGGAGAAATTTTGAATGTTATGGATCAGTTTGCTCACCTTGGCACTATACTTTCCAGGGAAGTACAAACAAATGATGAGGTTGACACATGCATTGCCAGAGGTAGCTCATTGTTTGGGAGGATCCAAAGAAAAGTGAAGGTGTACAATGCTAACCTCATTGTTATATGCCTATGAAACCTGGGTGGTCTACCAGCACCAACCCAGGAAACTGAATCACTTCTATTTGAATTGGCTTAGGAAGATTCTGAAAATCACCTGGCAAGATAAGGCATTGGACACTGGGGTCCTTTCTTGAGCTAAACTGCCAAACATTCAAACTCTACTTGAGAGAGCACAACTCTGATGGGCTAGCCATATTGTCCAAATGCCAAACATACATTTGCCCAAAAGAGTATTTCATGGAGAACTCACATGAGGGAAGTATTCACATAGAGGTCAGAAGAAGTGATACAAAGACTCTCTCAAGGTCTCTCTGAAGAACTTTGAAATTGATTGTGAGCCCTGGGAGGCATTGGCCTCCATGCCCACATCAAAGAAGGCACTGTGCTCCATGAGCAAAGCAGATTAAAGTAGCTCAAAAGATACATAACATGTGAAAATTTAGGACATCCCCATTCCAAATGTTCATATGGACTATTTTTGCCTGGCCTGTGGAAGAGTCTTCCAAGTTCTTATTTGTCAGACCAGTCACAATAGGACACACTGTACCTTGACCCCAACATAGATTTTGGTCTTCAACAAATACACATACACACACACACACACACACACACACACACACACACCTACACACACATATAGTTGTTGTTGTTCAGTCATTCAGTAATGTCCAACTCCTCAGGACCCCATGGACCATAGCATACCAATACTGTCCATCGGTTTTTCTGGAAAAGATATTGAAGTGGTTTGCCATTTTTCCACTGGATTAAGTCAAACAGAAGTTAAGTAACTTGCTCAGGGTCACACAGCTAGCAACTGTCTGAGACTTCCATCTGAACTCAGGTCTTCCTGACTTCAGGGCCAGCACTCTATCCACTGAGTCACCTATTGCTTACTCTCTCTCTCTCTCTCTCTCTCTCTCTCTCTCTCTCTCTCTCTCTCTTTCTCTCTCTTCCCCCTGCCATGTGCACATACACACACACACACACACACACACACACACACACAATTTGTGGTATTAAACCCAATTTTTCATGACAGAGTACACTGTTCACATTTCTAATTGGTAGCATAAATAATGAACTTGCTAACTTTGACACCATTTTAAAAAAATCTATTGATATTACAATCCAACTTTTTGATGGGAAAATATATTGCAATCACTGAAATGTTAACATTCTCCTCTCAATTACTTCTTTTAATGTAATCCATTTAAGAACCATACAGAGAATCCAAACAATGAATGGTCTTTTCTTACTTTCCCCTCATTTTTATCTTCAACTACTAGACTTTTGGTTATTCTTTTAAATTTTAAAATTAATTTTGAAAAACTTTTTTTAGGGTGGAGCCAAGATGGCAGGAATTTGCATGAGCTCCTGCACCAACTACCTCCAATACCTGTAAAATATGACTCTAAACAGAACCCACAAAGTGACAGAGAGAAACAAATCTCCCACTGAAGGTAGCCCAGCAGGCTGACAGGAAGGGTCTGTTACACCACACTGGGAGTTGAGCACAGTCTTGTGCGAGCTGCAGAAGCCCAGACCCAGGACAGCCCCGACCAGTGGCACAGACTGGCCAGCAGCTGGGGTGGTTTCCAGACTTCTCAACCCATCAACACCAAAGAGAAAGTAAAAGGTCAGTGGGGAACTCTGTTAGAATTGGGTGATGGAAGAGTGTGGTCTGGCCCCTGCCAGAGGGGTGGGAGGTGGCAGAGGCATGATGGCTGCAGCTGCTGCCATGGCTGCATGGCTGCCTCCAGAGCTCCTGGCCTGCAGATCGTAGGGGGACCAAGTGACCAGTCAGAGAGAAATCACTCTTGCTTTGACCTGCTTGGATCTGGGTTGCAGTCTTGGGTGATAGTCCTGGGGTGAGAAACACCATTATGCCAAGGCTTGTGGGGGCTGTAGAGAGGGTGCCCTCCTCAGATCTCTGACAACATTTGCAAAAACCCCAGAGATTTTGGACACAGCTCTCTCTACTCTGGAAGTAGAGTTCTAATGTGGCAAAGAGCTCAATAGTCAAGTAATTGGCTGGCAAGATGAGCAAGCAGAGGAAGTGCAATAAGACCATAGAATCCTTTTGGGGGGACAAAAAGGATCAAAACATGGAACCAGAAA
>CM053580.1:303453074-303481573 GCA_028627135.1 Pseudochirops cupreus
CCACTCATGGGGCAACCATTAACTTAATCAGTCACTAATCTAGATTCACCATTACTAAATATCATTAATCACAAAAACAGTCATTAGAAAACCACACAAACCCTCCACCCCTCAGTGTCCAGCAAACCTCAATTTCATCCAAGGGGAGGCCTTTTCTTCATCTTGACTCTGGATGGTCTCTCTGATTCCCTAGATCCCCTTCCATGGTCCCAGCTCCCTCCCGAATCCATCAGTCACCTGGATTCAGAAGCAGACAGCTCCCAGGTCCTTGTCCAGTCCTCAGGGCGGTCCCTGGCACACACTGAAGTTCACAGGGTCCAGCACATCTCAAACCTTTCACCACTTCTCTTGCCTGGAACCCAAGGATCAGCCAGGCCAGGAACAAACAAAGTCTTATCCCAGTCATGCTTCTTCAGTCCTCCAGCAGTTCAGCTGGCCCTAGGACCCAGAAGGAATATCAGCCTTGCAGGAGGCCTTCCAGGCAAGCCCTTTCAGCCTTTGAGGTGACCTTCACCAGATTCTGGTCTCAGGAAAACTCCATCTCAATTCTCGGTCAGTTTCCAGATGCTGGGAAAGAAACTCTCTCTCGCTCCCTCTCTCAGTCTCCACGATTCTTCCTTCACCAGAAGCAACATTCCAATTCTGTCTCTCTGTCTCTGGAATTCTTCTTTATATACACACACTGGCCTCCTGTCTGAGCCAATCCCTTTCTGCCACATCATCAGGGGAGTTCACACCCTCTCAACAGGGGACAGGGCTCACATCTTCCACACTTAGCCCTAAGTTACTAAGTGCTAAGTATCTGCTAACCTGATTGCTATTACAGTATTTTAACCTAAAGGAATTGGGAAGTCACTGAAACTTCTCGAATGAAGTAGTAACATGGTAAGACTTACACTTTAAGAATATGAATTTAGAAGTGGCTAGGTGGTGCAGTGAATAGAGCATTGGCTCTGGAGTCAGGAGGACCTGAGTTCAAATTCGACCTCAGACATTTAACACTTACTAGCCATGTGACCTTGGGCAAGTAACTTAACCCCAATTGCCCTGCATTCTCCCCTCCAAAAGAAAAGGCAAAAAAAAAAAAAGAATATTAATTAAATAGCTATGTGGAGGATGGAATGGAGAGAGAAGAGATTAGATACAGGAATACTAATTAAAAGGCTATTGCAAATCATCAAAAAATTATCTGGTGCTAGTTAAGAAATAGAAAATTAGAATATTGTGACATATTTATAGCCTGGAACCCAATAACCCAGTGTTCAATAAAACCAAAAATATAAATTACTTAAAAAAGAATTCCATATTTGAAAACTGAAAAGCAGTTTGATAGATGTTAAGTTAAACAAATATCTTTCACCACATTCCATAATAAATCTAAAATAGATATGTTAACCATTATATCAAAGGTCATACCATAAAAAATTAGAAGAGCCAATCATATACCTTTTCAAGCTAAAAGTAGGAAGTGAACTCATAACTAGACAAGGAATAGAGGTAATTACAAAAGACATATTAGATAACTTTGATTACTGATAATGAAAACCTTCTGCAGAAAAAGAGAGAGAGAAAGAGAAAGAGAGAGAGAGAAAGAGGGAGAGAGAGAGAGAGAGGGAGATCTAGAATAAGAAAGAAAGCTTTGAACTGTTTTTTAAAAAAATATTTATATAAAATATCTCTGAGAAAGGTCGAGTATCTACTATATGTAGACAATGAAATTACACCTTCTACAAGAAGCCTTTCCCTTTTCCTCTTAATTTTAGCACCTTCCTTCTGTTGATTATTTCCCATTTATCCTGTATATAGATTATTTGTACAGTTTTTTGCATATTGTCTCTCCCATCAGACCATTAGACTGTTAACTCCTCAAGAGTAGGAACTATCTTTTGCTTTTATTTATATACCCAGCAGCAGTGCCTAAGGCATAGTAGGCACTTAATAAATAATTATTTTCTGATAATTAATAGAAATATACAAGATGAAAAGTCATCCTTCAATAGACAAGTGATCAGTTGACATGGATAGTTCTTAAAAGAATTGTAAATTATTAACCACCATGTAAAAGAGGGTTACAAATCATTAATAATAAGAGAAACAAAAAATCAAAACAACCTCATACCCAGCAAGTTGGCAAAGATGACAAATGATACAGATAATCAATGCTGAAGGGATTGTAGAAAGACTGGCACACTATATAGCATTGTTGGTGGGCTATAAATGAGAATAATCATTCTGGAAATCAATTTGGAATTATAAAAATAAAGTGGCTAAAATGTCTGTACCCTTTGACCCAAAGACTTCATTACTAGGCTAATCATAAACAAAAATAAAGGTTCCTTATATATCAAAATATTTTTAGCAGCTCTTTTGTGGTAACAACAAACTGGAAATAAAGTATAAGCCCATTATGAATAATGGCTTAATAAATTTTGGTACTTGAATGTAATGGAATATTATTACATAGTAAGAAATAAAAACCATGATGAATACAGAGATATAGTTAAACATATGAACTGATAAAAATCAGAGCCAGAGAAACAATATACACAATGACTTGAACAATGTCAACAGGAAAAAAAAAAACTATAAGACAATAAAAAAAATAGTGCTAAAAATTTAAAAAGAACAAGAGATTTGGGAACACATCCTCTAGGAGCAGAGAGCCCATAGGCATGAAACACTGTATTTAATATCTGATATTTTCAATATATTGATCAATTTTATTTAATCTTTGTCTCTTCCCTTTTAAAAAAAATCTTTGTTAGAAAGGGTGGCTCTGGAAAGCAGAGGTGGTACACAGGGAGAAATCTAAGTGATTAAAAAACAAAAATACGTCAGTAAAATCAACCTAAATTGGACAAATAAAAAATTATTGAAAACAGTCAAAGCCAGAGGTGATAAGCATCTGAATTAGTTTAGTGGGTGTGTTAAAAGAATGAAATAGATGCAACAGATATTGAGGAAGTGGAGTTGAATGATTCAGAAACTGATTGGATGTGAGGGTTGTGAATGAGAATGAAAAATAGAAGATAAATCCAACTTGTAAGGCAGAAGATGATGCTTTGCCTGGGTCACTGAATGGTTTCAGGTAAAGCTCCTTTTAGTATGTCAGTGACTAAATCCATTTTGTTGGAATACAAGCAAACCCATCTTTTACACAATTTAGTTCAATTTCAAATAATTATTAGCAAGGATACATACAAAAACATACACACACACACACACACATATGTTAAGACAGGCAGTTTTAACCTGGGGACCAGGAACTTTTTTAAATTGATATTTGTGTTTCAATATAATTGGTTTCCTTTGTAATCCTATTTCTTTTAGGCATTTCAAAATATTATTCTGAGAATAATGAAACTAGTGAAATAAAAGAATGTCTCAGAGAATAGGTTCCATAATGTCAAAGGAGCCCATGATATAAAAAAAAATGTTCTTGTGTATTTAAATCCTCTAATATTTGACAAAAACTTGATAGTAGGAATGATTTTTTTAATGTTCCTAATTTCTCATAGAATCTTTTCATCAATTCTTAGTATGCTGACATTTTTAAAGTGTTATGTTCAGTAAAACACTGACGATAACATTCTTCAAAAAGATACAGCATGATTATGTAGCTTTATGTGTCTTCTCCCTATTTTCTGGCCCTTCCTTCTATTTCTCTAGTTTCCCATTGTACTTTTCCCTATTTTATTTGAATTAAATTAATATCCAACTATAGATGGGACAAAAGAGTCCAGTGACACAGGTCAATGGCAACTTTCTATTACACTATTGCTGCCACATTTTTAGGCCTCTGGAATGTTTCTTTGGTTCCTAAGGAGGTATTTCAGCTTCGGATTCAGTCACTTTTTAGCTGTTACAATATGATTCTGAACTTAAATAGGCTATTTGACATTTCTACTCTACTGGATCTTATTTAACCTACTTTTTCTTGCCTGAACTGCCTGGAAAGAATACCCAATTAGGGAAAGGAGGGCTATGAACTTAGCAGTTTGTAACAAATGAATGAGAAAGCTTTGATTCCCTCAGACCATCTTCTGCATTCTTGTTAAACTGGTTTTTGTGCACATGTTGGGAAATCTGATTTTTGTCATTAGTTTGAAAGGATGAAAATATTACCCAACTTAAGAGACATCCAGCTAGATGTTTTAAAGAAAAAAAAATGGTTTAAAAATTATTTGTCCAAATGAAAAAACCCTGTATGTTGTTCCCTGCACCAATAATCATACATAAACAAAATGACTCCAAATACCACAAATTTTCCTTCAACCATCATGCAATACAACAATGGTTTTTTGAGAGCTTATTTTGTATAAAGTTCAGTGTTCATGACAGCATACTTTTCCCAGACATAGAGATGGAAGGAAGAATTGAAGAGGTAAGTGGAAGTAGGAGATCATATTTCAAATTGGTTCCCCTGTTCTTGGCTAGTCTTTGGCACTACTCCCAATCATTAGACTTTATTCCAAGAAAACAAAACATCAACTACCCTACCTGACATTTGTTGAACTAGGTTTTCTTCCTTAGTTGTAATCACTTTATCAATCAGGTAAAATGAGCTACTAGCTTCTTTGAACACAAACACACACACACACACACACACACACACACACACACAAACACACACACACACGAACATCTCCTCACCCAAAGTGGCCACCCATAGTATTATACCCTCACAAAACACAACATTCCATCTCTCTAGAAGGTAGGTGCTTATTTAGTCATAAGGGCCAAGGAAGAGAGCCTGAAAGTGAACGGGTCTCTGCACACACTAGAAAAACCGTTTGAGGTAAAGGTTAATAGAATTAGAATAGTTCCAGTTAAGAACTCTCAACATCTCCCTTATTGGCAGAGTACTTCTGCTACAATTAAACAAATCACTTCTATCTGCCATGAAACTAGTATAGAAGCAGAAGACCCCATATGTGTAATCATCTCTTTTAATGAACTGGTTACATTTAGAGGTAGAGACTGGATCTGTGATTTCATTGGTATAAGAAAAACTCCCAGGAGCAGAAATTTCTCCAAGTAATACAGGCTAGTATCTACTCTGAAATTTATAGTCTTAAAGAGTCACCTAGACAACTGAGAGCTTAATTGAGGATCACCAGGATCACACAGTCTTTATGGGTCAGAGGCAGGACATAAACTCAGGTCCTTCTAGTCTGGAGATCTCTTTATCTACTCTGATATACTTGCTTTCTAACCAGTTATACACATAAAATAAATTAAATAATAAAGGACTCATGGAAATGGATATATATTACAAACATCAACTATTGTTATTTTGGGGTGCTAATATTATAACAGGCATGAGAGTAGGATGCAAGTATAAGTGCAAAGTATTAGCACTCATTCCCTGCCCTCGAGATTATATGCAAATACTCCTAATACATACTTCAGTTATTCTGATAAATACAAATATGTCAGCATAGGAAGGACAGTGAATTGACTTGAAGCAAATGGAGCAAATCATGTTCTGTTCTTTGGGGGATGGTGAATTTTGATGAATAATTTAAAAGATGGAAAAGACACAATGATATGAGGAAGAAAGAGACTATTCCTAAATGGAAAGAACAACCTATTCATGGAATCCCAGAATTCAAGGATAAGGTAAAAATAATTTATTCCCTAAAACTAAAGCTAATGAATCAACACAAAGCAGATTTGTAGCACACATGAAATTATCTAGTTACAGAAGCAACCCAGCCAAAAAATTCTTTCCAAATGTGCTACTAATGAGACTTGGGTGTCTTTAAATCTCTTTAACACCAATAGAAAATGCCACAAATGCAAGATTATGGTTTATCTTGGAAACTAAAATATATTTATGATAATACATCTAAACAGGAAGGTTGTAAACTGTATTAAGGTTAGAAAAGGAGGCAGAGGGGAAGAAATAGCATGTCCCAGATGCCGTCAAAGAAAAGAAGTGGTCTAGTTTTAATGACCTAGAATGAAGATGAATCGCATACCTAACTATAACAGTGTAGTTGATTCTATGACTCTATACGCAGCTCCCTCCTGACCTCCACTCATTCCATTTTCTCAGTAATGGAAGATGCTCACTGCATCCAACAGCTAAAAAGAGTGATTTTCTCATTTCCTCTCCCTGTTGAAAATATTAGAAGTCTTTCTACCAACAACAAATAAGTTTGAAAGATGTCTCAACCAGTATTCTTGGCTATACACAGCAGGACATAAATCTCAAACCTATATCAGAGATGCTTTAATTAGGTATGGCACAGAGAGAGGCAGATTCAAGACCAGGCTTACACTGGAAGACAATCAGGGGAATAGATGATCTTTGAGCCTGAATTGGCCTTTCACTGAAGTTTTCATCCTCAGGACTTCTCAGAATAGAGTTGACAACAGAGAGATACTAAATTCAACCTTCCCATATCTGAATCTAAGTCTTGAGGAAAACTCATTTCCATGCTATTCTGGGAGAAAAGAGAAGTATCATTGGGGAGTGTCTTAATATTGTTTCATTGCATTAATATTTATTCTCTTTCAATTAAATATTTTACTGTTTCAGTATTGCTTCTGTGTCTGAGACTGTTGGCAAAGTAATCAACCCAATGTCTAGTACTAAATTAAATTCAAATGTTCCCACTTTCTTTTTTATTCTAATTCAAAGTCTCCACATACAGTCCAAGAAAGTTTTTACAGGTGACGGAACTCAAAACTACTTTGGCTTTTTATGAATACTATTATTTACAGCTTACCAAGAAATATTTTGTTTTGTAGTTTGCTTTCCTGAGTAAAATGCCCACCCAGAAAGGAACGCTACGTGCAAAGAGCCACCATAATTTATTCTACGTGTGGAAATACTACGCAAAATTAAGAAATTTACATTTTGTCTTATGTCAGCCTTTTATGAGTTTGATTGCTTTAAATCAGATTACCCATCAGTGAACTGATAAAATTAAGCTAACAAAATTGCAGAGGTAACCATATCTCAGTTAGTGATGACACCATCATACCATAGTAATCCCATGAGACCAGTGTGAAAAAACCATTTAAATGTCTATAAATCTTAAATATGAGAGTGGTCAAAGATAAACATATATTTAAAAGTTAAGCCACAAGCTCAAGAATATATAGATGGAAGGGACACAACAAGATTGAGGAAGAAAGAGACTTCTCTTAATAAGTCTTGTATTTAGTCCTGCTTATGTTTCTGTAGATCTTACTACAAATCTGCGGCTCTGCCTCTATTGACAAGCATCCTCTCCAACTAGGTCAGGTGGAGATATCAAAGTCTGAAGCTAACTAAATTGAAATAAACAGTACAAACTATGTTCTGTTCATTTGCAGATGGTGAGTAGAAATAACAGCATCATTTTCATTTCTAAATTGCCTACTGTAAAAACACCCATTGACAGTAACAACAATTAATAGTTACTGGCATCTAAGGATCTGAAGGTGCCATAAAAGTTAGTTGCAGAGAACTGTGGCCCCATGAAAAAATCAAGCAAACCCTTTTAGATATCACTGACCAAATACACTCAATATAGGGTCAATATTCTATACCATAAAATATTTTGCTGTTTTTTTAAATGTGCTCATTTGTACTCTTTCACAGGAATAATAGGACTTACCTATTGCACACATACTCATAAGACTTTTAGCATCTAAGGAATTTCTAGAGAATAGGCAGAACATAGTAGCAGCATTACATATTATGTTTTATATTTCATATCATATATACACACATATATGTATATATTTCTGGAGTATGTGAGGGACATATTATCAGGTTCTCTCAGACCATCAGAGGAGTTCAAGATCTAACCAACAAAGAGAAAACTTTTGGGGGAGCATCAAAAGAGTTCAAGCACTTGGTGAAGAGTTCAGGGACCAGCTGAAGAAGCAGCAGCATCTGCTATAAATGATGCATAAGGGCATATACCCTCCACAGAGAGGCAGGGATCCAACCAGGACAACCACTAACACTCAGAAGAGAATGTAGCAATGGAGTTTAGCTCTCTTAGTTCAGGTGTGTATATCTCAATGACACAAATATTCAGAAGGAAATTATATTCAGAGAGTAATCTGTTCACTCCTCAACCCTTTTAACATCTTACAGACTCAATTCAACATATATTTGTCGATTGCATATTATGTGAAAAGTATTGTAATAAATAATCTCTGAGTTAAGATAATGTGATTTGGTCCCTGCTAAAATAATAAAATATCAGAGCCAGAAGAGGCTTCAAATATTGAGTACAAGGGCTCTTAACTTTTTTGTGTCATGGAACACTTTTGCAGTCTGGTGAAGGCTATGGACTCATTCTCTAAATTATGAGGTTTTTCAAAAAATTCTTAATGGAATGAGATCCTAAATTTTAGGTAGAGCAGTGGTTCTCAACCTTCCTAATGCCACAACCCTTTAATACAGTTCCTCATGTTGTGGTGACCCTCAACCATAAAATTATTTTCATTGCTACTTCATAACTGTAATTTTGCTTCTGTTATGAATCATAATGTAAATATATGATATGCAGCATGTATTTTCATTGTTACAAATTGAACATAACCCACAGGTTGAGAACCACTGAGTTAGAGGCTAGTGAAAATAAAAATGCTATTTTTATTTCCCATCCAAGCTCACAGACCCCCTGAAATCTTTACATATAACCCTAGAGCGCCCATGAATCCCACATTAAGACCTAGTGATCTAACCCAATTCCCTTAACTTTAACAATGAAGAAATCTTCATGAGCCCTAGTAAAAGTAAAGTGCCTAAAGTCATACAACTAAGTACTGGTATGGATTGGACTAGAACTTGACTTGCCCAGTTCCCAGTTGGGAATTCCCATATTCTTTCCACTATATCATATTGTCTTTCCAACCACCTATATAATTATAGCAAGAGCTCATAAATCCATCTTTTGCCCACACAGGAAACTCTACTTTTTGGATCCATTTGAGAAATGCCACCAAGGTGACTTGAATAATCCATGCCAACATCCTCCCAAGAGGGAAAAAAGAGAATGTAAGGAAGAGGAAGAAATTTGCAGTTTTCTACAACCTCAAGTTTAGGCCAAGGTCCTGATATGAACAAGAGGTATGCTTCATGCTTGCTGGCAGAAAAAAGGCAGTCAGCAGCACAACCATGTTATAGATTTATATGAGAATCTGAGACAGAAACTTATTTGGTGGTCCAAGTCAACATTCTTCCTATGTCTATCTACCCACCATTATAAGTCTATACTGTGGAGTTTGTGTGATATAGAGACCACTTGCCAAAAGAAAAAAACTAAGAATAAGACTGCAAGGAAAAGTACCATGTGAGCTTAATTCCATATAGTCCAGGTCCAGACTGAGCAGGTCCTCTGAAAGGAGTGATTAGTATCATCTGCTACAACAGAATTAAACTGCCCATAGTCACAAGTACAGCTGAGCAAGCAGATGAGAAATGACTGCTATATGTTAAAGGAAAACTGAACTGAGAGGACAGTGAGCTAATGTAAGTAAATGGTGGATGGGTACTCTATATCATAGGAAAGCAAGCAGAGAAGCAGAATGTCTCAGTGGCATCAACCATGAGGCAACAGATACCACCTGGTATGAGGGGCTATTGAAAACAGCAACAGCAGGAAGGTCAATGACACTTATGAAGAAGAAGTGAACTGGGGGTGTGAAGAAGGACTGCAGATTGGAACAACAGGACAGGGTAGAGATGCTTTCTAAGAGTAGAGGAGAGTTGCAGGAGGCAAGTAATAATTCAAAGATGAAGACACCCTGGAGGGGAACTCCAGTGTAGGAAATCAAAGCCTATCCAGCCCTGAAAGGGGTGTACTGTAAGTAACAGAGCATGAATCTCTTCCAAGGAACATATGCAACATGAGGGAATACAGACACCAACAGGGAAAACCATGCAGGTAACCAGACTCCCCAAATCTTCTTGACTGCTCCACAGTTACCAACTTATCCTCTTGATCCTTCTTTTATAACTTTATTCTCTCAATCTTTCTCTAATCAACTCACTAAGCTTTACACTCACAGGATAAGACCTAATTTAGGGAATGTTAGGAGAGAAGTCTAGACCACCTTTTACAACCATTAGATTGTAAATCCCTCCATTAGATTATAAACTCTTTGAGAGAAAGAATTATCTTTTGCAGCTTTTTATATCCCTAGTGCTTAGAATAGTCCCTGTTGCCTAGTAGAACCTTAATAAATGCTTATTAATTGATTAATTGATATAGTTGCTTATTAAGTCTTACTAAGACTGATTCCCTTATGAAGGTTAGTAGAAACAACTGTCTTCCCGTTCCCACAGTATAATGCTCCTGTTTCTGTAACTGAGGGAGCAGTCACCAAAAGCAGCTACCGATTCAAAGAGCAGCAGAAATGGTGTATCATGTGACAGATTTTATTTAAGCAAGAAATTATTTTATTCCATTATAACCAACCTCCAGTTTTGTGTAGCTTCATTTAAAGTTGTGAAGAATACTTCATAGGAGATTTCTGGGATTCTCTAAAAATAAGTTCAATGTTTGGGACATGTTTTAGCATTTTGAATTACCACTGCATTTTTAACATCTGTTGGACCCTCATTAACCTTCCAAAGGACATAACCCAGCTCAATGTCGCAGATAAAATGCAACCACATGGACATCTTCCAGACATGAGAAAATTTACTCTAATAGATGAGCTTGAGTGCACTGTTATAACTGCCATTTACATAAAAAGCATTAACAAGTGTAACAATAAAAGTGGCAGCAGATCAGTGAATATTTTGTTGGTAAGTTTCCTATTTTTTTAAAAAAACCTCCATACAGAAGTAAATAGGAAAGAACTGATGAACAATAGAGAGAAGTACAAAAGGAATAGCTCTTGTTTTCCTATTATTTGTAAAGTGAATAAATGCCAAATTGTGAAATTTTAATGAGAATCCATGAATAATACCAAATGTTTGGGAAGAGACTATTTCAAAAAGAAAATTTAAATTTACTTTCAGCTATTAATAACTTCATGTTCCCAAAAGAATAGCATTAGTCTTTGACTGTTATTGTGATCATTTCTTTTATTGAATAGGACAAACCTGGATTTTTATAATGCAGAATATTGAGAGGTTCAAATTCCCTATTAATAAATTTTGCCCTTTTGTAGACCCTGTTTCTTCTCTTCTTTCTAGAAAGGAGGGTTGAATGATACCACTGGAAGAAATTTGGAAGGTAGTTCTAGTGACTGAAGTTCTTGGTCAGAACTTCCAAATAAAGGCTTGGATTCTAGAATAGTTTAAGGGAATATTAGAAGACTAAGTGTTGAGTCATCATTAGCAATATTGTAAGTTAACAATTTATACTGCTATGTTTCACTTGCTTTAGAGGTAGTAGAGGTGCAGAGGAAGCTATCCCTCCCTCACATGGTTACAGCAAGAGTATTAGGTCTAAGGAAAGAGTAGCTCCCAATGGGTTAGGAATTGATGGAGGAAGCGCTTTCTATTACGAATAGAGTTGGACGCTCTTGATTCAAAGTTTACTTGGAAAAGTGGTTGGGAAAGCTATCCACTGACCTTTCTATATGGCAGAACTTGAAATGGAGAAAACAAAACATTGTTTCCAATCATCAAGAGGGCAAAGCTAGGCAGGTCTGAATGGTAGCAAGAATGAATGTGCAAAGGAGTTATGTGACAACTTTAGGGAAATACAAGGATCTAGAGACTCAGGTCTTCAGAAATCTTTGTCTCCACTTTCCACTCTTCTCCTCTGATTAAAAAAGGTAGAAGAAATTTTACTTTTTTCTCCCTTTATGATTTTTCCTTTCCTTTCCTTCATGTACTTTCCTCCCCTTTCCTTCATGTATTTTCCTCATCCTCTCACTATTATTCTGCTCTCCTCTCCTTCCCACTCAAGAGAATCTTCTTCTCTCTCCTCTCTCCCTGTCTTCTCCTCTGTTTTTTTTTCCTGTTTCTGTCTCTATTTTTTTGTGCTTGTCTATCTCGGTCTGTCTGTTTCTTTGTGTGTGTTTCTTTGCCTCTCTCTCTGTCTCTATCTCTCTCTCTGTCTCTATCTCTCTCTGTCTCTCTCTTTCTCTCTCTCTGTCTCTCTGTGTCTCTGTCTCTCTCTCTCTCTCTCTTTCTCTCTCTCTGTCTCTCTCTCTGTGTCTGTGTGTGTGTGTGTGTCTCATCTTGATGGGCAAAGGAATACCACGTAGCTCTTCAACCCATCTTCACTGACATAGTAGACACTACTGAAACGAAGAAAGGAATGCATAGATAATCCATTTCAATCTTCCTTTCAAGAATATTTTTAAGATTATTGTTTAAAATTATATTTAATTGTTAATAATTCATTTTGATAGTAATAATCCATAGTCTTAATTCTCAGCTTACTAAGAATTTCTTCTATAGTCTAAATGCTTCATATTTCCATGAAATATCTTTCTCTTGAGAAAAGTTGTGTACTTATTTTGTCACTGTTAATCTCCCTAGACATTCACTGACATGTGCCCAGAAGATCTGAAGAGTACTGAGCCACCAAAAATCTGATAGTACAAAGGACAAGAGATGCATAGTTGACTACTGATAGTGTTGAAAAACACAATCTGGACTGCTTGACTATAGCTTAAGACAGCTGAACACCAGATTCCTCACAAGGAATTGAGTACAATTCAAATGGAAGAAGGAATGTGTATTGCACAGAAAATTATCGATCTGGGAGATGGAGCCAAGAGGGCAGAGTTAAGGCAAAGGCTCACCTGAGATTTCCCCCAAACTTCTCCAAATACCATTAAAATTATTCTAAACAAATTCTAGATCAGCACAACTCACAAAAAAAAAAAGAGTGAAACAAATGCCCAATCTAAAATAACTTGGAAGATTGACAGGAAAGATCTGTCACATCTAGGTGAGAGTAGAGAGCATTCCAGCTCTCTGGTCACACCAACAGAGCCCCAGCCCCTACAAACCAGGAGCAGATCTTGGGAGTAACTTAATCAGCACTAGTGGCAGCCAAACAGGTTCTTCCAGAGTTCTCAGTCTCCAGATAGTAAGGAAGTTGAATAACTGGTCAGAAGGTGATTATAAGGGTCTCTTTGCTAGCACTGAGGCAAGACTTTGTTGCTTTGCCCATACTCAGACAAAGGTCATAGTCCTGGGTGGCAGTCCCAGGGCAAGGAGGAGCACTGGCATAGCAGAGCCTGCAGCATCAGTAAAGAGGGGACCCTCCTCACAGTTCCAGGGCAGAAAAAGAGTGTTTGTGGTCACTTACAGACCAGAGCACAGACCAGGAAAGGAATGCTCTCCTTAGATCATACCACCTTGGAAGAACTGAAAACTTACAGGTCCCTAGAAATATCTCTGGAAACAGCTACATGAAATGCCTGAAGCTTGGGGCAGTACAACCTCCACAATTTAACAGAGTTAAAAAGTCAAGTAATTGACTGGGGAAATGAGAAGCAGTAGAAGAAAAACTCTAACTGTAGAAAGTTACTATGGTGACAAAGACAATCAAAACACACACTCAGAAGAAAACAAAGTCAAAGTCAAAGCTACATGCAAAGCCTCCAAGAAAAAATATGAATTGGTCTCAGACCACAGAACAGCACTGAAAGGATTTTGAAGATTAAGTAAAAGAGGCAGAGGAAAAATTAGGAAGAAAAATTAGAGTGATACAAGAAAATGATGAAAAATGAGTCAACAGCTTTGTAAAAGAGATACAAAAAAATACTGAAGAAAATAACATTTTAAAAATAGACTAAGCCAAATGGTAAAAGTGGTCCAAAAATCTCACGAGGAGGAGAATACCTTAAAAACCAGAACTGGCCAAATGGGAAAAGGAGACACAAAAGCTCACTGAAGAAAATAATTCCTTAAAAATTAGAATGGAGCAAATGGAAGCTAATGACTTTATGAGAAATCAAGAAACAATCAAACAAAACCAAAAGAATGAAAAAATAGAAGGTAATGTGAAATATCTCATTGTATAAACAACTGATCTGAAAAATAAATGCAGGAGAATTTTAAAATTATTGAACTATTTGAAAACCTGATCAAAAAATGAGCCTAAACATCATCTTTCAAGAAATTATCGAGGAAAACTACTCTGATATTCTAGAAGCAGAGGGTAAAATTGAAATTGAAAGAATCCAATGATCACCTCATGAAAGAGATCCCAAAAATGAAAAATCCCAGGAATATTACAGTCAAATTTGAGAGTTCCCAAGTAATGGAAAAATGATAATTATAATTTATGAAACTTTTCTCAGTATAAGGATAGTTGAAGGGAATATAAATATAAATCTATATATATACATATGTATGTATATATTTATATATGTATACATACACATGTCCATTTAGGAGGGCATATATGCATATGAATGCATATATGAGTGTGTTTATATATATATGTGTACATAGACAGAGGACACAGGATCAATTTAATAGGAAGGGATGATATTTTAAAAGGTGAAATTGAGAGGTGGGAGAAAAATAGAATGAAAGGAGACAGGGAGAAACAGAATGGAGTTAATCTTCTTATGTAGAAGAGGCAAGGGATAACTGTTACAATGGAGGGGAAGAACAGGAAGGCAAAAGGGAATGGGTCGACGTTACTCTCATTGAAGTTGGCTTAGAGAAGGAATGACATACACTCTAAATTGGGTATCTTGGCCTACAGGAGAGTAGGGGGGAAGGGGATGAGAGCAATGATGATGGAGGGGAGGGAAGGTTGGGAGGGAGAGTTGTTAGAAGCACACACTTTTGTAAAGGGACAGGGACAAAGTAGAAAATAGAACAAGAGGGGGGTGGAATAAGAAGGAAGGAAATATACAGGAGATCCATCTTGCCCTACCGGAAAGTCAGAGGGGTGATGGGGGAAGATATAGGAGAGAACTGATTGGGGGAGGAGGTATACAGTGGGATCTCTGTTTTGGAGTGGTGAATAGGGGAAAGATGGGGAGAAGATTTGTAAATCAAAATCTCATGGAAATGAATAATGTAAACTAAAAATAAACAGAAGTTTAAAAAACAAAAAAAATTCTTCTTGGAAGAACTCAAGAAGCATTTTAAAAGTCAAATAAGAGAAGAAAATATGAACAATTCCTTTAAAAATACAATTGACAATTATTCATTATATAGGCTTTCTTGAAATGAAAATTTATTGTTACATATTTTGATTCCTCTCATATTCTGCTATGAACATGACATGCTTTTATTTCTTTTTAACTTTGTATTTAAGTTCATATTTAAGTTTATTGTATGTTTTTCTTTCTTTTTTATTCTCTATTTGTGTTCTGGCATTTGAGTTTAAAATAACATTTTGGAAGAAAAAACACAATTGACAAAATGGGAAAAGTACACTGAAGAAAATCTTTTTAAAAAATAGAATTGGCCAAATAGAAAAGGAGATACAAAAACTAATTGAAGAAAACAACTCATTAAAACTTTGAATTGGGCAAGTGGTAGTTAATGACTCTATGAGATGTCAAGAATCAGTCAAACAAAATCAGAAGAATGAAAAAATAGAAGAAAATGTAAAGTACCTTGTTGGAAAAACAATTGACTTGAAAAACAGATATAGGAAAGACAACTTAAGAATTATTGATCTACTTGAGAACGATGATAAAAAAAAAAAAGAGCCTGTACAGTATCTTTCAAGAAATCATCAAAGAAAACTGCCCTGAGGTCCCAGAACCAGAGGGTAAAATAGTCATCAAAAGAATCCACTGATCACATCCTGAAAGAAATCCCAAGTTGAAATTGCCAAGGAACATTATAGCCAAATTCCAGAATTATCAGATCCAGGAAAAATTACTGTAAGCAACCAGAAAGAAACAATTCAAATATTGTGGAACCACGGTCAGGATCACACAGCACCTTGAAGCTTCTACATTAAAAGATCAGAAAACTTTGAGTATGATATTCCATAAGGCAAAGGAACTTGGATTACAACCAAGGATCAACGATCCAGTGAAATTGAACATAAACTTTCAGGGGAGGAAATAGACATTCAATAAAATAGGGGACTTCCAGACTTTCCTGATGAAAGATCAGAGCTCAACAGAAAATTTGATATTCAAATACAAGACTGACAAGAGACATAAAAATGTAAACAGAAAAGGGAGGAAAAATATGTTATTCAATAGGGACAAACTGTTTACATCCCTACATGGGAAGCTGATAAAACTATTGAGAAAAGTATCTTTATTACATCATATAGAAAGGAAATGCATAGACAAAGGTGGTGAGTTTAATTTGGCTTTGATGTGATAATAAAAAAAACTAATTAAGCACTGAAAAAGGATTGTAATGGGAGAAGAGAAAAGGAGTCAGAAAATCATTAATTATATCACATGAAGAGGCACAAAGACATATTACAATAGATAGAAAGAAGGGAGGGAGATGAGCATCATTTGAACTTCACTCTCATTGAATTTGGCTCAAGGACAGAATAATATACTCAAGTATGGAAATATAACTTTCCCTATAGGCACTTGGAGGGGAAATGGGAAAGAAAAGGGAGAGAGATATAGAAGGGATAGAAGAAGTACTAAGGGGAAAAAGTGGGGCTGAAAGAAAGAAGGGAAGATTGAGGGAGGCAATGGTTAAAAGCAAAACTCTAGTGATGAGAAAAAGGGAGAAAGGAGAAAGAAAAGCACAAATGGGGGTGATAGGAGCATTTCTGATAAGATCAGGAGGGAAACAAGGATGCCCATTATCACCGTTGTTATTCAATATAGTACCAGAAATATTAGCTTTAGCAATAAGAAAAGAAATTTAAGGAATTAGAATAGACAAAGAAGAAACAAAGCTATCACTTTTTGCAGATATGATGATATACTTGGAGAATCTGAGAGAATCAAGTAAAAAATTACTTGAAATAATAAATAATTTTAGTAAAGTTGCAGGATATAAAATAAACCCACATAAATCCTCATCATTTCTATATATTACTAACAGTCCAGCAGCAAGAGATAGAAAGAGAAATTCTATTTAAAGCTACTGTGGACATTATAAAATATTTGGGAGTCTACCTGCCAAAAAAAAAAAAAAACCCAGAAATTATACAAACACAACTACAAAACACTTTTCACACAGATTAAGTCAGATCTAAATAATTGGAAAAACATCAGTTGCTCATGAGTAATTTACTTATTTAGTGCCATACCAATCAAACTACCAAAAAATATTTTAGAGAGCTAGGAAAAATAGTAACAAAATTCATCTGAAAGAACAAAAGTTTCAAAATATCAAGAGAATTAATGAAAAGAAATGCTAGGGAAGGAGGCCTAGTCACACCAGATACTAAGTTGTATTATAAAATAGCAATCATCAAAACTACTTGGTGCTGTCTAAGAAATAGAGTAGTGCATCGGTGGAAGAGGTCAGGTACACAAAACACAGTAGTCAATAACTATAGTCCTATATTGTTTGATAAACCCAAGAATTCCATGTTGAGATAAGACCTCACCATTTGACAAAAACTGCTGGGGAAAGTGGAAAATAGTATGACAGAAATGGCATAGACCAATATCTTACACTGTATACCAAAATAAAGTCAAAATGGGTCCATGATTTAAATATAAAGACTGATAGTAGAAGCAAACGAGAAGGGCAAGGAATAGTTTACTTGTCAGATTTATGGAGAATGGAAGAATTTATGACCAAACAAGAGATAGAGAATACTATGGAATGGAAAATGGATAATTTTGATGACATTAAATTGAAAAGATTTGCACATACAAAGCCAAAGCAACCAATATTTGGAGGGAAGCAGAAAATTGGGAAATAATTTTTGCAACCAGTGTCTCCCATAAAGGTCTAGTTTCTAAAATATGTAGAGAACTGAATCAATTTTAATAAGAATATAAGTCATTCCCCATTTGATAAATGGTCAAAGGATATTAATGGGTAGTATTCAGAGGAAGAAATTAAAGATATATATAGTCATATGCAAAAAATGCTCTACATCATTATTGATTAGAGAAATGCAAATTAAAACAACTCTGAGGTACCACATCACACCTGTCACATTGGCTAACATGACAAAACAGGAAAATGATAAATGCTGGAGATGTGGGGAAATTGGAATACTAATACATTATTGGTGGAGTTGTGAACTGATCCAATCATTTTGGAGAGCAATTTGGAACTATGCCCAAAGGGCTATAAAAATGTGTATGCCCTTTGATCCAATAATACCACTTCTAGGGCTGTATCCCAAAGAAATCATACAAATGGGGAAGGGACTCACATGCACAAAAATATTTATAGCAGTTTTTTGCATGGTGGCAAAGAATTGGAAATTGAGAGGATGCCCATCAATTGGGGAATGGCCAAACAAGTTGTGGTATATGAATGTAATGGAATACTATTGTGCTATAAGAAATAATGAGCAGGCAGACTTCAGAAAAACTTGGAAAGTCTTATATGAACTGATGCTGAGTGAGGGGAGCAGAACCAGGAGAAAATTATACTCAGTTACAGCCACATTATGTGATGACTAACTTTGATAAACTTGGCTCTTCTCAACAATGCAAGGTTTAAGACAACTCCAAAAGGTTCATGATAGAAAATGCTATCCACATGCAGAAAAAGAATTATGTAGTCTGAATGCATACTATTTCCTCTTTTTCTCTTTTGTTTTGTTTTGCTTTTTCTTTGTCATGTTCATACCATTGCTTATAATTCTTCTTTGCAACATGACTAATGTGAAAATATGTTTAATGTGAATATATATGTAGAGCCTATATCAGATTGCATTCTGTCTTGAGGAGAGGGGAGGAAAAGAACGGGGAGAAAATTTGGAACTCTAAGGCTTGTGGAACTGAATGTTGTAAACTAAAAATATATAATTTTTTAAAAAGAGAGAGAAAGAGAGAGAGAGAGAGAAAGACTTAGCTTTTGAATGCTACTGTTGTTGTGAATTATTCAGAAAAGAATTTGCCTTTCTAGCGGTCCCAAGTGCGGTTTCCCTTCTGCAGAAGGCTAAAACACAAGTTGACACTATTAATCTGGAAGATTTTAGTGCCCAGTGAAAATGGAACTCATTGTAAAGAAAAGGAAAGTAAATCAATTCTTCATAGACAATTGTGTGTGTGTGTTTTTCATTGTCTATGAGAGATTGTGAATCATTTTATGAGTGCTTTTTTAATTTTCTGCAGCATGAAATAAAGACTGTCCTGTATCATTAAGAAGAAAGTTATATATAAAAAATAAAATTAAAGAAATTGGAAATCAGAAAAGTTGGTCCAGTCATGTGGTCCAAACAATGGATAACAGAAAGACAATGCAAGTGTTTCTCTGTTGTCTTAAAAATGTTTTTAAAAATAAACAAAAAAAAAGGCTGGAAGAAGACTTCTAGCACATTGGATGTGTTTTCTGCAGAGAATTTATGGAAGAATGTGGACAAGAATCATAAAGAATGGAAAGACATGAACAAATTACAATTTGCCCCACTGTTAAGTTAATAAGCATTTATTATGCACTTTCAAAGTGCCAAACATTGTGTTAAGTGCTAGGAATACAAATAGAAACAAAAAGAAAAATAATTCTTGCCTCCAAAAATATCATAATCTAATGAGAGAAGACAAATAAAGGGAAACTGAAAGGGGTAGGAGAATAAGAGGTGACGATTCAAGAGGGGAAAAGAGGAAAAAGGAAGACTATTCACTTTGATGAGTACACTTATCTATCAAAGAATACAAAAAGAATGTTACCTACTAGATTGTAGAATCATAGTTCATAAGATTGTAGGACTAGAGTCAGAAGGGACCTCAGTAGCCATCTCAATTAATCAATAAACATTTAAGTCCCTACTATGTGCCAGATACTATTTTAAGAGATGGGGATTAAAAAAAAGCAAAAGACAGTCCCTGACTTCAAAGAGCTTACTATCCAATGAGGGAGACAATATGCCAACAAATCTATACAAAGCAAGCTATATACCAGATAAATATGAAATAATTATAGAGAGGAGGCACTAGAATTAAGAGGAATTGGAGAAGGCTTCTGGTAAAAGGTAAGAATTTAGTTAGGACATAAAGGAAGCTGGGGGTTCAGTAGGTGGAGATAAAGAGGGGGAGAATTGCAGGCATGAGGAGCAGCCAGAGAAAATATACTGAGCATATTTATGCTGTTCATAGACTAGCCAGGAGACCAAAATCCCCAAATTGAAGATTACATGTCAGGAAGTAAACTGTAAGAACTTATAAGGTGGGAGGCAACCAGGTTATAAATGGCTTTGAATGTCAAACAAAACACTTTATATTTGATCATGGAGGCAGAAGGGAGACGCTGGAGTTTGAGCGGTGGAGCAGCATGATTAGAACTATATTTTATCTGGTCCAACCACCTTATTTTACAAATGAGGAAAGTGGAACCTAAAGAGACTGTGACTTGCCCCAAACTGCACAAATAGCAAGTGACAAGGGAGAGTTTAAACTCAAGTCCTCTGACTCAAGATTCACTAATCCAGTGTTCTTTCCACTCAATTCTTTGAAAATTGGGACTATTTTTTTCATATCTCACATAGTTTCTTGCATAAATTACCAGTCAATAAATGAAGTGTATTTTGTTCATTGTTCCAGGCAACAGGCGGTTATAAATACAAAGAACAAACAATCTCTACTTGCAAGAAGGTTACATTCTAATGAGGAAGACACATGCACAGATAATTATATAATGAATAAACACAAAGTGGTTAAGTATAAAGAGGGGATGAAAGGGAAGGGGAAGGAAGGGAAGGGAAGGCTATTATGGACTTTGGGAAACACCTGCGGTTGAAGAGTGTGACATGGATGATGAGCCACCAAAGAATTAGGCACAAATATTCATTGAATTAATGAGCAAATAATATTGACTGCTAATAAGCAAAACATTTATTATTTTGTGAGAGTAGGCAAGAGCTAGAAATGACTAGAAGACAAAAATGGTCAAAATTGCTTCTGGGAATAAAGTTGACTTTTAAAAACAACTTGCAACGAAAAGCACAATGGAAAATGCCAACAAACTCCAATGACTCCCTATCATCTCCAGGATAAAATACAAAATCCCTCAGCTCTAGGAATTTTCTCTGCCTGTCCTCCATTTCTGGAATAGTCTACTTCCTACATCAACTCACATCTAATTACATACACTTTATAATTTGATAGTTACATTGCAAGTGATAATATTTCACAAACTATGTGTCTTAATATAAGTATGCCTAGATCCACTAACTCTAACTGAATTCCTACTGTGATGCCCCATTCTGTCATGGAGGCAAAACATGTTTCTATCAGGTTGTACAATCAAAAGAAAAGCTCTAGAGCATCCTATGTACCACATTGGAAAAGGTTTTACAGGGGACCAGTCTCACACTCTGTCACCCAAAGACCAGGCAAACTAAGAAAGGAAAGGATCATAACAGAAGTAAGCCATCCGTAATTCTGAAATGAATTTTCTTTTTTTGCCATGGCAACCATTAAGGGACTAAGAAAGAAGAGTTAATATGTGTGTTGATGGAGGAAGTAGCCACATTGATGAAATCATGGATCCATCAAAGCAAAGGTATACAAAAACTTGGAATACAGAAATTCCAACAAAAACAATTTAAATCAGGTAACCATGGTTCAGATTACAGACTCCCAGGTCCCCTTGACTATGTTTTTCAGGAAATGTGTTCCCCATTACCTCATACACCCTGTGTGTTCCAATGAGTGTGTTCTTCCATTTGTTTATTTAGTTTTGAGTCACTGCTTCTATTGTGTTTCTGTGTTTCTTCCTCTTTCAGTCCAAACTGACCTGCTCATTTCTGAAAGTGAGTAGTTTTTAATAGAGTGCTAGGAAATAATATCAATGCATGGGAAGAGAAGTGCGTGTTAGTTAACTGTAGATTAGGGACCTCAATGGGAATTATGGATTTTTTGATATGTTCCATTCCAAAGAGTTATCATTATTGCTTCTCTTTTAGACATAAAAGCCATGTCACAAATATAAAAGTGACAGAAAATAGACATATATATGATACCTAGTTATTTTGAAGCTCATTATTATTTTATCAGAAAAGTTTCATTTCAATATGAGTTTTAAATGTTTCCTCACATGCTTAAGTATGTGCTCATACTTCCCCATCCCCTGCTTATCCTACCACCCTTGCCAGCTGTCCATTATGCTAATTGAAGTGGGAAGGGCAGGGAAAATGTTTCAGCAAGAGTGTTGTTTTTGGTACTCCATAAGCAATAGGGTATCAAGCAAAATCAGGAAAAATCCAATTTGCATTCATTGATCTGGGGTTTTCTATCTAGCAATGTGTAAGCAAATCCAGACATACAATTTTGCCTGAATTCCATTTATCAGGAGAGCTATAACCTACACTTTGTTGCTGAGTCATTTCAGTCACACCTGACTCTCCATTACCCCATTTGGGGTCTTCTTGGCAAAGATATTGGAATGGTTTCCCACTTCCTTCTCCAGCTGAGAAAATTGAGGCAAACAGGTTTAAGTGACTTGACTAAGATCATACAGCTAGTGTCTGAAGCTGAATTTGAAATCAGATCCCCCTGACTCCAGGGCTGGAAATCTATCCACCGTGCCACTTAACTGCCCACAACCAACATGACTGTCCTTATTAACTATCATAGCAACTGTGGGATCTACCCAGAAGTTGATACATATAAAATATCAGAGTCACAAATTCTAGCTTGGTAATCAAATCCAACCCAAAGTGAAGAGAATTCCTACTACAATAAACTCATCAAATGGTCATCCAAGCTTTGCTTGAAGATCTCCAATGTGAGGGAATCCATTACCTCCTGAGATGGCCCATTCCACTTTTGGATAGCTCTAATTATTAAAGGAAAATTTGCCTAAAGTATAACATAAATTTGCCTCTTTGTAATTTCCATAGCCCCTATCTTGTTCCTATTCTGCCTTCTATGGCCAAATGCAAGTCTAATCCCTCTTGCATATGACATTAATTTCAAATACTTGAATGAATGTAGCGTTTTAAGTGCCTACTATGTGAAAAGCACTGTCTTAAGTGCTAGAGATACAAATAGAAAAGCAAAATGACCTCCGCTCTTAAGGAGTAAACATTCCAATCAGAGAGACAACACATTGGAAGATTTCAAACTACAAGTCAGATGGAAAGGTCCCATAACCCTTTGGCTGCAACAACAAAGTAGATGGTAATTCCTGTTCCTTATTGTCATTTCACTGATACAATCATATCCATTTCTGGCATTGAACCAATTCACAGTGCCATAGATTTTGATGACAACAACTTTCATTTTTGAGTTTTCAAAATATGTGACTGTACCATGTATAGCCAATAACAACTGCCACCAACAAGCAGGCAGATAGGCATGGGAAACTTGGAAGTGGCAGCACCACCACTCCCCAAAATCACTGGTTCCACTTCTAGTCAAGCCTTCACAGCCATTATGTCCTCCCTAAGTCTTCTCTTATCCATATTAAATATCCCTTCAACTGATTTTCATAGTATATGGATTGAGGGTTCCCATTGCCTTTTCTGGACATACACCAATTTACCAGTTTTTCAAACTAAATGTGGGTCACACAACCAAATACAATGCTCCAGATGGATTATCACCTCCTTATTCCTGATAAAATATATGTCTTTTAATGAAGTGGGTTTTTTGGGATTACCATATGACACTATTAATTCATATCAAAATTGTAGTCTAATAAGACCGTAAGATTTTCTTCAGATGAACTGCTATCTAAGCATCTCATCATTTTATACAGGAAATAAATTTCTTGAACTTAAATGTCAGTCTTTATATTTCACTTTATCAAGTAGCATCATATTAGATTAATTTCAATTGTTTAGCCTGTCAAAATCATTTCGTATCCTGACTGCCTTGCACTATATCAGCCTTCCTAGCTTTGTGTCATCTACAAATGTTGTAAGGATGCTATTAATCCCTTTGTCCAATCTTACATGGAATTTTAAAATGAAAGTCAAAGTGAAAATAGAATTTGAAAAGTATTACTCCAGCACTTATCATAGATCCTAGTTGGGATTTAATGCTCATTGGTAATTTATTGATTGCCTGACATATTCTGAATATTTATTAGAAAAATACACTTTTATAGTTAGACATTTATGCATTGTTTTTTCAATGCATTCAAAAGACAGTCAGTCCCACTGAAATGAGTTTGAAGTACTAACCATGAAGTGAACTAGCATATAAATTCAAAGAATATATAATTTGATTTCAGAAAAAACAATACATTATTTGTTTTTCTCTAATTTCTGACAAAAGAGAATTTGGTTCTGACTACACACTATGATACTAGAAATTCATTGTTATATAACAAAAGATAGCTAGTCATTTTCACATGGAGAACCACAAAAAGATGAATCTTATAACATATATAATCAAACCATTTAATTAGTATTGTTCTTTTGACAATTGAAATCAGGTGCTAGAAGCTATGGCTATAATAGATACACCAATAGCACTGACAATCAAAAGAATTTCAATCTAATCTCTCTTACCAACTCATTTTGGGAGAGAAAACACTTCAATACTCTGGATCTCAGTTCCCTCATATACAGAATGATTGAGTTAAACCTGATGGTCTCCAACACTCAGTAGAGTCTTGAAATTCAATCCAATGAGAGACAATAAAAGTCCAATGAAAGGTCTACTCACCCATAACAAGTTAAATGAGAGGACAAAAGCAAAGTAAGCAAAATATAAGTATAGGTTTATATCAGAAAACCAAACAATTTAGCAGAGTCAGATAATGAAGGACTGGAAAATTAGAATGAAAGACAATGCCTTTTTGTTTAAAAACAACTAAAAGTATTTTGAATTGCCAGGTTGTTATGGGAATCTGAAGATCTTCCTTGCTCCTAGGCCTTTTGATAGGCTTAAGTGGCTCTGAGAATCTGCCCTGATTTGAAAATATACTCTGCCCCCTAATAGGCTGAATGTGGTCACATGGAGCTTGTGGTGGGAAGGCTTGTTCTTCAGGAATGCCCACGCCTTATTACTTTGTGATTGAGTGGGTCAAGAGGGCTGTGACATTCTCTGAACCAGGAGAAAGTTATATATACCCTGATGTGAGTTTTTGCTTTGGGGCTCACTCTGGAAAGAGTTGTATGATTTAGCCAGATGAGACTCTGGGCAGCTATTGAGCCCCCCGCCCCTGGCTTTGAAAAACCCAGATGTTGGGGCTTCCCTCTCTGGTAACTAACTAGCATGGATGTAATGGTCAGATGACTGGAAGCCCATCTGCTGATCTATTTCTTTGTCTGTTTGTAACTTCTGTTTGTGTTCTGTTTGAATTATCTGAAGTTCAGGGTGCTGATTTTTTCCCCTGAACTAGGTAAATGATATATGTTTGATTGATTAAAGTAAGACTGGTAACCCATTTTGAGTTGCTTTCCTTTAGAAAAGCAGATCTAAGAACCTGTGCTAGCAGCCTTCCTGGGTATGCTAGGGTGCTTGCTGATACACAGGTGATAAATATTAAAAGATAGTAAAATTGGAACATAGATGACAGCTATCTGGAAGCCACTAGGATAAAGGAGTCACATCTAAAACTGACCTTCATTAAAAAAAAAAAGTTTAGCCATAGGAACAACTGGTCACTGGAATATACTGCTAAAGAGGGTGATCAAGTCAACATCTGTAGATCTTCATGAACAGATAGATAAAATTCTAGCTGGGGTATGGTAGTGACTCCCTAGCAAAGTTCAGAAGGCTGCAGCTCGTGGTGATAGTATGTATAGCATAAAGATAAAAGAACAGCAAAAACACAGCAAATTGGCATCACAAATTTAAACAGAGTATACATCAGATGACAATATAAGTAAAATTGTCATGGTCTAGTTAATATTGGCTGGAGATGTTTCATTTTGAGATTCTATGCATCCCTAAATACAGAACTTTAATGAGCATAATAAAGAGCTTTCATTGTAAATTATGCCTAGGTTGTAAAAAGTGCTTTCATCTAAAAAGAACTCTAATCTTTTTCTATAGAAAAACTCAATAAAACTGGAAATGAAGTGATCCAGCTCCTCAAATGTTGAGTGGACATGTAACACATATATTGCAATTATGGAAAGCAAATAGAAGATAATTGAGCTGAAAGATATGAAGAATAAGGAACAACCACAGACTATATAAAATTATTCCTTGCCAATTGAAAGGGGATAGTTAAATTTTTCCTATTGTAAAGGTAGGTATTAATGTAATACATCAATAAGTCACTCACCCCAATTGAAGTAATTATCAAAATGCTATATCCTGATAGGTTTATCTGGTGACAGTACATCATTTGAATCTATCATTCAATGAAAGGGCATTAAACTGATATGATTAACTTAGTTAAGTAATTTGGAGAGGAAAAGAAAACTTCCATACATTGGATGAGAGGAAATGACTACACAGAAAGTAGGTTAAGAGTGATTCAATTCCTCAATGCTCTGCTAAAATGCAGGTATATCAAACACTAATTTTTTATGTACGTTAGGTTCTATTATTGGATTATTTATTCAGTTCTATTGGTTTGTTTCTCTGTATTATTTCTAATATTATATAATCCTTCTCATTACTGCCTACTACTTTATTTTGATGTAATGGTAGCACCAGTTCCCCTTTGCTCTAGATCTAATTATATGGCCTTGTAGTCCTTATTGTCTCTTGTTAATAAAATGTATTATGGCTATTATTTTCCTTTTATTAAACCTATCTTGCAATCTATGGCTAAAGCTTGGTTAGCATAAGATGGATATTTTAATACACTGCTCTGCTCTATTTTTATTTTACTTAGCATTTTGCATCATGATTCATAATTATTTTGATCTACAATTTTCTTTCTAACTTTTGTCTTAGTTTACATTAAAGACAAAAGCATATTTGTCTCTTAGAAGTTGGATGGATAGTTTATATAGCATAAAACATATTTGTGCTTTTAAAAGTTAGGTAGAATTTGCTTGTAAATTCATTTGTGTTCAGTGTTTTGTTTTGTTTTTGGCAGAAGACTTCAATGCTCTCTTTGATTTCTTCTTCTGAAATTGTCCTATTTATGTTGTTCATTTCTGGTTTTATTCATTTGATTGCTTTTTACTTTGCAAATAATCTTTCCTTTTAGGTTCTCAAATATATTGGCATAGAGCTACATATAACAATACCTGATAATTTTCCCCTTACCATCACAACCATGATTGTCATTGTAATCATGTAACCAGAGCTGTGAGAGGGACCACCATGCAGAAGTAAACACAGAAAAAGTATGAGACGTGGTCCTTGGCCTAAAAGAGTAGGAGCTATCTCAGAACAACTGAAAATGAACATGTCCAATGAATGAAAAATCACTTATTAAACACTTTCTATACACGAAGTACTGTACTTAAAATTAAAAGTATTGGTACTAGGCAATAATAAAGGTGAGTTCTAGCAAATATTCAACATTCTTTATTTCAGAAACATGAAAAATATTCAGCCAACTTTATTTTTCAGAAGATGCAACATTACTTATTCACATAAAGTTATCATGGACTACAATAATGTATTAGCTATATATAAGCAATGTCTTCGAAAAATTAATATTCAGTCAACTTTATTTTTCAGAAGATAATGGAATATGACAATACATTAGCTATAGGTAAATAATGTCTTTGAAAAATTAATATTAATTTTATGTGACACCCTGTAGGGTCTGTGAGAACTCAGAAATAAAACCCAAGCCATGTGGAAGTGTGAGGAAGTGTCTCACAGATTAGAGAAGATTTGGTACAGCCCTAAAGTACAAGTAGTGTAATAACTTATCTTCAATGATTACAATTGGCCAAGGCAGTGAACACCCATAAGGAACAAAGCACTTCAGAGAAAAAGTTTCAAGGGAACACAAGATTCCTGGGAGAAATAGCAGCAGTTAGGATACCACATACCAGTAATATAGTGTTTTAATAAGCAAAGACCTGACTATTAGAAATCTGTGTTCTTCTAACCAAAATCTATTTTGATTACCAGCCTGGACACATGGTGGGAAACAGTATATGCTGCATCACTCACCTCAGGCAGTTCTTCAAAACAGCAACCCCTGTACAACCTGTTTACTTAAATACTTAAGTAATCTGTCATGTCATCTGTGTGGGGTCTTCCCTCCACCCATACAAATCACAATCATTCTACAACTTAGTAGTCTGTTGTGAATTGCTAGGGTCTAAAAAAAAAATCATTCCATGACCAACAAAATAATGAGCGTCTCGAAACTTAGCTGGGTTGATCCTAGGATAATTGAAATATAATATGTTCCCAGGCCAGGAAAGCCCAGTAGGACCTGACATATCTTTCAAGAACACAGAGTTACCTCCATGCCATAGTCAAGAATCCAGGCAGAATTTTAGTGGAAGCAAATCCCACTACTCATTGGGAAAGAAAAGTAAAAAACAATGTAGTACAACTACAAAGTTAATAGCTTATAGAATTATTGAATAAATGAAAGAGAAGGGAAGAGAAGAAGGAGAGAGGGAAGGACTAAGGAAGAGAGAAAAAAAGAAGAAAGGAAG
>CM053580.1:303482073-303502145 GCA_028627135.1 Pseudochirops cupreus
ACAAGCCTGGCGCCACAGGCTCCACGTGACCACATTCAGCCTTTTAGGGAACAGAGTATACTTTCAAATATCCAAGGGTCCTCAGAGTCACGTAGCCACTTTAGCAAAGGGCCTAGGAGCAGAGAAGATCTTCAGATTCCCATAACATTTATGAATGTAATGGAATACTATTGTGCTATAAGTAATGGGAAGGAGATGGGCTTCATAATTACCTGGAGAGGCTTATACAAATTCATGCCAAGTGAGAAGAGCAGAACCAGGCAAAACCTGCACACAATCACACACACATCGTACATATGATGACCAACCTTGATAAACTGGACTATCCTCAACGCGCAGCTAAAGACAACTCTACAAGCCTCAGGATGGAAGGAGATATTTCAACTCAGAGAAAGATATAGAAAGACTATAGTTTAAATGGAGACTGAAGCAAAACACGCTATCATTCTCTTTCATGTCTGGTTTTGCTTTTTTTTCCCAGTGATCACTCATTGGTTACAACCCTTCTATATAACCAAACTATTGTACGATGTGAAAGTATTTGCAGATCCTATACATGATTGCACGCCTCCATGGGGGGATAAGGGAGGGGAGAAAATCTGAAACTCAAGTGATTGTGGAACTGAATCTTGTAAACTAAAATAAATAAACAAGTCATTCAAAAAAAAAAAAGATTGGCTTAACTACCTATACAGTAAAGACCAAATTGATGAAGAATTTTGTTTTGGCGTTTTTTTGGAGGGCAATTGGGGTTTAGTGACTTGCCCAAAGTCACACGGCTAGTAAATGAAATGTCTGAGGTCAGATTTGAACTCAGGTCCTCCTGACTCTAGGGCTGGTACTCTATTCACTGTGCCACCTAACCACCCCTAATGATCAAATAGATGAAGAATTTCTATTGCTCATATTTTATCCTGAATTTGTGTAGATGACCTATATTGCTTTCTTATCAGTATTTGTGATTGGAATCAACAGTATAGAAAGAGGATTCTGGTTCCAGATCTGAAAAGGAGGAAAAGGGAATACCAGGTTGCCTACAGGAAGCTACAAAGCTCCATTATTGATTCCACGCTTCTCATGGAAGCAAAGCCCATCTTTTAAATACTGACATTCTGTTGGTGTTACTAAATGTCAGTGACACATGAAATTCTAATGTTTCTGAAGAAGTTAAAATGAATGTCACACAGATGGTAATTGGAAGGCTTATAGTAAGCATAAGAAGGCTATAACATATAATGTATAAGCAATGGGAAACTCTGATGAACAGGAGTAAAACATGCAATCAAAGAATCATATGATAAAGAGATGGATTGATCACATGGAGAGATTGAGGGATGATGGGTAGACATCCAAGGTGTTCAAATGGTACTCTCATGATGTTAGAAGAAAGTGGGAAAGGCCTCCTTTAGTATGTCAGGTGCTATGAATATTTTGCTATATACACTGCCACTTTCTCACTTTGACCTTGGAGTACATGACTAATGGTGGGCCATCTGGTCGAAAGTTATAGATAACTTAGCTGTTTATTTTAGTATAATTCCAAATTGTTTTCTGAATTGGTTAAACCAGTTTAAAGTTCCATCAATAGTGTGCTAGTGTATCTTCCTATAACCCTTCCAATATAGACTATTTCCATCATTTATGTGTTCTTTTTTTAATGCTGCTTTTATTTATCTTGGAGGACAAGGTAGGCATACCACTTAGAAAACCTTAGAAATCCTTTGTGATGGGTAGATTGGTTTTGGATTCAGAGGACCTGAATGTGAAACCTAGTTCTGCTGTTTACTCCCTGTGCCGCTTTGGGACCTAACTTCTCAGGACCTCACTTTCCTCAAAGCTGGTTTGCTAGGTAATCTCCAAGCTCTAAAGTTTATGGCCCTGCCATTCCATAGGAGATAAGTAATCAAAGGACATGAATAAACATTTCTCAAAAGAAGAATAAGAAATGATTAATAGCCATGTAAAAAACTCATCAAATCAACTAATAAGAGAAGTGTAAATTAAGAAAATCCTGACGTTTCACTTAGATTGATCTAAATGGCAAAACTGACAAAAGATGGGAATAGTCAGAAAGACAGACACATTCAGACATTGTTGGTTGACAAGTGAATTGGGACAACTCTTGTGGATAACAAACCGGAATTATGTAAAGAAAGTTAATAAAATGATCATACCTTTTGAATGAGAAATCTCACTGCTAGAAATATATCCCAAGGAGGTCAATAACAAAAAGAAAGGCATAAATGTACTGGCACTTTTTTTGTAGTAGCAAAGAACTTGGAACAAAGTAAGAACTCATAAACTTGGGAATGGCTAAACGAAATGTAGTTCATGAATGTAGTGAAATATTACTGTGCTATAAGGAACAATGAACATGATGAATATAGAGAAATATAGAAAGAGTTATATAAGCTGATATCCTTTTTCTTTCTTTTCCTCTCTCTTCCTCCCTTCATTTTCTCTTTTCTCTCCTTTCAAAACAAAACCAAAACATCTTTATCAATCAGGTCCCTATAGTGCTTAAGTTTAAATTTTGGGTCCTTGAGCAGAAGTTTCCTAAAGGAAGTTTCTAGTTTTGGTTATTTGTAAATAAAACAGCTCCCACAAAGAAGAACCTTCCTCAACTCTTTTTTTTTTTTGGAGGGCAATTGGGGTTAAGTGACTTGCCTAAAGTCACATGGCTAGTAAGTGTGTCAAATGTCTGAGGTCACATTTGAACTTAGGTCCTTTTGACTCCAGGGCCAGTGCTCTATTCACTGCAACACCTAGCCATACCTTTCCTCATCTCTTAATGTGCCCTGGTTAGTGCTTCAGATACTATGTGAGTCTTAGACCCAGCACACTGACTATCAAAAGGTGCTGCTTCTATGTCGGATGTTGGCCAGCCTGCTTAAGGGGCTTACAAGAGCTCTGCCACTTCGGTGGCTTTGAGGTAATTGGCCAGAAAGGTTGTCCTTGGTGTGATCTGGCTCACCTGAGTGGTATCTTGCCAAAGAATTTCAGGTCCAGTCGCTTAGGTCAGGAGCCTGTAAGTTCCATGAAACATCTGTGGTCTCATACCACATGTTGTGGTCACAGGCTGAGCTCCATAATTGCAGACTATGAAGGGCATGTGTGTGCCTTGTGTTATTATTGGCTCAGATTTTACTTTGGCTGCCTTTAACAGTGCTCCTGTTTATCAGAGTAAGACGCTCAAATTTGCCCTTTTAAGGTAGGAATAAGGGCAGAGGGGGCAACATATTCCAATAAAGGGGCCCAGGGATACTGTTAGAAGGGTTCTTTTCCAGTAAACCCATTGCTGTTAGTTGCCTTTGCAAATATAACTTTTAATGAACTCAGTTTGTTTTGGGTTTTTCTAATGATTTTGTTGTGACTAAGTAAGTCAAGCTTGTTTATGAAATACGTCTTGGTCAAAAACAACAAAAACAACAACAAAGTTTGCTACAGTGAACTTGGACTGGGAAGCAAAAACCACAGGGGAAGGGAATGTTGGCCCTTTCACTTCCCATCTGCCTGATGAGTATCTTGAACAATGAACGAACCTGTCCCTTTTAAAAATCACCTGCTCTGTTTCTGGCTTTGTTCACTATTTCATCTTTCTGGATATTTGTCTTTCCCATTGGGCTAGAATGGTTCTTTTTGCTTCCCTCCCAAATCTGAACTGACAAACCACAATGCCAGGCAAGGAAAATATGTAAGAAGTTTCCTCAGCCATTAGTATAGGAAAAACCGATTGGAGTTATGAGCAGTGTAAAACTGGTATTTATGTAGTAAAGAGCAATGGAATGGTAAAATCTAATTAGCAGCAAAGAAAATTTTCCATATGGAAGGAACGAGCAAGTTCTTGTTGCTGGAGATGTTGCAAGGTTCTTTTTCAATTTCAAAGCCTTTTATTTTCTTCATTTGCCTATAGTTGTTAATGCAATTATTTTTTCAGACGGATCTCTGGTATAAACATATTTTTGAATACAAAACATTGAGATGTCTGGCCACAGGAGCCAGTGACATTGGTAAAATCTATAAACAAATTAGGTAGTCGTTTTTGCCCTGGCTTTTGAGCATCATAGGAAATAGTGATATTAGTAACTTCATGGAACATCTATGGTAATTTTAAACAGAAGGGCCCCACAAAATCACAACAATGTCATGCTTAAAGAAATCATGATAGGAATAGAAAGAAAAATGTGATCATTTGAAAATACGTTAAGAATGCTCATTGTTGTGAGAGAAATAAGCAACAGATATACATTTGTATACTGGTTAAAGAAAGTCAGCAGGATTTCAGATGCTAAAGCTAAAATAAGATAAATTTTGGCTTAGGAAGATTTATTCCTTCCTTTTCTTTTCATGGAAACATTGTATTTGTGACTGCAAATTTTGCTCTGTGAAATTATTCCTTTCAACATGCATCTGTGAAGATCACAAGCAAAATGTGGGGACTTTTTCTTGTTGTCCAATCCTTCCCCCCCTAGTCTAATGCAGGTGAGATTTATAAGTAGGGCCATTGCTATTTTCTCTGCCCCTCTGCTCCCTGCTCAATGAAGTGTGGGCAAGTATCTTCTGGTAATCAAAGTCTTCTCCTATTCAACAATGTGTCCTTTAGATTTTCCTTCTTTCCCATCACCAAGATCATGGTCCTCAATCAATTTTTAAAAAGTTCCTTTTACCCATTCAATCTTTCAATAAACATTTATTGAGTTTCAACTATATATACATATGTATATATATATACACACACACACACACACATATATATACATATACATACACACATATATATTACATATATATGTATATGTATGATACTGTGTTAGGGAGATATTATTAATCTTATAAGACTGAGAAATCTACAATCTAGTAGGAAAAAAGTTAAATCATAATGAACAACATTGGAAAGAGCCTTGACCCTAACATCAGGGAGCTCAGGTTCATAATTCTAGCTCTGATGCATTTTTTTTTTCTGTCAGCTTGGTCAAGTCCCTTAACTTTCTTCCTAGGTATCATTTTCCTTACTTGTAAAAAGGGTAATTTGACCTATATAGCCCCTGAGGTCCCTTACTGCAATGATGTCAAACTGAAATAGGAACAGATTCCTGCGGGTCACCTATTGACTTAGTAAAACACAAATTAACATCATTTATGTTGTATTTTATTTCTATTTATTTGGAGAAATATTTTCCAATTACATTTTAATATAGGTCGACCTGCACTAAGGAGCATAAGGAGCATTGTGGGAGATATTGTGGTATCCTTTCTCCCCATCCCTCACCCTCAGGCTACACATTTGATCCCTCTGCCTTACGCTATTCTATTGATAGACATATGGTCCTATGATAATTGCAATATAATATTGTGAGGTCAGGAGAGTAAGAAATTCCTGTGTGTTACGCTGATAGGAGAAGGCTTCATTGAGGAGCTGACATTTGGTCTGGGTCTTGAGGGGTGGCTAGGGTTGGTTTGTGTAGGTGAAGAAGAAAAATATCGAAGGCATTCTAACATGACTGATAGGAGGATCAAAGGGATGTAAGGGTTGAGCATGATGTGACTAGAATGAACATACCAGCTTGTACTGGGGAGTTGGCAGGTTAGAAAGGCAGGTTGAGTCCACATTATGAAGGGCATCTGATGTCAGACTAAATAGTCTATGCCTTCCCTGTTAGAAACTGGAACTAACAAGTATTTTTATAGAACTCTCACAGATTGACTTCTAATCTCTGTGATAGACTTTCAAAAGGCTCTTGAAAGAGGCCTTGTTGTTATTCAGTCATGTCTGACTCTTTGTGACCCCAGCTGGGGTTTTCTTGGCAAAGATACTGGAGTGGTTTGCCATTTCCTTTTCCAGATCACTTTACAGATGAGGAAACTGAGGCAAAAAGAGTTAAGTGACTTGCCCAGAGTCACACAGCTAGTATGTGTCTAAGGCTAGATTTGGACTCAAGATGATCGGTATTCCTGATTCCAGGTTTGGTGCTCTATCCACTGGGCCACCTAGCTGCCCACGTAGAGACCTTAGTCATACGTTCCAACTCTATAATTTCCTCTATAAATGAAGAAACAACAGGAAACAGCAGTGACAGTTGTTGAAAAGAGGGTGGTGTAGCCAGGATGTCTTTATTTCTGGAATTCTTGTCTCTGAGTTAACATATTGTTCTATTCACCACCAGAGAGGTGTTGTTTGAAATCATATAGTCAGTCAGTGGCAATTCTAAGACCAGGACCCAAGGATTCCAACACTTAGTTCAAGGTGACTTAAATTAAAACAATGTAGGAGATAGAAGACGTGTAAATGTAGAATATTTTGTTACCTTTGTGGATTTTTTTTTTGCTTTTTTTGGAGGGGGGAGGGCAGGGTAATTGGGGTTAAGGACCTGCCCAAGGTCACATGGCTAGTAAGTGTTAAGTGTCTGGGGTCACATTTGAATTCAGGTCCTCCTGACTCCAGGGCCAGTGCTCTATTCGCTGTGCCACCCAGCTATCCCAACTTTGTGGATTTTTAACTTTGGTCTCAGTTCTACAGTTGCCAATCTATCACATTTAATTTTTGCCTCATTATTGACTGAAAAAAAATGCATAGATTTTTAAATGTCAGAATAATGTCCACATAACATGGAAGCAGTGATTTAGAGCTGGAGGGAGTCTCAGAAGGCATCTAATTTAAACCCTTCATTTTATAAATGAGGAAACTGAGGACCAGAGAGATTAAAGGACTCTGAAAAGGACCCAAAGGTGTGCTATGGTTTTATCTTATGGTAGAATGAATGGTCATATAAAGAATTTCTTTTGTTTGCTTCAGGGTTTCTCATCTATGCACCACATATTGTAGTGTATGCTTTTTTGCAGAAGAGAGAAATCTTTCAGTAACTCCTCGTAGGTATGTGTGTTTTCTCTACAAAACATTCTGGTGGCAGTAAAAACATTTGAAAAGAGTTCAGTATGGTCTCTGGCCTGTCTTTGTCCTTGAAATTCTCCACACTAACTTAAAATATTGCTCCTTTTGTAGCCTAGGAGATTCCCTGCTAATTCCATCTGAAGCCTGAGCGCCAGGAAACTTTAAGGAATCTCAAATTCTGGAGCTTGCTTGATGAGCATTTCTGGACTATGTATTTTAATCTCTCTATCAGGATCAATATGATCCTGTGTTAAAGCCAAGGTCAAATGGGATAAGCAGTTGAACCTTTTCCTCCTTCTTGCATGGCCCATTGAAACATGCAACCTTTATCTTCTCAGTTTTGCTTTTTTGGAGCGAAATATGCAAGTCAAAGCAGATGTTTCTTGGCTTTCTTTTAAACATGCTTTTTGGTTTTTACTAGGCTTGGTGTCAGAGAAGTGATCAGGGGTGAGATTAGGTAGGGGGTGCGAGGTCATTGTTTTTTCTTTGCCTTTATTGTGAAATAAGGGAACCTTTTTTGGGGGGAACATTTGGGTCACTTAGCTTGAGTTTTCATTTCCAAGGTCTTGAGATCCATTTTTTTTCCATCTAACATCAGTAACTTTAGCATCAACACTGAGCACAGGCAGGCAGTGAGATACCTATTCTCTATAGTAAAACTTTGGATTTAGAGTCAGGAAGACTTGAATACTAATCTTGTCATAGACATAAGCTGTGTTAACCTCTCTAAACTCCAGCTTCCTTATCTTTTAAATGACAGATATTCGATCTTTTTGGTTAGCAGGAAAGAAAATGTGTAAGAGCTAAAAGTAACCCCAGTGTCTATTTCAGATCAACACCTTTATTTTATTTTTTTGCTTTTTGGAGGTGGGGGGGGAGGCAGGGCAATTGGGGTTAAGTGATTTGCCCAAGGTCACACAGCTAGTGTGTCAAGTGTCTGAGGCTGGACTTGAACTCAGGTCCTTCTGACTTCAGGGCCAGTGCTCTATTCACTGCTCCACCTAGCTGCCCCTCAACACCCTTATTTTAAAGATGAGCAAAGTGAGGTCAGAGTAGTTTAAGAGACTGTGCCAAGGGCACAAAGAGAGTAGATGTTGGAGGTGAGGTTAGGTCCTCTAACTCAAGAGCCTCTTCCTTCTGCCACCATCTTTCACTTCTCTGGGCTTGATTTCCCAGACAGTCCAGGTAAATGACTCCTTTTTTCCATGAATCTCCCCTTTTCTTTGGGTAGTATATAATCTATGAATAAAACAGTAGCACAGCGGCTGCTTTCCTAATGCACTCATGTGTTTGTGTGTGTGTTTTAACGAACCACCATCCACACATTTTCCTCAACCACAAGTGACATTTATAGTCTACTTTATAGCCTCCACCATTTCAGGTGGCTCACTAACGAGCTCCTTTAAATAACTAACCTTTAACAACCTCAGTTTTCAGCTTCCCCACTCCAGAATACAAGAGGGAACTGAGAGATTTACCAGCTGGCAGTAAGGACTCAGGAAAGGATCTAATACTTTACCTTCTGCCTGGCCTGTCTGGAGTCAGGCCTCTAAAGTCCCTGCTGCCTTTTTTCTGCAATGCCTATGGAAAATAGCAAACAATTCCTTGGCTAATTTCATGGACTGCAGAATCATTAGGAAAACAAAGAACTGGACAGAAATAATGCTTCTTCCATTTTATGGTTGGTAAGAAATTTTGGCTATAAAATTGCAAATTGTTAGGACATCACTGCCAGGGAATACTGCCAGATTTATACAGAAAAAAGTGAGTCTAAATTCTTGTATTAATCTTTTCTTCTTGCTTTCTCTGCTAGGGGTGGCCAAATCTCCTGTCCCATCACCTCACACTTCACTGAAGGGCAAAGTTAAATTCCCAACATGCCCAGTAAGTTTGATTTAGTTGATGGCACAAGGAAGATAATGAATGTAAGGCATGTAGTCTATAGTGGAAGGCACTCTGTACATGCTCTAATGGGTGACTGATTCAGCAGACCTCAAAGCAAGACTTTTTCCAGAAACCCCACAAGATCATAGTGAGCTTCTCCATTAGTGTCTGCAGGAGTCTGTGAGCTTTATGAAAAGCATCGTTCAAACCTACCAATACACTTCATCAGACACTTATACTAGATGCTGAATATTTTATTCAATTTGTAACTCATCTTGTTCCAGGCTTCTTGTATTCCCCAGACCCTAGAACTGACTTGGTACCCTTGATTCTCTGCTGTTTCCAAAACACTCTGTACATTGAAAGAGATAGCATGGAGCAGTGGATTGTAGCCATGCCTGGAATCTGGAATGATTGGTTGGCTTCAAGTCTCTGATACATATTGGCCATGTGTTCCTGGACCATTCATTTTATCTCAGATATCCTGGAAACTCTCTAAGACTGTGAATTGTAGAAGAGGTGATGTTCTATATTGTTGGAAGGAGTTTTCTTACCTGGGAGTTCCCTCTACCCAAGAAGTTCAGAAATCTAGTGCTCAAATAAAAAGAGACCCAACTTAAAAAATGATGGACTACATCTTAGCTTTAATTGTATTCTCATCAAGATAATTTCTTTTTAATCTTCCTCATCTATTGATCAATTCAACAAGAAGAATCTGCTGAGTGTTGAACCCTTTGTAGGGGCTGTAAAGTACAAATAAAAACCTAAGTCATAGACCCTGCCCTCAAGAAGCTTGCAATAGTTGTTTAGACAAAACTAAAACAAGGTAATTATCAAAACAATTAAGTGCTAAACATTTACTAAGTGTCATCTATTTGTAAGATTTTCCTCAAGGTCTGGGGGTGGTGGTGTTGTTAATAGATAAGGGGAAGGGAAGGCAATAAGTTTTCAAATACCATCTACTATGTGCCAGGCACTATTCTAAGTGCTTTTTACAAACATCTCATTCGATCCTCATAAGCACCTTGTGAGATAGGAGTTATTATTACCCTCATTTTACAGTTAAAGAAACTGAGGTTAAGTAATTGCCTCGGCTTACACAATTAGCAGGTGTCTGAGGCCAGATTTGAACTTTGGTTTTTCTAACTCTAAGCCCAGCACTCTAACCATTGGGAAACCAGCTGCCTCTACAAGGAGAAATAACCATAGTTTCTGTCCTTGATGACTTTATAATCAATTAAGACAGTAAATATATATACAGAAAAATATAAATTAGCACATATGTGTGATTACAAATATATAATCAAACACAATAAATGTATGAGGCTAATAAAATTGCTAAGAGGTCAAAATTAGAATAGGATCAATCTTTTCTAGCTTTAATCAGGAAAAAAGTATCACAGGAAAGGAGAATTTAAGCTGGCTCTTGATGGGTAGGATATCATTATATGAGGATAGGGGAGGACATCATAGGTGCATTAAATGTGGTGAGCAAAGGCAAAAATGTATGTATGTATGTAATTGGAGAACAGTGAATAATCATAGGATCATGTTTATTGAGTCCATGATTTCATTGGGATAGGGAATTCCCATTGAGGAAACTCTCTCTGCCCAAACAGATTGACAGCTACATATTAACTTATAGTCTTTTCTCCCCCTTTTAATAGTATTTTATTTTTGTCCAAATTACATGTCAAGACAATTATTTAGTATTCATTTTTACAAGATTTTGAGTTCTAAAATTTTCTCCCACCCTCCCTTCCCTTTCCTTTTTCTAACATGAAGGGTAATTTGATATAGGTTTATGCATATGTTATCATATAAAGTATATTTCCAAATTAGTTGCAGTTGTGAAAGAAGAAACAGATAAAAAAACCAAAAAAAGAATAAAGTAAGTGAAAAATTATGATTCCATCTGCATTCAGAGGCCACCAGTTCTTTATCTAGATGTGGATAGCATTTTCCTTTGTGAGTCCTTTGTACTTGTCTTGGACCATTGTGTTGTTGAGAAGAGAGTTGAGTCATTTATAGTTGATCATCATACAATGTTGCTGATACTGTGTATAATGTTTTCCTGGTTCTGCTCATGTCACTTTGCAGCAATTAGTGAAAATTAGTAAAAGCATTATCTTTCACTTGCCCAATTCTAACTTTTAAAGAGTTGTTTTCCCCAGTTAACTTTGATATTTCTTTTCCATTTTGTCAATTGTACTTTTTAGGGAATTGTTTTCTTCAGTGGATTTTTGTATTTTCTTTTCCATTTGACCAATTTTACTTTTTAAGTAGTTGTTTTCTTTTTCCAATATAAGGGTTCAATGGAGCTAAACTTTTTACATCCCTACATGGGAAGATGATACTTGCAATTCTTAAAAATTATATCACCAATAGTACAGATAGAGGGTATGGGTATAAGGTGAATTTGAGAGAATGATATAAACAAATTAAGGGATGGGAAAGAGGAATACACTGGGTGCAGAAGGAAGGGAGAGGTAGAAAGGGGTTGTTGTTGACTCTTTTTTCGTAATTCTCTTATGTCACTCTCATTCCTTTCCCTAATTTTCTTCCTACTTCTCTTATGTGATTTTTAATATCTTTTTTGAGCTCCATCATGAGTTCTTTCTGAGTTTGAAACCACTTCCTGTTTTCCTTTGGTGTTTTGTCCGTTGTGTTTTCACATTGTTATCCTCTTCTGAGTTTGTATCTTGGGCTTCGCTGTCACCATAATAACTTTCTATGATCAGATTCTATTTTTGTTGTTTTTTGCTCATATTTTTTTTTCTGCTGTTTTGATGCTTGGTGATTGGGAGACTGTGATGTTATTAACAAAGAGAGGGAAATCAAGAAAAGCATTGGGTTTAGATGATAAATATAGTTTTAGACATTGAATATAAGAGAAGACATATAGATGGAAATTGTTGGTAGACATTTGGCAATGTCATACTTTTCTCTGTTCCTTACAAGACAGTACAATTCTGAGCAAATAGCTCAATAAATTTATATTGCCTAATTGAATCAAATTGATTGTTAATCACCACCATTAAGATAAAAATTCTTTTTTATACATTCTATATAACTTAACCAAAAAAAGTTAATAACCTTGGCCCTCACCCTCTGGGGACTTAAAATCATAGGACATACTAACTTAAGGCGATTTGAAAAATCAAAGGGATCCATGGATCCTTTTTAATTTAAGCATTTAATTTCTAGATAGGGAGAATTACAGAAAGTCAATGTCTCTCTTCATGGGAGTCTTCATGAAAGACAGGAGATCTTTGGAGGAAGAGGAAAAAAAATTAGTGATCTGGGGGGGGTGCAGTGACAGAAATTTTGCATAAAGAAAAGGACATTTTAGGCACATGATTAGTAGAGCATAATGGGAAGAACACTAAATTGTAGGTCAGAAAATTTGAATTCCAATTCAGATCAAGAAAAGTCACTAGAATAAAATACATTTGCATACTTCTAACTTATATAATTGATGCCTGGCAGACTACATCTCCCATCTGCTCTTATTGCTCAGTATGGCTGAATCTCATCTGATCTCTATACTTATAATGACAGAAGCAAAGGAGTCTTACTTGTCTCTGGAATATCTCCCTACCTCAGGTTCAGGGTGGTTGAGTAAATCCTAATTATACATCTACAGTTTGAACTACCATTCCAGTAGATGTGCTGGACAAATAGAGTAATTTTCCACAGATTTTGGTGCCTGCAGACTGGAAATGTAGGATATAATACCAACATCTCCCTCTAAGCAAACAGTAGCAAGTGATTTTGGGCTGCTCTAGCTCCCTGCTATTTCCAACATATTCTCTGCGGCTGGTAAGAAGGTTGTTACTAGAAGCACACTGGCAAAGGACTCTACCATGATGCCAGAAAGGCACTGTGGAGCAATGAGTAGAGCCCTTGACTTGGAGTCAGAAAAATATGAGTTGGAATTCTGCCTCTAGCTGTGTGACTCTAGGTAAGGAAGTCACTAAACCTCTTTTCATATGTAAAATGGGAATAATAATAATAGCACCAACCTCATAGGTTCAAATAAGATCACATTCGCATAACCCTTTGTAAACATTTAAGTGATATAGAAATGTAAGCTATTATGCTTTCTCTCTGTGAATCCCTTCCTCTTCATCTGAGCTTGTAGTTCCTGATGCAATCTCTGTCTAGCTACAAGTCTCGTAGAAATCCATTGTTCTAGGATTCCCTGAACATTATTCCATTGACTCAATCATTATTAATGAGGTTAGACTGGATACATAGTCAGAAGTGATCATCTTATATTTAGAAAATTTTGTTAAACAATAACTGACAAAAGTTATAAAGTGTTTTATATAAGGTTTGCAAACCTTAAAGTTTGCAAAAGCCTTATATTCATCATTTCATCTGAGCCTCATAACAACCTGGTAGGAAAGGTATCATAGACATTTTTATCCTCCCTTGACAGATGAGGAAACTAGGTTAAGTGACTTGTGTGTAGTTACAAAGTTAGTAAATATATGAGACTTGCTAAACTCCATATGAGATTAGTCTTCATATTTCCACATCCAGCATTTCATCAATTAAATTGATTCCATTTTTGCAATATATTGTACTTCTCCTCTGGTGGCAAAATAGCATGGCTGAATAGGAGAACTGGGTTTTGATCCAGAGGACTTGGGTTCAAGTCTATTGTTCAAAAGCCTGGGGCAAGTATCTTCCCTGGGCCTTGGTTTCCTTATGTATAAATAAGGGAGTGGCACCAAAGGATCCTAAGCTCCTTTGGTTCTAAATTTTATGGATCTTAAGTAAAAAAAAAAATAAAAGAAATTTAAAGAATTATAAATTCTTTTCACTTTTTCTTAATCACATCTTTTATAGCATTTGTGAAGTTCAGAACTAGTCTTAGAAGTACAGAATCAGGGAATAGTGGAGAAAAGAACAGAATCTCTGAATCTTAGAGTCACAAAGGATATCAGTAGCCATCTAGCCCAACTCATACCTGAAAAAGAACCTCCCTACGACATACTCATCACATAATTGCTTCTCCACATAGATCTTGTCATCTCAACATAGAAAAGAAAAGAAAGAATTTCAAAGGATTCCATTTCCTAACATTTCCTCCACTTCCCCAATCTTTTCTTTCCCTTTGCATATATTTGTCTGGATATGAAGCAAGCCTACACACAATAGAAATGGCATTGAACTATTCCCCCAAAAAATGTGGCCCAAAGAGGAATGTCTATTCATGAATTCCAGCTACAGAAAGCAATGATCTCTCCTTTAATGACCTCCCTTTCTATGCTAACAATGTGACCCACAGAATCAGTTCATTTGCCATAAACACTTTGGCCATTCAAGAGCTTCCTCTGCTTCCACTTCTTTCACCCATCCACCAGAGATGTTTATTGGCTGCATCCGTTCCCAAAGCCAGGAACATTTCCTTTTATCCAAGTGTGCAGGTTTGGATACACTTTTGTCTGGAAATATATCAAAGTCAGCCAGCTTGCGGTCTTGAGTGCTGAAGAGTTTAGTCATAACTTGGTCCAAGTTCTGAACAATGATATTAAACTTAGGATTTCTGAAATGTTTATGTTAGCCCTAGCAGTGCTGTTGACTGTGATTGTTGACACTAACACTGTATGGTCCAGAAGACAGAACAAGATCAGCAAGTGAGATTGTTTTGTGTAGTAAATTGGACTTGCAGATGTGCTTCTAACTAATCAAAGCCAGAGTTTGGTTCTCTTTTCTTAGTCACATGACTAGAAAGCCAAGGTTCTTGGGGACATTCAGGAAAGCTCAAATATTCTCAAGGTTAGGGAAGTCATTAGAGAGAAATAACTTGAGGCCCAGAAAGACACTGCTGAGAGGATCAAAAGGCAATTTTCTCTCTTGGTTCTTTTTCAAGATTCTCTCTCTCTTTTTCTCTTCTCTCTCCTTCCTTCCCTCTCTTTCTTTCTCTTCCCCCCCCTTTCTTCTTTCTCTTTTCCTCTCTCTCTATGCCCCTTCTCCCTTTATCCTTGCTTCCTTCCTCCCTAAAAAGGTACAAGTACGATCATGTGGTATTTGCCTTGCTTCTTTTCAAAAAATCTTCTGGAATATCAGTTGTTGTATTATATAAACTAGGTTGTAAATTTGAGCAGTTTCCAATCCATTCAAAAGTAACTTTGCTTTCCAAGCATTTTTGGCTATTATTGACATGCCTTTGGAGACTATGCCACATTGTCTTAGAAATATGATGCAGAGAAAATACTATATAACTTCTTTTCTTTTTTATTCTCAACCTCTTGCAAATTACACCATAGACAACTTTAACCAAGCAAAAACAAAAAAAAAAACCTCAGAGTATAAAAAGGGTGATTTTAATTATTCCCCTTTAAATTGTCTAACATAATAATGGAAATTATGCTCATAAATAAAACTCTATGCTCTAAAATGCTCTGAAAGCAAAACAGCTTTAAACATTACTTAAATCTGCCCCTTGGCCAGTCATTGCCCATTCCTCCTATACTTATCCACAAATCCAAAACTTTCCTTTGACTTTTGTGTCCAGATGACTTGCTCCTTCAGCTTTGCAGTTGGAGACATGCTGTCCTTTCCAAGCTAGATGTTAAATTCTGTAACTTATATTTCTTACCTGTCAACTATTGCTGTTTTGATTTGTGTATTTTCTCCAAATTTTCTCTTTTTAAAAATTGTTGATTCTTTCCTTCTTTCCTTCCTTCCTTCCTTCCTTCCTTCCTTCCTTCCTTCCTTCCTTCCTTCCTTCCTTCTTTCCTTCCTTCCTTCCTCCCTCCCTCCCTTCCTCTCTCTCTCTTTCTTTCTTTCTTTCATAGAACCTCAGATTTAGAGCTAGAAGGCAACTCAAAGGCCATAAATATGACTCATTTGACAGATGTGGAAAATAAGGCTCTGTTGGGTTAAATGAATTGATCAGGGTCTTACAGCTGTAAATATTTGAGGCAAGATTCAGACTCAGGTCTCGACTCCACATTCAGCACTTTATCCATTGCACCACCTCTTCTAATATGTCCCTTGCCCTCTCCCACTTAGATTACCATTTTTTATAATAAAGACTAAAAGAGAAAAGAAAGTGATTCCATAAAACTAAGTAACACTTCAATACAGTGGTCTGAATTGACCCCTCTCTACCTTTCCAAAGAAGGGAGGTAGTTGCATTCTAATATCTCCTCTTCAAGATGGAACTTAGGCATCATAACTGTATAGGATCCAGTTTCAATTTTCCTTTGATCCTTACAAAAACCTTGTACATGCTATTATTATCCTCATTTTGTTGAGGATGGGACTGAGGTAGACAGTTGTTAAGTGACTTGCTCAGGGTTACACAACTAGTAAGTGCCTAAGGCCAGATTTGAACTCATCTTTTTTTAACCACCATGCCATCTCTCTCACTCTCTCTCTCCTTCTCTCTCTCTCTCTTTCCATATACATGTGTGTATGTATATATTATATATGTATGTGTGTATAAACATAAATGAAGAATCATTGGACTTTATGAAAGCCAATCTAAAAAAGTCTCTACACTAAAATTCAAGAAATGATCAATGAAAATTGCAAAGAACTGTTAAATCTAGTAGGCAAAGTGAAAATAGAAAATAGAAAATAGAAAAAAGCCGCCAATAGCTAAATGAAACACCAGAAGAAAAAGTCCCAGCAATGTCAGAGTCATAATCTGGAGTTTCCAGACTAAAAAAAATAAAGATTCTGAACATAGCCAAAAGGAAAGTTTAAGTAGTAAGTAGCCATAGTCAGAATCACATAAGATCTGGCAGCTTCTTCTTCTTCTTCTTCTTCTTCTTCTTCTTCTTCTTCTTCTTCTTCTTCCTCCTCCTCCTACTTCTCCTCCCCCTCCTCCTTCTTCTTTTTCTTCTGCTTTTTGGAGGAGGGAAGGTAGGATAATTGGGGTTAAGTAACTTGCCCAAGGTCACATAGCTAGTTTTGTTATCTGAGGCTGGATTTGAACTCAGGTCCTCCTGATTCCAGGGCCAGTACTCTATTCACTGCACCACCTAGTTGCCTCAGATATGGAAGCTTCTACTATGTTCAAAAGAAGATCTTAAATACAATATTTAAAAAGGTAAAAAGACATAGGCTTGCAATCAAGAATAACCCTTTAAAAATGAATGTTATCCTACAAAGTAAAAAAAAGTAGTCTTTCAATGGAATAAAGAACTTTCAAGCATTCCTCATGACAAAACTGAGTAAGAATTTTGAAATGTAAAAACAAAACTCAAGAGAATGTAGAAACAAAAAAAAATCTAAGCTTCTGGAATTGGATAACATTTTAATGGGAATGAAACAAGTGTCCCTTTAGAACCTTAATGTCTTCAAAAGGTATTGAGGGAGTTAAGAGAAACAGAAGATTTGTGGGTAGACCACTTTCATTCTAAAGGTTTTAAAATGGGAAAAGAGAGAATAAAAGGAATGCACTAGTGTAGAAAGGAAATGTAACTTCCTATTTATTATAGCTGAGACATAGAAAAAGAGCATACCAATAGTGAGGAAGGGTTGAGAACAACCAATATTAGATGAACCTCATTCTTATCTTAATCAGACAAAAGTGCGTTCACAGAAATGCAGGTGTTCACCTTTGCAGTAAAATACATCAAACTCAACTGGGAATCAAATGGGGATAGGGAAAAGAGGTGGCTAAGAGGAAAAGTAAAACTAGAGAGGGGTGTGACAATAAATACAAACTTCTTCATCTTGAAGAAGAGGATTAAAGGAAAAAAGCAAAAAAACCCCAAGAAGCTGAGGGAATGCACATCAGTTTGAGAATGTCTGAACCAATTGTGGTATGTGAGAGTGATTGAACATTTGTAAAGCCAAGCATGGGCAGCTTTCCAAAGGACTGCTGCTGTGAACAGCTTTCAAAATTCTAATTACATAATCTAGCAAACTCTCTATATATTCAATAACAAATTAGAGCAAAACATTCATAGAAAATCAAAATACAGTATTTACCATGTCACAACTCAACAACTTATCACTAAAATGGCAACATAGTTTTCACCAAAGTGTTCACATAGTTTTAAACAAACTACATTCATTCAGTCAATCACAAAATCCTTAATTCAATCACAAAGTACAAAAGTCAAAGTTTTCCACCCCTAGGTCACAGTAAATCATAATCTTCTCAGTCAGTACACAGTATCCAAGTAATGTCTTCTTTCAGCTTGACTCAAGGCTGAATCTCAGCTTCAATGGTTCCTCTTCCATGGTCCCAGCTCCAACTGTCACCTGGGTTCAAAGACAGGTAGCTCCCAGTTCCTTGTCCAGCTCCTTGTCCAGTTCTTTATTCAGTTCATGTTCTATATTGAAGTTCACAGTGTCCATACACTTCAAGTCCTTCACAATTCCTGTTTCTGGGAAGACAAAGCTTAACATAGCCACAATAATATCCATACACATTGCCAGCACCATCATCAATTCACAATCGGCCTGTGAAATCAACTCAGAGCCACCAACAAGGTCTGAGAACTCAACACAAATCATCAAGGTAGAAATCAACACAGACCCACAAACAAGGTCCAAGAGGTCAGTACAAATCATTAGTAAAGTCCCAGGACCTCCAAAACTCCTCCAGGACTTCTGTAAACATATAATCAGAAAATCCTCTTTCAGGGCTTCTAGTAAGGTCCCAGGACTTCTGTACAAAGCATCACAAACAAATATCAACACAGACAGAGCAGACAGAGTGCTGGAATATTACTGGAGTGGTATCCTCTTTCACTCTGCCATCACGAGAGTCCTCTTCTCAGTTCTGCTGTCTGTAGCCTGGGCCTCTCCTTCTATATGGTAATTAGCTCCTCCCCTTCCTGTTGTAGGAATTCTAGGGTTCACAAGTTGTGGGGTTCACACATTCTGTTTCTTAATAGACTTGATACAAGCCTGGAAAGAAATTTTAACTGAAACAAGGTGTTAATTCAATAGCTGAAACAAGGTGTGAACTACTTCTCTACTTGCCATTAAAATATTATTAAAGAAATGATGAAAAATGAAGACTCCAGAAAATTTTGGAAATATGAATTGATGTAGAAGGAAGTGAGAATAATTAGGAAAATAATTTATATAGTGGAACCTTGCAAGGAAAACAAAAGTCTTTGAAAGACTTAAGAATTCTGATCAATACCATGAATAACCATGTCTCCAGAGGACCCATGATTAACAGACAGGTAAATGTACTCAAGGTGAAGAAAGAGTTGTATTTCTCAAGAGTATGGTGTAGATTTGTTTTACTTGATGTTATTTGCTACAAGGCTTTTTATTTCCTGTGTTTAATTAGAAGAGTATGATGGTGATGTCTTAAAAAAATGAAGAAAATAAAAAAGAGGATGGCCATCAAAACATCTTAAAACATTCCCATAGGGGCAGAGCAAAGATGATGGAAAAAAGTCAGTGACTCACCTGAGATCTCCCCCAAACCCCTCTGAACACCTTTAAATAATGCCATAAAACAAGTCCTGTAGCAGCAGAACCCATAAAAGGATGGGATGAAATAATTTTCCAACCAAAGACAACTTAGAAGGTCAGAAATAAAAGTCTGATCCAATTAGGTGAGAGTGAAGCACAATCTAGTGTAGTCTGCCCCAGCACAGACAAAGACAGGGTCCCAGTAAACCAGGAGCAAGCCTTTGGAGCCATTGAACCAGCAGCCACAGCAGCTGCTTCAGAGCTGACAGCCCACAGATACTAAGGGAGTCAAACAACTGGTAAGAAGATGATTATAGTTGTCTCTTTTCTACCACTACGGCAGGATTCTTTTGCTTTACCAATATTTGGATCCAGGTCTCAGTCCTTGGTAACAGTCCCAGTGTGAGGAGGAATATTAGCATATCAGAGCTTGTGGTTGCAGTGGAGCAGGGACCTTCCTCACAGTTTCAGGGCAGAAAAGTGTGTTTGTGGTCTCTCACAGACCAGAGCACAGGCCAAGAGAGTAGTAAACACACACCTCTTTAGATCATACCACCCTGGAAGACCTGAAAACTTACAGGTCCCTAGAAGTATCTCTGAAAACATCTGCACAAACCCCCTGTAGCTTGGAATAGTGTTCCCTCTATCCTGGAAGCAGAGCCCTACTTTAGCTAAGAGTTAAAAGTCAAGATATTGACCAGATGAAACAAAAGGTACAAAAATTCACTGAAGGAAAAAAAAAACTCTTAAAAAGCAAATTGGCCAAATGGAAAAAGACACATAAAAATAACTTTTAAAAGAGTCCTTAAAAAATTGAATTGACCAAATAGAAAAGGAGGTAAAAAAGCTCACTGAAGAAAATAATTCCTTGAAAATCATAATTGAGCAA
>CM053580.1:303502645-303521390 GCA_028627135.1 Pseudochirops cupreus
AAAAAAAAAAAGAATTTGAGGAATGGAATTGGATAACTCTATTGTGTATTCAAAAGGAATAGCAAGTTGTACATAATAGATTTGCAATTTCATATGCAATTATCTTTTTTATTGTACTATGTTATGGAAATGTGAGTTTTATCCCATAAATTAAAAGTTAAATAAATAATTTTTAAAAAGAATAAAAAAAAAAGAATTATTTGTCTACCAGGAAGCCATAATGAAAAAAAAAAAGAGCCTGGACAATATCTTCCAAGAAATCATCAAGGAAAATTGCCCTGAGGTCCTAGAACCAGAGGGTAAAATAGTCATTGAAAGAATCCAGCAATCACCCCCTGAAAGAGATATCAAATTGAAAACACCAAGGAACACGGTAGCCAAATTCTAGAATTGTAAGGTCAATGAGAAATACTGTAAGCAGCCAGAAAAAAACAAAACAGTTCAAATATCATGGATCTACAGTCAGGATCAAGCAGGACCTTGCAACTTCTACATTAAAAGAATGAAGGGATTAGAATAGGATAGTCCATAAGGCAAAGGAGGTTGGATTACAACTAAGGTTCCACTACTCAGCAAAACTGAGCATAATCTTTCAGGCAAGGAGATGGACATTTATTAAAATAAGGGACTTCCAAACCTTCCTTTGAAAGGCCAGAGCTCAATGGAAATTTTGATCTTCAAATATAAGACTCAAGAGAGGCATAAAAAAGTAAACAGGAAAAAAACCCATATTATTCCATAAGGGCAAACTGTTTATATCCCTATGTGGAAGGATGTTACTTGTAAATCTTGAGAATTTTATCTTTATTACATTTAAAAGGAATTTACTTAGAGGGTATGGGTATAAATTAACTGATGTGATGATAAAAAACTTAATTAAGGAGTGCAAAGGAATTGTAATGTGAGAAGAGGCAAGGAAGAGGCAGAAATGGATAGATTACAACACATGAAGAGGCACGAAAGCATATTATAATATTGGGAAAGGAGGGAGGGAGATGAGCATTGTTTTAACTTTACTCTCATCAGATTTAGAATAGAAAGTAGGAGAGAAAAGGAGAAAGAAAAGGGAGGGGGATGGTTAGAAGGGAGGAAAGAAGTAGGAAGGGAAAAGGGAAAGAAAAGGGAGGGGCTGATAGAAGAGAGGGAAGACTGAGGGAGGTGATGTTCAACAGCAAAATTATTTTGAGGACTGAAAGGGAGAAGAGGGAAATAAAAGCATAAATGGGTGGGGGGAGAACAAGATGGAGAGAAAAACACAGATAGTACTCATAACTGTGAATGGGAATGGGATGAACACTCCCATAAAATGGAAATGAATAGCAGAATGGATGAAAAATGATAAACATACAATACATTGTTTACAAGAAACACATTTAAAACAGGGGAATAAACACAGGGTAAAGGTAAAAGACTGGAGTAGAATATATTATGCTTCAGATGAAGGAGGAGGAGTAGAAATCCTAATCTCAGATAAGGCAAAAACAAAAATAGATCTAATCAAAAGAGATAAGGAAGAAAACTATATCCTGCTAAAAGGCACCATAAACAATGAAGTAATAATATTACTAAACATATATGCACCAAGTGGTTTGGCATCCAGTCTCTTAGAGGAGAAGTTAAAGGAGTTATAGGCAGAAATAGATAATAAAATTACACTAATGGAGGACCTCAACTCCCCCTCTCTGAACTTGATAAATCTTATCTTAAAATAAACAAGAAAGAAGTTAAGGAGGTAAATAGACTTTTAGAAATGGTAGGTATGGTAGACCTCTGCAGAAAGCTGAATGGGAATAGAAAGGAATATACCTTTTTCTCAGTTGTACATGACACATACACAAAAATTGACCACATACTAGGGCATAAAATGGGTCATGGAAAAGTAGACTAAAAATTAATTGGAACCTAAATAATTTAATCCTAAAGAATGAGTGAGTCAAACAACAAATCATAGAAACAATCAATAACTTCATTCAAGAGAATGACAATAATGAGACAACAAACCAAAACTTTTGGGATGCAATGAAAATGGTTCTTAGGGGAAATTTTATATCTCTGAATGCTTACATGAGTAAAATAGAGAAAGAGGAGATCAATGAATTGGGCATACAACTGAAAAAAGCTAGAAAAAGAACAAATTTAAAATCCCCAAATAAATACCAAATTAGAAATACTGAAAAACAAAGAAGAGATTAATAATATTGAAATTCAGAAAATTATTGAACTCATAAATAAAACCAAAGAGCTGGTTTCATGAAAAAACCAATAAAATTTTACATACCTTTGGTTAATTTGATTAAAAAAAGAAAGAAAACCAAACTACCAGTATCAAAAATGAAAAGGGTGAATTCACCACCATTCAAGAGGAAATTAAAACAATAATTAGGAATTATTGTGCCCAATTTTATGTTCATAAATTTGACAGAAATACAAATTGCCCAGATTAACAGAAGAGCAAGTAAAATACTTAAAGAACCCCATCTCAGAAAAACAAATTGAACATGCCATTAATGAGCTTTCTAGGAAAAAATCTTCAGGGACAGATGTATTTACAAGTGAATATTGTCAAACATCTAAAGAACAATAATTCCAAACTATATAGCATATCTGGGAAAATTGGTGAACAAGGAATCCTACCAAATTCTTTTTATTATACAAATATGGTACTGATACCTAAACCAGGATAAGTCCAAACAGAGAAAGAATATCATAGACCAATTTCCCTAATGAATATAGATGCAAAACAGCAACTTATCATGAGAATAATACACTTTGATTAGGTTACAGTTACACCAGGAATGCAGGACCAATTCAATATTAGGAAAACTATCAGCATAATTGATCACATCAACAACAAAACTAACAGAAACCATATGATTACCTCAATAGATGCAGAAAAAATTTTTGACAAAATACTACACCCATTTTGAATAAAAAGAAAACAACTAGAGAACATAGAAATTAATGGAGCCTTCTTTAAAATGATAAGTAGCATCTACCTAAAACCATCAACAAGAATTATATGTAATGGGGATAAGCTACATGCATTTCCAATAAGATCAGGGGGAAACAAGTACATCCATTATCACCAATGTCATTCAATATGGTACTAGAAAAATTAGCTTTAGTAATAAGAGAAGAAAAAGAGATGGAAGGAATTAGAATAGGCAAGGAAGAATCTAAGTTATCACCCTTTGCAGATGATATGACAATATAATTAGAGAATCCTGGAGAATCAAGTAAAAAACTACTTGAAATAATAAACAACTTTAGCAAAGTTGCAGGATATAAAGTAAACCCACATAAATCACCAGCATTTCTATATATTACTAACAAAGCCCAACAGGAAGAGATAGCGAAATTCCATTTAAAGTTACTGTAGATATTGTAAAATATTTGGGAGTCTACCTGCCAAAACAAACCCGGGAACTATATGAACACAATTACAAAACACTTTTTCACACAAATATAGTCAGATCTAAATAATTGGAAAAAACATCAGTTGCTCATGGGTAGGCCAAGCTAATATATTAAAATGACTATTCTACCTAAATTAATTTACTTATTCAGTGCCATACCAATCAAATTACAAAACATTATTTTATAGAGCTAGAAAAAAAATATCAAAATTCATCTGGAAGAACAAAAGGTCCAGAATATTGAGGGAATTAATGAAAAGAAACGATAGGTAAGGTGGCCTAGCCAAATCATCAAAATTATTTGGTACTGTCTAAGAAATAGAGGCATAGAATAGGCTATGTCTACAAGACAAAGTAGTTAATGATATACTGTTTGATAAACCCAAAGACCCCAGCTTCTGAGATAAAAACTCACTATTTGACCAAAACTGCTGGGGAAATTGGAAAATAGTATGGCAGAAACTGGGCATAGATCAATGTCTGGCATTGTATACCAAAATAAAGTCTGAAGAGGTACATGATTTAGATATAAAGGCTGATATTATAAACAAATTAGGTGAGCAAGAAATCCTTTATCTGTCAGATATATGGAGAATATATAGAGAGAATGGAGGAATTTATGATCAAAAAGAGATAGAAAACATTATCAAATGCAAAATGGATAATTTTGATTACATCAAATTAAAAAATTTTTGCAGAAACAAAGCCAATGCAACCAAAACTGGAAGGGAAGCAAAACATTTTTGAGGAGGGACAGGGTGAAAGAGAGAATAGAATAAATGGGGGGATAGGATGGAGGGAAATATAATTAGTAATAATAACTGTGAAAAACAATTTGAAGCAAGTTTTCTTACACACACACACACACACACACACACACACACTAAATGATAAGCAGGATGCTCTCAGAAAAACCTGGAAAAATTTACCTGAGCTAATGAAAAGTGCAATGTACTGTTTACAAAGTAACAGCAATATTGTAAGATGATCAACTGTGAATGATTTAGCTATTTTTAGCAATACAAAGATCCAAGACAACTCTGAAGGACTTATGATGAAGGATGCTATCCATCCCTAGAGAAAGAGCTGGTGGTATCTGGATATAGATTGAAGCATTTTTTACATTACTTTTTTTGAGATTTTTTTTTTGGTGGGGGGGGGGGTCCTGCATTTTCTTTTACAATGTGACTAAGATGGAAATGTTTTGTATTCCTACACATGTATAACCTATATTAAACTGCTGACTTTCTCAGTGAGTGGGGATGAAGACAGAGGAAGGAAGTCACTTTATTGATCAGATTTCTTAAGCCTAATGAAATTGTTTTTTAATGCTGTTGTTATTGTATAAAGTAATCACATGGTATTACTCAATTCACTTTGTACCAGTACATATGAGCTTCCCAGGCTGCCTTGAAACTGTCCCACAATTTCTTAAAGCATAGCATTCCATTCCATTTATATACCATAATTTGATCAGCTTTCACTACGAAATGGGCTGATATATACTCTCCCCCCAAATAACTGTTGTCTCTGTATGTATATGCATACATACATATATGTTTGTATGTGCTTCTTTTTATGCATAATTTCAAATTGCTTTTGAAAATTACTATGTAGATTCATAGTTCCAGTGTATCTGTTTTCCCATGGTCTCTCCAATATTTGTCATTTTCCTTTTTTTGTCATAATCCACTCTGTGTAAGATACAACTTTAGAAGTTTTTAAACTTGCATTTCTGTAATAGCAATAAAATATTTTTATATAGTTGCTAATAATTTTGATTTATTCCTTTGAAAACTACTTATTTACATCCTCTGACCTTTTATCAATGGGGGAATGTCCTTTATTCATATACATTTGAATTTGTTTCTTATGTATCTTATATATATATATATATCATATATCACACACATATCTATCTATCTATCTATCTATCTATCTATCTGAAAACGAGACCTTTATCTGAGAAATTTGCTGTAAAGATTTACTTTCTAATTTTAGCTGCATTGGCTTTCTTGTGCACAAAAGTTTTTAATTTTTATGAAACAAAATTGTCTATTTGTTTTCCTATGGTTCTCTCTATCCCTTGTTTTGTCACAAACTCTTCCCTCTTTCGAAGATATGCAACATAATTCCTTACTCCCTTAATTTGTTTATGTTTTAATCATTTATATCTAGATTGTATATTAATTTGGAACTTATCTTGATATATTGTGTGAGGTGCTGGTCTAAACCTAATTTCTGCCAGATTTTTTTTTCAGTTTCCAAGATTTTGTTGAATAAATCTTTACCCTAGTACCTGGGTTCTTTGGGTTTATTTGTTATGTAAGTTAAAAAAAAACCCAAATGGCGTGGTTTCATATTCAATGATTTTTCAGTCTCATAAATATATGTTTACTTTTTTGGTCTTTGTTAGGTTTATGATAAAAACATATTTAAAAAATAGAGGCAACAGAGATGTTTACATGTAGCAATAAAAACAAGCAAAGGATACTAGAATACAGTAACATTATTTTAAAAAATTGTTTACAGAATATGGAATAGTTTCATTTCCTCCATAGAAAACTCTGTTAGCCATTACCAATATCCCCTCTTCCTTTCCCAAAGTATGGTGCTGTGCACATAATGTTTGTTGAAATGAGAAAAAAAAAAAGAACCAGACAGAAATTTATTGGCCATCATACTCCTTCATTTTATAGATGAGGAAACAGAGACCAAGAGAGGTGAAGTGACCTTCTTATTATCACACAGAGGGATTATCCATCAGATTCATCTGATTCTAATTCTAATCATTCTACTGCATCAGGAATTGATCTGACAAAGCTCAATTTGAATTACTTGGTGGACTCCACTGATTAAATTCCAATGCAGCAAACATCATGATAATAGAATTCCTGTGCATTTAGCACAAATTATTTACAATTTCTAAATGGTAGGATGTAGGACCTCTCATTTTAAATAATATTTAATAAAATAAATATCTAATATAATAAGAAAACAGGATATTTGTTGCTCAATTCGATTAACAACAGTTTTGAATTTTTTGGATTTGACCTATTTCCTATAAGTGGTTAAGTCTTATCAATTCCACCTCCATATCATCACTGTTTGGTAGTATTATCCTAACTGTCATTACATGGCTCATAGACAAATCAGTAAGAATATGGAATGCTCATCATAACTTAGGCAAGAAATGCCAACTACTGAACCAGTAAGTTGAATTCAAAGCAGCTGAGCCTAAGAGTACTATCTGCTTAGTTGGACATATTTCTGCTTTATGTTATAAAGAATTTAGCGCTTGGGTATGAAAATATTCCACTGGAGAAGAGAAAAAAACTAAAATTCTGAAGGAATAATACTAGTCACTAATTAAAGGGAAAAAAAAAAGCTTAAAAGGGTTCATTCATATGCCCTTTCTTTAGGACTATTACTGGTACTATGGCCAACATGAAAACTTTCCTAAAACAGCTAGAGTATAGCCTTGGGCTCTGGAATAAAAGAAACCAGAAAAACCTATTCTTCTCATGAGGAAGAGATATCTAAGACTGGCCACAGCCAGAAACTGGAAGCAAAAAGTAAGTCCATGGCCACATTCTCAGTGGGACCATTCTTTGTAGCATCCAGTGAGAATAACTGAGTAATACCTTGCAAAGTTGTGGCATCTGATCCAATCCAATAAACATTTATGATTATTAAATGACAACTATCCAGTGGAGCAACATCTGGTATAGATAAGGAGGGAGCAAACCCAGTAGAAGCAGCATCAGAACATCATGAGAACTTATCATTAGCCCACAGAATTAGAGGTATAACTTGCCTTTCCACACATATTACCTGACCATACATGTTCCCTGCACATGTGCTTTTCCATACCTGAGAGGAAGATGAATGAATTTTCCATATGTATGCCCTGGCCACATGTGTATGCCTCTCTATGTGTCCACAATTCCTATGGATAATATATTTATTTGTGGGAGAATGTGACCCAGGTTTATGAAATAAATATTTGTTTATTTGTTTCCTTCCTCAATATGCCTTTTTCATTAACATCCTTTACTCTGAACAGACTATGTCCTCTGACTATTAAAGGTAAACCAAACACCAGGTGCTCATGAACTATGGTCAACATGAGGCTAGGATAACTTGATCCTGGCATACCTGACTCTATATGATATACCTTGAGCATTGGAGAGTGTCCCTGTTTATTAGATAATAGTCTCTGGCCCAAGAATTACATGTTATCATTTCAGGAACATGTGGGAAAATTTGAAATGGGGCTCTGATCTTCTTCTTCTTATTTTTTTTTTTTGCCTTTTTTTTTGGAGGGCAGGTGGGGTTAAGTGACTTGCCCAAAGTCACACAGCTAGTAAGTGTTAAGTGTGTGAGGCTGGATTTGAACTCAGGTCCTCCTGACTCCAGGGCTGGTGCTCTATTCACTGCACCACCTAGCCACCCCTGATCTTCTATCTTCTAAAAAGTCTTAAAAAGAGTAGTTATTGAAGGGGAAATAGCAAATTCATACCTCATATAAATCAATAATCACCACAACTATTTAGTATTGCTTAAAAAAAGAAAAAAAATTAAGTCTCTGGAGCATACTAGACAAGGATGAAATTAAAAAAAAAAAACAACCAACGGAACTCTACCATTTAGAGTTCCATAAACCAAAGAATAGAAATTACTTGAGGGAAGAACTGTTTAATTGCAGGAACTTCTGGGAAAACTTATCTATGTACAAATTGTATCCCTCCAATAAGGATGTCTGGAGGGCAAGGTCTGTTTTTCATATCATAGTTCCCTACCAGGAAAGGTCACACCTTTTATTTAGGGGCTGCTTAATAAATTCTCTTTGGATTTGATAGATTGGATTGAATAGATTCTACCCTTAATTCTCCACCCCTCCCAAAATAGTCACCATACATAGAAAATATCCTTTTTTGTTCTTAGAATAATACCTTATTAGCATCTCATTGAAGATGAACTTCCTTTAATACTTTTACATGGTATTTTACATTTGGCATACTGATTGGATTTATTTTGCATCATTGTAGACTCTGCTGAGGAGACTTGTGGCATATATGCTATTGCAATGGCAAGCAAATAAATACTTAGCACTTTGTTTCAGTTATTTATTTAGCACCTTGTTTCAGTTCAAGTGTCTTTGAGCCTTGCCTTGGTTATATCAAGTCTTTGTTAAGAAACAGAACCTGTGAATCCCACGGTGGGAGGGACTTGCCAAAGACAGGAACAGGAAGGATGAAGAGATGGGTGAAACAGGGAGGAGCTAATGACAGATTAAAAGCTTAAGTGCAGCTGGGACAGAGCAGAACTGAGAAGAGAACACTTGTGGTAGCTGCATTCTGTTTTTCTGTGTTGATTTATGCTTGTGATAATTTCCATGGAAGCCCTAGGACCTTACCAGAAGCCTTGAAAGAGGATTTTCTTGTTGTATGTTTACAGAAGTCCTGGAGGAGCGTTTCAGAGGTTCTGGAACTATGCTGCTGATTTGTGTTGGCTTCTTGGACCTTGTTTGTGGGTCTGTGTTGATTTCACAGGCAGATAGTAAATTGATGAAGGTGCCAGTAATGTGTATGAATGTTGTTTTGGCTCCGTTACACTTTGTCTTCCCAGAAACAGAAACTCTGAAGGACTTGAGTGGACTGGATACTGCGAGCTTCAATTTGGAACAGGAACTGGATAAGAAGCTGGACAAGGAGCTGAGAGCTGCCTACCTGTGAATCTAGATGACAGTTGGTTGAATTCAGGCAAAAGCTGGGACCACAGAAGAGGAACCATGGGATCTGGGAGCTAGCCTCCAGTCAAGATGAAAAGACCTCTCCTTGAGTACTTAGTGTTGACTGACAAGATCATGATTTACTGTGAGCTAGGGGTGCCAGAACTTGGTACTTTGTACCTTGTACCCCTGAAGGATGATTGAGTTAAGGATGATTGGAAATTAGTCTCCAATCAAGAAGAAAGAACACCTTTGACTGAAGAGGTTAAGACAATGTGACCTAGGGGATGGGAGACCTTTGTACTTTATATACCTTGAGGAGGACTGCTTGTTAAGGATGATTGGCTTAAGGACTTACTGAATGATATCTTTTTATGTAAAACTATGTGGCCACTTTAGTGATGTTATGTTATATCATTGTGAATGCCGTACTTTGGTTTCTGTGAATGTTTTGCCTTGGTTTATTGCTGAATAAATAGAGAGTTCACTATACTACGTGATCAGAACCTTAGAGCTATTCACAGCAGCAGCAGTCCTCTGGAAAGCTGCTTGTGCTTGGCTTTACAACTGTATACCATATAGCTGGGTAGACATCCTATTGAATCAGCCCAATAGTATGTGTCTGTTGGTCCCATGTGTTAGGCAAACAGTGAATTGTACTCACAATTAAGTAAAAGGAGGATATTAAATTGGATGACACTTGGGAAACAATGTGGTTCAATTGGGGATCCAAAATAATTCATTTTCACCAAAGCCCATTTCTTGAGTATGCATATTCTTTGGGTGATTTTCTCAGTGGCTTCATATCAAGGAACAATGTGATCTTGCAATCATCCAAATTACAATAATCAGAGGCACCTGGCGAACATTATCAGAAGACAGCATGTTAGGAACAGGCATTTGTTTGCAAGAAGTAAGGTCAAAGATTTTATTGGAAATAATGAGGTATTTCAATTACGCAGGGAGAATAAGATGCAACAGATGGGCAAATGAGGTGATCTAGGGATACTACAAGTATTAGAGAAAGGTTTTTGACATGTTGGGCAGATCTTTGTATATGTGGGGGAATGGGAGCTGCAGTTTATAGGAATCCTTTCCACTCATGCTGAAAAGAGATATATCTAAGGGTATATTTTATTTTCCAGACTTTCAGAATATAAGCATGTTCAGTTTCCTTTACTTCTCCCCGCACCATGGTATTTTGCAACCCCAAGTATTTGAACATTTATGTTAATTCCTCACAACCACATATAATGAGTATTGGACAAAAAAACAGTGCATATTTATCTGTATTTGAAAATTCCAATTTGAAAATGGGACCAGTATTTCTTCAAAGCTCTTCTGTGTATCCACACCAAGCTCTTTTTATGGGAGCCAGGGAATAGAATGTGCACATCAAATGTGCTCCTCCTATGAAAGTCCCCATCCCTAGATTTGAATGTCAGTGTAGATCTCCATAGCATAGAGTTCTTATGCATCCCCCGCAGCTCTTGGAACAGTGCTAGTTACACACTCGACACTCAATAAATATTTGTTGATCGAAGTCAGTCAGTCTGACTTTGGGAGCACTCCCCGTTCCTTTGTTCTTGGTTTGTGGGTTACACACAACAAAATTATTTCAGAACACTGATGGAAAAAATGTGAGAAATCATTTACAGGGATCCATTTAAATGACATCACACTCTATTATTGATTGTTTGGAGATGTAACTAAAATCACAATTGATGCAGGAGTACCACAGATAGAATGGTGTTTAATCAGTAATATTTAAGAATAAGGATTTGTAGACTTAGTTTTATTTTTTTTTTCAAATTGGAGAAGGCTTTTTTAAGGATTGAGCAGATTACTTAGAAACTGCTAGCAGTATCCACTGGCTACTATCCAGTGTTTCTTTTGTTCGAATCATCTGGCTAGCCTCCACTGAAATCCTATGATGCCTCATTCCAATCAAGTCATGTCTATAAGCATTTATTAAGCGCCTATTATATGCCATTTACAGTACTAAGTGCTGGGGATACAAAGAAAGGCAAAATTAACCCCTACTTTCTTGGATAGAAGTGAGGAACCTATGCCCTCAAGGCCACATGTGGCCCTCTAGGTTCTCTAATGTGACTCTGAATCCAAACTTCACAGAACAAATTCCCTTAATAAAAGCTTTTGTTCTATGAAACTTGGACTCAGTTGAAAAGCCACACTTAAGAACCTATAAGGCCACATGTGTTCTCAAGGCCTCAGGTTTCCTACCCCTGTTCTAGGAACTCACAGTTTAATGGTGGAGAACTACATGCAAGCTACTAAGTACAAACAACATACATACAGCATTATTTGAGAGCAGTTTTGGGAGAAGTTACTAAGATTAAGGGGGACTAAAAAAGCCTTCTTAGAAAAGGTGGGATTTTAGCTATGACTTGAAGAAAGCAAAGAAAGCTAGGAGAAGCAGATGAGAAGGAGAGTATTCTAGGTATGAGGACCAGTAAGTAAAATGCCACAGTCAGAAGGATTCTATTTGAGAAGTATAGACATCTAATGTCACTGGATCAGAGAATACATCGGGGAAAGAGGATGAAGAAGTTGTAAAAATCCTGGACAGGTAGGAAGAAACCAGGTTTTGAAGGGTTTCAATAAAAGCCAAATAGATAATTTTATATTTGATCCTAGAGGTGATAGGATGCCACTGAAGTTTACTGAATAGGGGTATGCCATGATCAGACTGTGCTTTAGGAAGATCAGTTTGACAGCTGGGTGGAGGATGGATTGAAGCAAAGAGAGACAAGACAAAGGGGACAACCCAGGAGGCTATTATAATAGTCTTGATATGAGTTGATGAGGGCTGGCACCAGGATGGTGGTGGTGTCAGAAGAAAGAGGTCAATGGGAGAAGTGATACTAATATAGAAAAGAGAGGTCTTAGTAATTTATTGGATATGGAAGGTAAGTGAGCATGGGGAGTTGAGAATTTCATTTAGTTTGGGAGCCTGGATAACTGGGAGGATAGCGATGCCCTCAACAGGAATTAGGATGTTAGGAAAAGGGAAGGGTTTTGGAGGAAATACAATAAGTTTAATTTTGGATGTGTTGGATTTAACATTTCTATGGACATCCAATTAGAAATGTCTAGTATTTAGTTGGAGATGTAATATTGGAGGTCAGGACAGAGGTTAGAGCTAAATAAATGGACTTGAGAACCACCTACTTAGGAATGATAATTAAATGCATGAGAACTGATAAGATCACCAAGTAAAAATAGTACAGGGGGAGAACAGGAAGAGGACTCAGGAAAGGATGTTGGGGTTCACTTGTGGTTAGACAATATGACCTGGATGAAAATCTAGCAAAGGAGACTGAGAAGGAGCAGTCAGATAGTAGAAGTAGAATCAAGAGCACAGTGCCACAGAGAAGAGAGTATCAAGGAGAAGAGAGTGACCAATAGTACCAAAGGCTACAGAGAAATAAAAAAGGATGAGGATTGAGAAAAGGCCATTAGATTTGTCAATTAAGGATCATTGATAAGTTTGGAGAATGGAGTTCCTGCTGAATGATGAGGTTGTAAGACAGAATACAGAAAATTAAGAAGAGAATAAAAGGAAATGAAGTGTAGGCATCATTGGCATAGAACCTTCTCAAAAAGTTTACCCATCAAAGAGGGAAATATATGATGGTAGATGATAACTAAGAGGAATTGATGGATCAACTGAGGTTTTTTTCTTTTTGGACTGGGAGACATGGGTATATTTTTAGGCAGTAAGGAATTAGCCAGTAGCGAGTGAAAGGTTGAAGATAAGTGAGAGCAGAGATGATAGAGGGGGCAGTATGCTGGAGAGGATGAAATGAAATGGGATGGTTTATTTATGTAGAGAGATTTACCTTGGAAAGGACAAGGGCCACCTTTTCATTGATATAGGGATGGAGAAAGAGATTGTGGGGAAGGCATCTAAGTGTTATGAGATGAAGAGGATGGGAGAAGTGGGAACTTTTGGTGAATAGCCTCAATTTTATTTTAGTAAAATATGAAACAAGGTTCCCAGCTGAGAAGGTGGGGAGTAGTGATAGGAAGTCTAAGGATAAAAGATTTGGATAAACCTGCTGTGATGAGTGAGAAAGTGAATTGCATATGGAAATGTAAAAGATTATCTTGCTGAAGTGAAAATCCAGTTGAGATTGCATAACATAAATTTTCAGTGGACCCAGGAGGATAACTTCATGATTTTCTTCATCTTTCAATCATTGTGGCTAACAATGCAATATGGCGATGAATTTGGAGTTAGATGACCAGGGTTCAAATCAAGCCTCTGTTATTTCTCAGTAATCTTAGGCAAGCCACAATTTCTTTAACATCAGTTTCTCAATTTGTAAAATAAGAAAAATTGGAAGTATGTCACCTTTAAATTTTCTTCCAGGCCTAAACCCATGATTGTATGGCTTGGTTCTTAAAGGATGTGCCAGTGGATCAAAAAGATTGGCAAGTCTTACCTGGAAAGACTTCACACGTGTGCCTGGTAACAGACTGTGTATGCTGTCCAAGGAGTAGTTTATATGAGTTAGGGGACAGTCTTCACCAGTGTCTGATGACTTTTAAGACTGTCATTAGATTGATTCATGAAGATCATCTTCTAAGGCGTGGAAGAGGTTAAGATATCTGTATCCACAGAGAAAATACCCACATTGGTCTATTACAGAACTTTTGAAATATAAGGGATGTAAGAAACCACCTTGTTAAATTATTTGATAGGTTCAAACATCAGAAATTATCCTAGTTATTTTGACTAGCTGGGGGAAGATCTTTTAGATTCCAGTAGTTCATTGTCATTTAAGAGCCTTGGGGTTTCGCCCTTCTATCAAAGGATAGCATTGTAAATGCAATATGATATTAGAATCATTTGAAAAGCTATTCTGAATTATTGTGTGTGTGTGTGTGTATATATATATATATATATATATATATATATATATATATATAATGAAGCCCAAAACTGTAGTAAATATAATGCAAAATAATATTTTGAGCTTATATAAGAAAAAGTAAAACTACCTTTTTGTAAGTAAGGTGGATTTTAGTGTAAGTAAGGTGGATTTTAGTATAAGTAAGGTAGATTTTAGTGTGTATGAAGTGAACTTTTGTTATCATTTCATAGAGTTCAGTTTTCCAGGATCCATGGCCATAACAGTCTCTTGTTCCCAGGTATTAGATATGAATTCCCACAGTTATGGTTCAAAACATCTCCACCGTGCTCGCATAGCATTATATAATGATAAATAATATAAACATCCACTGTGACGGTGCAGTGAGATACAAGGATGAGGTGATGTAAACTAGTGAGGCTGTTGCTGTCAAGAAGCCTTTTTTGTCTGTTGCCTAATAGAGCAGGTGGGCACTGGTCAAGGGGTGGGGGACCTTAGGGTTGAATACCCAAGCTAGAATGCTGTGCATGCCTTGATTGGCCCCCATCAAGGCTGAGGGGAATCTATGTTTGCCTCAACTAGCCCCCATTGAGGCTTGAAAGGATTTAGGGGGATGTACAAGCTGTGCCTGTCTCAATTTACTCCATTGACACATAGGTATAATTGCCCTCCCTTCCGCTGGCCCCTGTGAGAAGGATGATTAGGGAAAGCTGTAGGAGTTGTGCTTCTATTATCAGCAATCCTCTTGTAAGAAAACTAGGCTAGAATAAAGTAAGATTATTAACCCCTTTGAAGCTCTTTTTTCCTGTCTGACCAGAGCAAGAGTGAATCTGTGCTAGTATCCCTCCTGTGTGCTGTGTTTATCTGTCTTACACTTTTGAAGTCAAAGAATTTAAAAATGACAAATGACAGAATTGAAAATGCCTATTGGTATGGAAATATTTATAGCATGACTTCATGTGCATAACCTGTATCAAATTGCTTGCCTCCTATCAATGGGGCATTGGAGTAGGAGGGAGAGAGTTTGGAACTCAATTTTTTTTAAATGAATGTTAAAATTGTTTTTATGTGTAAGTGGAAAAATAAAATATTTTAAAAAATAAGTGCAGATAATAATAATAACAAAAACAAAATGAAAATGCCTATTAATTAGCTTAAAAAGTTTAGCATCACTAAACATAAGAAAGCTCATGAGATCTAAAGAAAATAGTAAATTGTATACAATAAGAATACTAGTAACGGATATTTACATACAATTTTGTTTACAGTCATTATCATTCCATTCTTAAAACTGTACTTTGAGGCAGGTGATGTCATTATTTTCAGATATACAGATAAGGAAAATGAAGCTCTCACTTTTCTGGAATTATACTTCTAGTAAATACTTGATATAGGATTTGAATCAGTTCTTACTGACTCCACATCCATGACATCACAATACCTTTGTAGATATGTAAAGAAAACACAATTGCATTTGCATAGCATGACAAAATATCTGTAATAACAGAGAAAATGCATTCATGGTATAGGGTTGTAAAACAGCACATTTATTTATGGAGAATAACTGAGGAAAACATTGTAGGCTTAAGGATGCATGACTTTAATTTCTTTGAAGAACCTGGATTTGTTGAGAATCAAATCTGCTAATTAATAGTGTGGTATTGAATTCAGTTTTACCTTGGAGTTATTTCTGTCTTTTCAAGTCTCAGTAAGTATTCTTAACCTCTGGTTCACAAATTGATGTTTAAGGCACATAGATTTTATAACTGTACTTTGTAATATAATGTCTTAACTTCATATGTTTAAAAATATTACTCTGAGAAAGGATCCCTTGGCTTCACCAGAGTGCCAAAGGTGTTGATACAAAAACGGTTATGAACCTCTGTTCTTTGTTATTCATTTGATTCACTTGCCACTCTCTATCACCCTCTCTAATGGGGAGAAAGTGAGTGAACGATTTAAGTTTAGTTAATGCATCTCCAGGAAGCAGGACTCAGTATTTCAGGGTCTGAGTTCCTTTTAGTGTTGGCAACATAAAGCTTCCTGGTTCAAAAAAAAAACCAAACTCATAAGACTTTTTGGACACCAAATAGCTCTTACAAAACAACATTTTGATGAGTTAAGTGTAAATGAATCAGAAACATATGGATCAAATTTCCTTTGAAATATGCATGGCTTTTCAGAATTAAGGGGAATAGAGTTTGGCAAAATGAATTTTGCTGAACCCAAAACATCATAAAAAAACTCAAGACTTTTCATTGAACCCCAAATGCCAATAGGTTTCCTCTTCTCCTTTTTATGTAATTGCATCTTTAAACATACCTCTGGATTTTGTCATTTGCTTTATGACAGCTTTGAAACGGTTTCAACTTGCCCAGGAAAGGAAGCAAAAGTAATGTATTTTCCTTAGAAAGCTATACAATTTTAGCTAGATAGGTGTGTAGAGAGACAGAGGTGAGTAGATAGAGAACATTATTAGATACTTAGTAACCACAAATTGTATGAAGCACTAGGGATGTAAATACAAGCAAGTGTTGATACTTTTTTCTTTTTTTTTTGCTTTTTGCTGTTTGTTTTTTTGTTTTTTGCTTTTGGGAGGGGAGAAGGTAGGACAATTGGGGTTAAGTGACTTGCCCAAGGTCACACAGCTAGTAAATGTTAAGTGTCTGAGGCCAGGTCCTCCTGATTCCAGGGCTGGTGCTCTATTTACTGTGCACCTAGCGACCCCAAGTGTTGACAGTTTTGTCAGAGGAAAATCATGTACCTTTAGATGTGTACATCATCAAAGTGTTGAGGGAAGAAATAATCTACACTATTTCTATTAGTAACTGAAGTGTTAAGTCAAAATCTCAGTTAACCTTATAATGTCTGACTTTTGAATTAATGTGAATTGTATGAATTAGTTTGAAGTGCTAAATTAGCACTTTTGTGAATTCATGCAAAAGTAATTATAGACCACTAGTCTGTGTAACTGATGGTTCCTGATAAAGAAGGTTATTAGAAGGTGGAGGCCTTTAAATGGCTTGTCCTTGTCTTGAGATGTGTAATATGAGCCTCTGAATAAGGGCTGGCAATGGATGAGTAGAATGTGGAATATAAATCCATCATGTTCTTATTTGTTTGTTTCACAAATGACATCATCATCATTCCTTTGCTCTTATTAAAAGTTTTAGAGTTCTGTGATCAACACAATTAGGAAAAAAAAACCCAACTTTCATTGGGCAATGTGGCTTAGTGGTTAGTATAAAGAAGAGCTAGTTTCAAGGGGATGTTTGACTTTCAGCAAGTTACTAAGTCCAAGCTTATAAGTAATACTAAAAATACAATGAATGGCACAATAGTTGGTTGATGATCTCTATTGGTAGAGGGAATTTCCTCAAAGGGAGTAATAAACTAATGAAATCATAAGCCTAAATTCTTCTCCTGCCACCCCAAAGCTCTAATCAAAGTGAGTGTCACATCGTCTAAGACAAGTAGTGTCTGACACCCCAAAAAGCAAATTATGTAGGATATTGTTTATGTATCCAAGATGAGAGATGAATTTAGTAAAATTGCCCCATGTCTATCTCTTGGATTGACCAACGCTAGAACCTAAAAGTGTATTTACTTTTTTCTAAGCCCTTGAAGGTGCAGTTAGGTGGTGCATTGGATAGAGTGCCAGGCCTGTAGCCAAGAAGACTCATTTTCATGAGCTCAAATCTGGCCTCAGACACTTATTACCAACATTTGTCCATGATCCTGGGCAAATCACTTAGCTGTTTGCCTCGGTTTCCTCACTTGTAAAATGAGCTGGACAAGGAAATGGAAACCACTCCAGTATCTTTGCCAAGAAACCCCCAACTGGGATCACAAAGAGTATGGCGTGACTGAGAAATGACTGAACAACAACAAAGTAGTTGAAATATTTTCTTCAGTTTGAAGTGGGACCTAAATTTTTCTATTAGCTCTGTTAGCTCTGTACTTAAGCATTTTGGGGAGGAACATCTGAGAAATGGATATGCTCTGCCATAGTGTTATATGGAATAGAGTAGAAAAACCTTGTAACAATAAAGTCAAATGGAATTTTTAAAAGGATGTGAATTTTTGTGGGGTTGGCTTTTTAAAATAAGCCATTTTCATGGGAGCACTTATGCAATTGACCAGCTCAAAAAATAGAATAAATCAACAAGTTTTTATTATTTACTATGTATCAAACAGTGTACTAGGATCTGGGAATACAATGATAAAAAAGAACAGCTTTCCTCTTATGGAACATTTTTTTCTATCAGAGGAGATACCATCAGTCAATCATTCAAAAATAATTGCTATGTGTCAGGCTTTGTGCTAAGTGACAGAAATACAAAGACAGGCAAAAAAAAAACGTTCCTTGCCACCAATGAGCTCATATATTAGTGGAGGAGAAAACATGTAAATAACCAGGTGCATACAAGATATATACAGAGAAATGGGAGAGAACATACATGTATACAAATGTGTCTGCATGTATATTTGAGTCTTTAGAATAAACATACACCTAATAAATGCAAAATAATTATAGAGTATTTAGGTGCAAAGTAGTTTCAGAGAAAGGGAGTTAGTTATTGTGGAAATCAGGAAAGCTTTCTTTTCTTTTTTTTTTTAAATTTTTTTTATTTACTCATTTACTTTTAATTTACAAGATTCAGTTCCACAATCACTTGAGTTTCAGATTTTCTCGC
>CM053580.1:303521890-303540074 GCA_028627135.1 Pseudochirops cupreus
GAATGGTTAAACAAGTTGTGGTATATGAATGTAATGGAATACTGTTGTGCTATAAGAAATGGGAAGGAGATGGACTTCATTTTTACCTGGAGAGACTTATACAAATTGATGCTAAGTGAGAAGAGCAGAACCAGGAAAAATTTGTACACAATCACAGACACATCACATGTGTGACGACCAGCCTCGATAAACTGGACTCTTCTCAGCAATGCACAGCTACAAGATAACTCTACAAGTGTCAGGATGGAAGGAGATATCGGCATTCAGAGAAAGATCTAGAAAGACCAGAGTTTAAATGGAGACTGAAGCAATCTACGTGGTATCGTTCTTTTTCATGTTTGGTTTTCTTTGTTTTTTCCCATTGTTCACTCCATTGGTTACAACCCTTCTATATAACCAGACTAACGTCCAATGTGAAAGTATTTGCAGATTCTATACATGATTGCACGCCACCATTGGGGGGGAGGGAAAGGACGGGAGAAAATTTGAAACTTAAGGGATTGTGGAACTGAATCTTGTAAACTAAAAGTAAATAAACAAGTCAATGAAAAAAAAAAAGAAAAATTATACTCTCTGCCCCAATTAGATTACAGTCCAGTTACCAGACTTCCCATTCATTTCCCTGAAATTATTCTTTCTTGCCATCTCATTGAATCACTGATTTATTTTTGGCATATTCTAGTTTCTAGGTAGTACACTACTTGAGTAAAAGTTACTACTTTCTATTCTAAGACTATTCTATTCTCCTTCCAATTTTCTCATCCAGAGATTTCAGCTCATTTTTCTTGCATAATTTCTAATAAGTTTTTGTTTTATTATCATTTTCAAGTAAAGTGATCTATTTTCTATCCCTTTCACCCCAAAATGGACAACAAAACCCCATATAACAAATAAGCATAATCAAGCAAAGCAAATTTCTGTATTGGCCATGTACAAAAATGTATTTCTGATTCTATGTTTTGAGTTCATCATCTGTCAGGAGGAGAATTTTTGCTTCATTCCTTCTAGGTGTTTGTGTAATACTGGTGGAAAATACATTTTCCTTTCAGTAATTCTAATTATTATGAAATTATTTGCACCTCTTTTGGAGATTACTAGATCTACAATAACATCCGACCCAACCCTATTTGTGGTGGGAGGCTACCTGCTTGTTTATCTATACTTTTGATGGCTTTACAGATGGCCCCTTTTTCTATCACCTGAACATTTCTGGATGACCTTTATGCCACTCTGATATGGAAGAAATAACTTCCTACAGCTGCTCATTGGATTTCTAGATCATTATTCAATCTGGTATGAATTCCAAGATTTGCTGATGTAAGTGTGTGGGGATTGGGCAGTTTACCTCCCATTCAGGTAGTCATCTTCATTAAAATTACTTTCCCATTTCCTTTCTCATTCTTTTCAACAGAGCTCTCATTTCATTTGTGATATTATTTTATCTCTTATTTAATTTAATATAAAATCCTAGAAGAACTTGTAGAAAATCTGTCTTTCTATTTGAGGCTCTGCTTATAGAGCTATTTTGTTTTTCTTCAGCGTTATAATGAAAGAAAAAAGAAGTACTCATGAAAGCTCTTATGTGTCCACACCAGGTGCTACACACTTCTGAAATGACTAGTTTGGTTCTGATCACTATTCAAGTCCTATCACTGTTTTTTGTAATTAAGGACTGCTATGTTCTTTAATAATCTCAAAGGCAAATCAGTCTAGTGAGCTACAACCAATTCATGGCGATCCAGGGTTTTGCATGATTCTCTCCTGGTTTGAGGCTTGTAAGGCTATTAATCTACAGAATAGGATTAGAATAACAATTACAGACTACAGCTTATAAAAAAAGGTCATTTCATATCTATATTTTGCAGAGATTTTAGCATAAATGAGTGTTCTACTTTTTTTCTTTTTTTCCTTTTTTCTGCTTTTTGGAGGGCAATTGGGGTTAATTTACTTGCCCAAACTCACACAGCTAGTAAGTGTGTCAAGTGTCTGAGGTCAAATTTTAACTCAGGTCCTTCTGACTCCAGGGCCGGTGCTCTATTCACTGTGCCACCTACCCACCCCATGTTCTATTTTTTCAAAGACTGTTTTCCATATTTGTTGAGATAATAGGAAGTTTTGGATTTTTTTAATATGATTAGTTATGTTGATTGTTTTCCTACTGTTGAATGATCCTTGAAATTTTTATCTAAATCTCACTTGGTAATAAGGCATGATTTCTTAGATAAATCCTTGTAGTCTAACAGGATTTTATTTTTAAAAAATTTTATTGTTATCTATTAATGATATTGGTCTGTAGTCCATCTATGCTTTATCCATTCCTGGTTCAGGTATGAGGGCTATAACCCTCACAAAATGAATACAATAGTGTTTTCCTTCTTAATTTTGGGGAATAATTATTATAGTAGGGATAATGATTGTTCTTTAAAAGTTTGAAACAATTCTCCCACGAATCCAACAGGACTAGGTGCTTCTTTGGGAGTTCCTTTATGACTATTTCTATTTCTTTTGATAAGTTTGGATTTCTTGGATATCTATTTATTCTTCTGTTTATTTGGATATTTTATATTTTTGAAGGTTTCTCCATTTTTTTTGTGTTCTCAGTTTTGTTAGCATATAATGATGCTTATTTATTTCTGATTATTTTTTTCTTCTCATTTTGTTGTAATTTCACTTCATGTGTTACTTTGAAAATTTTATGATCTTTTCTTTTTAATCACTTGGCTAAAAATGTATCAATTTTTTTAGTCTTTTAAATGAATTAGATTTTAGTTTTACTTATGATTTGTATTTTTGTTTCAGTTTATTTCTCCTGTAACTTTTAATATTTTCTCTTTTAAGCTTATTTTGTTTTTCTTGATTTTTTGTTTTTTAAATGCATAATTCTTTCATCAATCCTTGTTTTCTATTTTTTAAATGCATATATAAAGAAATATAATTTTTTTTCTCTTGAGGACTGCATTAGCTGTATCCCAAAAATTTTGGTACGTTGTTTCTTCATCATAATTTTCTTTCATAGAACTGTTCGTTTTTTCTGTGCTGTGATCTTTGTTGTGATTCAGTTATTTTTCAGTCAGGTCTGACTCTTCATGTCTCTATTGGGGATTTTCTTGGCAATGATACTGGAACAATTTGCCATTTCCTTCTCCTGGTCATTTTACAGATGAGGAAACTAAGTAAACAAGGTTAAGCGACTTGCCCAGAATCATACAACTAGTAAGTTTCTAAAATCAGATATGAGCTCAGGAAAATGATTCTTCCCTACTCCAAACCTGGCACTCCATCCACTGTGCCACCTAGTTGCCTAATGTTCCTTGACCCAGTTGTTATTTGGGATTTCATTGTTAAGTCTCTGTTGTCTCTTGCTGTAGGATCTGAACTGATTATGTATTTATAATTTTATAGTTTTAAATGACACATTTACTATTTCTGCCTTTTTACATTGGTTTGCAATAGCTCTGTGTCTTAATACATGGTCAATTTTTTTTTTGTTTTACATGATACTGAGAAATACATATATTCTTTAGCAGTCCCATTTAGCTCTTGTTTCTCTCAAAATTTCTTCAATTCCTCATTTTTTTTCCCTTTGCTTAAGTTTCTGTTAATCTTATCGAAAATTAAGAGAGGGTGAAATTTCCTGTTCAATAATGTTTCCTTTATGAATTTAGGTGCAAAGCCATATGAAGCATATGTGTTTAATGTTGACTTGATGCCTGTAAATTCTTTGAGCACAATATATTTCCCTTATCTGCCTATTTTTATTTAAAATATTTATTTTTGCTTTCTCTAATAACATAATTGTAACTCTTACCTTTTTAGATTCAACTGATGCATAGTAAAATTTTTCTAGTCTCTCATTTTATTCTGTGTATGTACTTGTTTTTATAAAATGTGATCATAATAAAGCAACAGATTGTGGGGTTTTGTTTTCCCATATGATACTTTTTTTTGTTTTATTGAATTGTTTAATAGTTACAATTAAAGTTCTGAGTTAGGTTTGTATTTTCCTCAAATTAATTTGGTTTTTTACAAATTATGATTTCCCCCTCTTTACGTCTAAATACAGTGCTATGTCTCTTCACTTATCCCTACCCCATTTGTCACCACTTTCCCTTTCTTGGAGTCTTGCTTATTAGTTCTGATTTTTTTTTTTGCTTTTATCTAGTTGCTTAATTCCTCCCATCTCTATTCCTCTCAGTTAAGCAATCAAGTAAAATCCTCTTTCCTCCCCTTCAATGTGTTTTGTTTTCATTAGTTTTTAAATTTTCATTTTCAGCATCTTTTCCTAAAAAAGATTTTCTCCTTATTCTTTATACTATTTATCTTCCCTTTCTATCTATCTTATTCTTTCATTTATACCCCTTACACTTATTTAGTCCTTCTTTAGTCTTTGAATTTTTTATGAATTTAAAAGCATTTAAGGTACCCGTTTTGGGTTGCTTCTTTTAAACAGTTTCTATTATGATGTCTTGTTGAAAACAAAACCATCTTGTCCCTTTTTTTTCCTTATATACTTCCCTCTTAGAAATAGCACTTACTGTAGATGATAGAGAAAATACTGACCCATTTCTCTGACTGTTCAGGTCATTATTTACTCTTTATCTCCCTTTAGTAATTTTTTTTTCAATTTCCCTCAAAATATCCTACCTTGATACATGCCTTCCCACTCTTTGCATCATCAGTTGACCCTATGGATCTGTGTCCCTTTATCTTTTGGTACAATGAGTAGTCTTTCCAATTACCAAATCCCTAAAGATAAAGCCTATTGTAAAGTCTCATTATCTCTATATAAAATATCTCTCTTTTCACATAAGAGCATTCATTAGTAGTACTCTCTCCCACAACTGTAAAAAGAAATTTCCATTTTTCCTTCCTCCCCACTCCCAAAAGGAATGGCTATCTTTTTTCCCAATTTGTAATCTTTTAGAAGAAAAAAATATCCATAATATCAGCATGTAGTCGCCAAAATCCTATTCATACTGCAAGGAATATCAGTTTATCATCTGGCTCAGTGTAGACAATACCCTTCAGGAGCTTAAACCAAAGAGTATCCAGGCTTGAGATTTTAGACACTTTAGCCAGTTAAAATCTATTGCAACGGCCTTCATAATGATTTACTCATAATGAATTAATTTCAAAACTTCAAAGATATACCTGCCTCTGTCATACATCAGTACTTCTAAACGTTAGAGGTCTGTCTTCATGAGAACCCATAACTTGGAAAATCCATTGGCAATAGGCCCAGCCTTTTAGTATTGAGTCTCTCTGCAACTAGCCAGACTGATCCTCAGAAAACAGACACAGAGTTCATCACCAGGCCTCTTTTTAAAGTCTTAACAGATGATGAGGGACAAGAGAAATACTTCCCTAGAGGCAGAATCTTCTTCACTAAAAACTGAAGCTACTTCTGGGAAAGAATTCTGGACTGAAGTTGGCTATGTGACCTAGAAAACATTTGGGTTGAGAATTTTTTTTTCAAATCATAGTTATGATGAAACAAATCAAGATGAGAAATATCAGGTTAGGCTCAGATGGAATACCATTTTTCTGGGACAAAGATTTATTTGGATGAATCATAATATGAATAAATATAATTTTAAGATAAGTAACTGGAGCCACGAAGTACATAAAAACATTCTGAGAAATGAAATGCAAGATAATTGGTTTAACAGTCTTAACACGTTTATAGTCATTAACATTGAAATCAGAAAAACTTTCCAAATTTCTTTAGCAAGATCTGAAACTTTTCCTGCTTGGTCTCAATCCAAGATTTCTTTGGGGCAGGGGGAAGATAATTTGAAGCAAATTATGTTTAACTATTCTTGAACTGAGGAAAAAAAATTTAGAGGAGCATTTTAAGTCAAACAACATATAGGATAATGATGGATTAAATGGACAAAAACTACCTCTTTATCTAATATTAGGCATACTGTTTAATGTTTGCAGGTGCAACAGAAACCAGCATTAAAGAAAAACACTTGTTTAAAGTGCTTGATAAATGCTTGTCAAATTTGATGAAATATCATTATCTACATGAGCCAAAAGAAAATGGAAATTACAAAACAGAACTCTCAGCTTTGTAATATGGTCTGCCACATTCCAACTGTCTACTTTTATGACATAGTTTAAGAAGGATACCATAAATATCACAATGATGAGAGAAATGCTAGAAAAAATCAAAAATTAATGTTGTCAAGCTGATACAGAGGAACAGGTAGCAATAAGAACAAATATCAAAAAATATACTTTAATATGAATTCATTAAACAAATAATAGCCTCCATCTCTTACGTTTTCCTTGCAACTCTGTGAGGCTAGTATTTTCTTAGAAAAGTGAGGCTCTGAGAGATAGAATGAATTGTTTAAGAATCACATCAAGTCAGTGGCAGAATTAGAGGTCAATAAGTTTAGACTCAAAACTAAATGATCTTTCTATGACACCATGCTGCCTCAACAAATAACTATTGAGAAGATGGGTGCACTATGGGTAAGGCTCTATGCCAAGTACTAAGGTTGGTATTAATATGATGGATCCCATATTATAGGGCAATCAAACCTCTCCACAAATAACTGTGATATCCTCAAATCAATTAATTTATTCATCCACGGTAAACCATTAAAAAAAGGAGTAATACAAAGTAGCCCTTAATTCTATGCTGCTTCTGCAGTGATGGCGACAGGGTTGGAAAAAAGGGAACAGAAACATTAATTTTACTACAGAGTCACTTAATTTGAGATATTTATTAAATGATTAATGAGTTGACATAACAAAAGAGGAGCAGAACTGAATCATTATTAATAATCTTGCTATAATTGAAGCCCCAAAACACAACTAGCTAAATAGAATGATAGCTTACACATTCTCCAGGAAGAGGCAAATAAAGGATTGGAACAGTTGGTTTTATTTTGTGACCAAAGGCAATAAGACACATTATTTAACCAAAAAATTGATTATTCCATCATGCAGAATGAAAATTTTAGTTTGTGTGCCAACATGTGATACAGAGGGTTAAAAGGAAGAAAAATTCCGTGGAGAACTTTCCAAGAGTCTTTAAACTAAGTCAACATTTACATTAGTGCTCCTTCATTTCAGTGCAAAAGCAGGCACAAGACAAATACAACGTAAAATATGATTTAATATTCAGAAGCAAAACAAATCACTAATGTGTATGTATATTACTCAGAAGCCTCACAACTGTAATTCACAAATGTATTGCTCAAGAAGAAAGAGACTTTGGCTACAGGAAGTACTAGAAATAACCTGATATGAGTATAACTTCAGGATTAATTATCTTTTTGCTCAGTCTTTTTGGTTGAGCCCAACTCTTTATGACCCCATTTGGGGTTTTCTTGGCAGATACGAGAGTGGTTTACCAGCTTCTTCTCTAGCTCATTTTGCAGTTGAGGACACTGAAGCGAATGAGGTTAAGTAAGGTGCTTAAGGTCATATTGCAAGTAAATATCTGAGACCACATTTGAATTAGGGTCTTCCTGATTGCAGGCGCAGTGCTCTATCCCCTGTACCACCTAGCTGCCCTAAAGGCAATTTGCATTAAAGCAAAGATCAAAATAAATGCCACCCTAAAATAAAGAATAAACATATGATAGTGAATGCAAATAAAAAGAGCTCCAAAAAAGAATCAAGTAAGTTATTGATGCCAAATTGGTAAAGGAAATATATATGAAATCCAATTATTACCATTTCTTACAGAACTTTAATGGGTGAAAAACAATCACCAAAATAAAGTGATTAAAGGCACCCAAAAAGTGTTGTGCCCAACAAACATGATCTCCTTGCCAGGTAGAAAGACAGGACAGTAAAAAGCAACACTAGCATAGAATGAAAACTCCTTTACAAAAGCTTATTGGAGAATGTGGTAGAATTTTATAAACTGCTTTATTTCACAAAAGAATTAAAAGAAAAGTGAAAGGGAAATAAGAAATAAAAAGCTTGGTGTGACAGCCGAACAAGCCAGCTCATCCCCAGAACATTTATAGATAAAAATAAGAACAAATGGATGGAAAATGGAAAAGATCTGAGAGTCTTTCTAGAGTAACCAATCAATCAGCAAGCATTTATTATGTCTACTTTCTGCCACATACCAAGATAGGGGGTAGTGATACAAAGATAAATATAATACACACCCTAACTAACCACAAGGAAATATTTTAATCAACTATTGTTCAAAAATAAGGCTTCTTGATTTAAATTAGTATTGATCCAATGACATTGACAAGTTCAACTTCAGTTATCTTGAAAAATGTTTTTATATTCTTTTCTTTTTCATTTTTTATATGTTCCAACTTTGGCAGCTTAAGTTGCAGTCACCATTTTAATATATTTCATAAGCTGTATCTTTGACTTGTAAGTTTTCTATATTACACCAATAGTATAATCATACCTTGCCATGTCAACACCCAGAGGGTCAAAATTCACATTTTAAGTGTTTCATTTCTGCTTCTGTTATTACATGATATACAGTGCCTTGACTATTAAATGGGGCACTTAATCATTTGAGCAGCTTGTGGATAGAAATAAAGATCTTATTTCTAAAAAATAAATAAATAAATAACCACAAGTAGTCTGTGTGTATGTATATATAAAATGTGTGTATATGTATGTATATATCCTGCATGGAATAATAATATAGATATATAGATATATAGATATATACACATACCAGTGTAATTTATACTTTCTCAGTTCTTAGGATCCTCTCCATTCAAGGGGCTCTGTGTGCATACGTAAAAAACAAAAATTATGGTGAAATACATATGCACGTGCATATATATTACACCATAATTATATATTATATATCATACAGCAATTTGAATGGAGAGGATACTAACAACTGGGAAAAATCAGATAAAGCATTTTAAAGGAAGTGAAACTTAAGGTGAGTCTTGAGGGGGTCAGGAGTTCAAAGAGGTAGAAGAGAAGAGGGAGAAAATTCCAGGCATGGAGTATAGCTTGCACAAAGACGTGAGACCCTGCAGACCATTAGGCTTTTCTATCTTATTTGTAACTGAAATCTCCTATGTGTGTCTTCCCCCTCATTAAGAAAGCTCCTTGAAGACAGAGCCTATCTTGCTTTTCTATTTGTGATGCTAGCACTTAGCACAATGCTTTGCATATAATAAATATTTGGACTCTTTTTTATTCATATATATATCTCTTTGGAGATGACATAGTTTATATTAGCTATTTGCAATATTATAATATTGTAATATTATATGCATATATTATATGTATATATAATATGTATATTATATATATGTATATATAACATGCAATATTATATCTATCTATAAAATGGGGATAATAATATCACTTATCTCTCAGGGCTATTGTGAGGATCAAATGAGGTAATAATTGTAAAGCACTTAGCAAAGTACCTGACACATCATAAGTGCTATATAAATGTTAGCTGTTGTCATTATTACATCAAGCCCTAGAAAACTATGGTGCCAACTCAGATGAATATTCAAGAGAACAACCCTCACTAGAAAAACACACAACAAATGAAGGCTGGATTCTTATTGTCCAGACCAATTGTAAAGCCAACTGGTATAAGGTTTACAGTTCTGAAACTAACCCATCAAGTTAGTTCATCAGTACAAATATCTTGGACAGAAATGGCAAATAGACAATGATCTGGGCCCAGAACTGAACAGGTAAAAGAGAACCAGCCTCATTATATTTGAAAATGTACGCAATTCTTTCAATGGTCCAAAGTTGTCATTTACACAAAATGCCATGTGTCTCACTGCCAGAATTCTTCTGCTGATATCATTAAGCCATGATTGCTGAATCATTGCAGTTTCTGAAGAAATAAAATTGCAAGTGGCCCAAAATACAATGGGAGAGGCACCTTGTGGGCATACATTATGGAGTTAGAGAGCACATTATGAACAGTGACTTCCATGTGAGATGTTATGTAAAGGACATTCATTCAAAGATGAGACAGAGAGAGAGAGAGAGAGAGAGAGAGAGAGAGAGAGAGAGAGAGAGAGAGAGAGAGAATTTATGTATAATGAGAAAATAAGAAGTTAAGAAGGTCTGGTCATATAGTAAGACATCATTAAAATATGCTATTATGTATGCAATATTAAAAGAACTGCAATAGGGGCAGCTAGGTGGCGCAGTGAGTAAAGCACTGGCCCTAGAGTCAGGAAGATCTGAGTTCAAATCCAGTCTCAGACATTTAACACTTACTAGTTGTGTGACCTTGGGCAAGTTACTTAACCCCAATTGCCTTGTCTTCCCCACCTCCAAAAAAAAAAAGACCAAAAAAAAAAAAAGAACTACATGGTCAATAACATGCTAGGTAGACTTAGAAGGAGGATTTATAAAAGTATATGGAATAGAAAGGCATAGGGTAAAAAGGCACAGAAAAGTTGGAATCAAAACCAATGGAGGGGGCATCCACGAGGAGATTCAAAAATCCACTGAATTATCCCAATTTCAAATAATTCACAAAGAACTAATAAGAATATCTTTACATTTTCAGTAATTCCTAACAAGTTTATTTTTAGAAAAGAAAAATTGTGACTTTTAAAATTTATTAAATATCATTTTTATCAGAGAACCACTAGACTCCTTTTTTCTTCATATTGTGACCTCCATAAAGTGATGTGAAGGTCACCTTCACTTCAGATGGCAATCAGATCAATTTCATTATCCTAATATCAATGTTTAGTCAGTCAGTAAATATCTATTAAGTATCTCCTCTATGTGCCAGGCACTGCATTAAGCTCTGAGGATATGAAAAGAAACAAAAGGCAATCCTTGACTAAAAGACACCCACAATGTAATGGGCAGGGGGGGGGCACAATAATCAGATCTCTTCAAACAAGTTATATGCAGGATATATAGGAAATAATTTTAAAGGGGAAGGTACTCAAATTAAGACAGGCTGGGAAAGGCTTCTTATAGAAGACAGGAATTTAGTTGGCATATGAAGGATGTCATTGAAGCTAGGCAGGGATGAAGAGTGATAACATTCCAGACAGGAGGAACAACCAGAGAAAATCCGCAGAACTGAGTGATAGACTACCTTGTTCATGTCATTGGATTGGCCAGTGTCATTGTATGGAAGAGTACATCTCAGGAAGTAAGGTATAAGAAGACCAGAAAGGTACGGAGGTATGTTATGAAGAGTTTAAAGGCCAAATAGACTATTTTGTACTTGTGGTTGATTCTAGAGCCTATAAAGAGTCACTAGAATTTATTGATTACAGGTTGGTGGGGCAGGGGTTTGACAGGCTGAGTCTAATGCTTTAGGAAAATCAATTTGCCAGATAAATGAATGATGGACTAGAGCAGTGGTTCTCAACCTGTGTGTTATGTCCAATTCATAACAATGAAAACACTTCCTGCATATCAGATATTTACATTACAATTCATAACAACAGCAAAATTACAGTTATAAAGTAGCAATGAAAATAATGTTATGGTTGGGGGTCACCACAAAATGAGGAACTGTATTAAAAGGTTGCAGCATTAAGAAGGTTGAGAATCACTGGACTAGAATGAGGAGGGATTTAATGCAAACAAACCCACCAGAAGATTATTGCAATAGTCCAAGTGTGAGATGATGATGGCCTGTACCACAGTGATAGTAGTATTGGAGGAGAGAAGGGGCCATGTTTGAGAAATTTACAAAGACAAAATCAACAGGCCTTGGTAACAGATTGGATATAATAGGTGAGAGATGGAGGGAAATTGGCGATAATTCTTAGGACATGAGCCTGAAGGAGAAGGAAAATGGTGCTGAACCTCAACAATAATAGTGAAGTTAGGAGTTGGGGGAATGTGGGGTTTAGGAAGATAAATAATGATTTCAGTTTTGAGCATGTTGAATATAAGATGTCTACTGAATACAAAGTTCCATATTCCTGAAGGCAGTTGAGGATAAGAGATTGGAGGTCAGCAGAGAATTTGGGGTAGGATAGGCAGATTTGAAAATCATCAGCATAGAGATGATAATAAACACATGAGAGTTAAGGAGATCACTAAGTGAAGCAGTATTGAGGAAGAAGAGTAAAGCACGGAAATGGTAATTAATTTAAATTTTGTTATGTCAAGTAAGCAAGCACTTAGCCCTTAGTAATTAAGGGCTAAGTATTGTGAAAGAAACAAAAGGTGTGAACTCTGTCTCCTATTGCTGACATAACAGGAAGGGGTTGGCTGAGATAGGAAGCCAGTGTGTGTGTGTGTGTGTGTGTGTGTGTGTGTGTGTGTGTGTGTGTGTGTGTGTGGGTGTGGGTGTGGGTGTGTGGGTGTGTGGGTGTGTATTTAAGAGGAGCCACAGAGAAGAAACAGTCAGAATCAAAAATTTTTACTCCTGATGGAGGAAGCAGAATTGTCCCAGGATCTGGGAGCTGGGCTACCACTGGGCCGAGAACTGAGTTGGAGTTTTCTATGAGACCAGAATCTGGTGAAGGCTGAAGTTGCTGCCCAGAAGGCCACCTCATCTGGAAGGCTGAGATTTCTTCTGGGTCCTAGGACCAGCCAACAGCTGGAAGACTGAAGAAGCATGACTGGGATAAGAATTTGTTTGTTTGTGACTTGGTTGATCTTTGAGTTCCCAGCAACAGAAGTTGTGAAGGTTTTGAGATGTGTAGGACCCTGTGAATTTCATTGTGTACCAGGAACTGTTCAGAGGACTGGACAAGGACCTGGGAGCTGTCCGCCTCTCAATCCAGGTGACTGTTTGGTGGATTCAGGTAGGAGCTGGAACCATGGAAAGAGATCCTGGGAATCTGAGAGACCACCCAGAGTCAAGATGAAGAAAAGGCCTCTCCTTGGATATTGAATGCATGATGAAATCGAAGTTTACTAGACACTGAGGGGTGGAGGGTTTGTGTAATTTTCTAATGATTGTACTTAGTGATTAATGATACTTAGTGACTGATTGCTAGATAAGTGACTAATTAGGTTAACATATGATTGCCCCATGAGTGGAAGATGGATTTGTGTTGTGAAATGATTGAATGATTAAGTAAGGAGGCAAACCTGCTTAGGGATACCAGATGATTATTCTTTTATTCTTTGTTCTAAATACTGTGACTGCTTTGGTGAAAAATATGTGGCCATTTTAATGTTAAACTGTTGTGAATACTATATTGTGATTTTCTGTGATAAGATGTAATGTTGTGAATATTATATTGTGATTTGTTGTGAATGTTTGCCTTGATTTGTTATGGAATAAATGGAGTGTTCACTATACTGTGTAATCAGAACCTTAAAAGCTGTTCACAGTAGCATTCTTTTGGGAAGCTGCTTGTGCATGGCATTGCAAGGACCAGAGGTTGAACCTACAGTTAGAGGGTATGCCCTCAATGAAGATCCAGAAAAGGACAATGATTAATGGTCTGAGAGATAGAGGGAGAACCAGGAGAACTTAGAGAAAACAGAATATCAAGGAAAAGGTGATCAGTAGGATCAATGGCTGCAAAGATGTTGAGAAAAATGATGATTGAGAAAAAGCCACTGGATTTGGCAATTAAGAGATCACTGGTAGCTTTGAAGAGAACAATTTCAGTAGAATGATGAGGTCAAAAACCAGATTATAAATTGAGAAGTGAGTGAGAGGAAAGTGGAGGCATCTATCTTAGAGGGTCTTTTCAATGAGTTTAGCCACAAAGGACAAAAGAGATATGGTCTGATAGCAAGAAAGAAAGGATCAAGTGAGAATTTTTTGAAGATAGAGACATGAGCAGGTTCATAGGCAGTAGGGAAGAAGACAGTAGACAGGGAAAGATTGAATATAAATAATATAGTGGGAATAACAGAAAGGACAAGGAGACAGATAGAATGGGATCATTTGTGCAGGTAGAGGAATTTAACTTGGTTAAGAGTTAGGGATACCTTTGTGTATGAGACAGTGGTAAAGGAGGAGGAGAGAGTGGCAAAAGGCTTCTGAGTATTCAATACTGCATTGTTCATATTCTTACTAATTCAACTTCTTATACAGAGCAGAAATCAAGACTGACAGAATCATAGGAATATAGAATGTTAAAGCAAAAAAGGCCCAGAAACCAACAGAGGTTGAGTGTCTTACGGCTAAGTGGCAAGTACGTGATCTGAACCCAAGATCCCTGTCCTTATTTCTTCTTACTCTAATTAGGCATTTTACCTCCTCTTTCCGATGAAACTCCACACAGTCACTGAGAGAAGATAGAATCTCTCTTGAGCAGAGAGATATGGGGTACTGGTCTTCATGGGATCACTCTCTGCTTCAGAAAATCTTAGAGCCTACTAGGGAAGGAAATTTTCAGTGTGATCATAATTTCCTTGTTGTTCATGACCTTTGAGAATGTATCTTTAGTGAGCAAGAAAGATTTCCTTAATTTGTGCAAAATGGATTATTTTTACAAAGTTTAAAAATAGAACTTTTGGTTTAGAAGAATGTAGATTTCACAATCCTCCCTTTCCTAATTTCATATTAGAGGCTTAATTTGCCCACCAACAATCTTCAGAACCCAATACAATGTGTTTTTTTTTAATGTTCATAATTCCAAATAGCAACTAACTTCTATCTAATTAGAGTATATTTGCAGATCTTGTACTTGCTGCAGATTATAAATATTGGCTACTAAAAGCTTAATTCAAAAAATCTTTGTTATTAATGTCTAAGAAGTAATTGTACCAGCATGCAGAATACTGGGATAGTGAACAAATTTTAAAATATTCTTTTGTCCCCCTTGCTTAAATAACAAAACAATTTTGATGTCAAAAGATTCCAATAGCTAAAAAGAATTCTATACAAAGATAATTGCGAGAAATATTTGGTACAACCAAGTTCCCCAGACAAAAGTGAAAGCCAAGGATTTTTAAAAGTAATGAGTATTTTGAGAATTGGAAAATATAATGTATAATTTTTCAATATATATTTTCTGATGAAGAAAGAAAAGGTATAGAATTTTGATTATTTTATAGTTTATTTTGTTTTATAAAATCTACAAAGCAATTTCCAATTTCAAGTGTAAATCAATCGCTAATTTCACGTCTGAATCAAAATATTCTGTTACTTCTAGGAAAATGAGTGTATAAGTGGTTCTGGTGAAGCATACTCCCCCATCACCTTAAAACAGTAATTAAAACAGTAATAAATGCATAAAGAAACAGAATACAGCAGTAGGTAGAAAAAAGAAATAAACTCACACAAGAAAAATATCAAAGGAAAATCAGCAGAAAGATGAGGAATGAGCAAACACCAACAATCCAATATAGAGTAGTAAAATTAATAACTACTTTAGGATAAAAGAAAGTGAGACAAAAATTTCCAGAATATAAACAACAGTTGACATACTGTGCATTAAATTTTGCAAAATGCTTTATGGTACCATCTCCTATCATATTTTATTCTCTTAAAAACTATGTAAAGTAAATGCTATTATTATCCCCATTTAGAAAATGGAATAATACTGAAATAATAATTAGACCTTTAAAAGTCAGAATGGAATAACTACAAGAGCATAAAAGTTGATTAGGAGATTAATTAAAGAATAAAAAGGAATAGTATAGAAAGAATCAGAACTCAAAAAAATTAATTATAAAAGATAAACAAGAGACTCAATGACTTAGCATAGAAGGTTGAAAAGCTAATGAAGTGGTATATATTCTGAAAAAGAGAATTATAGGGACATAATTTTAAAATGCAGAGATGTAGGCAGTATCAGGGGAAATTTTTTTTTAACTCAGCAAAATTGACTGAATGCTTCAGGTCTCTACAAACCAGAAAAACAAAATTTAAAGATAGGACTCAACAAGAAAACTAGAGAAGCAATGTTCTCCCCTCCCCTCAAAAAACATTGTTCAATGTAAAGCCTGAATACTATATTTTAGTAAATAATAGAAGAAAATTGTCAAATAGATTGTAATTAAAGAAAAAGTGCAGATCTATCTCGTCCACAGAAGAGTTTCAGCAAGGAACTAAATATTTAAACTCCTCCAGAAATATAGTTGCCAAGTTCCAGAGCCTCAATGTCAAAGAGTCTCCAGATTTCTAGGGTGATGTCAAACAATGCCACTTAGTAATAAAAATGATTGGCTACTAATGAAGAGATATTGAAGAAAAGGATTAAAGGTGAGGTAATAATAAACAAAGGAGTTTTCTTTATTTTATTGAGGGATACTATTATATAAAGATGACTGGACTAGGCTGGAAAAGGGAGGGGTATGGGTCTATCTTTGTCTGATTGTGCATGTAGGGATCATAGTGTTTGAAATAAAATAAGTCATGGCTTCCTAGGGATTATTTTTCCCCAAAATAGGCAAGATCCAGGAACCAATCTTTGGGGTTGGAGAAAGTCTTTTATGAAGGAATATTTGATTCAAAAGAAAACAAAGTTTAAAATCATAATATTAAATATTAATGAGTTAACTCATCTAAAATAGCATATAATTGCAAAAGCAATCAGAAAAGAGAGCCTCACTTATTTCTTCATACAAGAAAACACTTAAAACATTAAGGCATGCCAATTAAAGTAAAGGACTGAAGTAAACCGTATTATGTCTCTAGAATCCAAAATGCAAAAGTGATACTTGTTTATACAAAGCTATGATAAAAATGGATACTGTTGAGATAGTCACCATAGCTATTGAAACAATTGTAATATAATGGGTAGATAAATAAAAAGATTATAAATATGCATGATACTACACTTAATATTTAATACACTTAATTCTACATTCATAATGGAAAAGATAACTGAAATGAAAAAGACCTAGATAATAAGACAGTGATTATAAGTGATCCTAATGTGTCTCCTTCATATCTTGATAAATTTAGAAAAATGATAAACATGAAAGTATTTTGAAAATAAGAGGAAAAATAAAATTGAAAACAAAAAAATTATTGAAACAATAATCTACAAGCATTAAATACTTACTATTTGCCACACAGTGTGCTGGTTGCTAGAAATACAAAAATTATTCCTGTCCCTATCCTTGGGGAACTTATATCCTGTGACGTAGATAGATAGATAGATAGATATAGATATAGATAAAGATATATAGAGTTATATGTATATACATGTACACAAATAGATATGTATATATTTATACAGAGAGAGAGTGTGTGTCCCAAAAGTTTTGATGCAATTTTAATCTATTAAAGCTTGATACAAGAAAATTGTCAGTTATTAAGTGTAGCTTAAAACTGCACTAAGCCTTTTAGGGATACTATATATTATACATATGTACATACATGCACAAAACAAAAGTAAATGCAAAAATCACTAGGGAGCTGTTGGACTTTATTTAATAGGGGAACAATATGGTCACTACTATATTTTAAGAAAATCATTTTAGTAGCTTTGTGGAGGATGAGTGTGAAAGGGGAAGACTGAAAACAGGAACATCAATTAGGAGGTGATTGTAGCAGACCAGGTGAGAGGTAATGAGGGCTTGAACTCCTGAACTATGGTATTAGTCATAAGAGTAGAGAAAAATAGATAGAAAGGATACATGTCTTCTAGGTAAAAGTAAAAAGATTTTGGCAACTAATTTTATAACTAGTGTAAGATAGTGAGGACTTCAAGATAATGTTTTGACTATAAATCTAGGTGCCTAGAAGAATGAAAGGAAAACAATACATTCATGATTAGAAAACCAATATTTGGTTCATACACTTCCTGACTACTGCAGTATAGTTTTCTCTCTTCTTTGATTCCCTTCCCCCTTTCCTTTGTTGTACTTAAAGTAACTGATGTATGTGCATAAGCGGAATGGGTTGGGTTTTTTTCAATTTATTTATTTATTTCAATTTATTTATTCATTTCCACAAGATTTTGAGTTACAAATTTTTCTCCCTGTCTTTCCACTACCCTCACCCAAAAATAGTGAGCCTACTGAATACCCTTTCCCCCATTCTGTTCTCTCTTATATCCTCCCCAATCCCCCACCCTATCTTTCTGGTAGGGCAAGATGAATTTCTATACTGCAGTGCCTGTATATCTTATTTCCCAGTTGCATGTATAAAAACAATTTTTTTAAACATTTGTTTTTAAAACTTTGAGTTACAGATTTTTTTCCCTTCTTCCCTCCTCACCCACTCCCACTGGGAAAATAAGCAATTCAATATAGGTTGTACATGTGTAGTTACACAAAACATTTCCATAGTAGTTGTATTGTGAAAGACTTAATTACATTTCCCTCCATCCTAGGGCCCCCCCCACTC
>CM053580.1:303540574-303571726 GCA_028627135.1 Pseudochirops cupreus
GACACTGAGATCCCCTACCAGTATTGTTTTGCTATCTATTTCTTCCTCTAATTCCCTTGACTTTTCCTCTAGGAATTTGGATGCTATACTGCTTGGTGCATATATGTTAAGTAATGATATTGCTTCATTCTTGATGGTGCCTTTTAGCAGGATGTAGTTTCCTTCCTTATCTCTTTTAATTAGATCTATTTTAGCTTTTTCTTTATCTGAGATAAGGATTGCTAGCCCTGCCTTTTTTTTTTTTACTTTTGCTGGGGCATAATATATTCTACTCCACCTTTTACCTTTACCCTGTGAGTATCCCCTTGTTTCAAATGTGTTTCTTGTAGACAGCATATTGTAGGATTGTGGTTTTTAATCCATTCTGCTATTTGCTCTGTTTTATGTGGGAGTTCATCCCATTCACATTCACAATTATGATTACTCTCTGTTACTTTCTCTCCATCTTATTCCCTCCCCTGTTCATATCTTTGTGTCTTCCTTTTCCCTTCCCCTCCTTAAGAGTTTTCCTTTTGACTACTGCCTCCCTCAGTATTCTCTCCTTGTGTCCCCCCCCTTTACCTACCCTTTCCCCTTGTTACTCTTTCCCTCCCTAATGATCACCCTACCCCTTCTTACACCCCTCCCCCATTATCCTTCCTACTGCCTGTAGGGCACAAAAGATTTTTATTCTTAACAAAGTATGTTATTCCCTCCTTGAAACCAAATCAATGCTAGTAAATTTCGTACAGTGGTCCTCTCCCTCCCTTTTATCCCTGTATTGTTATGAGTTTTTGTGTCTTTTCATGTTAGAATCTGAACTTAGCTGTTTGTATTTATCCCTCTTTAAATCAGAACCAATGAAAGTAGCAGTCTTATGATGCTCTTCTTCTTTCCCATCCCTTCACTTTAGTATGTTTTTATGCCTCTTGTTGTGGCATAATTTACCATCTTCTGCCTCTACCTTTCCTTTTCTCCCATTACAACCCATTTCTTCCCTTTAATAGGTTTTTTTTTAATCTTCAGATTAGTTCACTTATACCCACACCCTCTTTCTATGTACATCCCTTTTAAGTGTCACAATACTTACATAAATTTCAATATTGACAGGTATCTGCTTCTCATAAAGGAATGTAATCAGTTTGCTTTTATTGAGTCCCAAGTTATGTGCATTTGTGAGCATCTGTGTGTGTATGTGTATGTGTGAGTGGATGTTTTCCTTGTTTACCTTTTTATGTCTTTCTTGGGTCTTGTAAGTAGAGATCGAATTTTCCATTGAGCTCAGGCTTTCTCATAAGGAAAGTCTGGAAGTCCTTTATTTCATTAAATGACCATCTCCTTGCCTGAAAGAATATGCTCAGTCTTGCTGGGTGGTTGATTCTTGGTTGCAGTCCTAGCTCTTTTGCTTTATGAAATATCATATTCCAATCCCTCTGATCTTTTAATGTAACGGCTGCTAAGTCCTGTGTACTCCTGACTGTAGTTCTATGATATTTGAATTGTTTCTTTTTGGCTGCATTCAGTATTTTCTCCTTGATCTTGTAGCTCTGAAATTTGGCTACTATATTTCTTGGAGTTTTCAATTTGAGATCTCTTTCAGGAGGACATCAGTGAATTCTTTCAATAACTATTTCCCCTTCTGATTCTAGGACCTCAGAACAGTTTTCTTTGACAATCTCTTGGAGAATGCTGTCCAGGATGATTTTTTATCATGGCCCTCTGGTAGGCTGATAATTCTTAGATTATCTCTCCTGGATCTGTTTTCCAGGTCATTTGTTTTTCCTGTGAGATATTTTGCACTTTCTTCTAATTTTTCAATCCTTATGTTTTGTTTGACTGACACTTGCTGCATCATAGAGTCCTTGGCTTCAATGTGACTGATTCTAATTTTTAGCGAATTATTTTTCTCAATTAGTTTTTGCAGCTCCTTTGCCATGTGTTCAGTTTTCTGTGGTTAGATTTTTGACCTCCTGGGGTGGCTAGGTGGCGCAGTGAATAGAGCACTGGCCCTGTAGTCAGGAGGACCTGAGTTCAAATCCGACATCAGACACAACACAAAAACTAGCTGTGTGGCCTTGGGCAAGTCACTTAACCCCAACTGCCCTCCAAAAAGCAAAAAAAAAAAAAGATTTTTGACCTCCTGTCCTAATTCTCCAATTTTACTTTTTAAAGATTTGTTTTTTCAGTGAGATTTTTTTTTCTAATTTGGTCTCTGCAGATTTAAATTTATCTCCTACCTCTCTAATTTCATTTTAAAAATCCCTCTTGAGATCCTCCAAGAATGCTTTTTGGCTTGAGACCAATTCACATTTCCTTCTGTGTTCTCCAGTGTGAGTATAGAGTCTGTTTTGCCTTCTGAATTTGGTTGTTCTTGCTCACTATAAAAAGATTTGATGGTCCTAGACTTCACAGTTTCCTTCTTGCCCATTGTGGTTGCCTATGTCCTGGATTTTTAGAGTGGGTGCAGAAGTATTGAGCTTCTCAGGCTGGAAGGTAGGGGTTTGGTTGTTAACTTTGTGAGCTGTAGCCTCTGATTGACTAGACTGAGGCCAAGGCCAGGACTCTCAATGTTTCCCCTGAGTTATCCTGAGGCTTACAGAGTAATCTATTGGGGAGGGGTGGTCTGGCTCCTTCAGGTTTCCACCTCTGTGTCTCTGGGCTACAGCTCAGGCAGGTTCAGTAGTAGAAGGCCAGCAAAATGGCAGGGCAAGGCTGCAGTTTGCTGATAGACCAGGTGATGCTAAAGCACACCTGGGCTTTTGTTGTTAGGGCCTGCTGGCTCCACCCTCCTGGGCTTAGACTCCATACTGTCTCTCTTCCCCTTTCCTCAGTGACACCCAACCCTGAGGCTGTTTCTATTAATTCAAGATTTTACTCAGGACTTTTCTGGATCAGGGAGGGGGGAATCAGAGCAACTAAATTTTATTCCTCCATCTTGACTTCTGGAAGTTCAGGTATGTAATTTTTAAACCTCCAGGCTGTGGGCTGTTAGCCCCAGGAAAAGCTGCTGACCCTTCTGTGGGCCCTGAGTTTTTTCCTACCCAGCTCCAACGACTCTCTGTCCTGTGGTGAGACTGCTGCAGACCCCTCTGGCTGGGTGAGTCTGCTGGCTGTCTGGGGCTTCTTCTGAGTCTGCCATCCTCTGCTCTTAGATCCGCACTGGTACAGCTCCTGTGTGCTCCACGTTCTCCCTGCCCAGACCTGAGTAGGCACTTTTCTGGGTTGGGAATCTACCACGTTCAGTCTCCCAATGAGTTCTGTCACTCTTAAATCCATTCAAATTCACTTTTTACCTTTTAGAGACAGAATTCTTGGAGGAGCTTGGAAAGCCTACTGCTTCCTTTCTGCCATCTTAGCTCCACCCTGGAGAGTATAAAATTTCCAACAACTTCTGTACATGTCCCTGAAGTTAGCCAATGCACTGAAGAAGGTCATTGGACACCATCACCAGCTCTGAAAATTGATGAACTAAAAACCAAATCTTGGTTGTGACCAGTCAAAGCATAAACAGGAGGGACAATCACCACACAGAAAGGTTACTCTGCAGTTAGAGAAAGGACACCTGGTCATACATTCCTCCAGGTACTGGTAGCCAAAAGAGGAGACAGCTAGCTTAACACCAAAGTACCAGCAGCAGTAAGGTTATACAGCAAGTATAAAATTGCCATGGTCTGTAAGACCATGTTCCTATTAAGTACCTAGAAAAGGGCAGAACCAACTCCCATATGAGCATTATACAAATAGAAACAGATAAATATAGTTGAGACCTGAATAAGCAGTGAGGCACAAGGAGATCAAGACAGAAGAAAGGATTTGAGGGAATAAGTAAGCACTAATACTAGCCACCCCAATGAGATCATGATATTGGAAGCATCTGAACTACACAGAATACAAGATCTAACAAAGCCCACCAAAAATATCCAAGAGTATCAGAAAAGATTGGTCAGAATAGAATTGGAAAAAAATCAGTGTGAAAATATGAGCAAACAGAAGAAAACACCAAAATAATTATTTAATAAATAATATAGGTTAAGAGTAGCCCAAAAGATAAATGCAGAAGAGAATAACCTCTTAAAACTATGAGCAGATCTCCAAAAAAAGAAGTGGCTTGGTCACAAAGACTACAAGAGTGTTTGGAAGAAACAAAGCAAGGAATAAAAGTGGAATGAGAATTTGGGAGAAAAAATGGAAGGGAGAATAATTTAGAACTAAAGTTGGAAAACTTTCCCCACAGGGTAAACTCACTGAAAAATAGAATGGAGTAAAAATTAATATGATTCCACGAGATAGCACAACATATTTAAACAAGCTAAACAGATTGAAAATATAGAAGAAAATATAATGTATCTAGTATAAAAACAACTGACCTATTAAATGGGCTAAGGAGAGATTCTTTAATGATCACTAAATTCCATGAAAACCATGGCCAAACAAGGCTAGGAATAACATTTCTTGTTTCAAGAAATAAAAAAAAATAACAACCCAGATATATTAGAACTAGATGGTAAAGTGAAAATAGAGAGGAAACATTAGTCATCTCCTTAAAGAAACCTCAAAGTGAAAACACCCAGAAATACCTTAGCCAAAAGCTGGAGATTGAAGGTCAGAAAAAAGAATGTAAATAGAATGAAAGATTTCAAATATCAAGAAAGTACAGCAAAACAAACAAACAAAATTGAAGCAACTACCAGAAACAGATACAGCCTTGAAATATAATGTTCCAAAAGGCAAAAGATGAAGGCACCAAAAGCTAACCTGGCAAAACTAACTATAATCCTACAAGGGCAAAATGTTTCTTTAATTGACTAGAAGATTTTAAACATCTCCCATGGAAAGAGCAGAGCTGACTAAAATGTTTGAAATGCAAACACTGAAGATAAGTTTTGTTGTTCAATTATTTTAAGTAATGCCTGACTCTGTGACCCCATTTGAGGTTTTCTTGGCAAAGATACTGGAATGGTTTGCCATTTCTTTCTCCAACAGAACAGTAAATACATTTGAACAATTTGAAGGGATGAAATAATGATGAAGTACTTATATTCTAATAAGAGGAGAAAAGACAAATGTTTTTTAGAATCCTAATGTTTTCAGGAGTCACAAAGGAGGTTAATTAATACGTAGTGTGTGTGTGTGTGTGTGTGTGTGTTGTTTTATTCTGTTTTGTTAGTTTTAAGAGAGAAAGCTAAAAAGAGGGGAAAAGGGAATATTATAGGGAAGAACTGAGGAAGAATGGGGGAGGAATTCACCATTTTACAATGATGGGATGCTTCAGAAAAGAAATATAGAAACATCGAATGATATGTGAGGAAATCAAACATCTCATGTGTTAACTTTTCTAAACACACATATCAAGAGTTTGATGTAGAAATGTATTAAACTCAAATAGGATTTAGGTGAGGACAGGGATAAAAGAGGGACACAGGAGTAAGATAGAGTTGGGGAGGTAATATTTACAAACAAAACAAAACTCAACTTTGGATTGTTGATTATAAAGAGCAACTAAAAGGAGAGAAAAAGTATAAGAACCAGAGATCTGAGTTTGGGCTTAGAGAAGAGAGAAGGGACAGTAGGAATAGATAACTATATAGATTATAAGAGTTTCCATATGCCTTTTTTTCTCCTTCTTCTTCTTTGTAATAAAGAAAGGTCTGAGAAGGAAAGAGGAAAAAGTATATAAGGATGTTATAGAGGAAAATTAACAATCATAATGTTGAACCTGAATCAGATCAAATCACACATTAAACAGAGGAAGGGCAACAAAAGGGATTAGAAAGCACAGTCCAACAATACATTGTTTATAAGAACCTGAATTGGTACATAGCATCACAGCATTAAAATAACAAGATGTGACAGAATCATATTCAAGTTGCTTCTAGCAAATTAAAAAAAATGGGGTAGCAATCATGATCTCAGTCAAGGCAAGAGCAAATTAAAAATGACAAGAGAGGCTGGAAAATTATAGTATGCTTAGAGGTTCCACAGTTAATGAAATAGTATTAGTGCTTAATCTATATACAGAATTAAATATCTTTGTATTCAAAAGAAGTTATTCAAATTGCAGGGAGAAATAAAACCAAAGTATAATATTTAGGATTTCAATTTCAGATAACAAAAAATAATAAAAAGAAAATTAAGCATATGAACAGAACTTTTGAAAAGTTAAATATAATGGATCTTTAGCAATTAATAAGTGGAACAGAGAGAAATATGCACATTTTTAGCTGTGCATAACACCAAAAATGTCCATTAGTTAGGAATAAAACCTCATAAATGCAGAAAAGCAGAAAAACATACTTTACCAACCACAAAGCAATAAGAATTATAATGAACAAAAATCTCTAGAGAAAGGATTTAAACTCTGAAACCAAGCAATTTAATCTGAAGGAATTAAAGGGTCACATAATCTATCGTAGCAGCAGTAGATAATTTTTTCTAAAGAAAATGTTAACAATGAAAGAGCATACTATACCTCTTGGGATATAGCCAAAGTAGTCCTTATGGGAGAAATTCCCATCTATAAAGTTTCACTAACAAAAGAGAAAAAGAAAATGTCAATGAATTGGGCATGAAACTTGAAAAAAACCTGAATTAAAACTCATAATAAAATTCTGAAAATCAAAGAGATAAGCAAAATTGGGAGGAAGGCAACTTTGAAAAAAATAAAAGTAGAACATTTAAAAAAGGAAAATTATAAGGCAATCTGATAAAAAAAAGGAAGGGAGAACTACACTACTAATATCAAAAATGAAAAAAGGAGAATTTGTAACAAATGAACATGAAGTAAAGGAAATTAAAAGACACGAGTTTGCCCAAATATATGCTAGACAAAAAAAAATATTGCTTACTTAAATGCTAGTATCTGAGGTGAGATTTAAAGTCATTTTCCTATCTCCAAATCCAGCACTTCACCCAATATACCATAATCATCTTAAATTTGTATTAAGAGTACATACATTTCATGGAAACTATAAAAATAATAGATCATATTAATAGCAAAAACACTGAGTGTCACAATTATACCAATAGATACAGAAAATGGTTTTTGCCATAATATAATACACCTTCATATTGAAATATTAGAAAATATCAGAATAGGTGTGGCTAGGTGGTGCAGTGAATAGAGCACCAGCCCTGGAGTCAGGAGGACCTGAGTTCAAATCTTGCCTCAGACACTTAACACAAAAACTAGTCGTGTGACCTTGGGTGAATCACTTAACCCCAACTTCCCTCCAAAAAGACAAAAAAAAAAAACCCAACAAAAAACCCAAAACAACAACAAAAAAGAAAGTGTCAGAATAAACATATTTTCCTCAATATTATCTAGAATTAAGAACAAACATAATCTGTAAGAGGGAAATGCTAGAGTACTTTCAAAGAAGATCATAAATAAAATGAAGATGTATGTAGTTGCCACAATATTTACAAAGTTCTAGAAGTATTAGGTGTAGCAATAAAACAGTGAAATATAAAGAATGATCACGCACAAAGCAGAAAAAAGAATGACTTTTGTATAGGATTTGATAGTTTACTTGGAAAATCCTAGAGTCAACTAAAATTTATTTACTTTTTATTAGGTAACCATTTTCAGTTTCAACGTTCACTTCCATAAGTTTTACATTTCTCCCGTCTTCCCCTGTCCCTCCCCAAGATGCCCTGTCATTTGGTATAGGCTCTACATATATATATTCCTGTTAAACATATTATCACATCCAACTAAAATTTATTGAAACAATTAAGGACAAATAAAGTAGCTGGATATTAAATAAACCCAAAGATCACTAGTCTTTCACTATATTACTCAAAAGAACCATAAGGAAATTTCATTTAACTTACTACAGAATATATAAAATATTTGGGAGCTGACTTACACAGGAACTACATGAACACAACTGTGAAACATTCCTTATAGAAATAAAGAAGATTTAAGTGGATAGAAATTAATTATTTATGCTTGGATCACAGTAATATGAAAATGACTATGCTTCCTTGACTAATTTATAGATTCAGTTATGTATCAAAGTATGAAAGGATTATTTTTATAAACCTAGACAAAATAATACCCAGATTCACTTGCAGGAACATCAAAAATCTCAAGAGAAATAATTTTAAAAGTGGGAATCAGATCTTAAACTATCCCACAAAAGCATAATCATCATACCTGTTAGGTACCATTTCAAACAATAGAAAACTCAAATAAGAAAACAAATTTGGTATGTAAGATCTGAAACCAGTCGAACACAGTAATATAGCATTCAATAAAACCATCTTAAAAAACAATTTTGGTAAGGACTTACTATTCCACAAAAAAAGCATTGGAAAAATTTCAAAGAAGTCTGGAAAAAATAGACTTAGATCAATATCTCATGCCATATAGCACAAGTTCCAAATGATTCAGATTTTTAAAAAGTCATAATGTTAAACAAATTAGAGGAAAATAGAACATACATTTTGCAATTATGTATAGGGAAAGCATTCTTGACTAAATCACAGAAAGACTCACAGAAGACAAAATGGACAATTTTGATTACAGAATCCAAATCCAAATGTAGGAGCAAAATGAGACACGTATTTCCTGTTTTCACAATGCATTTTTTTTTCTTAGCTACACTTTCTTATAAGAGAGGAATTTTTTGGGAGGGTTGCTTTTTATCTTTCATTCTCAAAGAGGACCACAACCTCAGGGAGATGGGGAAGAGTTGGATAATAGCAAGATGATAGTAGCATTTATACAAAATAGAAGGGAGGAAAAAAAATGAATGGATCCTTAGAGAAACATTTACAAACTTTATAGAAGAGACCAGAGAGGGCTTTAAAGGGGAACACAGACAGGCAGAACAAATTTGGTGTTAATACATTGAACTTAAAGTTTATGTAAAAAGATCTGTGTGAGATGGATTTGAGGTTTCATATATAATCCCTATTTTCTCTCCATTCTATATGGAAGCATTCATGCTTGTTGACCATTTTCTAGTCAATGAGAAAAATCATTTTTGAGCATTAGCAAAGAAGACCCAAATTTTTCCTATTTGCTAATAATATCAATGTTTACTTAGAAATCTACAAAATGAGTGAAAAAATAATCAACATATTTTCAATTAGCAAGATATAAAATAAAGCAATAAAAATCATCAGCATTTCTGTATAATGCTAAATAAAAAACAGGAAATGAGAGGAGAAATTCTTTCAAAACACTACAAAATATATAAAATATGAGTTAAACTACAAAGACCCATTCAAGACTTATATAAATAAAATTACAAAACTCTTAAATTTCTTGCTTTCATGTAAATGTCAGTGTTTAGCAGAGCTCATGCAATATAATTGATTAATAGATGACTTTTAAGAAAATACGCTTGGCTTCCTATTTAGGCTGATTAATATAAAGTGGATGGATGAGGGAACATGATAATCATTTAATGTGACACAGCAGGAAACTGAGAAGAGACATAGAAATCCAGCTAGAGTTACCCCATAGGACAGATGACTTTAAAAAAAAGTGGACAAAAGTGCCTAGGATAACAAAGAGATCCTGTTTATTCCTTTCATCTTATTGGAGCAATAGAATTAAAAGAAAACATGGGAATTTTCTTTGCTGGGGAAATTTTCCTTTTGCTTACTGAAAATGAGAAAAGATCATTTTTTTTCATCTAGAGAAAAGAAATGATGAAAATAGCTCCAAGCAATAATGAGAACTTGGTGCTTATTGACCAGTGACTAGAGGGATCAAAAGTTGTTCTAGCTAGCGTTGTGAACTCAGCAAGTAGAGATTTGCATTCTTGAAGAAACTCACTTTCACATATTCAGATGAACAAGTTTGTTCGATTTTCTTTATTCCTTCTTCCCTTTTACATTCTTCTCTTTTCCCTTTTTCTCCTTCATTCCCCAAGCTTCTTTTTTCCCCTCCTTTCATTAATCTCATTTCCCTTTCTCTCATTTGTACATAAGGACTGCAAACATCACAAATCAAGAGTCAGAATCAGAGCATTTCAGAGTTGGAAAGTCCTTCAGAAGTTATCCAATGTAGCTTATACTTAGAAAAGAATTCTCACTACAGTTTATTTGTCTAGTAGTCTTTATCTGAAGACCTCTAAGGAGTGGGCAAAATGCCTCTTTTTGAATCAGCTCTTTTGACTTTTGCACATCTCTAATTGGTATTTTCAAGTTTTGAACCTAAATTTGTCATTATAACATTTACCCACTTTGTTGATTCTGATATGGGAAGTTTAACAGAACAAATTTAATTACTTGTACACATGCTAGCACTTAAAATACTTGAATACAGTTATCACATACTCCTTAGACCCAAGTCTTTTTTTCTCCAAGCTAAAATCTCTAATTACCTGACCTAATTCTCAGGTGGAATGGACTTAAAATCCATCATTTTCCGGGTTGACCTATTCTTTTTTTTCCACTTAAAAAAATAATTTAGATTCAAATGCCAGAACACAAATAGCGAATAAAAAAAGAAACAAAAACATATAAACTTAAATATTGAAACTTAAAAATAAAGTTAGAAAGAAATGAAAGCATGGCATGTGCATAGCAGAACATGAGAGGATTCAAAATATGTAACAATAAATTTTCTTTTCAAGAAAGCCTATGTGATAAATAATACTCATATTGAGAATTGTCCATCTTTTCTTTGCTTCCTTGTGAATTTTCTTTTGTTCTCTGCTGTGCACTTTTTTATTTTGTTCTTTTTTCCCTTCCTCCTACCTCCCCCCCAGAAGGCTACAATAAAGTTTAGATGTGTTTCTTTATAGCTATACACACACACACACACACACACACACACAAACATACATACATATACTCTCCCAAACCTATTTTACTCCTAACCTTTGTTTTTTATGTATGACTATATCTCATGTTTCCTATCCCTTTTGCCTCCTCTACTTTACTTCTACCCACTATCTTGCCCTCCTATGACTTGCCTACCCCCCTCCAAAGATCCCTCCCTATCCTCCCATTCCCATAAATCTAAATAACCTTCCATACCTCCTATTTACCTAGTCTCTCCCTCTTTCCTCTAAAAATTCCTCCCTTGTCCTCTCCCCCTCCTTATGCCCCTACTGTTTTTTTCTTCTGAATTTAGAAGACTTTTATACTCTTTTGAATGTATATGTATTGTTCCCTCGTTTTTAAACCCCTTCCTGATGAAAGTAGGTTACCAGAACTACCAGCCCTCCTCCCCCATCTAGTTCCTCTGTTTCAATTTTCCTTTTTGCACCTCAAATAATTACTCTTTTAAGCTGTTACTAAATGGTTTTACTTTTTAAATTCATAGAATTCTCAGGTTTACCCGAATCTTTCTTATAAACCATCCAATTATTGATAAGAATCTTAGACATCCATTTTACATTTTACATATATATATGTAAATATATATATATTTACATTTTACACACACACACACACACACACACACACACACACACACATAAAGTAAGCACTCTGTCTTATGGGTCCCTTATATTCAGTCTTTGTTATATGCCTTTTATTTCTCTTGGTTCTTATATGATTAATCTTCTTCTATTAAGTTCAGGATTTTTTAAAAACAAAGTCTTGGAAGTTTGAGAGTTTATCAAATGTTCATTTTTTTTTTCATTCAGGATAATATTTTCCTTTGCAGGGTATGATATTTTTGACTGGAATCCTAGTTCTTTTGCCCTTCAATATGTTGTATTCCAAGACCTGAGGTCCTATAATGTCTCTGCTGCTAGGTCTTGTGTAACTCTAATTGTGACACCATCATATTTAAATTGCTTTAATCTTGATGCTTTTAATATTTTTTCCCCTTTAACTGGGGGTTTTGGAATTTGAGATATTCCTATGAGTTTTCCTCACAGGATCTCTTTTAAGTGGTGATCGATGGATTTTTTCTATTTCTACTTCCTCCCCTTGTTCTAATGCTTTAGGACAATTTTCTTTGATTATTTCTTTTATTCCTGTATCAAGATTCTTTTTTTTTATCTTAACTTTCAGCCAATCCAATTATTTTAAAATATTCTCTTCTTGATCTATTCTCCAAATCTGTTGTTTTTCTTATAAGATATTTCACTTTCTTTTTTATTTTTTATTATTCATATTTTGTTTAATCATTTCTTGATCTCTTATAATTTCACTGGCTTCACTTTACCCAATTCTAATTTCAAGGTGTCATTTTCTTCCTTAAGATTATGGATCTGCTTTTCTAGTTGGTTGACTTTCTTATTTTTCTTGGATTATCTTATTTTCTTTTTTATTTTTTCCTCCATCTCTGTCATTTGATTTCTGAAGTCTTTTTGAAGATCTTTTATGAATTCTTTTTGTGCACATGACCATTTAACGTTACTTGTTGGGGGTTTCTTTACTTCAATATCCTCCTCTGAGCATGAACCCTGGTCATCTCTCTTCCCATAATATGTTTCTATAGTTGAATTCCTTCTCCTTTGCCTGTGCATTTTGTTGGTGGTGATTGCTTAGTTATTTGCAGTTACCTCTAGCCCTGAGGTGTGGGAAATGGAGCCTCTTGTCCCCAATCTTCAGGTCTTCCTTCTAGCCTGAAACCAAAGTAAAACCTCCAACCTCCTGTAAGTGCCCACATTCAGGGGCTTTTTGCCCCACACCTTCTGCACTCACCAGGCATGTGCTGGTTCCTTCTCGCTCCCACAGTGCTCCCACAGCTCTTCCGCAGCACAGCTGAGTCTGGCATTCCTGGCCAGCAGAGGTTCCCTCAGTCTCAAATGCCCAACTCCACTCACTATCCCAGTGGTAAAAGTTCTGGTGAGTGGGGCAGAGGCAGCCTTTCAAACCAACTAATGTTAGGGCATGCCACTTGTTTAACAGGCTAGCCTCTTGCTGTTAAAAGGAAACCTAGCCTGGAGGTGTTTACTCTTTACAGGGACAAAACCTCCTCTTGAGATTTTTCTTCTGATTTTATCAAATTGTCCCAGGATTGGTTATGCCCCTGTTCTTATTTATCTCCATTGACACTTTGTTCACCCTAAGGTGCTATTTTAACTCTTTTTTTGTGGGGGGAAATTTTGAGAGCTTGGAATTTTCTGACCTACTCCGTCATCTTCCCAGATTCCCCTCCTGTTGACTTATTCTTGACTCACCATGTACCACTGTATTTTGTTCAGTCATTCCTCAGTCCATGAGCACTCACTTTGTTTTCATTTTGCTACAATAAAAGATGCTGCTATAAATATGTTTGTACTGATAGGCCCTATATCTCTTTCTTTTATTTCCTTAGTATATAAGCCTAATAGTTGTAGTATTAAGTTAAAGGACATACCTTCCAGTAACTTTGTAGGCATAGTTCCAAACTGCTTTTGAAAACCATTAGACCACTTCCCATCATCACCAACAGCATATTAATATGCCATTCTGCCCAAAGGAGATCAAAAGAAAAGTCTCCCAGACCTGGACACAATACCCCAAATGTGGTCTGACAGGGACAGAGAAGCAAGATTGCCACTCCATTATTCCTGGAAGCTATGTCTCTCAATGTAAGCAATGATTATATTAGCAATTTTGGCTGTCACATTACACTGCCAATTTCTAATGAGCTTGTGGTCCACTAAAGTCCCTAGCCTAGTTCTTTTTCAAACAAACTCCTAACTATGACTCCTCCATCTTGTACTTCTGAAGTAGATTTTTTGAACCCAAGTATATTATTTTACATTTATCCCTGTTAAATTTCTTTTTATTTGATTCAGCCCACTGTTCTAGGTGGTCAAAATGTTTTTGGATCTCGACTATTGTTTAGTATACTAGCTATTCTCTTCTCTTTGTTTTATCTGCAAATCTGAAAAAAAAGAAATTTATGCCTCTGTTCAAGTTTATTTTTATAATAATAAATTGTTATTCTAACTTTTAGTGGTATGACTAGTAGAAAAAATTCTATAGAGAGGAGAGAAATATCATCAGTGTTACACAATATGTCCATTGTGATGTTCTGCATAACTACACATGTATGGCCTGTATTGAATTGCTTGTCTTTCCAGTGGAGGTGGGTGACAAGGAAGGAAGGGAAAGAATCTAGAATTTAAAGTTCTAAAATCATATGTCTCTCCCTCTCTCTCTCTCTCTCTCTCTCTCTCTGTCTCTCTCTCTCTCTATATATACATATATAATTAATATTATTATTTACATGCAACTGGGAAATAAGATACACACGCACTGGGATAATGAGATCCATCTTGCTCTATCAGAAAGTCAGAGTGGCGATGGGGGAGGATACAGGAGAGCAGATTGGGGGAGGGGTTATACATTAGGATCACTGTTTTTTTTGGAGTGGGTAGGGGAAAGACGGGGAGAAAATTTGTAACTCAAAATCTTGTGGAAATCAATGATGTAAACTAAAAATAAACAAAAGTTAATTTTAAAAAAGAAAGAATTCTAGTAAGTAGCTAACATGGATGTTGGCTTACACTCTGCTAATGCTAATCAGCTGGGGCACCCTGGTCAAGTCTTTAAAAGTTTTTGCCTTTGTTTCCATATGTGGGAAATGAGAATAATACCTAACCCTCTTATCTTACCACTAGTGGCACATGGGTACCCTAGAGAAATGAACAACTTGATGAAGACCACCAAAGCACTGGGTGTGGTAGAGAGATTCTCTGTGATTTATGGGAAAATATATCAATTGGGATTGCACAGGATAACTTTTGAAAGGACTGCATTTGCTTACATGGAGGGTGCAGACATACAATGAGAATCTCATTACTAATGCATTGGCTACCGGACCATAGCAACTCCTAAGGTCTGTCTATTAAGGTATAGAATGGTTTAATCTGTGTTAGGGAAGGTTGTGTCCATACAAATAAAAACCTGGGTCCTGGAGGTATTGAGCTAAGTAATAAAAAAAAAAATCGAAAACAAAAATGAAGAGCAAAACTCACTGGAAACAGTTCACTATAAAGAGGTAATGGCATCTACTTTGGAAACCTAAAGGATGATCTTGTCCTAACTATATATGAGAATATAATACCCTACAAATTGTAGCTTGATTTACTTTCTGGATTTTACTACTTTGCCTTGCATCTTGATGTAGATAAGTTGGAACATTCCTTCCTAAAAGCTGGCCCTATGAGGGAGGAATAGATCTGTTTCATGATGTCAACTGGATTCAGGGTTGAACTCATGATGATACAATCAGCAGTTACTTTCAAGTCTTTTAGATGAGTTACAGATTGAGCCACTAGACATTTAGAATGACCAGTGCTGAGGACTATTAATAATAATCATTATTTCACGGGGTATTTAATATTACATGTATAATATAAGATGATAAAATTCACTGAGAGCTGTAAGGGGCCTTAGAGATCACCTAGCCCCATGCACTCATTTTACAGATAAGGAAACTGAGTTCCAGAGGGGTAAAGGATAAGACTTACTCAAAGTCACACACATAAGGAAATAGAAGATAGTGGATATAAATCCAGTTCCTCTGACTATAAACTACGTTCTCTTTCCAGTATAACATACACAATACTTAGAAATGATTATAATATATCATTTGTATCAATTTATTTGTGTAATTATATATATCTCAATATTATTATCAATATCAATTTAGATATTTTGTCAACAAACATCTCCCTATGTTGTTTAATGATCAAATGAAACAATAATAATTCCATAAGTCTTTTACATTTACAAAACACTTTCTTCACAACAATACTGAGGTATTTAGTAAAATTTATATTACTCCTCCTTTCTATTTAATAAATGAGGACAGTGAGACATAGAAAATTTGTGTCTTGTCAAGGTCTTCAAAGTTAAGTCTAAGAGCTTTCCAGTATGAAACAGTGACTCTTCATTACATCTTGCCAAATAATAGATGAGAAAGTATTTTGAAATGTATAAAGATATACATATATTAAAAATAATAATTGTGTTATATATTTTTCCCTTGGCAAGTATGCTCCTGGGAATCCTGAAGAACAAAATGGAAACCATGCCTTGTCACTTTTTAATAAAGACTTCAGGAAGCTCTGTCTCTATGTTGCCACACTGATTACTGAGGCCCTGGAAGTTGGTGGCTCTCCAAGCTCATATATTCATTCTTGGGTCTTAAGGGAGAGGTGTAGGAAAGCAATAAGAGATCAAGAACCTGGGGAGGTATGAAATAACTCTTAATGGCACTTCTCATTCTTCCCAAATTCTAAGAACCCAAGCATTTGAATTAAATTTAGGAAGAAGTTAAGACAAATTGATGAATGAGAAGTCCATAATATGTAACTACAGGAAACTAGAGATGCTCAGGGAGGTAGATAACCTTTAGAAATTGATGTTTTAGAAGGCAAAACATGACCTTCCACAAAGTATGCATTGGGGACATTGTCCTAGTTGTGGTGTCTGTTCCACCTTTGCCGGTTTTACATTTCCCTTTTATCTTCATGCCCTATAAAAAACTTTTAAAGAACTTGATTGATTTTGTACAAACTCTGATACTTAGGAGTATCATGACACTTTGACTTTGGCTAGTTGTGCCATTTTGAAACCAAATGGTATCCAATAAAAGTTTTTAAGCTTTTAAAAATTTTATTGAATTTAATGTGTGATATTTGATAAACAGATGGAGGTTGCAGGTATATATTTTTTTTTACTCACTACTAAACTTGCTTAGTAATTTATTTATATTTAAATTAATTTCAATGTATAGAATATAATAGTTTTTCAGTCATTTTCTCTATTTCTCAATCAGTTTTTTTTTGTCTATTTGTCATTCTCATTTACTTTTTCTCACTGGGATGAATTTAACAAGATGAAATTCAGTAGGGATAAATGTAATGCTTTACACTTAGGTTAAAAAAACTTTGAAAGCACAAAATAGTGAAGACATCACTTGGTCAGAAAAAAAGATCTGGGGTTTTAGTGAGCTAAAAGTTTATTATGAATGACCAGTATGATGTGCAACAACAACAAAAACAAGCAAAGTGATCCTGGGTTACATTAAAATAAGCATAGTTTATTTTTCTCTTTTTAAAAATTTAATTTCAGTTTTAGACTCTCTCTTTTCCTCCATCTTCTTCCATACCTACTGAGAAGGCAAGAAATATCATACCTTTATACGTATGTCATCATGTAAGACATATTTCCACATCAGCCATGTTCTGATTTTTAAAAAGTAGGGAAAATAGGGAATGGAAAAAAAATATGTTTTAGTCTTCACAATCCATCGGTTCTCTTCTGGTGGTAGATTGCATTTTTTTTTTTTTACCAAGAATCCTTTGGAATTATGGTGTATCATTGTATTGGTCAATTACTAAGTCTTCCATAGTTGCTTACCTCTACAATATTGCTATTACTGTGTACATTGTTCTTCTAGCTCTGCTTACATCAATTTATATCAATGCATGTAAATTTCCCCAGATTTTTCTAAAACAATTACCATTCCCATTTCTTTTTTTTTTAGGTTTTCTCTTTTATTTTATTTTTTATTTATGAAATGACACAAGCATTTACAAAACATAGAATGAAAAAATATGATTAAACATGAAACTGTAAATCTATTGTATACAACTTTTAATTCCTTTAAAATATATAGTAAAATTATCATGTAACTATCTTTTTTTCCTCCCCACAGATGGCTATCATTAGATACATATATGTGTGTATATTAAATATATATAATATATATTATACATACATATGTAAAATTGTTCTATACATATTTCTATTTTTTCAATTCTTTCTCTCTATGCAGATAGTTTCTTCATTAGTCTTTTGTAGTTATTTTGGATACTTGTAATAGTCAAAATAGCTACCCTAAGTTGATTTTAAAACAATATTGCTGGTATTGTAAACAACATTCTCTTGGTTCTGCTCATTTTTCTTTTTATTATTTCATGCAAGTCTATCCAACACAACAGTGTTGTATCACATTTAAATAGAATAACTTGTTCTATCATTCCCGAATTGATGGACATCCCCTCATTTTCTGGTTCTGCCACCATAAGAAGAACTGCTGTAAATATTTTAGTACATATGGACCCTTTTACTCTTTCTTTGATCTTTTTTGGGGATATAGACCTAGTATAATATATTTGAGTCAAAGGGATGCAGAGTTTTATAGTCTTTTGGGAAGAGTTTCAAATTATTCCCTAGGATGGTCAGACTAGTTCAAAGCTCTACAAATAGCGCATTAGCGTACCTATTTTTCCACAGCCCCTCCAGAATTTGTCATTTCCCTTTTCTGTCATGTTAGTCAATCTGATAAGTGTGATAGCTGATAGGTACCTTAGGGGTATTTTAATTTACTTTTCTCTAATCATTAGTGATTTAGAGTATTTATATGATTATATAGCTTTGATTTCTTCCTCTGAAAACTGCCTTTTCATGTCTTTTGACCATCTATCAATTGGGGATCAGCTCTATTTTAAAATTTTATTTGATTCATTTCCCGATTTATTTGAGAAATGAGAAATTTATTAGAGAAACTTGCTGCAAAGATTTTTTTATCTGCCTCTAAATTTTGACTCAGTTGGTTTTATTTGTTCAAAAACTTTTTAATTTTATGTAATCAAAATTATCCATTTTAGTTTCTATGAATTCTTTCCTTTCTTTGGTCATGAGCTCTTCCCCTATCCATAGAACTCATGGGTAATTTTTTTCCATGCTTCTCTAATTTTCTTATGATATAATTTTTCATTTTAAAAAATATTTCAGATTGCCCCAATTACTTGTAAAACCAATTTTTAATATATTTTTTAAAATTTTGAGTTACAGATTTTATCCCTCTCTCTATTCCCTCTCCCCTACCTGAGATGGTAAATAATCTAAGTTATACATATGCAATTATGTAAAACATTTTCATGCAGTTTCTTGTGCAATCATCTTTTTACAAAATTATAATGTTATTGAAATGCTTGTTTTATTCCATAAATTAAAAACAAAATAAATTTAAAATAAAATTAGTCAATACTTTATTTTTTTCATGAAACCAGCTTCTAGTTTTATTTAGTAGTTCAATAATTTTCTTACTGTCAATTTTATTAATCTCTCCTTTGATTTTCAGGAACTCCAATTTGGTGTTTAATTGGTTGTTTTTAATTTGCTCTTTTTCTAGTTTCTTTCAGTTACATGTCCAACTCATTGATCTGCTCTTTCTCTATTTTACTGATATAAGCATTTAGAAATATAAAATTTCCCCTAAATATTGTCCTGGTGGTAGCCCATAAATTTTGATATATTCTCTCATTGTAATTTCTTTAAAGAAATTATTGATTGATATAATTACCCATACCTACTGATATACTTTAAAGAAATTATTGATTGTTTCTAAGATTTATTTTGACCCATTAATTATTGAGGATTAGATTATTTGGTTTCCAATTAATTTTTAATCTAAATTTCCACCACCCTTTATTGAATGTAATTTTGATTTCATTATGGTCTGGAAAGGATACGTGTAAAATTTCTGCTCTTCTGTATTTGGTTGTGAGATGTTTTATGCCCTAATACATGATAAATTTTTGTGTATGTTCCACGTACTGCTTAGAAAAAGGTATATTCCTTTCTATTCCCTTTTAATTTTCTCAAGATGACTATCATATCTAGAATTGTATTTACCCCATTAACTTCTTTCTTGTTTATTTTCTGGTTAGATTTATGTATTTCTGAGAGGGGAAAATTGGGATTGCCCAGTAGTAATACTTTTTTTTGTTCTATTTCCTCATTTAACTCTTTTATTTTTAAACATTTAGATGTTATACCATTTGGTACATACACGTTAAATATTAATATTACTTTATTGTTCATTATATCCTTTAGCAAGATATTTTTCCTTCATTACTTCTTTTAATTAGATCTATCATTTTTTTAGCCTGTCTGACATCATAATTATTACCTTTGCTTTTTTTTTTACTTCATCTAAATAATAGTAGATTGTGTTCTAACCCTTTACCCTTACTCTGTGTGTGCCTTTGTGCTTCAAATGTGTTTCTTGTAAATAACATATTGTAAGATTCTGTTTTTTAATATATTCTACTATCAGTTTCTTTTTTAGTTGGTGAGTTCATCCCATTTACATTTACATTTATGATAGCTGTGTATTTTCCTCCATCCTACTTTCCTTTGTTTATCCTTCTGTCTCATCTTTTTGCCCTGTTTCTCTTTGTGTTTTACTTCTGACAACTGCCTCCCTCAATCCACCCTCCCTTCCCTCTCCACCCTTTTTTTTTAATCCTGTCCCTTTTTACTTCTCCATAGGGTAAGCTAGACTTCTATACCCAATTGAGTGTGTATGTTATTTCTTATTTAAGCTAATTCTGATGAGAGTGAGGTTCAAACATTGCTCCCCCTCCAACCTACCATTTTCACCTCCTCTGTAATGACTTCTTTTTGATTCTTTTTGGTGAGATAATCTATTCTATTTTCTCCTTCCACTATGCTGCTTTTTGGTGAGATAATCTATTCTATTTTCTCCTTCCCTCTTCTACCTGTGCAATTTGCTTTATCATATTTTAATTTGGTTTTTCTGAATATCATCCCATCATAGTCAACTTACACCTGCACCCTCTGTCTATGTATATTTCTTCTAAGTGACCTAATAATGAGAAAGTTTTAGGAATTAAAAGTGTAATATTCCCAAGGTTTTTTAGAGGGGAATTTGGTTGCATTCTAGGGAGTTTCTGCCTCACTCTGCCATTTTGGCACCAGAAACTTCCTCTTCTTCATTTTGAAATCATGTACCCATTTTGAGTTTATTTTGGTATATGGTATACTATGTACATACTTATAGTATTCTTATTATTGAACCCACCTTGCACTCCTGATACACATCCAGCCTTCTCATAGTGGATGATCTTTGTGATAAATTCTTATCTACTTGCTAATATTTCTAATTGTCCTCATAGCGATAGAGTAATAAAGAGCTACAAATATCATCTTGCCATGCAGGAAGGTAAACAGTTTAACCTTATTCAATCCTTTATGGTTTCTTGTGCCTGTTTACCTTTTCATGCTTCTCTTGAGTCTTGTATTTGATAGTCAACTTTTCTATTTAGTTCTGATCTTTTCATCAGGAATACTTAAAAGTCCTCTATTTAATTGAATATCTGTTTTTTTCCCCTCAAGACTCTGTTTTCCCCTCAATATATTCTGTTTTGCTGGGTAGGTGAGTCCTGGTTGTAATCCTAGCTCACTTTCACTCCAAAATGCAATATTCTGAGCACTCTAATCCTTTAAGAAGGTGCTAAATCTTGTGTGATCCTGATTGCGACTCCATCATATTTGAATTCTTTTTGACTGCTTTCAATATTTTCTCCTTGACCTGGCAGTACTGGAATTTGTTTATAATATTCCTAGGAGTTTTCATTTTGGGGTCTTTTTCAGGAGGTGATTGGCAGATTCTTTCAATTTCTATTTTAATCTGTGGTTTTAGAATATCAGGGCAGTTTTCCTTCATAATTTCTTTAAAGATGATGTCTAGGCTCCTTTTTTTATCATGGCTTTTAGGTGATCTCATAATTCTTAAATTGTCTCTTGGATCTATTTTCAGGTAAATAGTTTTTCCAATGAGACATTTCACATTTTCTTATCTTTTTTTTCATTCTTTTGATTTGGTTGGATTGTTTCTTGATGTATCATAACATCATTAATTTCTACTTGCCCAATTCTAACTTTTTAAGGGACTATTTTTTTTTCCAGTAAGCTTTGGTAGCTTTTTTTCCTCAATGCCAAGAGATATTTGTCCTTTTAAAAATTTAAAAATTTTTAAAATTTTCATTAAGATTTTATTCCTTTCTTATTTTGTAAAATTAAACTGGAACAGTTTTTCAACATGAGTTTTCATATATGTTGAAAATTATCATCTTCTTTACCCCCCCACCTCATCTACCTCTTTACATCATAAATGAAGAACACTGTTACATTATATTGAGATGGCCATCCAACATTTCAGAACATCTTAAAATTACAGAACTTGCTTGAATGGTCAGTTTCTGAGAATACAGAACCAATGATAAGTAACTTTCTCTAAATTCTCTGTAGTAGGGAGAGATTTAATGACCACTGGCAAGAATTAAAGAACAATCCAAAGACTTATGTCTAATTTATGTGGTTTACTAATGTTTTTCTAATCATTTATAAATTATTTTTAAATGGGGTGTTCTATGGCAAGGGTCCACAATTCAAAGCCAACTTTTGAGTTGTACAACTTTTTGTACTGATAGCCTTTACAAAAAGAAACAAAGTTTGTTTATATAGTTAAATGAAACATCTAGGTAACCAGATTCCCAGTTTCTAAACAATTAACTCACAAATAACCCTTTTGTTGCCAGAATTAGATGGAGACATTAAATACACACATACATATGCATGTCTTGGCATATGTTCCATTCTTCAAGTCTCTTCTCTCTCTCTCCATCCCAAACTTTGAGCAAGAGAAAGGCTATTACTGAGAACTGATAGTCATTGAGGAAAACTTCCCTTCAGACATCTGCCCTATACTCTTATGGTCTGGTACAGGCCTAAATTCTTAGCTAGGGGAGGTTGTGCCAGTACCTGCTCTTACACTATTTTAATGATTGTTCCAGTGCTGAGTGGTGCCAGAAGAAGTGATCACATAACAAGAAGTAATCCCAGCATCTACAGTCTGACGGTAGCAGTTTGGGATTAGGTAAGGGAAAATATATAGTAAGAGAGGGTTAGGAGATTTATCCAAAGTTCTGACCAATGGCAATTTCCACAGCCTTCTATATAAGCCCATGTGCGCCTAGAGGCACCCATGGACACTCAGGCATATATGTATAATTGATTTGCCTGAGTACTGTTTTATCTCATTATTTAGAATATTTTTCTAATATTATTTAGTATTTCTATAATTTTTGTCAAATCCAAATGTCATCTTGAGAGGAATAAGAATTAGATTTGGATTTGGGTTTCTAAAAGGACCCCCACAAGAATATTGTATAGTGGGTAGAGGGCTGGATTTGAAGTAAGGAGGACTGGGTTCAAATCTCACCTCAGATACTAACAAGCAATGTAATCCTGGGGAAGATATCTCAATTCTCTGGACCTCAACTTCCTCATATGTTAAAAAGAGAAGACAAAAAAGACATATGTGAGAAAGGAAAGGTCTCTAAAACACTGTTAATTGTATGCAAAATTTGACTGTTATGGTGTGGCCTGTGAACACTCAAAGAATTTTCTGGGCAGCAGCTGTATCTTTAAATACATGATTTCTCAAAAGCCAGATGGGAATCTAGTAATTCTTGATGACAGTGAATTGTTTATCTTTTTTCATTTACAGAAGCTCATTCTACTAGGAACTTCCCAGTCTTTGGTCTGCAAAGTCCAAATAATAGAAAAAATGGGTAAGGATGAATGGAATGATGCTTAGAACCTGAAGGATGAAATGTGGTCATGGATATAGTTCTTAAGGACATTTTGAAAGGATAGAAATGACACCCCTTTAGATTTATTCTTTCACATGAGTGATATGGGACTACCATTTACCTGGTAAGACATTGCCATCTTCTAGGCACAGGAATGCACATGCATGGAGTTCTCTTTGAATAGAGCAATACAGAAGTCCACCTGTAGTTTAACAGTATTTGTAGGATCACAGAGCAGTGTTGCTGAAGAGCTGAAGTCTGAGCAAGGCTATTGCTTTAGTTTTTAACATTTGGCATTCTGGAGGAGTGCATTACCACTGGCCACCTTTTCTGAGGTAAAAGTTATCCTTTATTAAACCCAAGTGCCACAATAAGTGGTTTTTTGTGTACTTTGCAAAGCCGCTGGCTGGGAAAAAAAAAAAAACAAAACCACATATACACACAAAACGACAGTTCAAAACAAGGTTGGGAAAGTAATCCTGACCAGGATGTCCTATTTTGTTGGTTTGGCTGTTCTGATTAAAACCTTCTGTGAAGCAACAGCCTTTGCGTGATAGGCCCAGACACAAATTAAGACGACGACAGTGTGTTGACCTACTAAACAGAAAGCACAACAGCTCCATAACTACAAACAGACACACTTACTTCACTGCTTAGTTAAAAACTTCCCCCCAGAATTTTCGAAACTGTGGCTTCTTCTGGTCATATGTAAATCCCTTCATGGAAAGTTACAGAACACCAGTAAATCCCACCTGTGAATGATTGTATCATTTAACCTCAAGGTTAGTTTCTCTCATGCTCATTTTGTGAAAAGGCATTCCCTGCCCCCCTCACTTCTCTTTTCCCCTCTCCCTTTTCAATTTTAGTGGCTGATTTGTATAAGGGAGGCTCAAGGGTCTGAGCCTGAAACCACAGCTTTCCTAAACATCCAGGATTTGCAGTGTTACAGTGTGAAGGTGACAGGGTTAATAGGTTAACTTCATAACTCTGAGAAACTGATAGTCTCTCCTAAGGATGCTGTTTTTGGACATGATAACCTGAGAGTTCTTTGAATGTACTTTTTTATGTGATTTATGCATAATCATGGCTGTGATCAGAGTAACCATAGATCTGTTTCTGGTGTGGATATGACAGGAGGGACCAAAATATTTCCTTGGTCTTTACATGAGACATTTTAAGTGAGTTGCTGGGCATAATGACACTATGGCATTCTGAGGGTCACATGTTTTGGCAAGTGACTCATGAAAAATTGGACACAATGTTTTTTTCATTATCCTCATGTATTTTTTTTAAACCATAGTTTTATACAAAACTGTATAATCTGTCTTCTTGTGGTACAGAATTTACAACAGAAAGGTTGTATGTTAAATGGTTGACTTTTCAAGCAACTCAAACACCTGGTTAGCATAAATCTTTTAATAGCAATTCTGTCTCTTAACTCCTTTGTTACCAGAACTTTTGAAAATTTAGTTGCTAAAGAATAGGAGAGAGGCTATATTTTTAAACACACTCATACAAGCACATATGTACTCAAGTGAGTACATAGACATACACACGCTGAACATTGAATAGTCATAAGAATGAAGAAGTTCTATTTCCATTAGTTATAGATGTGTAATTTACAAGGAATAAAATAAAATTGTTTCTGGATTTCAAGTATTAACCTTATCATCAAATAATCTATTCCAGTTTATGGCTTCTTTTTTTACCATTTCTGAATTCCAAATGCAAGTGCTGTAATGATTTCCACATTGCAAGTAATTTCTTGGTTGGAGGAAAATAAGTCTTTTCCCATAAAAAAAAGTGCAAAAATATGGACATGGCATCCCCAGGAAGAAATATACCATGAAAAATCAGAGTGAAAGAAAGAACCATTTATCCTTTACATTTAGTTAATCCGTAACTGAATACAAGCAGTATAGAGCTGTATTGGGGTATGAATGTAAATTTTATACACCACTGATATGTAAAATACATTTTTATAAATACCTCTTTTTACTGTTTCAGTAATGTGGTAATATCATATATTTTCATTCCCTTTTCTATGCCTTAGTAACTCTGGGACCTTGAGCAAGTGACTTTTTCTCTGTAGGACTCAGTTTTCTCATCTATAAAATGAATTGCTTGAAATAGATCTCTTCAAAGCTCCCTGTCCAACTCAAAATCTATTGACTCTGTCTATGACTATGACCACCTTGAGACTCAGTATACTCACATCTGTGAAATCAGATTAATAACTGACAATTTCAAAGGATTATTGTGATGTTCAAATGAAAATAAATATACACATACTCATGCTTGTATCTATCTATCTATCTATCTATCTATATATATTTATAACACATTCACACAAAAATGCATATATATATATATATATATGAATTGTAGAGGTTGATGCTTCTGCTTTTAATAACCAGAAAATAATACATGTGAATATATGACATAACGATTAGTTTTATAATGTTCCCACAACACAACCTAAGAAACAGTTCTGTGTGCCTCTTGTTAGTGAAGAAGTGGATTAAATTATAGTAAATTGAAGCAGACCCTAATTTTTTATATAAAACTTATAGCAGCCCCTTCTATTTGGCAACAAGAAGGTAGGGTCACAGCTATACCATCAGAGATGTAGCATCTGATGCCAAAATTCCTAAGAATGGTATTAGTATCTGCCTGGTGGTTTATAGTTATCTTAGAGAAACAAGAATAGCTTAAGCTTCTGAGCTGGTTTTCCTTAATTTGACCCTTATGATGTAGAACTGATAGTGTTTGTTGGAGGGAGAGTATATTCCAGACAAACTAGGGAGGAATCATGGCATGGTCAAAAAGTGCCAGACAATGTCCTAGTCCTGCTTGTTACTAATTATGGGCCTCAATTTTCATATTTATAAAATTAAGATTTTCGACTAAATGTTCTATCTTTAAGATCCCTTCCAGTTCTACTATATTTGATGCAGAGCAAAGTGAGTTAAGTTTAAAATCAGAAATGCTGCATTTGAAATCCTGGCTTTGTCACTGATTGTCTGTGTTATATTAGACAAGTAAATTAACTTCTATAGAGATAGTTTTCTCATCTATAAAATGAGGGGGTCACATTAGATGACCACAAATATTCTATCTGTACATCTATAATCCTATTAAATTAATTCTATAAACTGTTTTCATCTACTGTTCCCACTCTGTCCTAATCTGTTGTTGTTCATGCCTTCACCAAGATGAATTTTACCCCTCTCTCCAAATCTGTTGAAGTGACTCACTTTTTTCAAGGTTCAACTCAAGTCTCACCACTTACATGAAACTTTCTCCAGTCCTCTTCCTACTCCAACTAAAAGTGATCTCCTGTACCTCAAATTTCTTCAAACAATTTACCAGGACCTTGTAAAATACTTTTCATATAAATACTTATCGTGTTATACTTTGTATGCCTGGCTATTTGTGTATTTCCCAAGTTTACCTATAAAATTGTAAGGTCCTTTTATTCCTCATTAAATTGTAAGCTCTTTTTCTCAGCTCTGCATGACAGCTTCACAAAAATTGACCATGTATTAAAGTATAAAAACATCACAACAAAGTGCAGAAAAGTACAAATATTAAATGTATACTTTTCAGACCATAATGCATTAAAATTATTTAATAAAGGATGATGGATACATAGAAAAAATTAATTGGAAACTAAATAATCTAATCCTAAAGAATGAATGTGTCAGAGAACAAATCATAGAAACAATCAATAATTTAATTAGAGAATGCCAACAATGAGGCAACAGCAAAATTTAGGAGTTACAACCAAAGTAGTACATAGGGGAAAATTTATATCTCTAAATGCTTGCATGAAACAAATAGAGAAAAAGCAGATCAATGAGTTGGGAATGCAACTAAAAAAAACTTGAAAAAGAACAAATAAAAAATTTCCAAATAAACACCAAATTAGAAATCAAAACAGAGATCAATAAAATTGAAAGTAAGAAAAACATTGAATTAATAGGTAAAACTAAGAACTGGTTTTATGAAAAAAAAGATAAACTATTGGTTAATTTCATTAAAAAAGAAACAAAACCAAATTACTAGTGTCAAAAATGAAAATATCAAATGTACCACCAAATGAAAAGAAATTGAAGTAATTATTAGGAGCTATTTTACCCAATTATATGCCAATAAATCTGACAATCTAAGTGAAATTGATGAATATTTACAAAAAATTTAAGCTGTTCAGATGAACAGCAGAGGAAATAGAATACTTATATAACCTATCTTAGGAAAAGAAATTGAAAAATTTGTCAGCGAGCTCCCTAAGAAAAAAATCCACAGGACCAGATGAATCCACAAGTGAATTCTACCAAATACTTAAATAACAATTAAATTCAATATTTTACAAATTATTTGGGAAAAATAGGCAAAGAAAAAGTAATTGAAAGTTCCCTTTACAACACAAATGTGGTTCTGACACTTGAACTAAAAGATAACAACAGAGAAAGGAAACTATATACCAGCTTCCCAAATGAATATCAATGCAAACATTTTAAATAAAATACTAACAAGTAGATGACAGCAATATATTCTAAAAATCACATACTATGACCAGGTGGGAATTGTACCAGGAATACAGGGCTGATTAAAAACTAGGAAAACTTATCAACATAATTAATCATATCAATCACAAGAAAATAAGAAAAATCATACAATTATCTCAATGTATAAAGAACAAACTTTTGACAAAATATAGGACTCATGCCTATTAAAATCACTGAAAAACTTAGAAATCAATGCAGCATTCCTTAAAATAATACTTAGTATCTAGCAAAAATCATCAGTATGTATTATATCTAATAGGGATAAGTAGAAGGTTTTTCAATAAGAAGAGGGATGAAACAAGGGTGCCATTTATAACCATCATTATTCAGTATTGTACTAGAAATGCCAGCTATAGTAATAAGACAAGAGAAAGAAATTGAAGGAATTAGAACAGGCAATGAAGAAGTAAAACTGTCATTCTTTGTAGATGATATGATGGTATACTTAGAGAATCCTAGAAAATCAACTAAAATGATTGAAATAATTAACATCTGCAGCAGTATATAGGTTTCAGTATACAAAATAAATCCACAAAAATAATCAGCATTTATATATATTACCAACAAAGTCCAGCAGTTAGACATTGGAAGAGAAATTTAACATAATTATAGACAACATAAAATACTAGGGAGTCTACCTGTCAAGACAAATCTAGGAGCTATATAAACAAAATTACAAAGCACTTTTCACACAAAATCAGATATAAACAACTAGAGAAATATGAATTGCTTGTGGGTAGCCTGAGATAATACAGTGAACAAGACAACTCTACCTAAATTAATCCAGTTATACAGTGCCCTACCAATTAAATTACCAAAAAAATATTTTAAGGAGTTAGAAAAAAAATAATAACAAAATTCATCTAGAAGAACAAAATGTCAGGAATATGAAGAGAATCAATAAAAATGGGAAGAAAGGTGTCTTAACAGTGCCAGATCTTAAACTGCATTACCAAACAGTGATCATCAAAACAATCTGGCACTGACTAAGAAGCAGAGTGGTGGATCAATGCAATCTATTTGCTGCACAATACATAATCACAAATGGCCATAGTAATCTAGTGTTTGACAGACTGAAAGATCTGAACTTTTGAATCCAGAACTCACTATTTGACAAAAGTTTCTGGGAAAAGCAGTGTGCAGAAACTAAGTATAGACCAACATCTCACACCATACACTGACATAAAGTCAAAACAAATACATGATTTAGACACAAATGGTGATATCTAAAGCAAATTAAGGAAGCATGAACATCTTACCTGTCAAATTGATGAATAAGGAAAGAATTTATGATCAAATAAGAGATAGAGACCATTATGGAATGTAAAATGGACAATTTTGATTGCATAAAATTAGTTTTTTTTTCCACAATCAAAACCAATACAGCCAAAATTAGAAGGAAACCAGGCAACTAAAAAACAAAATTGCTGCAAATTTCTCTGATAAAGGCCTCATTTTGTAAATATATAGAGAATTGAGTCAAAATTACAAGAATTCTAGTCTTTCCACAGTTGATAAATGGTCACAGAATATGAACAGGCAGTTTTCAAATGAAGAAATCAAAGTTATCTGCAATCATATAAAAATGTTCTAAATCACTATTGATTAAAGGAATGCAAATTAATACAACTCTGAGGTACCACCTCACATATATCATATTGGGTAATATGACAGAAAAGGCAAATGACAAATTGTGGAGGGGATGTGGGAAAACTGGGACACTAATACACTATTGTTGGCAGAGTTGTGAATTGTACAACCATTCTGGAGACAAATTTAGAACTATACCCACAGAGCCATAAAACTGTTCATACTCTTAGACCCAGCAATATCACTCCTAGGTCTCTATCTTAAAAAGATAAAAAATATGAAAAGCACTCATGGTTTCAAAAATATTTATAGCAGTTCTTTTTCATTTGTAGTAAAGAATTAGAAGTTGAGGGGATGCCCATCAATTGAGAAATGACTGAACAAGTTGTGGTTTTTAATTGTGATGGAATACTACTGTGCTATAAGAAATGATGAACAAGATGGTTTCAGAAAAACCTGGGAAGATTTGTATGAACTGATGCAGGGTGAAGTGAAAAGAAATGGGAAAACAATGTACATAGTAATGGCAATATTGTATGATGATCAACTGTAAATGATAGCTATTCTTTAAAAAATATTTATTTGTTTTTAGTTTTCAACATTCACTTACATAAGTTTTAAATTTTCTCCTCCACCCTCCCCTACTTTCCCCAAGATGGCATACAATCTAATATGAATCTCCACATACATTCCTATTAAATACATTTTCATATTTGTCATGTTGCATGGAAAAATTATAAAAATGGGAGAGACTATGAGAAAGAAAAGAAAACAAAAAAAGGAAACAGTCTGGTTCGCTCTGTATTCTGACTCCATAGACCTTTCTCTGAATGTAGATTTACTATTATAAGTCCTTTAGAATCATTTTAGGTCCTTGCATTACTGAGAAGGGCTAAGTCTATCAAAATCAGTCACTGAACATCGTGGCTGTTTCTGTGAACAATGTTCTCCTGGTTCTGCTCAATTCACTCAGCATGAGTTCATATAAGTCTTTCCAGGATTTTCTGAAGTTCATCAATTAATCATTTCTTATAGCACAGTAGTACTCCATTATTACATTGATATACCACAACTTGTTCAGTCATTTCCCACTTGATGGATATCACCTCAATGTCCAGTTCTTGGCCACCACAAAAAGAGCTGCTGTAAGTATTTTTGTACATGTAGATCCTTTTCACATTTTTATTATCTCTTTGGGATACAGGCCTAGAAGCAGTATTGCTAGGTCAAAGGGTATGCACACTTTAAAGCCCTTTGGGAATAGTTCCAAATTGCTCTCCAGATTGGTTGGATCAGCTCACAGCTCCACCAACAATGAATCAGTGCTCCAACTTTCCCCATCCTCTCCAACACTTACCATTTTTCTGTTTTGTCATGTTAGTTAATCTGATAGGTGTGCTGTGGTACCTCACAGTTGTGATTTGCATCTCTCTAACCAACAGTGATTGAGAGCATTTTTTCATATGACTATATATAGCTTTAGTTTCTTCTTCTGAAAACTGTCTGTTCATATCCTTTGAGCATTTATCAATTGAGGAATGACTTGTATTTTTGTAAATTTGACTCAGTTCTCTATATATTTTAGAAATGAGGCCTTTATCACACAGAAGAGTAGGGGGATGGGGGATTAGAGGTGGAGAGATGGAGGGGAGGGCAGGGAGGGGGGGAGAGATGATGAATAT
>CM053580.1:303572226-303582652 GCA_028627135.1 Pseudochirops cupreus
AAGTGACATAGGAGAGAATAGACTGGGGGAGGGGGGAAATACTGGGATGGCTGTTTTGGGGTGGTGGGCGGGGGAAAGACGGGGAGAAAAGATGTAACTCAAAAAAATTTAATAAAGAATCTCATATATAAAAAAAAAAAGAAATGAGGCCTTTATGAGAGATGCTAGTTATAAAAATTCTTTCCCAATTTTCTGCTTCCCTCCTAATCTTGATTGCTTTGGCTTTGTTTGTGCAAGACCTTTTCAATTTAATGTAATCAAAATAATCGATTTTGTATTTCATAATGTTCTCTGTTTCTTTTTTGGTCATAAATTCTTCCATTCTCCATAAATCTGGCAGATAAACTATTCCTCGTTCCCCTAATTTGTTTATAGTATCAGCCTTTATATATAAATTGTGTGTCCATTTGGACTTCATTTTGCCATACGGTGTCGGATGTTAATCAATGTCTGGTTTCTGCCATGCCATTTTCCAGTTTTTCCAGTAGTTTTTGTCAAATAGTGAGTTCTTATCCCAGAATCTGAGGTCTTTGGGCTTATCAGAAAGTATATTGCTATAATCATTGACTATTGTGTCTTAGGTACTTAACTTATTCCACTAATCTACCTCTCTATTTCTTAGCCAATACCAAGTAATTTTGATGATTGCTGTTTTATAATACAATTACAAATATAGTATGGCTAGGCCATCTTCCCTAGCATTTCTTTTAATTTCCTTGATATTCTGAACCTTTTGTTCTTCCAGATGTATTCTGATATTATTTTTTCTGCCTGTAAAAAACAACTTTTTGGTAATTTGATTGGCATGGCACTGGATATGTAGAACTGCAATTTTATTACATTAGCTCGTCCTACCCATAAGCAACTGATATTTTTTCCAATTATTTAGATCTGACTTTAATTGTGTGTAAAGTGTTTTGTAATTTTGTTTGTACAGTTCCTGGGTTTATTTTGGCAGGTTGACTCCAAATATTTATAATGTCTACAGTAACTTTAAATGGAATTTCTCTTTCTATTTCTTGCTATTGGGTTTTGTTAGTAATATATAGAAACGATGATGATTTATGTGGGTTTATTTTATATCCTGTAACTTTGCTAACATTTTTTCAAGTAGTTTTTCACTTGATTCTCTAGGATTCTCTAAGTATAGTATCATATCATCTGCAAAGAGTGATAACTTAATTTCTTCTTTACCTATTCTAATTCCTTCAATTTCTTTTTCTTCTCTTATTGCTAAAGCTAACATTTCTAGTATCATATAGAACAAGAGTGGTGTTAATGGACATCCTTGTTTCACCCTCGATCTTATTGGAAATGCATGTGGTTTATCTCCATTATGTATAAGGCTTATTGAAGGTTTTAGGCAGATGCTACTTATCATTTTAAGGAAGGCTCCATGTATTCCCTTGCTCTCTAGTGTTTTTAATAGGAATAGGTGTTGTATTTTGTTAAAAGCTTTTTCTGCATCTATTGAGATAATCATATGATTTCTGTTAGTTTTGTTGTTGAGGTAATCAATTACACTGATAGTTTTCCTAATGTTGAACCAGCCCTGTGCAATACTGCCATAAACCTTACCTGATCAAATTGTATTATTCTCATAATAAGTTCCTGTAATCTTTTTGGCAATGTTTTATTTAAAAATTTTGCATCTATATTCATTAGAGAAATTGATCTATAATTTTATTTCTCTGTTTTGACTCTTCCTGGTTTAGGTATCAGTACCAAATTTGTTTCATAAGAAGAATTTCTAGGACTCCTTCTTCCTCAGTTTTCCCAAATAGTCTATATAGTACTGGAATTAATTGTTCTTTAAAGGTTTGATAGAATTCATTTGTAAATGCATCTGGCCCTGGAAATTTTTTCCTAGCGAGTTCATTGATGCTGTGTTCAAATTTTTTTTTTTCTGACATGGAGTTGTTTAAGTATTTTATTTTCTCTTCTTTTAGTCTGGGCAATTTATATTTTTGTAGATAGTCATCCATTTCAATAAGATTTTCAAATTTATGGACGTACAATTAGGCAAAATAATTTCTAATTATTGTTTTAATTTCCTCTTCATTAGTGGTGAATTAACCCTTTTCATTTTTGATACTGGTATTTGGTTTTCTTTTTTAAAAATCAAATTAACCAAACATTTATCAATTTTATTGTTTTTTTTTACATAAAACCAGCTCTTAGTTTTATTTATTAGTTCAAAAGTTTTCTTAATTTTGATTTCATTAATCTCTCCTTTGGTTTTCAGAATTTCTAATTGGGTATTTAGTTGAGTGTTTTTAATTTGTTCTTTTTTCTAGCTTTTTGGATGCCCAATTCATTGATCTCCTTTTTCTCTATTTTATTCATTTAAGGAATCACAGATATAAAACTTCCCCTAAGAACCACTTTCACTCCATCTCATAAGTTTTGGTATGATGTCTTATTATTTTCATTCTCTTGAATGAAGTTATTGATTTTTCTATGATTTGTTGTTTGACCCCATTCATTTTTTAAGATTATTTAGTTTTAATTAATTTTTAGTCTATCTTTCCATGGCCCTTTATTACACATGATTTTTATTACATCATTATCTGAAAAGTATGTACTTAATATTTCTGCCTTTCTGCACTGAATTGTGAGGTTTTTATGCCCTAGTACATGGTTGATTTTTGTGTATTGTCTATGTGCCATGTACCACTGAGAAAATGGTATATTCCTTTCTATCCCCATTCAGTTTTCTCAAGAGGTCTACTATATCTACATTTTCTAAAATTCTATTCACCTTCGTTACTTCTTTCTTGTTTATTTGAGGCTGGATTTATCCAGTTAATAGAAGGGGATTTTAGGGTTCCCCACTAGTATAGTTTTGCTGTCTATTTCTTCCTGTAACTCCCTTAATTTCTCATCTAAGAATTTGGATGCTATACCACATGGTGTATATATGTTTAGTAATGATATTACTTCATTGTCTGTGGTGCCTTTTAGCAAGATATAATTTTCTTTCTTATCTCTTTTGATTAGATCTATTTTTGCTTTTGCTTTGTCTGTGATTAGGATAGCTACCCCTGCTTTTTTTTTTTTTACTGCAGCTGAAGCATAGTATATTCTACTGCCGTCTTTTATCTTTACCCTACATGTATTCTCCTGTTTCCAATGTTTCTTGTAAACAACATATTGTAGGATTCTGGTTTTTAATCCATTCTGCTATCTATTTCCGTTTTATGGGAGAGTCCATCCCATTCACACTCCCAGTTATAATTCCTATCTGTGTCTTTCTCTCCATTTTATTCCCCCCCTTCCCCTACTAAAAAGACCACCACCTCCCTCAGTCTTTCCTTCCTTTTATCAGGCCCTCCATTTTCTTTCCCTTTTCCCTTACTAACTCTTTCCTCCTTTCTAACTACTCTTTCCTTTTTTTTTTTAAATCTCCTTTCCCCTCTTACTACCTGTAGGGCAAGTTAGGTTTCTATACTTGACTGAGTATGTTATTCCCTCCTGCAATCAAATTCAATGATAGTAAAGTTCAAACAATGCTCATCTCCCTCCCTTCCTTTCCTCTTCTATAATGTTTTATGCCTCTTCATGTGATATAATTAACCCCTTTCTGACTCCTCCTTTCCTCTTCTCCCATTACAATCCCTTTGAACCCCTTAATTAGGTATCATCCCATCATTTAATTTACATCCACACCCTATGTGTATGTATATCCCTTTTAAATGGCATAATAGAGTGCAAGGTGGTGGAGCAAAAGCAGGGACTTGCTTGAGCTCTCCCCAAACCCCTCCACATACCTGTAAAAATGACCAAACAAATTCTAGAGCTGAAGAACCCACAAAATGACGCAGTGAAACATCTACAGCCCAAGACAGCTTCAAAAGTCAAGAGGAAGGGTCTATTGCACCAGGCTGGGAGTGGAGCTCAGTCTGTTGTGGGCTGTACCTGATGCAGACTGTACTGGAGAAGGACTCAGGGAACTGAATCACTGGCAGCTGTGGTAGTTACCAGACTTCTCAACCCACAAACCCTGAGGACAGCATGGAAAGTCAGTGGGGGAACTCTGAGGAACCTGGGTAAAAGATGTGTGAGATCTGGTCCCAGCCCCTGGGCAGTGGAGGTCATGGTGGTGGCTACAGCAGCAGCAGTAGCAGCACCACTCACAGCAGTTGCTTCTGGAGTTCTGGGCCCACAGAGGGTGGGGAATTGAGCAAGTGATGCAAAACCCCTGAAGCCTGGGACAGTACACCTACTTCCACCCCCCCCATCCACTGGAACTATGGTCCTACCTTAAGAAAGAGTTAGAAAGTCAAGTATTTGGCTGGGAAGATGAGCAAACAGCAAAAAAACCTCAGACTGTAGAGTCTTACTTTGGTGACAAAGAAGATCAAAACATACAACTAGAAGAAAAGAAAGTCAAAGCTCCTACATCAAAAGCTTCTAAGAAAAATATGAATTCATCATAGGCCAGGAAAGAGCTCAAAAAGTATTTTGAAAATCAAATTAAAAAAGTAGAGGAAAAATTGGGAAGAGAAATTAGGGTGATGCAAGAAAATCATGAAAAATGAGTTAACAGCTTGCCAAAGGAGACCCCCAAATACTGAAGAAAATAACACCTTAAAAATAGACTAATCCAAATGGCAAAAGAGTTCTAAAAAGTCATGGAGGAGAAGAATGCCTTAAAAAGCAGAATTAGTCAAGTGGAAAAGGAGGTCCAAAAGTTCACTGAAGAAAATGATTCCTTAAAAATTAGAATGGAGCAAATGGAAGTGAATGACTTTATGAGAAATCAAGAAATTATAAAATAGAACCAAAGGAATGAAAACATAAAAGAAAATGTGAAATATCTTATTGGAAAAACCACTGACCTGGAAAATAGACCCAGGAGAGATAATTTTAAAAATAATGGACTATCTTAAGGTCATGATAAAAAAAAGAGCTTAGACATCATCTTTCAAAAAATTATCAAGGAGAGGGCAGAGTCAGGATGGCAGCATAGAAGCAGGAGAACTCTGGGAGCTCCCCCCATAACCACCTCAAATACCTATAAAAGATGACTCTGAACAAATTTTAGAGCTCTAGAACCCACAAAGCAACAGAGAAATAAATCTCCCACTGAAGGCAGCCCAGCAGGCAGACAGGAAGGGTTCGTTGCAGCATGCTTGGAGCCAAGAACATTCCCATGTGGTTGTAGCCCCAGGGCAACCCAATCAGCTGGCTGGAGGGATGTTGAGAGAGTGGATCACCAGCAGCTGTGAAAGTTTCCAGAATTATCAACCCATAAGAGCCAAGGACAAAGTGAAAGGTCACTGGAATTCAATTAATTTGGGAGAGAAGAGAGGGTCTGGCTATCTACCCCCAGAGCCAGAAGCAGGGGAAGTGGCAACCCTGCTGCTGCCTCCACATGGCTGCTTCAGAGCTCCTGACCTGCAGATTGCAGGGGGGCCAAGCGACCATTCAGAGGCTAAGTGCTCTCACCTTAAATTGCCTGGACCAGGATTGTGGTCTTGGGGGTGGTCCTGAGGTGTGTGACCAGTGAGCCAAAGCTGGTGGGGGCTGCAGAGATGGTGGCCCCCTAATAGCTCCGGCAGCTGTGAAAACCCCAGTGATTTGGGCCAAAGCTCTCCCCTCTGAAAGCAGAGTTCTGCTGAGCCCAAAAGTTAAGTAATTGACTGGCAACATGAGCAGGCAAAGGAAGCAAAGCAAGAACAGCAATCCAACTTTAGATTCCTTTTCTGGGGATGAAAAGGATAAAAGCATGGAATGGGAGGAAGACAAGAGTCAGAACTCCCACACTAAAAGCTTACAAGAAACATGTAAACTGATTACAGGCCATAGAGGAGCTTAAGGAGGATTTTGAAAACCAAATAAGAGAAGTGGAGGAAAAATTGGGAAGAGAAATGAGAATGATGCAAGAAAATCATGAAAAGAGAGTCAACAACCCAACTGAAGAAAATAACACCTTAAAAAATAGATTAACTCAAATGGCAAACAGCCCAAAAAGCCAATGAGGAGCAAAATGCCTTAAAAAGCCAAATTTGCCAGATGGAAAAATAATCTCAAAAGCTCACTGAGGAGAATAACTCCTTCAGAATTAGAGTGGAGCAAATGGAAGCAAATGACTTTATGAGAAATCAAGATGCTACTAAACAGATTCAAACAAATGAAAAAAGAGAAGACAATGTGTGGATATCTCATTGAAAAAACACTGACCTGGAAAATAGATCCAGGAGAGACAAATTAAAAATTATTGGACTACCTAACAGCCATGATCAAAAAAGAACCTTGAAATCATCCTTCAAGAAATTCTCAAGGAAAATTGCCCTGATATTTTAGAACCAGAGGGCAAAATAGAAATTGAAAGAAATCACTGCTCACTCCTTGAAAAAGATCCCAAAAAGAAATCTCCTAGGAATGTTATAGCCAGGTTCTGGAGTTCCAAGATCAAGGAGAAAATATTATAAGCATGTGACCTTGGGGAACTCACTTAAACCCAATTGCCCTGCCTTTCCTTCGCCAAAAAGCAAAAAACAAATAAATAATGCATTTTAATCGTTATGTGCAAGGCCTTATGCTAGACTTTGTGGATATTAGTAGGTAAAACAAAGAACTGTCAAGGAGCTTATGATCATTATTAACATTATCATTATTCTCAATTGCATGGAAACAAAAAATTACAACTTTTTAAAAAATTTTGAGTTCCAAATTCTCTCTCTCCCTCCTGCCTTGAGAAGGAAGGGAAATTTGTATCCTTTGACCCAGTAATACCACTTTTAGTGTTGTATCCCAAAGAGATTATAGAAGTGGGAGGAAGACCCATATGTACAAAAATATTTATTGCAGCTCCCTTGTGGTGGCAAAAAACTGGAAATTAAGGGGATGCCCATCAATTGGGGAATGGCTAAACAAGTTGTGGCATATGAATGTACTGGAGTACTATTGTGCTATGAGAAATGAGGAGCAGATGGACTTCATATTTTCCTGGAGAGGCTTATACAAACTGATGCTAAGTGAGAAGAGCAGAACCAGGAGAAATTTGTACAAAATCACAGGCACATCATATGTGTGATGACCAATTTTGATAAACTGGACTCTTCTCAGCTACACACAGTTATAAGACAACTCTACAAGTCTCAGGATGGAAGGAGATGTCTACATGCAGAGAAAGATCTATACAGACAGAGTTTAAATGGAGACAGAAACAAACTTCATGTTCTCATTCTTTTCCATGTTTGGTTTTGTTTCCTCTTTTCCCATTGTTCACTTCATTGGTTACAACCCTTCTATACAACTATACTAATGTCCAGTGTCAAAGTATTTACAGATCCTGTACTTGATTGCATGCCATCATGGGGGTGGGAAGAGAGAGGGGAGAAAATTTGAAACTCAAGGAATTGTAGACCTGAATCTTGTTAACTAAAAGTAAATAAACAAATCAATTTAAAAAATAAAAAAAAGATTAAATTTACAATCCTCTGTTTGTCATTCAAAGCCCTGAATAAACTAGTTCCCTTTTACCTTTCTAGTCTTCTTACACCTTATTCCCCACCAAGTACTCTTTGATTCATTGACACTCACCTCCATTCTATCCTAAGAACAAGACAATCCGTGTCTTAGTTATGGACATTTTCTCCAGCCGGCCCCATAACTAGTATTTCTTCCTCCTGATCTCTTCCTCTTGGTTCCCCTGGTTTCCTTCAAATTCCAAATAAATCCCATCTTTTAAAGAAGCTTTTTCTAATTCCTCTTACTTTTAGTACCTTACCTCATTTTATATGTCTATATTTATATTTATTATATATTATAATATATATTATTATATTATGCAATATATTATATATATTATTTATTATGTATCTTTAGGTATATATATATGTATATATATACATATATATACACACACACACACACACACACACACATATATATCTCCTGCTTAACCTATACATAGCTTGTTCGCACGTATTTATTTGCTTGTTGTTTCCCACTTTAGATCATGAGCTCCTGAGGACAGGGTTTGTATTTTGCTTCATTTGTATTCCTAGCGCTTGCCAGGATACTTGGTATGTAGTAGTTGCTTAATAAATTATGACTAACTTGACATACGAACTTCATGAGGTTCTGTTCTTAGAAGAATCTATCCAGCATGGGGCAGTACCTTGTCAATTGTACTTTGTACAACATGACAGCCATAGAGTCAAGTGGCAACAAAGGAGAAGAACCTTTTGAAATCAAGGAATTTTGTCTTCTTACTTTAGTCAAAGTCTCAATGGAAGATTCTTATTAAAAAGTTCATATGGCTAATTTTTGATAACGGCCCTAATTTTTTTTTTCAGAAAAAAATAGTATTAGTGAGTCTAGGGTTTTTTCTTCCAAAATGCCTTATTTAGTCTTTTTTTTTTTACAATTTTTTGTTCAATGTAAATTTTATTTACCTAGTAATGACATTTACATAATGATTTTACTGGAAGTCAGATGAAATAAAAACTGTTCCATCTATATTTCCCCCTCTGTATTATTTTTATGATTAATCAACACCTTCCCAAAATATTCAATATGTACAGTTTTTCCTCAAACCCCCAAACATGTAACTACTGTTTTCTGTAAAAATTTTCAGCAGGGAAAATGAGTGACATTCAAGTCTGTGTCTGTGATGATCAATTTTGTTAATTAGAACCTTGATTTTGTCAGCACATTTTCTTTTTTTTTAAATTCATTTATTTTTTTTCTTGTTTACATCATTTCCTTTCTTTAAAATAAATTAATTTATTTTCTTGTTTACGTCATTCATTTCTACAAGATTTTGAGTTACAGATTTTCTCCCCATCATTCCCCCACTCATCACCCCAAAATAGCCATCCCACTCTATAACCCCTCCCCCAATCTGCTCTCTGCTATGTCCTCCCCCATTGCCCCTTTGACTTTCTAGTAGCACAAGATGGATCTCTCTACCCCAGTGCCTGTATATCTTAATTTCCAGTTGCATATAGTTAATTATATATATATATATATATATATGTATATATATATGTATATATATATACACACACACATACATGCATATATATTTTTTAACATTTGACTATAGAACTTTAAATTCTAGATTCTTTCCTTTCCTCTCTCATCACCCACCCGCATTAGAAAGACAAGCAATTCAAGACAGGCCATACATGTGTAGTTCCAGAGAACATCTCCACAATGGCCATATTGTGAGAGACTGATTATATGTCCCTCCTTCCTATCCTGCCCCCCACCTTGTTCTATTCTCTACCCTGTCCCTGTCCCTTTACAGAAGTATGTGCTTCCAGCTACCCTCCCCCCCCACATTGCCCTCCCCTCCATCATCCCACCTCTCATCCCTATCACCCTACTCTCCTGTGTGGCAAGATATCCAGTTTAGAGTTTATGTCATTCCTTCCCTATACCAAATTCAATGAGAGTATGGTTGACACATTCCCTTTTGCCTTCCTGCTCTTCTCCTCCATTGTAACAGTTATCACTTGACTCTTCTATATGAGAGGATTAGCCTCATTCTGTCTCTCCCTGTCTCCTCTCATTCTATTCCTCTCCCACCTCTCAGTTTTACCTTTTAAAACATCATCCCTTCCTATTCAATTGATCCTGTGCCCTCTATGTACATGTATATACACATACTCAGATATACATTCATATGCGTATATATATATATACCCTGCCATATAGACATATGTGTTTGTATACATACATACACACACACACACACACACACACACACACACACACACACACACACATATATATATATACACATTTACATTTCCTTCACCTATCCTTGTACTGAGAAAAGTTTCAGAAGTTACAATGATCATTTTTCCATGTTGGCATGTAAATAGTTCAACTGTGATAAGTTCCTTATGATTTCTTTTCCATGTTTACCTTCTCATGCTTCTTGTATTTGAGTGTCAAATTTTCTTTTCAGTTCTGTTTTTTCAGCAAGAATGCTTCAACGTCCTCCACCTCATTGAATGACCATATTTTCCCCTGTAACATTATACTCAGTTTTGCTGGGTAAGTGATTCTTGGTTTTAATCTTAGCTCCCTTGATCTCCAGAATATCATATTCCATGCCCTTCAATCTCTTAATGTAGAAGCTGTTAGATCCTGGGTTATCCCAATTGTGTCCACAGTATTCAAATTGTTTCTTCTTGGCAGCCTGTAATATTTTCTCCTTTATGTGGGGACTCCAGAACCTGGCTATAACATTCCTAGGAGTTTTCTTTTGGGGATTTTTTCAAGAGGTGATTGGTGAATTCTTTCAAGTTCTATTTTGCCCTCTGGTTCTTAAATATCAGGGCAATTTTCCTTCAGAATTTCTTGAAGGGTGCTTTCTAAGTTCTCTTTTTGATCATGGCTTTCAGATATTCCAATAATTTTTAAATTATCTCTCCTGGATCTATTTCCAGGTCAGTCTTTT
>CM053580.1:303588431-303606838 GCA_028627135.1 Pseudochirops cupreus
GAGAGAGAGAGAGAGAGAGAGAGAGAGAGAGAGAGAGAGAGAGAGAGTTTAGTACCTCTTTGTGTCTAATTTGTGTTTAATTCCAAATTTTTTTTTTCTGGAATAGTTGTATCCATTCATGGGACCACCACCAGTGTATCAATGTGCCTATTTTTGCACAGTTGCTCCAACATTTGTCATTTTTCAATTTTATCAAATGACACAGTATTTGCAAAGTACTTAGCACAGTACCTTGTACATAGTATAGGCACTTAATAAATGATTGTTTCCTTCCTTCTTTCCTTGTAATTTTTGCCAATCTGAGGTACAATTTCAGAATTGCTTTAATTTGCATTTTTCTAATTAGTAGTTATTTGGGCCATTTTTCATTTGAACCCCACAGCCCCAACCACCGCAGTGGTACCACAGGTATTATAATTCTCATTTTAGATAAAGAAACCCTGGCTCAGAATGGGTAAAGGACTTGTCCCAAATCACACAGCTAGTAAATACAAAAGGCAGGATTTAAACCAAAGTCTTTCTGATGCCCAGCCTAGCATTCTGTTCGCTATACTGTGTAGCCTCTCTTGTGTGAAATATAGCCATCCTTTGTACAAGGGCACACACAGCTTTGCCTGAGTGCAGAGAAGTGTCTGTCTATGCAGGAATTTGCAATATCAGTGCTTTGGGCATTCAATCTTTTCCCTTCCTTTCCCTTTCTTTTTTCTTTCATCTTCTTCTCTTTTTTTTCTTTTTGGCTTTTTCCACTCTGATGAATTCCAAATTTAAAAGCAGAGACCTGGTGAAAATGGTTTTCTGGGTGGTGCTCATTGTTTCAGAATTCCTAAGCGAATTTATATTAAAAAAAAAAGACTCCTAGCATCTATGAAAACTCTCATACCAAAATAAACTCATTTCACAAATTTGGTAATAGTTTCCTTTGGGTTGCAAAATGTTTAAAACCAATGTGTGCCCTTTTGTTTGTTCTCCTGTTTGGCTTATCTTCCCCATTTTGTCTTGTTACTTAGAGACATAATAGCATGTGATTAAAAAGGACCCCTCCCAACTTGATTGTAATGAATAGGACACCTGCTGTGCATGTGTTGTGTGGTTGGAAGGGGGCTGATACACATTCTTTTCTATGGCTCTGCTTTCCAGTTACATGACATTTAATAATTAAAAACAATCTGAAAGTTTTGCACCTCCTCTTGGGTAGTTGGACAGATAGTTGGTTTGGCACATTGCAATTTAACTGAATGCAGTCTGCTGTTCCCAAAATTGGTGAAGGAAAACATTGGGAAAGAGCTTTGAACTTGAGCAACCTTAAACTCTATTATGCTTCATTGTCATTGCTTCCCATTCCAGTCACATGTGTCTTGATATGTTTTTAAAAGTTCCTTAATTCCATTGAGAGAGATACAAAGCACTAACATTTCTCCCTTCAAAATAATTAACGATCGTTATGTGATTTACCTTTATGGACTATTATTTTCAGAGAATTTTACCATCCATTCTCTGACCTTTCCCATCCAAAATGGGTTGATGAGCAGGCAAAAGATCATTTATAAATGGAAAGGATTATGTGTCCTTTCTAGTTTATCTGTCTCACTAGAAAGTGGATGTTGGTTTCAGTAGCTGGAAAGAAAAGGAGGTTTGATGTTTCCTAAATCTTGCTTCATTGTTAATCTTCGGAGCCACTTGAGTTGTAAAGGTTAACATTAATAAAATGGAAGTAGAGTGATTAATTTTATTTACGAATTATCCACAAACGTTGAGTTTGATTGTCTTGAACCTCAGATGTATCCACTAGACTATTTAATCCTAGCTAATTTCTAGTTTACTTAAATGTCAAATTTAGGGTGTGGAATTGTTTGTTTCATTCAGTTGAAGTTTTTTGGTTCTATTTTAGCATCTGACAAAGGGTGAATTTCAAACCTTTCCCTTTGTAATTTCATGTACTACTGCTAGTGGGAGCTCTAAATCTTCAGTTGTTGAGTGCTTGTAGGTATGGGAAGCCATTTTGGACAATGTGGTTCAGCAAGTCAAGAGAAAATGGAAAAATGTTTTCATATAAACAAATGTGTTAGATGGCAGTACCTCCCTAAATCCCATAGCATTCAAGGAAATTCCTATCAGAATATGGAAACAGCTGCAACCTTTTATACCTCACTGTCATTCTTCCCAGTCCCAATATAAATCACTCCTTTCTCTACCAAAAATAGCTAAAGGAAAATCATGCACAGGTCTGTTAGAAAATAACAAAGGCTACAAAGGACCTCCAGGGGTCAGGCAGTGATTGAATGAATAAATGTGGATCAGTATAATTTTGGAAGTGCCCACCTGGGTGTTGTGCTCAGAGCTATTTTAAAGTCAGTAAGACCAGCTCTCCCAAGTACTATTTAGGAGTTTACAACTGAGAATCAAACACAGAACATGTGAAGCAAATACACAGGCATGATACTTGTTATTTCAAACACATGGACTGGGGGTGGGGGTGAACATTAAAAAAAAAAACAAACCCTTTGCTCCTTTAGGGTTTTAGAATTTAGCTTCCTCAGATTAAAAAGACCCTTTGGTTTGGGGGAAACAAGCATCTGAGAAGATGACAACAATAGAATAGTGGGCTGTTCAACATTTAGGAGCCCATGGAGGAAAGTAAAAGAACTGATCTAGGGGCCTGGAATGTGGAGTTGATAGGAAGTTGAGGAGGAAGGTGTTGCAAAGGAAGAAGGTCTGGATTCAGTTTGTGTTTGAGTGAGCACAATCTATTTCAGAGTCTAGCTTTGATCCAACTTGTGACTTGAGGGGTACAATTGTCTGCGCTCCAAGATGCCTCCTTCTGTGCCTGGTGAATTTCATAGCTCTCACTCATGCTCTAGCTCAGAACCCTGATGGAGGTGGGGGTGGGGTGGGGAAGGCAGGTCAACTAGCGCATGTTGGAATTAGCATGGCAGCAAAGAAGGAAGGGAAAACCTAAATGCAAAGGACCGGGGTTCAAATTCTGCCTCTGCTCCTCTTAACCCATGTATCCACAAGTAGTATAATTCCAGCTCCAGCTTTCTGATTCTGATTCTGATACTATTAGAGGCTTAGGGCATATGTGTAGCTTCAGAGTTAGAGCCATAGAGGATTCAGTCTTCTATTGGGAGTGGAGTGGTGGGGGAAGAAGAGAGGAGGAGCATCCTCTACGGCATATTTATTTATTTCCTTTTGAAGGATGTGTGTTCAGAATTTGACCCATAAATTCCTATAACTTAGTGTTTTCTCTTCTAGCTGTCCATTGGCTGTCCTTGGGAAAGACGTTTCTGTGAGTTCTTTGAGGAGTCAAGAACAGTCTCTTAGCTGTTATTACTTGGTAAATAATATGGCATTTTAGCATTTAGCCCATTAAAAAATTCTGGGAGTGATTCCAGGCAAAGACTCCATTCTGCCCTTGCCATATGAGGGGTGGTGACTGCCTTCTTTCACCAGAGCAGAGGAAAGAATCTACACCATGTGGTGGGGAACCCTTATTTAAAGAACTTAGAGTTAACTTTATAAAAGATGCGTTTTTATTGTAGACTTAACCTCAACAATATTTTTATAAGTTTTGTGTTGTATTTGCATATTTTTGGTGTACAAAGGGTTTCCCGCTAGTAAAATATCAGCTCCTCCGGGACAAAAACTGTTTTATTTTTGTCTTTATATTCTCAAATGGTGGGCACTTAATGCACACTAATTTAATGAATAACCTACTGAATGAAATAAAATGAGGAATAAAATACCATGTAAAACCTTACATTTCAGCTTATTTTATACAAATATACATGTATATATGTTTATATTTGTAAACTTCTAGCAAAATAGTAGAAATAATAACTGTTATCACTTTGTTCCATGGTAGAGTAGAAAGAACACTGGATTTGGAGTCAGAAAACCCAAGTTCCAAACCTGATTCTGACAATACTTACTGTGGTAAGGTCTTTGAGCCTCATTAAATTGAATTATGTACCTCTGAAGTCCCTTGCAGCTCTTTATTTATGAATCCATGTCTTATATAGAATTTTGCCTGTTTTTCTAATTAAAATATTAAAATAAAGCCTATTCCCTATGTATGCAAAGCTTTGTTCTGCTCTATATAGAAAAGGTGTTTTTCAGGTGCTTTCCTCTCTCCATCTCTTCCTTTTCCTTCTGTCTTTCCTCTCCTCAGATATCAATATAGTATTTCTTCATGTTCCTTCACCCAATTAGGTAAAAGAACCTCTGCACTTGCTTACACCAAACTGAATTGTTCTTCTTCCCACAACAAAATTTGGACACATAGAAATGCCATCTCTACATGGGAAATCTATTGTTCACTAACTGAATCTTAGTTCGTTAGGGAAATATGACCTAGATGTATGAAACCATTAGAAAATGAATACAAACCCTTTGGACAGTGTGTTTGTTTGTGGAGAAAAGTTATCTTTTCTCTGTCCTGGAAATCTCTTCTTATTCAGAAATATTCATTTTAAATTTAGGTTTTGGTGGGGAACACTGAATGAATAAATCATAATTGATGGCAATGAATCAGGGTAGACCATGAAGTCTTCTTGCCTGGCATGTGTTGCCGCTCTAAGGGTCTCCGATGTGCGTCACTGACATATAAGGATCTAATTTATACATAAGGATTTTGATTTCCCAGACTAAGGAGATTACTTACAAAAATTGAACTTTGTGGAGGAGTTATATTCAAGTTAAAGGGGGGTAGGTAAAGAACTTAGTTCCCTACTCAACAAAGCACCTACTTTATTGTAGGGAAAATTTTTAGCTACTTGGTATGACGATTTGCCTGGTTCTTGACCCAAATGCCTTACTCAACTTTTTCATCTGGAGTCAGTACAAGTATTCCCTTCCTTGGCCTCCAGGGCCAGAACTATTTGTTACATCCTAAAGTGATCTCTTGCCTTGGCTTCCTCAACCATGAGATGTAATGATGGAGAGTGTGAGCTATAAGGTAGCATGGAGGCCAAGAGTATCTGTTGTATTGATCTGTATGCCAGTTTCTTACGCTTGACCTTGCTTAGACCCTTAACCATGCTTCCTTGCTCTGTTCTGACAAACCATGTGCTTCTTGTTATTGGGTCCTGGTTTATTACCTGCACCTTTTAAAAATCATTAGTTTGTTAATGCTTTTTGTTTTTATATTCCATCCCCTTAATAAATACATCCCCTCCCCTGAAATGTAATATGGAAAAAAAAAGTATAAACAAAACCAACCAGACTGTGTCTGACAATGCATGCAGCATTCAGCATCCACAACTTCCATCTCTTTATCCAGAGGAGGGAAGTGTGTTTTATTATACATTCTCTGGGGCTAAGATTGAACATTTAAATTAATCTGAGTTCAGCTGTTTTTATGCATTGTTTTCATTTATATAATTGTAGTTATGTTTATTGCTCTTCTGGTTCTGCTTACTTACCTTTCCTTTAGTTTATACAAATCTTCCCATGCATCTCCAAATTCTTCTTACTTGTCATTTCTCATTTGTACCATAATTTGTTTATCTATACTTTTATAGATGGCCAGCTTTATTTCTGGTTGTTTGCCCCCAAGAAAAGCCTGTACCTCAATCTTGCAAATCCTACCTTGCCCATTGGATATTTTTTGGGGAAAAAAAATAACTGTTTCAGGTTGTCAAGACAACCCAAATTATTCTCTGAGCACAGATTGTGACAATTTGACTTCAGTGTGCCTGACCTTGGATCCTTGAGCTAGTATCCTCTGTTCTGAATGGAGTTCCCAGATGATTTGTCCTTGCTTTTAGTGGAAGCTTTTAAAAATGACTGCTTGGCTAGTGATCACTCTGGTAGTAGTGGCTTGAAAAATAACATCCAGCTGGAACTTGAAAAACTCAGACTATAACGAAGACTATAAAAAGTTTTACTTTTTTTTCAGCTTTGTCTTCAGACTGATATCAACTTGCCATGGATGTTGTTGATAGAAACATATTTGATAAATAGAAAAATATATAAACCAACAGTTGTCTGGCTCTACCCCTTATTTGCAGATCTCCTCATAGATCTTTATTATACCAAAAGAACCCCTCTTGTTTGGTCAACTTTCATTATTTACCAAATTATGAGCTGCATTTTTAAACAGAGAAGGAAAATTATTAATAATTGCACAATAATTATAGTAGGCACCAATGAGAAAAAGATACAGGTCTTTCAGCCTTTGATGGTTTAATAGCATTATGAATGGGCTATGCTAACCTTTCCATGAAACCAACTTCAGTGACCATACCTCAGAAAAAAACACTGTTACTGTGGAGGATCAGAGAGAGGATCCAATTGGTGACGTTGGACCCTCACCTCTTTAATTGGCAGTTGTATCAAATTTCACCCTTAATGCTTGCTACCAGTGTGACCATAGTACTCAGTTTCCTAATATGTAAAATAAAGGTTTCTACTAAATTGTCTTTTGAGTACCTTCCTGCTGTATTATCTAATTATCCTCCATCTAACTTTGGTTGCGCCTCCAGAGGTATCAAGAACCAGACAAACCTTTGAGAAAATTCAAAGATTTTTTTTCTTCATCCAGACTAAAAGAAGGTTTTCAGAGGAGAGGAGATTTCAGGGAACCTTGACAAGTGAGAATGTATAGTAATTTTGGTGTCTAGGGACTAAGCCTACTTTGTTATTAGGAAATCTTCAAAGAACTTCAGGTGGTTTGGGCAACACTGCTTCTCTTGATCCCCACCCAACACCTACTTCCACACATTAACCAGTTGCAAAACAAAAAACAAAACAAAACAAAACAGGAAAAAAGAACCAAAAACAACAAAAAAAAACTTGGAGGAAATTGTTCAGTTTGGATTAAAGTACCTTTATGGAACAAAGCAAACCTTTTCCTTTAAACAGAAAAGACCAGCTCCTAGCAGAGAGACATTTCCTCACTTGCAATACTGTGACTTTTGGGCTATGGTAATCCTGGCATTTAATCCAACTACCAAATCCAATGGACAGGAATTTCCCTGACTTGAGTGATGTGATAACTAAATATTTCAACTTCATTTGAGTGTCTTACTGTAGCACATTAAAGTTCACTCAGCCAAGACCCTTGTCTACTGCATACTGTTTCTCTGCCTTGATTCATGTTTAGCTCCTTGTTATAGGAAGATTTTCCTCTCATCTGATTCCACATAGATGCAGTGTTTCCTGTCTCAGAGCCAAAGATTAGCTTTAGAGCCCTGCAGTATTTTAAGCCTGTTGGTTGTCCAACAGCAAAGTTCAGGAGCCACCTGGTGTACTAGCAGTAACTCCAATGTAGGCTCTTCAGAATCCAAATTTTCAAAATGAATGAGTAAGGGAGAATGGAGACTTACAGAGAATGAATTTAAGACAACACGGCAAGCTTAAAGTGAAACTCTTTAATGGTAACATTATTCTCAGTAGAAAGCAAAAAGAAATGAAGTGTAATCAGAATAGGTATAAACAAAACAAAACAAAACAAAAAACCTGGGGTGTATCAGTCTCAGGCCATAAAATGTTTAAAAAGCTTATGGTAATGGGTAAACCCATTTTTACTTTTAGAACATACTTGCTTTGATAACTACTAAGCAGAGTCCATAGAATCACTAGTAATAAAAAGTCCAGGATATTCAAGTAAACTCTTCTTTATGCCTTTTTCATCCATGAGAATCACCATGATTGAAGCCTTCAAGCAGTGCTATGAAAGAGATGGTCAAGTAGGAATTGAAATAAAGTAAAACTTGTCCATTGAGAGATGGACTTGAACAACCATAGCTTTACTAGATACCATGTCATTTTCATCATGTGGCTATGGGAAATTATTGATAAAGTGCTATTTTAAGTTATAAAATCCTTTCTAACCCTCTGATTGCATACTTATTGGAGTTTTGGAAAAAATTTCATAACCTGTGTTATGTGTAATAGTTTATCATCATTGGTGATTGTGGAATACAAAACAACAGGTTTTTTATCACTTTCAAGGAAGGGAAATTATTCCATATCAGATAATAAAAGTAGCAGAGCAATCAAAGAACAAAATAGGTAAAATTAATGAAAGTTGTATCTGATTTCCAAATAATGTCCTTTAAGATCTGTAACAATTTCCCTTAAGAGTTACTTAATATAAGAAGATAGAGAATGATTTATCTTAATTCCCCCTCCCCCAAATTTTGGCATCAAAAAAGAAAACAGAAATGAAGGGATGTTTATAGTTACACTTCCAAATTTTTGTAGGGTCTCACTAAAAGCAATGAAACTGTCAACATAGGTCCTTTTGAGTTTATTACTCGTCTATGAACTGGCATGTGTTTTGGATTTGTTAGAGGAAGTTTTCTAATATACACTTTCAGTGTTCCTTTTCTGTAAACAATTTAAAAAGTCAAAATGTTGCACTACTAGGAGAGTTGGACTTTTTATTGGTCATTAGGGGTCAACTGTAGAATCAAGTCTGATGTTAAGACTATTCTTCTAATTAGTCAGAGAACTAGCATATTTAAATTTTCCAGCTTATTTATTTTTCACAGTTTTCTCAGTTTGCTTTGGAAATCTTAGTAACTCCTGGTTGGTTTTTGAAAAAAGCATGCAAAGAAAGAAAAATGGATTTAATGCAGTTATGTAATGAATATGGTATCTCTGTATGGATTCATAGCCTATCAAATGTGAAAACTTTGGAGAGGTTTCAGTTTCTTTTCCCTGTATAATTGAGATAATTATAGTTGGCATCTGCCTCAGAAGGGGAAAAATTACAGTTTTAAAAATATATCTTATTGATATCTTTTCTTTGGATATCACATATATTTCTTCCACATCCTTCTTTCTGTCACTCTCCCAGAGAACAATCCCTTATAACAGAGTATTTTAAAAAATAATAAAAAAGTAAGAAGAGGAAAAAAAAAGAGAAAACCAATCAATTAATTGGAAAAAACCCTAACATAATATGCAATGTTCTGTACCTAAATATCCTTTCCTAGCTCTTATATCTCTCCTGTGGGGTCAAACTGTTTTTTTTTTTTTTAATAATTTTATAATATTTACTTTTTTATTATTTTGTGGCTGTTTTTCTTTTTCATTTACTCTTTTGGGGTCACTCTATTATTGTTTTCCTAGTTTTGCTTACTTCATTTTGCATCTATTCATAGAATGATGCTAGGCCTTTTAAAAATCATTTCATTTGTTTCTTATGGTGCATTGCATTCATTTGCCACATTTGTTTCCCCAATTGATGGACATCTAATTTGATTCTAGTTCTTTGCTGCCATAGAATGTACTGCAGTAAATATTTTGGTATAAAATGAAATCCTTCCTTTTGTCAATAGCCTTCTTGCACTGTATATGTAGAGGTAGATGGGAATCTCTGGTCCAAAAAAGTATGCATATTTTTAGTACTTTATTTTTCATAATTCCAAATTGCCTACAGAATGGTTATATAAATCTACAGCTCCATAAACAGTGGGTTAGTGTGCCCCTTTCCATAATTTCTTCAATAGATAGTTGTGATTTGAAGGAAAAAATGCTAAAATTATTCAAATTACTTAATCTTAGTGCTTTAAAGTTATACATTCCAATTTGTCCCTCGGTGAAATCGGAAGTACAAATTTCTTTAGCAACAGATAGTAGTTCCCATATTTTGTCATTAATTCTTTATTCTTTTAAGTTCTTGGTGGTTACCTCCTGATACCTCATCACCTGAGTTTGTGCTACATAAATTGGAAGGTCTAAATTAATTTATTTATTTAGATTAAATTATTTAATTTAACTTAAAATTTATTTATATTTTATGCCTTTAACATATCTTTTTGCAATTAATAAATTATTTAAGATCACTGGGCAAAGCCTAACTTTCTTCTACTTATCCACTTGCAAGATATAAATGGTGTTATTTGGTCTAGTGAACTGGCATTTAGTGAACCAATAGATGATTTGAATATAGTGGAGTAATAGGAAAAATTTCAGACAAACTCTACCTTACAAGTTCCCAAACAGATTTAGAAAATATATCAGACTAAATCCTGATTGTGAAATTCAAAAAAAAAAAAATCACATGTCGTCACTTTTTTCCAGCCCAGGTTGGCAAAGGGAGCAGAGAGAAAGAGTTCTGTGGACTTCAAGGAGAAGATCTAGCCAGGAACGACTGGCATTTCAGCACAGGGAGAAACTGCAATGGGACAAAAAAAGGTGCCAAATACAGCACAGAGGGTCCTAAACTTGGGCAGGGTGCAGGAATAGGTACAAAATGGAAGCTCTGTTATTCACTACTCAGTCCTAGGTCACAGATTAGGGGTAACTGTGTCACCCCAAATTCAAAATCAAGTAGCAGCTGTGTGGATCTGACCCCTGAAGCATAATGAGATGGGCAAGCAGACTAAAAGAGTTCTCTTACTGTGAAATAGTAGAGCTTTCCACATTGCTTATAGTGACTATATGAAGCAGCAGATCCTGTAACTCCAACCAGAGTCAAAACCACAAATATGTATCTCAGACCCCAAGCCAGGTCAGGAACTTGAACTCATATAAGGTGAACAATGAGTCAACAGTGACTTGGGTCAGACTATTGGAAAAACACCAAAAGCTGTCTGGTCCCCAGCTTTAGTTGTCCTGGAGATCCCAGAATAACATAGCACTCAATACTCAAAGAAAGCAGCAACAGGAACCTTGGGGACATAAGGTTAGTCCAGACATTCCCTTCAGAATTCCCAATCCTAACCAAAAGTGTAAAGTCAGTAAATAGGTTGGAAGAATGAGCAAACAAAAAAAAATTCTATTATAAAAATCAGTTATGGTGTGTGGGATGCCCAAGAAACAAATCAAAGAAAAAGGAATGACTCAAAAACATCTTTAAGCAAAAACTCAACAACAACAACAATAAAAACAGCTTGAGCACAGTCAACTAGAATTCCCAGAAAAGATGAATCAATAGGTTTTTTTTTAATAATTGCAATGTTTTTATAAATGAAGCGAGCACACTAAAGGAAAAACTGGAGGGAAAATGAGGACTGTAGGTAGAAAAAATTGGAAATGGAACTAAAATCTTGACAAAAGAATGGAAAATATTACCCAAGAAACAAAATTTCAGAAAATTACAATGGATCAAAGAGGAGATCATGTCTTTATGTGACAACACGACATATTAAGACAAAATCAAAAGACTAAAAAATGGAAGAAAATGTAACATATCTGATAACAAAAAACAACCCCCTTGGAAAACATATCAAGGAAAGCTAATTTAAGAATCACTGGCCTGTCTGAAAATCAAGACCAACAAAAAGAGTCTAGACTTCATTTTTATGAAATTATAAAAGAAAACTTTCCAGATTTCTTAGAACCAGGGGGCAAGGTAGAAATCGAAAGAAGCTCTTAGTTACCTGCTAAATGAATTCTAAACAAAACAAAATTCTAAACAAAAATTCTAAAATAAGAACTTCCAAGTCAAAGGAAAAAAATACTGCAAGTAGCCAAAAAGAAAGAATTCAAGTACCAATGAGCCACATTTGGGATTACATACAATTTTGCAGAGATATTGAAATCCAATATTCCAGAAGGCTAAGGAATAGATTTGCAACTGAGAATATCTTATCCAGAAAAATTGAGAATAATCCTATAGAGAAAAAATGGACCTTTAATGAAACAGATTTCCAAGCATTCCTGGTCATGATGGTAATCATGATAATAATGATAACTAATATTTATATCACTTATATGGTACGTACTATCTGCCAGACACTGTGCTAAGCTCTTTACAAATGTTTCTTTTGATCTTCACAACTCTAAGAGGCTGTGCTATTATTATTATTAACGTTTTAGAGTTGAAGAAACTAAGACAGATGGAAGTGACTTGCCCAAGGTCACACAGATGGTAAGTGTCTGAGGCCAAGTTTGCACTCAGGTCTTCCTAATTCCAGGTTCAGCTGGGAAAAAGGAAGAGGGAAGAATAAAAGAAAGGCAAGATTGAGAGAGGGATTATGAAATAAGACAAACACTAAGAATGTTAAAAATATTTATAGCAGCTTTTTGTAGTGTCAAATAACTAGAAACTTAGAGGGTGCCCATCAATTGGAGAATGCTGAAAATAAATTATGATATATGTGTGATGGAATATTATTGTTCTGTAAGAAATGATGAAGGGGATGGTTTCACAGAAACATGGGGACACCTGCATGAACTGATGTAAGTGAAGTAAGTAGAAAGAGGAGAACGATTGATACAGTGACAAAATGGTAAATACAACCTTGAAAGACTTAGAGAAAACTAAAATTTGGCAAGAGGAATCAAATGATGTCATAAGGCACCAGAGATAATAAAACTAGAAAAAATAGAAGAGAATCTGAAACATCTCATTAGAAAAACAACTGACCTGGAGAACAGATCAAGAAGAGACAATATAAGAATTTTAGGTCTACATAAAAGTTATGACGAAGAAAAGAATTTGGATATATTATTGCAATAAATCATTAAGGAAAATTACCCTCAAGTTCTAGAACAAGAGAGTTACGTAGAAACAGAAAAAAAAACTACTATTCACCACCTGAAAGAGATTCTGGGAGGAAAACTTAAAGGAATATCATAGCCAAGATCCAAAACTCCTAGGTTAAGGAGAAATATTGCAAGCATCAAGAAAAAAAAAACAATTTAAATAAACAAGTTGTGGTATATGGTTGTGATGGAATACTGTGGTATAAGAAATGAGGACCTTAATGATCTTAGAAAACTGTGGAAAGACTTGCACAAAATAATGAAGAGTGAAATGAGCAAAACCAGGAGAACATTGTATACTGTAACAGCAATATTATTTTAAGAATGACTTTGAAAGACAATAATTTTGATTATTACAAATATACAAATTAAAAGAAATATGAAGATGCTATCTGCATCTAGAGAAAGAACTGATGAAAAGAGGTATGTATAGAATAATCTGACATATATAAATATGTACATATATTAATATTATACCTATTTGTGTCTAATGGTAGCTATCTCTAGCATGGGTTAGGGGTGGAGGAAAGAAAAAAGAAAAAAAGAAATTTACATAACTTTATTATTTATGTAAAAATAACATAAAGTTGTACTTAATAGAGTTGCAGTTTCATGTGCAAATTTCTTTTGCATTATACTATTTTTGGAAATACTTGTTTTATTCTATAAATTAAAAATAAAATAAACTTAAAAAAAAGAAAAGTTTAAGGTATTCTGATCAGCCTAGTAACAGACCACAATTTCAGTGCACTCATAATGAACATGGTATCCACCTCTTGATAGAGAGATAATGGACTTTTGGATGATGGAGTTCAGATTGAGACTTTTTTTTTGGTACATGGTCAGTGCAGGATTTTTTTTTGCTTAACTATACACATTTATTCTTTTAAAATTCATTAAAAATTTTTTGAGATTCAAATTCTGTCCCTTCTGCTCGCCCTTCCCCTGTTCATTAGAAGGCAAGCAATATGATGCTCATCATATATGTCAAGTCATACAAAATGTTTCCATATTAGCCATGTTGCAAAAAACTAAGAAAATTAAAGAAAATTTTAAAAAACCCAATATGCTTCAGTCCTCGCTCAGAATTCAAAAGTTCTTTCTCTGGAGGTGAATAGAATTCTTCATCATGAGTCCTTTGGAATCATCTTGGATCATTGTATTGATCAGAGTAAGTCTTTCACAACTGATCATTATTGCAACATTGCTGTTACTGTGTACAATGTTCTTCTGGTTCTGCTCACTTCACTTTACATCAGTTCATATAAGTTTTTCCAAGTATTTCTGAAACATTCTTCTTGTTATTTCTTATGGCACAATAGTACTCCATCACAATCATATACCACAACTTGTTCAGCTATTCCCCAATTGAAGAGCATCTTCTTTATTTCTGATTCCTTGCTACCACAAAAGAGTTGATATAAATAATTTTGGTTCTTTTATATCTTTGGGATAAAGACCTAGTGGTAATTGTTGGGTCAAAGGGTATGCATGGTTTTATAGCCCTTTGGGTATCATTCCAAATTATTCTCTAGAGTGGTTTGGACCAGTCCACAAATCTACCAACACAGTCCATTAGTGTCCCTATTTTTCCATATCCCTACCAACATTTGTTATTTTCCTTTTCTATCATGTGAACCAATACATGTGATAAATGTAAAGTGGTAGCTTAGCATTGCTTTCACTTGCATTTCTCTATTAGTGATTTAGAGCATTTTTATATGACTATAAGTTTAATATCTTCTCTAAAATTTGAATTTTCATAACCTTTGATCACTCGTCAATTGGGGAATGGCTCTTTTTTTTTATAAACTTGGCTCAGTTTTCTATATATTTAAGAAATGAGACCTTTATGAAAAGATCTTGTAGTAAATCCCTCCCCCCTTCGAGTTTCATTCTTTACTTCTATTTTTGGCTTTTGTTTGAGCAAAAACTTTTTAACTTCATGTAATCAAATTATTCATTTTACCTTCTGTGATCCTCCCTGTCTCTTATTTGGTCATAAAAACATCTATACATACATACATACATAATATATGCATACATACATACATATACATATACACACACACACACACACATATATATATATATAATTGTTCTGTTTGTCTTTATCAATTAAAGAGGGTGACATTAGGCATGTGAAGGTGAGAAAAGACTGATTTTTTTAAATAAAAAATTGAGTTTAATTAAAACAAAACAAACATATGATCTAACAACTGAGACTTTGTAAATCTCAATACAGAGAGGCATATACACCCACACATGCACACACCCACACATGGATACACATATGCATACATGCATACATAAATATATATTTTTACCTGGGCCCAAAAGGCCTTCTAGCACCTGAGATCATAAGTAAGATCCTCCATATCTCCTTTTTTTTTTTTAAAGCCAACTTTCATTAGGTAGGGAGAGAATCCATTCCTATAGTTCTCATTCAGGGATATACTGGGGCCAGTTCAAACCAGCTCATGAGGACTGATTATTAAATTTTTATGTGAGCATTTAATCTTTGGAAGTCAGCAAACAGAATCAAGGCTTAATTTGTTGTTTTTGTTATTAGTTGTTTTTTCGTAAGATAGTAATATAGAAAATGTTAAGAATGGAGATTAAATTTTTAAAAACTTTTTTTAAACTCAAACAGCCAGTTAAACATTTACTAGAGCCTTCCTCTTCTCATTTCACTATCAATATATAGCAACCAATGATGTCAAAGTGTACATCTAGAAGTGGAAATAGCAGACAACTGCTTGCTGCCCACTACTCATCATCCAGGTATACCAGAAAAGTAAGAAAATTCCTGAGAGCCATCAGAGATCAGACTTTTCCTGTAGAAAAAAGGGAAAGTTTGGATACCATCTTAAGAACTACTATGCCATCCCTCCAATCTGGATGCAGACTTGGGGGGAGACTGAAACTTCCTTCCTATCTCCATCTCTCCTGATGCCATGGTTAGCTGTGCAGAGTATCCATTAATAGATCTCATTTGGACACATAAGTCTTATGCATGAGCTTTCTCCTTTTTCTTCTAGAGCAGTGGTTTGTGACCCCCAACCATAAAATTATTTTCCTTGCTACTTCATAACTGTAATTTTGCTACTGTTATGAATTGCAATGTAAATATCTGATATGCAGGATGTATTTTCACTGTAACAAACTGAACATAACCCACAGGTTGAGAACTGCTGTTCTAGATTGAAAGCTGAGCTACCATATAATCACTTATTTGGAAAAGCTTTTGCTATCAAATGAAGGAAATGAAATGAATAGAGAAACTGATCAGTCTCTTTATTTATTTATTTAAATACTCCTAGAACTCACAGAGAGAACCCTCAGTAGAATTTCTATTGTAAATGGCCCCAATTCAATGACAGGGGAGAAGACAAGAAACAGAATAGTTTAGGAATGATTATTTTTCAGAGTTGATTTAGATGATGAGGCCGCAATGAGAACCTCCTCATATTACTGAGATATTGAGAAATGAAAGGAAATATTTAAAGCATATTCTGGACTTATTGTGCTGCTACTTGCATCCCTTGTTACCTAAGATTTCAAACTATCTGGCATTGTGCCACGCAGTTGGGACAACAAATTGCCTTGATTCCTCAAAGATGTAACTCACAAGCCCACAGTGGTAGAAGTAAAGACATGGCCCCTCAATCCCCCATAATAGTCAGTAGTGGTGATAATAGAATCAGGAGATCCTTGCAAAAGCCAAGTCCTTCCCAGTTTTCTTATATTGAAAGATTATTTCATTCTGTCGTTTTGTGGATTCTGTCCCTCCAGAATCTGTTTAGAGGCTTGATTTAAAGTTTCTGAGGGAAACTGAGGAGAGCTCAGGCATCTTCCTGACTTCTCTCCATCATCTTGGTTCTACCCAGGAGATGTATTCTTAACCAAAGAAGGCACAGTAGCAATTATGAAATATAAAATTGCTAACTTTGATTACATGATATTGCCCATCAATTGGGGAATGGCTAAACTAATTGTGGTACATGAATATAATGAAATATGACTGTATTGTAAGATATGGTGAATTTCATAAATATAGAGAAAAGCTCGGAAAAATTATTTGAAGTAGTTAAGAGTCAACATACATACACATAATGACTACAACAATAAAAAAGTTAAGAACCACTAAAATTGAATTTTACAAAATTACAAAGAATGAGAATAGCCCTGAAAAAGAAAAGATAAAATACTTCTACTGCTCCCATTTGTGGAGGTGGGAGGTCTATGGCTATGGTACATTGGGTATATTTTTAGACTTTTTTGATGTATTGATCAGTTTTGCTGATTCTATCTCTCTTTTTGTCCTTGAAAATATTGGTTATATGGGATGGCTTTCTGGGAGGGGGAGGGAAAGGTATATTAAGCAAAGCTTTGATGGTATGTAAAAAAGACAACTGTAAAAATATTATTTAAAAAAAGACAGCTCAAACACCTGATGCTTTTACTGTTCCCTTCAATTTCTAGTGCCTTCTTTCTAAGTACATTGCATTGAGTCTTGTATTTATTTATTTTACATGTCTGTACATACACACCAACAAATGTGTGTATGTTATGGTGGTGATTCCTACTCAAAGTTAAGTTCTATCAGGTAACTGATAAAATCTAATCTACATGATTCTGTAATGCTGGTGGTACCATTTTTTACCATTGTTTAGAAATTGACTGATTTCTTTGTTCATTCACTCTTATTTTGCATATTCTGTTAGAATAACAAGTTCTTAAAATGAAGAATGTCTCACTTTTGCCTTTATATCCATACTGCTTAGCACAGCACCTAGTATAAGTGAGGCACCTAATAAATGCTTTTTGATTTAGAATTTGTTCCTTGCCTAATGACCACATATTGTTCCTAGGTAGCCAGTTGTTGGCAGGTGAACCATCTTGCTTCATGCATTGTCATTGGCGAGACCTTACAACAGAGATGCACATCACCCGGCCCACTAAAGGATTTTGGGTGGTCTATGAAAAATGTAGGGTTGCCACTGCACACTCTATCCTGTTTGTCATGTGACCTGAGTCAACCAACTATCATCATTCTGTCTCTAATCTAACCTGTCTGTGGCCTGAAGAAGTTTACCCTATTTTAATTTTGGTCCCTACCTACTGCTAAGTTGTGCGGGTCTACCTTACAGTGATCTAACCCATCTCTACCTATTTCGTACTACAAAGTTCATTTAGTGCTGTTTACTCAAGGTTCTATGGTGGTATTTTCTATTACTCATTCATTCTTAGGGGGACTAACTGGCTGGATGACATTTACTATCTCTATTGGCTATTATACAATCTACTTTGGCTTCCTAAAATTATACAGTTTTCCCTGATATTTAAACCTTATTCTCCTTGTTTTGTTTCAAGTCCATTATGGATTATTTTCTGTTTCTGCTAAAAATAAAATGAACAATTTGTTTTTTCCCCATTATAATGGGATTTCTACCCATCTATAGAAACTGGTGTCTCCCCTCATTCTTCTTTAGTTCATACATACTCAGTTCTCCTAGCGACTTCATCTGTGGGATAGAAAGAACCCAAATATTTATTTATCATAGCTTATTTTTACTCTCTCCATTGTAGGTATGAATTGCTTTTCATATATAAGCCCACCTACCCACCCATATCCACACACCCACTACTACTACCACAACCATCACCACCACCCAACTAGGCAATGTCAATAATAAAATTCTTCAACCCTGGTGTAACCATCTAGGGAGAGGACTAGATAATTACCTCATTAGTACATATAGAGCTGTGATTAACAATATGGGAGACCACATCTTAGCTGATGATAATTTAATTACACTCCCCTTCTGTTATGGGAATCTGAAGATCTTCTCTGCCCCTAGGCCCTTTGCTAAAGTGGCTACGTGACTCTGAGGACCCTTGGATATTTGAAAGTATACTCTGTTCCCTAATAGGCTGAATGTGGTCACATGGAGCCTGTGGTG
>CM053580.1:303607338-303618263 GCA_028627135.1 Pseudochirops cupreus
GAAGTTCAGGGTGCTGACTTTTCCCCCTGAACTAGGTAAATGACATGTTTGATTAAAGTGAGATTGTTAACCCATTTTGAGTTGCTTTCCTTTAGAAAAGCAGATCTAAGAACCTGTGCTAGTAGCTGCCCTAGGTATGCTAGGGTGCTTGCTGATGCACCCTCCTCTTTGGGTGACAAAATCATCAAATTGGCTGCATAATGATAAAATCAACCAGTTATTTCAAAATATCTTCTCTTCGTTTTGTATTGTTTTAGTATAACTTAAACTAATTCTATTCCACTGTGGTTTAATTGGACAAAAATTGTATTTGATTGCTCAGAGGTGATCTGAATGGTCCAAGTTAGTTATAGAATGAAATTTCTATGTTCCTGTTCCATGATGTTGCCATATAGCTGATAGATGTTGATTTAAACAGTTGAGCTATTTTACCTTGAATCATACTTATTTTTTTGGATGTGCATGTCTTATCTCACTGACTAAAAGCTTCTGTGGATGAGGAATTTCTTCTGATAGATCTTTATATTCTTCATAGCATCTAGCCTGGTAGCTAGCTAAATAAACATTGCTAAGTAATGATGATAATGATAATGGTGGTCACATGTACTTTGGCTGTGCTGATATAAACCTGTCAGAATGATAAGAACTGATACTAATAGTGCTAGATTGACTGACGAGTTAAATCTTATTCATTAGTGATAAATGTAAAGACCTATACTTGGTCTTAAAAGTACAGTGCAAGCACAGGATAAAAGATATGTGGGTAAAGAGGTCGCATGAAAAAAAGCTCAGACTATTTAGTTAAAGGTCAGTGGAATTCAGCACTAGATCACTGCAGACAAAAAAGCTAATGATATCTAAGGTTTCACTGAGAGTGGCATAATGTCCATAGAGACAGAAGTGAGAGTTCTGTGGTTCTCTGCCTAGAAGATTGAGTTCGGTTGTGAGTACCACTTTTTAGACATCAACAAATTAGGGCATGTTCAGAGAAAGGTGAACAGAATTGTGGAATGATTGGAGATCATACTTTAAAGGATCCACTGAAGAAACTGGAGATAGCTAGTTAAGATATGAGAAGCTTGAGCAGGTGAAGCATGTTAGATATTATCAAGTATTTGAAAGTCTGGTATAGATGTGAAAGAGGGATTCAATTTACTCTGTTTACAGATAAGGAAACTGAGGCAAACAGGGTTAAGTGATTTTCCCATGGTCACACAGCTAGTAAGTATCTGAGTCCAGATTTCAACTCAGGTCTTCCTGACTTCAGGCCTGGCTCTCTATCTTTTGTGACACCTAACTGCCATCTGCTCCATCTAGCTGCCCAATAATTGGAGGTGTCTCTAAGTATTGTAGTCTGCCTTAATAGTGTGTGAGTTCTTCATCACTGAGGTGTTATCTTCAAGAAAACATGAGAAGACTTATATGAATTGATAAAAAGTTAAGTGAGCAGAACCAGGAGAATATCTTACACAGTAATAGCAATACTGTCAACTGGGAAAGACAACTATTTTCAGCAATGATCTTAGACAATTCTGAAGGACTAATAATGAAAAAGGATATCCACCTCCAGAGAAAGAATTGATAGAGTCTGAGTGCAGATTGAAATATACTTTCTTTTTTGTTTGATTGTTTTGTTTTGTTCTGTTTTCTTTCCCAAAATGGCTAATGTGGAAATGTTTTGTATGACTGTGCATGTATAAATTCTATCAAATTGCTTTCCTTCTCAAGGAGAAGGGAGAGGAGGGAGAATCTGGCACTCAATTTTTTTTTTTTTTTGCTTTTCAGAGGGGGGAAGGTGGGGTAATTGGAGTTAAGTGACTTGCCCAAGGTCACATGGCTAGTAAGAGTTAAGTGTCTGAAGCTGGATTGGACTCATGTTCTCTTGACTCCATTCACTGTGCAACATAGCTGCCCCCTCAAAATTTTTTTGAAAAGACTGTTAAAAATTGTGTTTTTAAAAACATTTCATTGGAAAAAAATATGTAAGTTTAAAAAAAAATCATGGTTCCCTATGGCACTGACTGAGTTGCCCCCATCTGAAAGAGACAGAAGATTCAGTATCCCATAGATTGATGAAAAATTAAGGAGAACTTACTGATGACAGCCTGAGTCTGTCACATGTAAGAAAGGACTCTCAGAGGAAAATCACTGACCTCTCCTTTCTTCTACCTTCCATGACCTGAAGGTACCCAAGACTCAGCAATTGGCCTTAATTGTACCTTTTATTCTGAGATCTTTTCTTTTGCCCTTTGTCCTGCCACTGGCTTTAATGTATGTATCTCCTGTCCCAAAGCCCATTAATCTCTAGTCACTGGTGGAGATGAAGGCCCTACCCTGCAGGAGGGCCAGGGCAGAATTGACCAAATAGAAGGAGAAGAAGCCTTCCTTGGTCCTCTTCTGGACTCTTCAGGTTTCTTTAAGACTCTTCAAGCTTCAGGTCTTCTTGAGCTTCAAGTTGCTCTGGGAGCGTCTGGATTCCATATTGAAGAGAGACAATGGAAGAGGCCAACCCCAGTTCAGGTTGCTAAAAGAAAAAGACTTTTGTGAAGACATGAGAAAATCTGTGGGTCTTCATCATGCCCCTATCCTCAGTTTACTACTCTAGAGATTACGGGAAGTTTCCCCTTGGAGTGAGATCAAAGACTCTCTTCATTGAAATCAATGAACTTTCTCCCAATGGGAGAGCTCCTTCATTCTGTGTTGTCTGATATATATTTCTCATAAATACTTCTTTTCCGATTTCTGTTTTGTTGTAAATTTGGATAAATGGGTTTTCCTTGCTATTTGCTATGTGTATTCCTTTTGGAACTGGTATTTTGTGGGAAAGGGGTCAAACCTTGGACATAGAACTTAAGGTCCCCCTTCCCCTCCAGTAATGACAAAATAATCAGGAGTCAGAATACAATCATATCTTGTAAACTAATAATATTTAAGAGAGCAGATAGAGATAATCCTAGCCTTGTGCCCCTTTTATTTGAGGAGAGCAGAGGAGCCTCTAGCCTTAACTTCTTGCTTCAACTACTGCCAGGAATTAAAAGTCTCTCTTGGAGAACAAAGGAGGAAAAGAAACTGGGGATGTTCATTCTACCTCCCTTTGAGCCACACAACAGTACTTGCCAGAGATTGGCCTCTCTATACTTGCCATCTTCCCTATGTGAATAAAAAATAAAATGAGAACAATTAGCCCAAAAGGTTTGAGGGTTAGCCTGGGAGATGCTATTAATGTATTACTTGTTTTGATTAAATAAAGGGGATGCCAATAGTAGTGATCCCCAGAAGATAAGAATAAATTTGCTTCTGTGGGTGAAAATGAAGGAAGTAGATGGTAGCCTTCTCTTTCTACCACTTGTATGACATCTTATGATCATAGATTTAGAGCTAAATGTGATTTTTTAAGTCATCTTGTCCAGTCTTCTCAGTTTTTGATGAAGACACTAAGACCAAGAAATTAGCTTACCCAAATAAATAATGTCATACAGGAGACAAAACAATCTCTATTTGTTGACAACATGATAGTCCAACTAGAAAACCCATGGAAATCAGCAAAGAAACCACTCAAGTTTCATCTGGAAGAACAAAAGGTCTATAATATGAGAGGAATTAATGAAAAGAAATGCAATGGAAAGTGGCCTAGCTGTACCAGATCTTAAATTGTATTATAAAGCAACAAACCTCAAAACTATTTGGTATTGGCTAAGAAATACAGTGGTGGATCTGTGGAAATAGGTTAGGTACACAAGACACAACAGTCAATGACTATAGCAATACACTATTTGACAAACCCAAAGACTCCAGATTCTGGCATAAGAACTCACTATTTAACAAAAACTTTTGGGAAAATTGTCAAATAGTATGGCAGAAACTAGACATAGACCAACATCTCGCACCCTATACCAAGATGAAGTCAAAATGGGTACGTGATTTAGATATAAAGACTGATACTGTAAACAAACTGGGAAAGCAAGGAATAGTTTACCTATCAGATCTATGGAGAAGGGAAGAATTTATGACCAAACAAGAAATAGAGAACATTATGAAATGCAAAATGGATGATTTTGATTACATTAAATGGAAAAGTTTTTACACAGACAAAGCAATGCAACCGAGCTGGGAAACAATTTTTACAGCCAATGTCTCTGATAAAAGCCTCATTTCTCAAATATGTAGAGAACTGACTTGAATTTATAAGAATACAAGCCATTCCCCAATTGACAAATTGTCACAAGATATGAACAGGCAGTTTTCAGAGGAAGAAATTAAAGCTATCAATAGATATAGGAAAAAATGGTCTAAATCATTATTGATTATAGCACTGCAAATAAAAATGACTTGGATATCACATATATACCTATCAGATTGGCTATCATGACAAAACAAGAAAATGGTAAATGTTGGAGAAGTTGTGGGAAAATTGAAATGCTAATGCATTGTTGGTGGAGTTGTGAACTGATCCAAACATTCTGAAGAGCAATTTGGAACTATGCCCAAAGGGCTATAAAAATGTGATTGATCCAGGAATATCGCTTCTGGGGTTGTATGCCAAAGAGTTCATATAAACAGAAAAAGGACCCACAGATGCAAAAATATTTATAGCAGCTCTTTTTGTTGTGGCCAAGAATTTTATTTTATTTTTTAATCTTTTTTTTTTTCCTTTTTGGAGGGCAATTGGGGTTAAGTGACTTGCCCAAGGTCACACAGCTAGTTTTTGTGTTAAGTGTCTGAGGTTGGATTTCAACTCAGGTCCTCCTGACTGCAGGGCTGGTGCTCTATTCATTGCACCACCTAGCCGCCCTGGCCAAGAATTTTAAATTGAAGGATCGCTCATCAATTGGGGAATGACTTAATAAGCTGCGTTATATGAATGTAATGGAATACTGTTGTGCTATAAGAAATGATGAGCAGGCAGACTTCAGAAAAACCATGGAAAGACATAGATGAACTGATGCAGAGTGAAATGAGCAGAACCAGGAGAACACTGTACAGAATAACAGCCACATTGTGTGATGACTGACTTAGCTCTTCTCAGTTTTGAAAAGACCTATGATAACTCCAAAAGACCAATGATGGAAAATGCTTTCCACATCCAGAGAAAGAACTTTGGAGCCTGAATGAAGATGGAAGTATATTATTTGATCTCCTTTTCTTTTGTTGTTTTGTTTCTTCTTTCTAGTGGTTCCTTCCATTAGTGCTAACTCTTCTTTATGTCATGACTAATGTGAAAACATGTTTAATATGAATGTATAAGTAGAGCCTACATCAGATTACATGCTATCTTGTGGAGGAAAGAGAGGTGTGGGAGAAAATTCAAAACTCAAAATCTTATGAAAGTGAATGTTAAAAAATAAATATAAACCAATTATTAAAAAAGAAAGATAAAAATAGATAAATATAAAAGTGTAAAAAAAGAAAAAAATAGATTTTTCAAGAAAACGACAATAAATAAAATAAAACTATGAAAAGCAAGAATATTTTATATAGCATTAGCAAAATTCAGGCGGACTTAATAGAAAGAAAGAGAATAAAATTCAAAATGAAGGGTAATTGTAGATGAAAGTGTAAATTATTCTCCTCTAAATTGCCTGTGGAGACACTAAAAATGAAGTAAGTTTTTTTTCCATCAAATGCAAGCTGGTTTGAATTGAGATAATACTTAGAGGAATTTAGGGAAATAGATATACCCACTATGCCTGGTATAATGGTATGTGGGATATTATTATTATTATATTAGGTATTATATTAGTTGCTGTTATTGTTAATTAAGAATCTCGGTTTCTGTCTTGTCTTATAAGAACTTTTTGTACAGCTTGTAGGACCTGGCTTTTCTGATAAATCAACTGTGTTAGACTAGTACTACTTTTCTTCTTCCCATGAGAGGATTATTCAACTTGTAGGCACGTGTAGCCTATCTCCCCTACATTCAGGATCAAGTAGTAAAAGCTCTGTGCTGCATCCTGTGTTTATGGAGGGAAATGTGACTCCTGATTGTCAGAATGCTAAGCACAGTGCTGTGTACTTATCATAAGGTACTTATGGAATTGGTTGCAGGATGCTTGGAAGAAATGCATGGAAAAATGACATCCAGGTAGGGGGTGGAGAAAGACTCTAAATGACGGAGTGTATATTCTATCATTTCTTATAACACAAGTGTATTCCATTACATTCATATACCACAACTTGTTCAGCCATTCCCCAGCTGATGGGTATCGTCTCAGTATCTAATTCTTGGCCACAACAAAAAGAGCTGCTATAAATATTTTTGTACATGTGAGTTCTTTTCCCTTTTCACTGATCTCTTTGGGATATAGACCTAGAAGTGGTATTGCTGGGTCAAAAGGTATTCTAATTTGTAGAACTTCAATTTTTATTTCCTATTTTTCTGAGATAAATGGGTTTATCAGAAAACTAGAGGAAAAGTTTTTACAGCAAGTTTCTCTGAAAAAGGTCACATTTCTCAAATACATAGAGAATTGTGTCAAATTTTTAAGAATACAAGTCATTCCCAATTGACAAATTGTCTAAGAATATCAACATGTTTTCAGAAGAAGAAATCAAAGTTATCTATAGTGATATGAAAAAAAAATGCTCTAAATCTCTATTGGTTCAAGAAATGAAAATTAATACAACTCTGAGGTCCTACCTCACACCCATCAGATTGGCTAATATGAAAAAATGCTTTAAATCATTATTGATAAGAGAAATACAAAACAAAAGAACTCAAGAACTCTGAGGTACCATATCACATCTATCAAATTGGCTAACATGACAAAATAGGAAAATGACAAATGTTGGAAAAGATGTGGAGAAATTGAAGCACTCATACATTGTTGGTAGAGTTGTGCATTGATCACCCACTCTAGAGAGCAATTTGGAACTATGCTCAAAGAGCTATAAAACTGTGCATACCTTTTGACCCAGAAATACCACTTCTAGGTCTATATCCCAAAGAGATCAGTGAAAAGGGAAAAGAACCCACATGTACAAAAATATTTATAGCAGCTCTTTTTGATGTGGCCAAGAATTAGATACTGAGGCGATACCCATCAACTGGGGAATGGCTGAACAAGTTGTGGTATATGAATGTAATGGAATACAGTTGTGTTATAAGAAATGACAAGCAGGTGGACTTCAGAAAAATCTGGAAAGATTTAGGTGAACTGATACAGAGTGAAGTGAGCTGAACCAGGAGAACATTGTACACAATAACAGCCACATTGTGCCATGACCAACTTTCATAGATTTAGTTCTTCTCAGCAATGCAAAGATTAAAAGACTCATGATGGAAAATGCTTTCCATATCCGTAGAAAGAACTATGGAGTCTGAATGCCAATCAAAGTACACTATTTGCTCTCTCTTTTTGTTGTTGTTATTTTGTTTCTTCGTTCTCATGGTTCTTCCCATTGGTCCTAATTCTTCTTTACAACATGGCTAATCTACAAATATGTTTAATATGAATGTGCATATAGAGCCTATCAGATTGCATGCTGTAACCGGAATATATCTATATCTATATCTATATATATCTGTATATATATCTATATCTATATATATGTATATATACACACACATACTCACGTATACATATATATATACACTCACAAATATATACATACACAGATGCATATATATGTACATATACACACACACACACACATATATATAATTCACTTAGTTGAGGGGAAAAAGTCAACACCCTGAACTTCAGAAAATATGAACAGAAATTACAAGCAGACAGAAAATACAGACAGAGAAAATAACACAATTCAACAGACCAGTAGACAGGGCTTCTAGCTGTCTGACCATTACATACATACAATGTTATTTACCAGAGAGAAAAGTTTCAACATCTGGGTTTTCAAAGCTGGGGGCTCAACAGTTACCCAGAGTGTCTCATCTGGTTAAATCACACAACTCTTACCATGTGTGTGTGTGTATACACACACACACATGTGCACACACACACACACACACACACACACACACACAATATAGCCTTCTCCAGGGTCAGAGAATATCACAACCTTCATGACCCACTGCCTAATCACAAAGTCACAAAAACTATGTGCCTTGCTGAAAAACAAGCCTCCCCTAAGCAAGTTTCTCCTGTTGGGCTCCAAGTGAGGCCTATTAAGGGACAGAGAAGATCATCAAATTCCCTTACCATTATACATGCCTTTTGGGGGAGGGGAGGGGAGGAAGGGGGAGAAAATTTAAAACTTAAAGCTTATGTAAGCAAATTCTGAAAACAAAAAACATAAATTAACAGAAAAGAAAATTCACAAAGTTGGTGACAAAACCAAAATTAAGACTATTCTTTGAAATATATATATATATATATATATATATATATATATATATATAAAATTCACATGGGGAAGACACTAAATATAGAACAGTAGAACACATTTATCAATTGTTATAATTTTAAATAAACCCACTACAAACAATATCTTGTTAGACTATCACAATAGTCCTATTTAGGTACATAATGCAAGTATTATTAAACCTAGTAAAGCTTGAGGAAGCTTATCACCCATTTATTCCTAGAATGTTAAGATTTTAGAACATATCAATTCTCAAAAACCATTTGGTTGTGAACTATATTGATGAGTGGATTACCCAGTCACAGAAAGGCAGCATTGGTATAGTAAGAAGCATACTGGATTTTACAGCACAGTAGCTGGGTTTGAATCACAGCCCTGCCATTCACTAGCAGCATGACCATAGGCAATTTGCTTAAACATCTCTGAGTCTCAGTTCTTTTTCTGTATAATGAAAGGACTGGACTATATGGACTCTCAAATATCTTCCATCTATGGATTCTTTATGAATCAAAGCTCTGTTGTAGAAAAGAAAAAAAAAACTGGGTGAAGTTAAGAATTTGGAGTTGTTCACATTATTTAGTAATACAATCTCCATTGAACTCTATTTGACCTTATCCTACATGAAATGAACTCTACAGGAGAATATCAAAAATAGCCCCCCCCCCCAATAAACATATTCTGAAAATGAATTTTAACCTTCGGATGTGGAAATGTATAAAAAATTACATTTTTAGTACATTAATAACACAAGAATTCCTTACAGCTGAAAATTACCGTTTTTAAAGCTTTCAAGATGTCTTTCCTTGTTTCAATCTGGCAGTAAGCCAGTGATTATAAGTGGCTGTATTTTAAAAGAATATCTAGCCTTATGTTTCTTAATTTTTCACATTGGTTCTCTGTAAAATGTTCAACAAGTGTTTTTAAGTCCATTCCTCTTTGTCTTTTCATACGTGCCCTAAACCAAAAAACAAAAAGTTTAAAAAGTGTATAGACCCCAACTTCTTGGTCTAGTTTGTTATAAAACTTAAATAAATGTTTACATAAGAATCTTAGAATAGTGTCATTATTTTCAGATCAGCTTCTAAACTGGTTTGCAACAAATACCTTTTTTTGTGTGTGGCTTCACTAAAAAGTCTTAGTGGTTTAAAGCATCTGCGTTACATGTAATTTAAATGTCTTTGAATTTTCCTTCCATAAACCATTGATTGACCACATAATGGTGGACTTCCAAACCCCATTCTTTTGGCTAGTGTTCCATCTCATTGTGTGAACTGAAATGTAGCAATATCCAGCTGCTTTCTGTACTGGGTAACCACAGGAAGGGCTCATAGTAAAGGTTATTTATGAGAACTTTACCATGAAAGGGATCATAATAACATTTGTAATACTTCATATAATTTCCACTTTGGTGTGTGTCTTGTCTACATAACAATATTCTAGATTCCATTATTTTTTTTCTCACTCTCAGGCCTCCAGAGAGGTTTTATAAGTTGCTTTTGTTGCTTAGATTTCCCAAGAATTTTAATGAATGTGGAAGAACTCGTCTCCCACGGCCATTCAAACCGAAATCTAGAATGGGGAGAATGCTTTTGAACCTGCCTGAGGACGAGTTATATGAAAACTAATAAAGTTTATTTACTGGCCTTCTACTTTAAACAGACATAATCAAACGTAACTGTAGAACTTTGGGAAAGGGAGATAAATTAGAATAGGAAGAAATAACAGAAATAGCATCAAATGCTTTTGAAAATTTCCTAGTAGACAAGAGCAGAATTAGCAACTCAAGGTCTTACTAGGGTCCAGAACTGGGGAAGAAGACAGGGGCAAGAAAAATAGATCAAGAATAAACTATTCCATTTAAGAGAAAACCAGGCTTTTTCCCTCTTCTTTCTGACAAACCTCCTGTGAGGTAGAATGTCTGTAGAACTAGAATTCCTATTTTTGAGTCTTTATGCCAATCCTTCTGTCTCAAATTCTCTTCTCTTCTTCCTTTAACCTCCTCCAAAATTTGGATCAAAAGTCATCTCTTCCAAAAAAAGGTCTTTTATAATTGACCCTATATGACTTTTTTACTTCTATAGAAAAACAAAGATTTTACTACCTTTATTATTCCAGATTGTCAGCTCCTTCAGGGCAAGGACTATGTCACATATTTTTTTTTTTAAATTGATTTGTTTATTTACTTGTAGTTTACAAGATTCAGTTCCAGAATCCCTTGAGCTTCAAATTTTCTTCCCTCCCTTTCCCCCCTCCCCCAACATGGTGGCATGCAATCCAGTATAGGATCTGCAAATACTTTCGCATTGGACATTAATCTGGTTGTATAGAAGGGTTGTAACCAATGGAGTGAACAATGGGAAAAAGGAAACAAAAATAAACATGGAAAAGAACGATAGCACGTAGATTGCTTCAGTCTCCATTTAAACTCTGTTCTTTCTAGAGCTTTCTCTGAACGTAGATATCTCCTTCCATCCTGAGACTTGTAGAGTTGTCTTATAACTGGGTGTTGCTTAGAAGAGTCCAGTTTATCAGAGTTGGTTGTCACACATATGATGTGTCTGTGATTGTGTACAAATTTTTCCTGGTTCTGCTCTTCTCACTTA
>CM053580.1:303618363-303676640 GCA_028627135.1 Pseudochirops cupreus
TGTCTCCTCCCCATTTCTTGTAGCACAATAGTATTCCATTACATTCATATACCACAACTTGTTTAGCCATTCCCCAATTGATGGGCATCCCCTTAATTTCCAGTTTTTTGCCACCACAAAGAGAGCTGCAATAAATATTTTTGTACATTTGTGTCTTCTTCCCACTTCTATGATCTCTTTGGGATACAACCCCAGAAGTGGTATTATTGGGTCAAAGGGTATGCAATTATTTATAGCCCTTTGGGCATAGTTCCAGATGGCTCTCCAGAATGGTTGTATCAGTTCACAACTTTACCAACAATGCATTAGCATTCGAATTTTTCCATATCCTCTCCAGCATTTGTCATTTTCCTGTTTTGTCATCTCAGCCAATCTGTCTGGTGAGATGTGGTACCTGAAAGTTGTTGTGATTTGCATTTCTCAAATCAATAGTGATTTAGAGCATTTTTTTCATATGCTTATAGATATCTTTAATTTCTACCTCTGAAAATTGCCTGTTTGTGTCCTTTGACCATTTATCAATTGGGGAATGATATGTCACATATTTTTAATGCCATTATAGTTGACAGTAACAATTCTCTGCACATTATAGGGGGTCATCTGCTATTGCTTGCTTTTTCATTATGTATGCTTTCTTTTACTTCAGATTCCAAAGGGCTCTTAGCTAATTGGCTCTGAGAAGCTGAGGCTGGATTAGGTGGTAGCTCATCACTCTAGCCACACAAGTCCTACTACAATGTTTTAACTTGGCATAGAAGACCCTATTGTCTTGGTGGCTGTAACAATGAAATAGGGACTCTGGCAACTTTTACCATTCTGTAAAGATTTTAGGTATGGTTTCAGCAACAAATATATTGTCCAAGGTCTAGCTAAATGTAGGGAGACTCATGGACAGACTGGCTGCTAGGTGATGAATTATTGAGCTATGGCAACTATGAAACAAAAATACCAAGTGATATTCAGTCCCAGATAACCCCCTACTGCTTCTGCTTTAACATTCATGGAGTGGTGGAAAAAGTGGCACAGGAAGCAAACAAGCAAATAGTTTTTAGACTTAAAATTTTAACTTAATTGTTGGTAGGATCATAATTAGAATCAAAAGGGCCTTTAGAAACCATTCATCCCAACCACTTATTTTATAGATAAGGAAGCTGAGGTCTAGAGAGTGGCATCCTGATACACACAGTTTCAAAAGTCAGATTTGAACTCAGGTCTTCCCAATTATGAATTCAGAATCCAGTACTCTCTCTCTATATATATATACTATGCCATATTTCCTCTACTCTAAATGTGACATATTTGTTCAGTGCCCGGTGAATTAAGATACTAGTTGAAGAAAATGAATCATATCAATATTAATAATCAAATTATTATAAATGAAACTAGAAAATAAAAGTTTTCAACTAAATGGGATTACTCAGTCTTTTCTTGGAGAGGTAAATAAAAGAGCTAGAAAATTTGTCTTCTGTAATTAAAAGTAATAAATGAGAAACACGATTTCATGTCCTAAGTTAAATGTTATAATTAAATGTTATAATGAACATTGGCAAAAAATTATTATAAAATAATTGCAGCTAATATACTTACATCATCTTCAGAGGATAAAGAGGTGGATGAATTATATAAAGAACTTGGTAAGAACTTCCAAATTAATTAAATGTGTAGCAGAAATTATATCAACATTATAGATATTATATATTGTCATTTTGGCAATAACTTCCTTTCCTTCCCTCTCCCCCATGCTTTGGGTTGGTCCTATCCACTAATCCTTTTGAAGATGGCTTTACTCACAAGCTTGGTCACTGGGGAAATGAAAGGAGGTAAAAATTTGGGACAGAACTTATGTGATACAAAGGTTGGTATAGATATTGGAGGAATGGAGAGAGAGAGAAAGGATAGCTGGAGGAGTCTCTCTGCATGTTTTTCCTGCTCTTGACTTCTTTATAACATTCCATAGGTATCCTGAGGGAAGTAGTTGCTGTTGATGTCAATGAAAGAACTACAAATATAAAAACTGTTGCCCTGGAAGTTCTACCATTCCTGAGCTCACCAAATAACTTCACTTTCCTCCTGGTCTATGAGTGGAAAAGAAAGTGAGTGAGAGGAGCATTTAAGTCATGAGAAAGAAAGCTTTGGGGATGCTTGCTAATTCCAGAAACTATTGTGACTGATGATTGAACTCCTTGGTTTAAGGCATTCCTATAGATTCATGGAGGGCTAGAAGTCATGGGCAGGAAGTTCACATGGAAGTTACTTTCACATAGTTTTATTTTATTCCTTTTGATTTTATGTTAAGGAGTAAAGCACTATATACTGTCAAGTTATGCTTATGTAGTAGACATCATTATCCCATGTTCCCATGATTAGGGTTCATTGAATAGCACAAAAAGGAGGAGGGTAGTTTTCTTGGTGGGTGAAGTTGCAAGATATAAGAACTAATTATATAAATCTACACAGGCAACATCCCTAGCCTAAGGAAATGTTGTATAGCCATATGGAAAAGAGTCAGGACTGAAGAATAGAGGTGGAAGCTCTCTACGAATCAGAGGACTTTGCTTTTTCCCTGAGCATCATGCTGGTGTTGGAAGGGGTACAAGATCACATAAGCAAACACTGATCTACCTAGTATCTAATTCTTATTATTGAACAGAGTCAGGCTAATGACCACTAGTGTCTCCACTGGGTTAAAAGCATATATTTAAATGTTCAATGATTTCAAAGCAAAGATGGGGAGAGAAGACAAGGGTGAGAATATGTAGGTCAAGAAATCAAAGAGGTCAAAGATTCATCAACTACACTAAAGTCTCATACTTTGATATTATGGATACTTTCATCAAAAAGATACACTCAATATGTCAAGCACCAAAGAATATTATAAGCAGTGCAAATTGATTATATCTTAAAAGAGAGGAAATGAGTTACTGATGTAGGAGTCATTTCCAAAGCAACTGTCTAGATAGTCATTCAAAGATTAAAATCAGCATCCAAATAGAAAAATAAAAATGAAAGATATGGCTTGAAATTAAAATAGCTCCAATATGACCTATTTAAGTAAGCTGTTGATGAATAAGGGGATGGGGAGGTAGAAATAAAGAACTGGAATTGACACAGACTTTCCCCATTTCCTAAAGCAGAAGTTTAACTGATCAATCAATTGTGAATCATGATGAGACCAAAAGAGACAAGAAATTTCCCTCAGGTAGCACTTGTGCACTTTATAAAACAGAATTATAGGAACCACGGACAATGCTTTGTTAGAATATAACCTTGTTTTCAAAATCTTAACAAGACTGATCATGGGACGCAGCCAGGCGCTGGGGAGACAGGCTCTGCTGACACAGCCAGCTGGTGCACAACAAAGGCCCCCTGGTGGAGGCCTGCTGATTCACCAACCACAAGGGCCATTCCCAGGCCTTCACCCATTCCCATCCCATCACCACAGGGCAGGAATCAGACACAGCTGTGTAAGAGACAAAGGCAGGGCTCATAGCAGGGACAGCAGCTACACCCAGGACTACCCATCCAACACAGTAATTATTGCCCCAGAGGAAAATTTTAAGCAGTAAAGGCTTAGGAACCTCAGAGGAAGGGCATGGATAAGGTCTTGCCTCAAAATGGGAAGAAATCAGGCTACAAAGACAAAGACAAAGACTCTGGAATACTATTATGGTGAGAGAGAGGAATCAAACTCAGTAGGAGAGAGTATTGATTCCACACCCACAGCTGAAGCCTTAACAGGGTCTCCAACCTGATCTCAGGCACAGAAAGCATTCCAAGATGAGCTCAAAAAGAACTTTGAAATCTGGTTTAGAGAGGTAGAAGATAAAATCAATACCTCTTATAAAAACAAAATTGTGAAATTAGAAAAACATTACAATGAAGAGAACAGCTCCTTAAAAAGTAAAATGTGTGAACTGAAAATGAAATCTGAGCATATGGAAAAGCAGCTTCAAAAACTAACTGAGGAGAATAATTAGCTAAAAATTAGAATCAACCAAATTGAAGCCTCTATGAGGAACCAAGAATCAGTCAAACAAAACATCCAGACTGAAAAATTAGAAAAAGAGGTAAAATATCTCAATGAAAAATAGCTGACCTGGAAAATAGATCCAGGAGAGACAATCTGAGAATCATTGGTCTATCAGAAAATAATGATAAAAAAATGAGTCTGGAAAATATCTTCCAAGAGCTCATCAAGGAAAATTGTCCTGAGATCCTAGAACCAGAGGATAAAATAGAAATCAGGAGAATCCACCGGATACCTCCTGAAAGAGATCCAAAATTGAAAAATCCGCAAAATGTTGTGGCCAACCTCCAGAGCTATCAGGTAAAGGAGAAAATACTACAAGCAGCCAGAAAGAAACAATTCAGATATTGTGGAACCACAGTGAGGATCTCACAGGATCTGACAGCCTCAATGTTGAAAGATGGAAGAACTGGAATATGATTTTTCACAAGGCAAGAGAGCTTGGGCTACAACCAAGGATCACCCATCCAGCAAGACTGAGCATAATCTACCAGGCAAGGAGGTGGACATTCAGTGACATAACAGAATTCTAGCCCTTCCTGATGGAAAAGCCAGAGCTCAATGGAAAATTCAACCTCCAATTACTAGACCCAGGAGAGACACAGAAAGGTAAATAAGGAAAAACACACACACACACACACACACACACACATACACCTTGTTATTTAACAAGAAAAAACTGTTTGCCTCCCCGCATGGGAAGCCAATACCTGTTAATATCATGAATTCTATACCTACGGCAACATCTAAAAGGGATATAGATAAATAGAGGGTGTGGGTATAAATTATGCAAAATGATTATAAAAATCCTTATTAAGGGACTGCAATGGAAGAAGAGGAAAGAATGAAGTAGAAAAGGGTAAATTATGCTACACAAAGAGGCATAAAAACAATATAGTAGAGGGAAAGAAGGGAGGGAGGTAACTATTATATGAGCTACTCCCTCACTAGTTCTGGTACAAAGAGGGAATAATACAACCAGTTAAATATAGGACTCCATTGAGAAGAGACCTAAAACTTATCATAATAGAGGGAAAGAGGGGAGGGAGAGTAGCACTGCATGAGATCTATTCTTGTCAATCTTGCTTCTAGAAAGAAATAACATACAACATTGAGTATAAAAATTGATCATATCCTACAGGCAGTGGAAGGGCCACAAAAGGGGTAGCAGTTTTGAAGGGAGGGAGGAAGTGGTAAGGGAGAAGGGTAGGAAAAGGGAGGGGGACAGATAAGAAGGGAATATTGAGGGAAGTGGTAGTCAAAACGAAAACTCTTAAGAAGGGGAAGGGAGAAGGGGAAAAACAAAAGCATAAAGAGGGGGCGGGAATAGGATGGAGGGAAAGACACAGATAGCAATCATAACTGTGAATGTGAATGGGATGAATTCTCCCATAAAATGGAGGTGGATAGCAGAATGGATTAAAAACCATAATCCTACAATATGCTGTTTACGAGAAACACATCTGAAACAAGAGGATACACACAGTGTAAAGGTAAAAGGCTGGAGTGAAATATATCATGCCTCAGCTAAAGTAAAAAAAGCAGGGGGAGCAATCCTTATCTCAGACAAAGCAAAAGCAAAAATAGATGTAATTAAAAGAAATAAGGGGGGAAACTATAGCCTGCTAAAAGGTACCATTGAAAACGAGACAATATCATTACTAAACATTTATGCACCAAGTGGTACAGCATCTACATTCCTAAAGGAGAAATTAAGGCAAAAATATTTATTGCAGCTCTCCTTGTGGTGGCAAAAAACTGGAAATTAAAGGGATGCCGATAAATTGGGGAATAGCTAAACAAATTGTGGTATATGAATGCAATGTAATACTATTGTGCTATAAGAAATAGGGAGGAGATGTACTTCTTATTTACCTGGAGAGGCTTATACAAACTGATGCTAAGTGAGAAGAGCAGAACCAGGAAAAACTTGTACATAATCACAGACATATCATATGTGCGATGACCCACCTTGATAAACTGGACTTTTCTCAGCAACGCACTGTTATAAGACAAGTCTACAAGTCTCAGTATGGAAGGAGATATTTACATTCAGAAAAAGATGTAGAAAGAACAGAGTTTAAATGGAGACTGAAGCAATCTACATGCCATCGTTCTTTTTCATGTTTGGTTCTCTTTCTTTTTTCCCATTGTCCACTTCATTGGTTACAACCTTTCTATACAACCAGATTAATGTCCAGTGTGAAAGTATTTGCAGATCCTATACTTGATTGCATGCCACCGTGTTGGGGGAGGGGGAAAAGGGAGGGAAGAAATTTGAAACTCAAGGTATTGTGGAACTGAATTTTGTAAACTAAAAGCAAATAAACAAATAAAAAGAAAAAGAAAAAAAAAGACTCAATAAATTAGAGGAGTTAGATGACACTGTGAGTAGAGTGCTGGGTGTAGGCCAGGAAGAACTGAATTCAAAACCAGCCTCAGGCATATCCTACCTGTGTGACCCTGGACAAGCCACTTAACCTCTGCTTGCTTCAGTTTCCTCATCTGTAAAACCTACCTTCTATAGTTGTGAAGATCAAATGAGATGAATTATAGAGTACCTAGCACATAAGAAAAAAGAAAAGACTGATCATGGAAAACCCTAAGCAGTATCACCTCATTAATGAGTGAGAAGCACTGAAAGCAAAACAAGTTTCAAAAAGCTTAGCTGAACAAGAACATCTCAATAACATTTAAGGATGATACTGAAAGAAAAACAAATGGATGAAAAATGAAAAAAACAGAAAGCAAAGGTGGCTTTTATAAAGAACTATTTCCTTTATCAGTGATTATGGAGAGATAAGATCATAGCTTTATTCACTATCTTGGGAAGAAATCTCTCTCTCTCTCTCACTCTGTCTCTGTCTCTGTCTCTGTCTCTGTCTCTCTGTCTCTCTCTCTGTCTCTGTCTCTCTCTCTCTCTCTGTCTCTCTCTCTGTCTCACACACACAAAAACACACACACACAAAGTCAGGAAAAGCATTTGGGCTAAGCTAAATATGTAGATAGGAGATCCATTTGGAAGATGACACAATTCTAGCTTTATTGAGGGCTAAATTCTGAGATGTTTTGATTGAGGGAATGATATTCTGTTTTCATAACTACCAAAAAGGAAGAAAAAAGTATCAGTAACTACTAATCCATATTCTTATTTTCTTATCTTTGGAAAAATTCTATGAAGATAATATACATTTATATAGGACATTCTTGATGAAGGAGTGAGAAGGAAGAAGGCAGGTTTTTCACAAACAAAACTACATCTTAACAATCACAGAAGTGACTGAAAAAGTACAAAAAGTAGAAGATTTCATTATTCTTATTCTTGTTTATGATTTTAAAAAAGCATTGATCTGTGAGAGCAAAATGGCACCATAAAGCAGGAATTCTTACTTTCTGTTGTGTTGTGGACCTTTCTGACTGCCTAAAAACATCTCTGGACACCCAAGAATGAATTTTTTTTAAATAAATGAAATAAAAATACATAGGATTACAAAGGAAACCAATTACATTAAAATTATATAACTATTTTAAAGAGTAAGTTCATGTTAACCCCTACCTTTATGGCTCTTCAAAAAGTTACTTATATATGTTTATATTTGGTATATATTTATATATGCTTATGTATTATACCTTTATATATTAAACAAATCATACAAAATTCCTTATATGATGCAAAAATGGAGATGAACTTAATTTTTTTTAACATTTTTAAAAATTTAATTAATTTAGTTATTTTTAGTTTTCAACATTCACTTTAAAAAAAATTTGAGTTCTGAAATTCCCCCTTTCTTTCTTCCCTCTTTCCCAGGACAGCATGCAATTTGATATAGGCTACACACGTACAATCATATTAAACTTATTTCCATATTAGTTATGTTGTAAAGAAGAATCAGAACCAAAATGAATAACTATGAGAAAGAAAAAAAAAAAACAAAAATTGTATGCTTCTATTTGCATTCAGACTCCGTAGTTCTTTCTCTGAATGTGGATAGCATTTTCCATCTTTAGTCTTTTGAATTGTCTTAAATCATTGCATTGCTGAGAGGAGTTAGATCTATCAAAATTGATTGTGGCACAGTGTTGTTGTTACCTCATACAATGTTTTCCTGGTTCTGCTCACTTCATTCGATATCAGTTCATGTAAGTTTTTACAGGTTTTTCTGAAATCCACCTGTTCATCATTTTTTATAGCACAATAGTATTCCACAACTTGTTCAGTCATTCTCCAGTTGATGAGCATCCCCTTGATTGCCAACAGATAAACTTATTCTATAGCCCTCTGATTGTTCATATCAAGTGAGGCACGTAATGATTACACATAAAGCTTTCTGCCACCATCATGGAGAGAACAAATGAAAGAGAGACTTGTTTAAGATAGTCAAGTCCTTTAGTTTCCAACTTTGCCTTTGACATTGTGCTGATTATATCAAGAACTCTTAAAAGAAAAAATCATTCGAAAAGAATACTGTTCATGCAGAGTTATAGATGTAGAGCGAGAAGGGACCTTAATGGAAGTAATGGGCCTCATTTTACAAATGAAGTGGCTCACACAGTGAGATAGCAAGCAAAGAAGTAATTGACACCTTGTATCAGCCATTTAGTTGACACCCTGTTTCAATCCAAGTTTCTTCTGAGCTTCGCCCATGATTGAGAAGCAGAACTTTCAAACCCCACAACTTGTGAACCCTAGAATTTATGAACTCCTCCTGCTGATTCAACAGGAAGGGGAGAAGTTAATGACCATATATAAGGAGAGGCAAAGGCTAGAGAGAGCAGAACTGAGAAGGGAGCTCTTGTGGTGAAGAAGGAGAAAACTTGTGGTATCCTGGAACTCTGCCTCTTTTGTCTGTGTTGATATTTGTTCGTGGTACTTTGTACAGAATCCCTGGGACCTTACTGGAAGCTCTGAAAGAGGATTTTCTAGTTGTCTGTTTATAGAAGTCCTGGAGGAGGGATTTGGAGGTCCTGGGACTGTACTGGTGATTTTTGTTGAGTTCTTAGACCTTGTTTGTGGGCCTGTGTTGATTTCTATGTTGATGATTTGTTGACTTCTTGGACCTTGTTTGTGAGGCTCTGTTGAATGGATGATGATGTCAGCAATGTGTATAAATGTTGTTTTGGCTCTGTTAAGATTTGTCTTCCCAGAAACAGGAACTGTAAAGGACTTGAGATGGATTGGACATCTCAATATGGAATAGGAACTGGACAAGGAGCTGGACAAAGAGTTGGGAGCTGCCTGCCTTTGAACCCAGGTGACCGTTGGGTGGATTCAGGTAGGAGTTGGATCCATGGAAGAGGAACCATGGAATCTGAGAACCATCCTTGAGTCAAGATGAAAAGACCTCTCCTTGGATATCTAATACAAACTGAGAAGGTCATGGTTTACTGTGGCCTAGGGGTGGGAGGACTTTGTACTCTGTATCCTCTACCTCTTCAGGATGATTGGAATTAAGGATGATTGGAAACTAATCTCCAATTAAGAAGAAAGAAGACTTTTGACTGAGAAATTAAGACAATGCAACCTAGGGGTGGAGAATTTTGACCTTTGTACATTGTGCCCATTAAGGAGGCAAGCTTCCTTAAGGATGATCAAGTTAAGGATTTACTCAATGATTATACTTTGTGTGCCTTACAGAGGGTTTCCTCCTTAAGGATGATTGAGAGCATGTGATGGGGCAGATGCTGGGGAAAGCTGATACACCAACCTCAGGGGCCATTCCTAGGCCTATCACCACAGGACTGGGAATCTGTGGAGCTGGGTAAGAGACAAACACAGGGCCCATGGCAGGGATAGTAGCTACTCTTGGGACTATCAACCCACAGCCTGGAAATTTAGAAATCACCTACCTGAACTTGCAAGGACCAGGAAGGCAGTGTGAACCCCAGCTGCTCTAACCTCCCTTTCTGACCCTGAAAACCCAGAAATTATTGCCCCAGATTAAAATCCCAAAATAGTGGAACCAACTAAAGGCTTGAGAGTCCTAGAGGAAGGGTATGGCTAAGGCTGTGCCTCAAAATTGGGAAAAACAAATTCCAAAGACAAAGACTCTAGAATCCTATTATTGTTATCATGAAGAACCAAATTCAGAAGGAGACATCATTGACTCTACACCTGCAGCTGAAGCCTCAAAAGGGAATATGAATTGGTCTCAAGCCCAGAAAGCATTCTTGGAAGAGCTCAGGAAGGACTTTAAAAACCAAATTAGAGAGATAGAAGATAAACTGACCAATTCTTTTACAATTACAGTTGCAAAAATAGAAAAAAAGTTCAATGAAGAAAGTAGCTCCTTAAAAAGTAAAATGTATGAAATGGGAAAAGAGGTTCAAAATCTAACTGGAGAAAATAAATCCCTAAAAATCAAATCTGAACATATGGAAAAGGAGCTCCAAAAATTAGCTGCAGAAAATAATTTGCTAAAAATTAGAATCAGCCAAATCAAAGTTAATCACTCTCTGACACATCAAGAATCAGTCAAATAAAATCTCAAGAATGGAAAATTAGAAAAATAGGTAAAATATCTCAGTGGAAAAATAACCAAGCTGGAGAACAGATCCAGGAGGGACAATTTAAGATTTATTGGTCTACATGATAAAAAAAAAACAAAAAACCCTGAACAACATGCTCCAAGAAATTATCAAGGAAAACTGCCTTGAGGTTCTAGAACCAGAGGATAAAATGGTTATTGAAATAATCCACTACACGCCTCCTGAAAGAGATGCCAAATTGAAAACTTGAAGAAATGTTGTAGCCAAATTCCAGAACTATTAGGTAAAGGAGAAAAACTGCAGGCCGCCAGAAACAAACAATTCAAATATTGTGGAACTACAGTCAGGATCACACATGACCTAGAAACTCCTACAATGAAAGATTGGAAGGACTGGAATATGATATTTTGTAGGGCAAAGCAGCTCAAGTTACAATCAAAGATCAGCTTTCCAGCAAAACAGCATAATCTTTTAGGCAAGGAAATGGTCATTCAATGAAATAAGGGATTTCCAGACCTTCTTGATGAAAAAGCCAGAGCTCAATAAAAAATTCAATCTCCAAATATGAGACTCAGGAGATACATAGAAAGGTAAACAGGGAAAACAAACCCACAACTTGTTATTTAATAAGAGCAAAGTATTGTAATGCCAAGCAAAGGCAACTTCCAAGGTTCAGATTACCAGCATAGTAAACCCCATTTATTCAGCAAACATTCACAGAACAGAAAAAGTCAAAATACAGTGTAACTTGTTCCTTTAGCAAGTTCTCAATTCAATCCAGGTACTACTCCACCCCTAGACAGTACATTGATTTAGTCAGTCAAAAGTCTTCTCAAATGGAGATTAGTCTCCAACCATAAACAAAGTACATTCATTTGGTCAATCACTCAAAGACTTCCCACCCCTGAATCTCAAAAGGGGCAGGAGAACACAAAAGGCTATCCACCCTTAAGTTACAAGGTTAAACTCAGCATTGAATACCCAATGAAAGGTCCTTCTTTCATCTTCACTGGAGACAAGCCCTCAGCAATCTCAGTTCCTGGGGAGACAAGGCTCAACAAAGCCATAGCCAGTGTCCTCATCAAGTCACTCTCTGCCTATAGAACAGTCCCAGAACTACTGAAAACATCAGCAAGGCCCTCTTCCAGAATTTCTGTGCAAGTACCACAAGAAAATCCTCCTTCAGGGTTTCTGAACCAACAGCCAGGTTCCAGGACCTCTACAACAGCAGCACTGTCCTTCACCATCAGGTGAATCTGGCAAAACAACATCAAAACAGACAGACAAAATACTGGCATCACAGCCATGCCTCCTCAGTCCTTGGCAATTCTGGGTGGCAGTTCCAGGTGGCAGTTCCAATGGGCTCTCAGCAGTTTTTTTCTCAGCAACTCAGGCTCCACGATACTGGATACTACTCTCCCAAAGTCCTTCTGGCCTTCTCTAAGCTTGGGCCTCTCTCCCAATTCACGGCTCCTCCCAGTTTAGCCCTCTCTCTTCACGTCAACAGCTCCATCCCACAAGTGGGATTCACAAGCTCTGGGTTTTAACACTCAACCCCAAAACCAAGCCAATATAGGGGCATCTCCAAATTCCATTACCAATACAACTATTTACATCCCAATATGGGAAGCTGATAGCTGTTAATATTGAGAATTGTATACTAATCGCTACATTTAAAAGGGATTTAGATAAATAGAGGGTGTGGGTATAAATTAACTAAAATGATGACAAAAAACTGTATTAAGGGGTACAAAGGGATCGTAATAGGAGAAGAGGAAAAGAAGAAGGAGAAAAAGGTAAACTATGCCACACAAAGAGGCATAAAAACATTATAGTAGAGGGAAAGAAGGGAAGGAGATGAAGATTACATGAGCTTTGCTATCATTGGTTTTGGTGTGAGGAGGGAATAACATAATCAGTTAAGTATAGGACTCTATTGTGAAGAGACATACAACTTATCATAATAGAGGGAAAGAGGGGTAAGAGAGGAGCATGGTATGAGATTTATTCTCATCAATCTTGGTCTATGGAAGAAATAATATACTACATTAAGTATAAAAATCTATCATACCCTACAGGCAGTAGGAGGGGGAAGAGTTAAGAAAAGGGGAGATTTAGAAGGGAGGGAAGAAGTAGTAAGGGTGAAGGGTATGAAAAGGGAGGGGTTGATAGGGACAGAATATTGAGGGAGGTGGTGGTCAAAAGGAAAATTCTTAAGGAGGGGAAGGGAGAAGGGAGAAATAAAAGCTTAAACAGAGGAGGGACTAGGATGGAGGAAAAGACATAGACAGTAATCGTAACTGTGAATATGAATAGGACGAATGTTCCCGTGAAATGAAGGCAGATAGCAGATTGGATTAAAAACCATAATCCTACAATATGCTGTTTACAAGAAACACATGTGAAACAGAGTGACACACACAGGGTAAAGGTAAAAGGCTAGAGTAAAATATATTATGCTTCAGCTGAAAGAAAAAAAAACAGGGGTAAAAATCCTTATCTCAGATAAAGCAAAAGCAAAAACAGATATAATTTAAAAAGATAAGGAAGGAAACTATAGCATGCTAAAAGGCAACAATGAAAATGATACAAAATCATCGCTAAACATATATGCACCAAGCAGCATAGTGTCCAGATTCCCAGAGGAGAAGTTAAGGGAGTGAGAGGAAGAAAAAAATAGCAAAACTATACTAGTAGAAGACCTCGATCTCCTCCTCTCTGAACTTGATAATTCTAACCTCAAAATAAACAAGAAAGAAGTTAAGGAGGTGAATAGAATTTTAGAGAAGGTAGATATGGTAGACCTCTGGAGAAGATTGAATGGGGACAAAAAGGAATATAACTTCTTCTCAGTGGTACATGGCACATACACAAAAATTGACCATGTACTAGAACATAAAAACTTCACAATTCAGTACAGAAAGGCAGAAATATTAAATGCAATCTTTTCAGATCATGATGCAATAAAAATTATATGTAATAAAGTGCCATGGAAAGATGGACTAAAAACTAATGGGAAACTAAATAATTTAGTCCTAAAGAATGAGTGGGTCAAACAAGAAATTATAGAAACAATTAGTAACTTCATTCAAGAGAATGACAATAATGAGACAACATACCAAATCTGTGGGATGCGGCAAAAGCAGTTCTTAGGGGAAGTTTTATATCTCTGGATGCATACATGAATAAAACAGAGAAAATAAAGATCAATAATTGGGCACGCAACTAAAAAAGCTAGGAAAAGAACAACTTGAAAATCCCCAATGAAATATTAGGTTGGAAATACTGAGAACCAAAAGAGAGATTAATAAAATTGAAACTAAGAAAACTATTGAATTAATAAATAAAACTAAGAGCTAGTTTTATGATAAAACCAGTAAAATTGATAAACCTTTAGTCAATATGATAAAAAAAGAAACAAAACCAAATTATGAGTATCAAAAATGAAAAGGGTGAATCTACCTCCAATGAAGAGGAAGTTAAAACAATAATTAAGAATTATTTTGCCCAATTGTATGCACATAAATTTGACAATCTTAGTAAAATGGATGAATATTTACAAAAATATAAGTTGCCTAGATTAACTGAAGAGGAAATAAAATAGTTAAATAACCTCATTTCAGAAAAAAGAAATTGAACAAGCCATTAATGAATTCCCTAGGAAAAAATCTCCAGCGCCAGATGGATTTACTAGTGAATTCTATCAAACATTTAAAGAGCAATTAATTCTAATACTCTACTATTTGGGAAAATTGGAAAAGAAGGGGTCCTACTAAATTCTTTTAATGACACAAATATGGTACTGATGCCTAAATCAGGAAGAGACAAAACAGAAAAAGAAAAATTATAGACCAATATCCCTCATGAATATAGATGTAAAATTTTTAAATAAAATATTAGCAAAAAGACTACAGCAACTTATCATGAGAATAATACACTTTGATCAGGTAAGATTTATTCCAGGAATGCAAGGATGCTTCAGTATTAGGAACACTATCAGTATAATTGATCATATCAATAACAAAACTGGCAGAAACCATATGATTATCTCAATAGATGCAGAAAAGGCTTTTGACAAAATACAACACCCATTGCTATTAAAAATACTAGAAAATATAGGAATAAATGGAGTCTTCCTTAAACTAATAAGTAGCATCTACCTAAAACTATATGTAATGGGGACAAGCTAGAAGCACTTCCAATAAGATCAGGGGTGAAATAAAGATGCCCATTATCATCCCTCTTATTCAACTTGGTGCTAGAAATGCTAGCAGTAACAATAAGAGAAGAAAAAGAAATTGAAGGAATCAAATTAGTCAAAGAAGAAACCAAGTTATCACTCTTTGCAGATGATATGATGATATACTTAGAGAATCCTAGAGAATCAAGTAAAAACTACTTGAGATAATAAATAAATTTGGCAAAGTTGCAGGATATGAAATAAACCCACATAATCCTCAGCCTTCCTGTATATTTCTAATGAAATCCAATAACAAGAAAGAGAAAAAGAAATCCAATTTAAAGTTAATGCAGACACTATCAAATATTTGGGAATCTACCTGCCAAAACAAACCCAGGACCTCTATGAACACAACTACAAAACACTTTTCATACAAATAAAGTAAGATCTAAATAATTGGGAAAAAACATCAGTTGTTTGTGGAGGTTGAGCTAATATAAAAAAATGACAATTTTACCTAAATTAAATCACATATTTATTGACATACCAATCAATCTGCCAAAAAATTATCTTATAGAGCTAGAGAAAATAGTAACAAAATTCATCTGGAAGAACAAAGGGTCCAAATATCAAGGGAATTAATGAAAAGAAATACTAGGGAAGGAGGCCTAGCCATACCAGATTTCAATCTGTATTATAAAGCAGCAGTTATCAAAACTACTTGGTACTGGCTGAGGAATAAAGCAGTGGATCAGTGGAATAGATTGGGTACATGAGACACAGTAGTCAAGGACTATAGTAATCTATTGTTTGATAAATCCAAAGATATCAGCTTCTGGCATAGGAACTCACTATTTGACAAAAACTGCTAGGAAAACTGGAAAATAGTATGGAAGAAACTGGGTATAGATCAGAGTCTTACACTGTATACGAAAATCAAGTCTAAATGGGTGCATAATTTAGGTATAAATGCTGATACTGTAAGCAATCTGGAAGAGTAAGGAATAGTTTACCTGTCAGATTTATGGAAAAGGGAAGATTTTATGACCAAATGAGAGTTAGAGAGCATTATGAAATGCAAAATGGATAAATTCGATTACATTAAATTGAAAAGTTTTTGTACAAAAAAAAGTCAATGTAACCAAGATTAGGAGGGAAGTGGGAAATTGGGAAAGAGATTTTACAATCAGTGTTTCTGATATAGGCCTCATTTCCAAAATATAGAGAGAATTGAGTCAAATCTATAAGAATACAAGTCATTCCCCAATTGATAAATGCTCAAAGGATAAGCACAGACAGCTTTCAGAGGAAGAAATTAAAGACACTTTTAAGCATAAGAAAAAATGCTCTAAATCACTATTAATGAGAGAAATGTAAATTAAAACAACTCTGAGGTACCACATCTCACTGGCCAGATTGGCTAAGATGACAAAACAGGAAAATGATAAATGCTGGAGACGATGTGGAAAAATTGGAACACTAATGAATTGTTGGTGGAGTTGTGAACTAATCCAACCATTCTGAAGAGCAATCTGGAACTATGCTTAAAGGGCTATAAATAAATTCATGTCCTTTGACATAGCAATACCACTTCTGGGGCTGTATCCCAAAGAAATCACAGAAGTGGAAAAAAAGACCCATATGTACAAAAATATTTATAGAAGCTTTTTGTGGTAGCAAAGAATTTGAAGTTAATGGGATGCTCATCAATTGGGGAATGGCTAAACCAGTTGTGTTATATGAATGTAATGGAATACTACTCTGCTGTAAGAACTGAGGAGCAGACAGACTTCATAATAACTTGGAGAGACTTATATGAACTGATGCTGAGTGAGGAGAGCAAAACCAGGAGAACTTTGTATACAATTACAGACACATCATATGTGTGACTACTAACTTTGATAAACTGGACTCCTCTCAGCAATACAAGGCTAGAAGACAACTACAAAACACTCATGATGGGGGCGGCTGGGTGGCACAGTGAACAGAGCACCGGCTCTGGAGTCAGGAGGACCCGAGTTCAAATCCAGCCTCAGACACTTAACACTTACTAGCTATGCGACCTTGGGCAAGTCACTTAACCCCCCAAAAAAAAGCAAAAAAAAAAAAAAGACTCATGATGGAAAGGGATATCCACAACCAGAGAAAGAACTACAGAGTCTGCAGACTGAAGCAAACTATTTGCTCTCTCTCATTTCTGTTTTGTTTTGTTTTATCCCTTCTTTTTCATTGCTCAGCCAGTGGTTATAATCCTTTACAACATGACTAACTTTCAATGTGAAGCTATTTGTAGAACCTATATTTGATTACATGCCACTATGGGGGGAGGGGCAGTAGAAGGAGGGGGAGAAAATTTGAAACTTAAGAGATTGTGGAGCTGAATGTTGTAAACTAAAAGCAAATAAAAAGACATCAATTATTTAAAAAAACAGGATGTTTGACTTAAGTTCTTATTGAATAATATCTTTTGCTTAAAACTATGTGAACACTTCGGTGAAAAATATGTGGCCATTATAGTGATACTTTGTTATATCATAACATTGTGAATGCTATACTTTGGTTTCTGTGAATGTTTTGCTTTAATTTACTGCTGAGTAGAGAGTTCACTATACTATATAATTAGAACCTTGAAACTTTTCATAGTAGCAGTCCTCTAGAAAGCTGTGCATGCTTGGCTTAACACCCAGCTAGTATCAGACACAAGATTTGAGCCCAGGTCCAGGTCGGGTGACTGTAGAATGAGTGCTCTTGCCTTGCACATTGCCGACCAATCAATCAGATATTGTCCAAACTAAGTTGATGAGGAACTCATAGAGTTCATATCTTTTTGTCCAGCATTGTAGAGAAACAATGAACTGGGCCCTGAATTGAATAGGATGGATTTCCTTTGGGACATGATAACAATTCTTTTTACTACTTCACACTTCTGCAAGAAACAAAAATTCATCTTTTTAACATTGATAACCTTTTCGGTAGTGCTATATGGTTGTGGAGCACAGATTTCCACAGTCTCCAAAGATTAAAAGTAGTATTTCACTTTAAGGAGAACTTAAAGGTGCATGGTGGGTATGACCAAATTGTGGCATATTACTAATAAAGATTTCTCTGCCCTTGACAAGATGGTGGAGTAAAAGCAGGAACTTGCTTGAGCTCTCCCCTAAACCCCTCCAAATACCTATAAAAATGACTCTAAACAAATTCTAGAGCAGCAGAAGCCACAAAATCACAGAGTGACATAAATTTCTAGCCCAAAACAACCTGGAAAGTCAACAGAAGAGGCCATGCTGGCACAGACGGGGCTTGAACAGGTCTCAGGGAACTGAATCACTGGCTGCTGTAGCAGTTTCCAGACTTCTCAACCCATAAACACCAAGGACAAATTTGCAGGTCAGTAAGAAAGGTTTTTCACCTGAATGAGAAATGAGCATGGTCTGATACCAGCTCCACATCCAGCTCTAGGGTGGCAGCAGCTGCTGTCACAATGGTGGCTACTTCTGGAGCTGTTAGCCTACAGATGGTGGGGTAATTGAGTAACTAATGAGAGAGGGATTGCTGAGATCTTTTTGCTGGTTCTGAGACAGGATCCTCTTCCTTTGCTTGGATCTGGGTCACAGTCCTGGATGGCCGTCCTGGGGTGAGGAGGAGTGCTGGCATGGTGGAATGTGTGGTGGCAGTGGAATCACCCTCACAGTTCAAAGGCAGAAAATAGTGCTTGTGATTGGTTGCTCACCAACCAAAGCAGAGGCCAGAAGAGGAGTAAACAGCTCTCCTTGGATCATACCACCTAAGAATTGAAAATTTACAGGTCCCTAGGAATATCTCTGAAAACAGCTGCACAAAACCCCCTGAAGCTTGGGGCAGTACACCTTGCACTTAACAAAGAACTCAAAAGTCATGTAATTGGCTGGGAAAATGAGCAAACAGTGGGGTAAAATCAGACTATGGAATCTTACTTTTTTGGTGACAAGGCACTTACTTCCTTGGTGACAAATAAGATCAAAACATACAACCAGAAGAAAATAACAAAGTCAAAGCTCCTACATCCAAATGCTCCAAAAAAAAAAAATATGAATTGGTCTCCAGCCATGGAAAAGTTGAAAAAGGATTCTGAAAATCGAATCACAGAAGCACAGGAATAAATGAGAAGAGAAATGAGAGTGATGCAAGAAAATCATGAAAAACAAGTCAATAGCTTGCTAAAGCAGACCCCCCAAAATTCTGAAGAAAATAACATCTTAAAAAATAGAATAACCCAAATGGCAAAAGAAGTCCAAAAAGTCAATGAAAAGAATGCCTTAAAAAACAGAATTGGCCAAATGGAAAAGGAGGTTGAAAAACTCACTGAAGAAAATAATTCCTTAAAAATTAGAATGGAGTAAATGGAAGCTAATGACTTTATGAGAAATCAAGAAAGTATAAAACAGAACCAAAAGAATGAAAAAATAGAAGACAATGTGAAATATCTCACTGGAAAAACCACTGACCTAGAAAATAGATCCAGGAGAGAGAATTTAAAAATTATTGGACTACTTGAAAGCCATGATAAAAAAAAAAAGAGTCTTAGATATCGTCTTTCAAGAAATTATCAAGGAAAAATGCCTTGATATTGTAGAACCAGAGGAAATGGAAAGAATTCACCTAAAACAGATCCCAAAAGGAAAATTCCTAGGAATATTATAGCCAAATTCCAGAGTTCCCAAGTCAAGTAGAAAATACTGTAAGTAGCCAGATATAAACAATTCAAGTATTGTTAAAACACAATCAGGATAACATAAGATTTAACAGCTTGTATATTAAGGAATCAGAGGGCTTGGAATACAATATTCTGGAGGTCAAAGGAACTAGTATTAAAACCAAGAATCATTTACCTAGCAAAACTGAGTACAATATTTCAGAGAAAAAATGGATATTCAATGAAATAGAGGACTTTCAAGCATTCTTGATGAAAAGACCAGAACTGGATGAAAATTTGCCTTTTTGTTTTTTTTGCTTTTGGGAGGGTAGAGTAGGGCAATTTAGGTCAAGTGACTTGCCCAAGGTCACTCAGCTAGTAAATGTTAAGTGTCTGAGGCCAGATTTGAAGTCATGTCCTCCTGACTCCAGGGTCGGTGCTGTAATCACTTTGCCACCTAGCCTGTCCAGAAAATTTGACTTTCAAATATGAGACTCAAGAGAAGCATAAAAATGTATTTGAGAAGGAGAAATCATAAAGGGTTATTAAAGTTGAACTGTTTACATTCCTACATGGAAAGATGATATTTGTAACTCATGAGACTTTTCTCCATTTTAAGGTAGTTGGAGGGAATATATGTGTGTGTGTGTGTGTGTGTGTGTGTGTGTGTGTGTGTGTGTGTGTGTGGGTGTAGACAGAGTGCATAGGGTAAGTTGAATAGGAAGGGATGATATCTAGAAACAAAATTAAGGATTCAGAGGAATGTGTATTGGGGAAGGGGTAATAAGAATGCAAACTGTCTTTGGATGGAGGAGGGAAGAGATGGAGAAAAAGTTTGGAACTCAAAATCTTATGGAAGTGAATGTTGAAAACTAAAAATTAATCACTAAAAAGGAAAAAAAATGTAAAAAAAAAAAGGTTTGTGTGCCCCATATACCTTAGTGTATATTTAGGAGGTATATGACAAGAAGAGCGGTTGGTTTGGTCATATAATGAGAGTGGGAGATAATACAAGGATAGGCTCTATGCTCCATTGTTATCTGAAAGGTTTGGAAGAACCCTCTCCCTGTCCCTGGGAGGACTTTGAGGAAGACATAGATAAGAACCACACAGGATAAAGAGATGCTGAGGTAAGAAAGTTAGCCAGATATGCCCCGTGCCAAAGTTATTTATTATGGGGCTTTGGGAAATTGTATTAATCCTTTGGGAGAACAACTTTAAACTTTTAAATAGATTTGTTAAATATTATTATGATAGCCTAAAAAGTCCCAACATCCCCAAGTCCTCAATTTCCATGTGGACATAAGATTGAGAAACTAACTAGCATAACAGATGGAGATATACCTTTGAAGACTCAAAGACCTGAGTTCAAGTCGCTTCTCTGATATGTATGGACTGGGTGACTGTTGGCAAATCCCTTTACCTTCAGTGCCCCCATGAAATTCTTTGAATCTCTAAATTGCAGAAAAGGCATGAATGTGCCTTGTTAGACAAAGTTCCTTCATGAACAGTTCCCTAAACCAATGAAATCACTGCCCCATTAAAAAAAAATAGGTGTTGTGGTAGGATCTGGGGTTTCCTTAAATATCATCAGTGACTATAACATATAATCTTGGACAAGTCCACGAGTTTCTTTGTATTTTTTTTCCTTGCTATGAAATAGGATAATTCTTAACACTCACACTCCTATCTACCCTTTGTTGATGTTATGGGAATTGTGATGATGTAGGAGAGAGATTTAAGAAAAACATTTCAGAACATTCCAAACATTTGAAGGCAGTATATAGTTAAGGCTGCCTTAGGAGAGAAAAAAACATTAATGGACAAGGTGGCACATTTCTGAGAGCTGAGAAGTATCCTTGATAATAGAGGATGGAGTGTCCAGGTCAAAGGTGGTATTTAGTGAGACCCTTCCAGTACTTGATGATACAGGTGAAACCCAGACAGTTTGCAACCTGGCATAGGTTTATTTTTGTGTTTTGTTCCCATGCAAAATTTCTCCTCAAACTTCCAGAAACTCTTTTGAGAGAGGTAATAACCACCATCCTTTTGCTTTTCTAACTTCTGTTGTTTGGAAGTACTAGGAAAAGGAGTTTTCAGGGTTTGGGGAATGCCTAAGCCAAAGTGAAAGTTTCCATCAGGAGCTTCCATAGGCCAGTTGTTGTGCAGGACTCAGCCAAAATGTTCCATTCTTTTTCTGAGACTTAGTTTATTTTCCAGCCTTAAATTTTTTTTAAACCAGATCCTGGGATTTAAGTAGCTATTTGGGTTTCCTGGTAGCTTGGCAGCATTATTTTCAGTGTTTTATTGGGCTTACTATTTTGCTGAAGGCCTAATGGGCTCTTTTTCAGATGCTTAATCAAGACCAAGTTTAATGATTAAAGGTAATTATCTCCAGATTAGAAGAACTTAAAAAAAAATTTAATTGTTGTTTCCAAACTTAACAAATAGGTCTCTGACAATCTAAAACCTGCATCTTGTTGCCAGGATGTTTTAACCAGTCAATGGTTCAACTTTGTGTATAGCACAGCATTAACCTTTTAAGTTGTTTGTGACAGTTCAGACAGAATAAATGAATGAATCAGTCAAATGGTAAGCATTCATTAAGTACCTTCCCTTCTGTATCCAAGTACTGGGGATAAAACAAGAAAGAAAGAAAGAAAGAAAGAAAGAAAGAAAGAAAGAAAGAAAGAAATAGAATCCCTCCTCACAAGAATCTTGCATTGTTTTTGAAGAGTTGATCTGTACACTTAGCTTTTACTGAGAGAAGGAAGCCCAGAAATAGCCTTATGTACCCAGTTATTTTTTTTTAAAGAAAAAAGAAATTCTGTTTCTTAAGGGAGTCTTTCTGCCTTCCTGATATGGATCTAAGGGCTGACTGCACTGTTATTATACCTTTGTGAAGAGTGGAGACCCCAAATGGGTTTATAGCAGTAAATCAAAATCAGCTGCATTAAACCATAATGAAAAGCCCTTCACTTTCCATTAGAATTGCACCTTTAATGGTAATTAAATTTGGGGACCATATTGTAAAGGAATTTATTCTACTTTAGAACTATGGAATTTTGATGGATAATTAAACACACACAGAACACTCCACACTGTTCATGGGAGCTGTTTATATAAGCTGGGGGGCAAAATGTTTTTACAGTTTTGAAAATAACTTGGCATTCCGAAATAGGCTTCAAATGCTTGCTGAGGCCTTGTTTATCCAAGAAGGTACTGTGACCCTCTGATCACTAGTGGTAGCACTGGGATGGACTTCTGAATTGAACTGGAATAACTCAATTTCTATAAAATAAGCAATCCTGAGCTGAGCAGGGAAAGATACAATACTTCTTAAAGGGGTATAGGTAGTGGCAGCTACAATTTGTTCTTCAGGAAAGGCATCTTCAACAGGAAAGACTCCACTGGCACTCTGGAGTCGTGGTTTTAATCCGAGAGGCTTCACAGAAGGTTTTTGTTAATCTTCCCTTGCCCTACGAGCCATTCCAGGGGGTTTTGTGGCAGAATTGAAAGTGGATGAGGCTGGGAGACAGGCAGCACAAGGCGTGGTCACTGCTGCGGTCCTCCCAGGATGGGCATAGATTGATGTGCTTCTAATTATCAATGTGTGGGAGTTTTGTCAAAAAAGCTGGGCCTGTGTTTCCTTTTGTTCTTCAGTGTCTATTGTGGTTTGTGTTTTAAATGGGACGCAAATGTGATTTACAGGGCATGGCCTGATGGCAGTTAGAGAAAAGTGCACTTTACGAGACAATACAAACATGGTCAGGGAAGGGCTGCACGTGAACAGTATATCCCTGTGGGTGCAAGAGGAATGATCCGGTGTGGCTCAGGAGACCCAGGAGAGTAAACAACATGTGAAAGGTTACTTGACACAAAGAAAATGGCTTCTTTCCATGTGGGCTAAAAATATCCTCAGAAGACGGAGTGGGCTGTGGTAGATCCAAGATAATTCTATTTCCAAGAACTGTATAGGAGGCTACCATGTAGCAATCTGGGCTTTTGAGAAGGCACACACAAACATGACCTGGATGCTGGATATGGAGGGAACTGAAGAATTCTGTAAGGGTTGGTGTTAAACATGTCACAGAGTAGGGCAGTATGATGCAATGCATAGTGAAGTGGAATCATAATACAGAAAAACCTGTGTTTAAATCCTACCTGGAACACATACTGCCTATGTGACCAATCACTTCATTTCTTTCTTTCCTTCTTCTTCTTTTTTTTTTTTTGCTTTTTTTGGAGGGCAGGGCAATTGGGGTTAAGTGACTTGCTCAAGGTCACATGGCTAGTAAGTGTTAAGTGTCTGAGGCCGCATTTGAACTCTGGTCCTCCTGACTCCAGGGCCAGTGCTCTATTCACTGCGCCACCTAGCCACCCCAATCACTTCATTTCTTAATGTCACAGGTAACAATTTTCTAAGACTAAATTACAATTGTTCTTCATTTGCAGGGGGAATTTCTTCACTGGAAGTTCCCTCATCAATGAAATCACAGGTCTGATCACTTACATGTGTGGGTGTTTATGTATGTGCATGTATGTGTGTATATGTGTGTATATGTGTATATACGTGACTAGATGGCTTAATAGAATGCTGGGTCTGGAGTCAAGAAGACCTTGCTTCAAATTTGACCTCAGATACTAACTAGTTGTGTGACCTTGGGCAGGTCACTTAACCTTTGTTTGCCTTAATTCACTGGAGAAAGAAATGGCAAATCACTTTAGTATATTTGCCAAGAAAACCTCATGGACAGTATAGGGACATAAATAGTTGGATAAGACTGAACATCAAAGATGTATGCATGTACACACATGTGTACATGGATATGCACATATACATGTATGTGTGTATATGTGCATGTGTATGTGTGTGTGTGTGTATGTGTGTGTGTGTGTAGAGATGTAGAGAGAATTCTGGGGCAGTCAGGTGGCACAGTGGATAGAACACTAGGTCTGGAGTCAGGGAGAACTGAGTTCAAATCTAGCCTCAGACACTTACTAGTTGTGTGACCCTGGGCAAGTCACTTACCATTGTTTGCCTGAGTTTCCTCATATACAAAATGAGCATAAGAAAGAAATGGTAAACCATCCCAAATGTCTTTGCCAGGAAAACTCCAGATGGGGTCACAAAGTTGGACATAACTTAAAAACAATAATAACAGAGATAATAGGCAACTCTAGCATGTTCTCTCCCCACCACCCTTCTCCAAAGAAGACTTTAATTCCTGAGAAGAGGAGAAAGGAAGTTGGGACCTGAACTGGGTCACCCTGTTCTTCTCAGAGAGAGGTGGCTCCATCCATAGGAATATAATTTCTGGTCACTTATTTTTACAAGAAATTAGAGATGTTTTTTCAGCTTCTTCTCAGTTTTATTTTCTTTCTGGCAATCTGAAATGGGGTTAGCATCTTCTCTCTCACCTGGAGACCAGAAGCCCTAAAGTGACTGCAGCTCTTTAAAAGAGACTGGAGCTCTCTTTTCTCTCCCTCTCAACAGCTCCACCATCCCTAGCTCAGGTGTGAGGCATTGGTCTCCACTAATGAGGAGAGAGTCCCATATTAATTAGCATTGGGATTCGGGTTACTTTTGAAAGAACAATTCACAGAATGACCCACAATTATTTTCCCATGGACAAACCAAGCATTTCTGGGCTTCCTTGGGGGAAGAAAGTGACATTACTTGGGGGTTTAGGGGAGATGAAATAGAAGAGAGAGAGAGGAGATGATGTGATCCCTGCTAAAGGGAAGAGATAGTCATCATTTTGTTTCCATCATTCTCCTCCATAATCCCATCATCACTAGGACTTCAGCATCCAGTCTACTTTACTTCCCAGCACATGGGGATGGGCAAACATGTCAGCCGGTGACTTCTGAAACACTAAAACTGTGTTTTCCTCTGTGTAGTTTTCCTCAAATAAAAAAAACAAACAAACCACTTTTGGGGAATTTTAGATCACCTGGAGAAATTAAATGAGAGATTGTACTTTCTGCTAATGAGATAAGTCTCAGAAAAAAAAAAAGACTGACAGCAGGATCTATTGAATACACATAAAGGACTGACCTGTAGCATGTCTTAAAATCATAAGATTGTGTGAATTCAGAGTTGGAAGGGACCATAATCCAAGCCCTTCATTTTACAACTGAAGAAACTGACACCTAGAAGAGTTGTGACATATCTAAGGCATGTACGTGTGTGTGTGTGTGTGTGTGTGTGTGTGTATTTAAATAGCAGAGATGGGATTTGAACACAGGTCCCCTGACTCTTTTTTTCCATAAGACCATACTAGTTACTGGAGGCAAGTCTAAAACAAAAAAGTTACATTTTTGGTACAGTTTCCAGTGCAATGGATAGTTTAATGAAATTGCTTTCATCACATTTTAATTTCCTTATATGTTACTTAATTTCTTGTGCTAAAACCTCACAATAAAGAAATGGAAGTTGTGATTCACAACATACTGTCTCCTAGTTCTCTACTTACTTGTCTTACCACTCCTCAGTCTCCTTTGCTGGTTTAGCTTCCAGATGTGGCCCCTTAATTGTAGGAGTTCCCTAGGCACCTTATTCTCTTCTCTGTATTATCTGTTTTGGAGACTTCATCCATTCCCATGGATTGATTTATTATCTCTATGCTGATGAGTCATAGTTGTACATATTCAGCCCCATTCTCTCTCCTGAGCTCTAATCCTTTATCGCTAATAGGCAAAGATGCTTATTAGACATCTTATACCCAGTGTATCCTAAATAGAACTGGAAGGAACCTTTTTCCTCCAAACTCTGCTACTTAAGGTGCCACCATTCTCACTCATTTCCTCACTCTCCCTCACTCCACATATCAGTGATCACATCTTTCAATTTCAACCTGCTCAAAGTCTCTTGCATCCAAATCGTTCTTCCTTCTCCATAACTGAACATTTTAGTTCAGGTCCTCCATCACCTCTTGCCTAGATTATTGTAGCAGCCTGGAAAATCATTTCCCTGCGTCCACAATCCCTCTCTCCCTCAGTCCATCTTCCCTACTGCTCTAGTGATCCAGTCACAGTTAGCTGACTGCCTGTAGAACCATGAGTAGAATCCTAGACTTAGAGCTAGAAGGACCTTAAAGGTCATGTAGTCCAGCCCTCAGAGGAAACTGAGGCCCAGAGTGAATAAGTAAATGTCTTGCCCAATGTCCACTTGTAAACAATGTGTCTTTGATTTGAAGTTTGGTGCTTTGACTCCAAATCCCATTCCTTTTCAGTATACCATAAAGCAGAAGTTGGTGAGGAGTAATACAGAGAATTTTATATTTGTCATGGAAGAATGTTGATCCAACTAATTGAAATATTTTTGCATGAACTGAATTAGAACTATGACAGATAAGGATTAAAGCTTTTGGTTATTTTTCATTTGTAGCAGTTATGTCCAGCTCTTTGAGACCCTATTTAGGATTTTCTTGGCAAAGATACTGGAGTGGTTTGCCATTTCTCCAATGCATTTTGCAGATGAGGTAACTGAAGCAAATGAAGTTAAATAACTTGCGCAGGGTCACACAGCTAGGAAGTGTCTGAGGCTAGAATTGACCCCAGGCCTGGCACTCTATCTGCTGTGCCATGTAGGTACCCATTAGTTAATGCTTTGTGTTTGAGTAAAAGGCATGTAACCACACAAAAACTTATTGGAACTGCCTTTATGAATGTATCATTCCAATATAAATTCTATTTTAGGTGAAATTTTAGAGATTATTAAGTGATTCTAACCACTTTGTTTCATGGAAAAGAAAATTGAGGCCTTGTGAAGTGACATGTCCAAAGACATTTAATGGGGTTTGAATACAAGTATATTGACTTGCCTACAAGCACTCTTTGCATTAAACCACGAGTACCCATAGTGTCCAGGATAACTATTATTTTATATTTTGTTTTGGTTGAGAAATTATGCAACTTAATATAATATAATAAATATGATATATTATGATACGGTATGATACAATATTATATAATAAATGTAATACAATGTAATACAATGCAATACAATGTAATATGATACAATATAATATATAATATAATATAATGTAATGTAGTTTTGTATAGTGTAGTGTAGTATAGTGTAATGTAATATAATGTAATGTAACGTAACTTAATAAAATGTAACATAACATAACGTAACGTAACATAACACAACATAATATAATATAATACATCATAATATAAGAAATTATGCAACTAGTTAAGAAATTTTGGCAGTTAAGCAGCTTAGTGGATAAATACCTGGGCCTAGAATTAGGAATACCTGAGTTCAAATCCAGCTTCAGATACTTACTAACTGTGCAACCTCACAAGTCACTTTATCCTGTTTGCCTTAATCTACTAGAATAGGAAATGACAAAATGCTTTAATATCATTGCCAAGAAAACCCCATGGGTGCTATGAAGAGTCAGACTTGACACAGCATTTTAGTGAGTATTTTAGAAGCATATGAAAATCAGAGAGGCAGTATTAAAGCCTTGGCTTTATGACCTGTGTTTCTCTAACCCTTAGTGGTATATGAATACAGGTAAGTCTCTCAGTGCCCTAGCCAATTCTCTAAGGATAAATTACCAACCAGTTGCTGATCTGCATGGAAGGAACTTCTGCACAGAGTTCCTTACTCATAGGTCTGGTCTAAAACTACAATAACAATAACCCTCCCAAACCTAAGTGTATTTAAAATGTATATTTAAGTGTATATTTAAAATAGGCCCAGTTTCTGAATGATAGTTTCTTGGAAATATATTGTTAAATATACCTTTTTAGTTCTTTATGTTGAAAAGATATGCTATTTTTAACTAGCTTAAATTAGTAGATTCTGTTTGGGCTTTTTTTTTTAAACTAAGCACTCAGATGAGACCAGACTTGACCAGAAAAGTGGGTTTTCACAAAGCAATAAAAAAAGTGAGATATTGTTGCAAATATGTGAAAGTGAGGCTTAGAACAGAACAGGCGATTGTACTGTAACTGTAGCTGAAAGGGAGCTTTTAAATGTTTCCCTTAGATACTTGCTGCTGTTTATGTGTTTTGTAATTGGTCATTCTACAGTGACAGGCCACAGACAAAGGCTATTGTGAATCCCCAAGATGATCTAAGATAAAATCTGAAACATGATGAGCAAACCAGAGAAATATGGGAATTTCAGTACCATTGGGAGGATTTTCAGGAATTTATTTATTCAGCAAGTTGAATTAAGAGAAGACAGTAACTATAGGGCCATTTGTTGGTAAAGTTCACTTTTCCTCTATATTGGTTGTTTCCATCTAATTCAACTCAACAAATGTCTGTTAAGCATTTGCATTGCACTATTTAGATAAATAAGACATATTACTATTCTGAAGCTGACGATCTAGTAAGGAATACAAAATAAAGAGGTACCTGCAATGTGGGTTACATATGTTTGCCTTCAGGATAAGTTTGCCGCCCTCCCTTGGGCCCAGGACAACTGGTTCCACTAATTCCTTTTGGAAAGCATTCAGGGAGTGTCTCTGGAGTAATGTGTATAAACCAGTCTGGCTGCTGTGCGGGAATATGGGAGATAGAGAAGAAAACATGAAGGCAGGAGATACCATTATAGAATCCAAGACTCTGAGCAAGATGCTGATATGAGTGGTTGGCATACTATCTTCGGGACAGGAGATAATGGAGACAAAAATGGAGACTCATTTGAATGCTCCTAGAAGGAAATACTTTCACAAATCTGAAGCAGAACCAGAGAAATGGCAAGGCAGTGGGTTCTGGATGTCCAATAGAGGTTTCCTCCCCAAATGGAGGCATTTTGTTTGAGAGGTGTGGTTTTGAGTTGTTCACAGGTTTGAGTGGAAGCAGAGGTTCCAGAGGTCTCCATGTGGGCAAAGGAAGGGTAGCAAATCTTGGTGATGTTTCTTAAATTATCTCTATTTTTTTTTTACAAGTTAATTGTTTTTGAAGCCCTATACACTCCATTTTTAATCTTTCTTACTTTGTTATAATATTTCTTGTCTTAACAGAATCACTGAGGTCTATTTGCATCTTTCTGTTTTTCAGAGAGGTCACAATTTGGGTAGTTTTTCTGCTTTCTATTCTGAGCTATCTATTCAACTTCAATTTTTTTCTTCAATATTGCTTCTAATTTTTTTTTTACTTCTTTCTTAATTTCTTAAGTCAATATTGGAGTCCTTATGGCCCAAGTTTTTTCTTTTCATTGAGATTCTATTATATTTATTGTGAAGTCTCTCTCTTCTTCTGTGTTTATCTCTGACTTTTCCTAACCCATAGTGTTTCTTAATTGTATTTAGAGTTTACTTGTATTTGCTCAGTTCTCCAGCTTCAGTTCCTGAATTGGGACTCTATGCTAAGGCCAACCCCCCACTCCATCCCACACTCTTGTATGGCATGAAAAGGCCCCTCTGTAGTCTTGGTGCCACTGGCACTATAGCTCTGGGGGGAATGTCTAAGACAAAGGCTTTACCATCTGTTGAAATCCCTGTTGTCTTTCTCCATCTCCTGGTGGCTCAACTCTAGCACTTGGTCTTGGTTCCTTCTTTGTATCCTCCTTGCATAATCCTCAAGTAGGAGTCAATTTTGTCCCTCCTATGGTGATAACAGGTCCCAATTATGTAAGTGTTGTGCGCTGTGCTAGTCTCTGGCTTTCAAGAAGCCTCCCCAGGATAGTTTGCCTAGATATTCTGGTGGTCCTCTCTTCTTTTGTGACTCTGTGAGGAATGGTAGCTTGAGGGTCCTGGAAGTATCTCAGGTAGTGGCTTGCTTGTTGACATCTCAAGGGCTTATTCTCCACTGTTGCTTTCTGATAGTCTGGTGCCGAGATTCTATTAGTTTGAGGCCCTGTTTATCAGAGTTCATGCAGGCTTATGCCTCCTATGGTACATCCCTCCCTGAGAACCTGCTGAGGATGTTGGCTGTCTTCTTGTTCAGTCTTGGGTTGAATGAAGGAGCTTACTATTGGTTCTTTTTGGTTCACTTGATTTACTTTATCATTATTACCTCTGACACCCTTTAACATTTTTGGTAGGGCATTTGTGGAAGAGCTGGGCTCTTTTCAAGTCATTCATGTCACCATCTAAATCAAAAGTAATTTTTTTTAAATTGAGGAAATTAGTTTATCTAGTAAGAAAAAATATCTTTTACATTCATTTATTCACTTTCAGAAAGTTTAATTCATGAACCAGCTTCCATGCTCATAACTTATATAAAATGATTTTTATCTTGGGGTCAGTTCCACCCACCCAATCACACTCTAATTCTTTTTGCCTCTATCAAAAACTGCCTTTGGGAAGGCTTAGAATATACCTCAAATATGACTTGTATCTACATCTTTTCATTTAAGGGTAAACAAATTCCTACATTCTGGGGGTATATAAAAGCTCACAATTCACATTGGGGTCCAAAGGACTGTTGAAGATAAATTCATCAATTGAATACAGAAATATTCCTGGATCAGTCCTTTATAGAAAGATTTATTAAATGCAACTTATATTCAAGGCACTGTGGTAGACTTTGGGGACCCAAAGGCCAAAGAAAAACAATCCTTTTATGACATAATAGTAATGAAATCTAAATATTAGAACTCAGAGAAAGATAGACATTTTTAAGAATTGACAACTGAGATATTTTTGGAAAATTTAGATGCCAAGACTGTATTAAAAGTAAAATGTCAGTTTTTAAGAAAAAAATTCTTTCAGAGAAAACATTCTACTTGGGTGTGGTTGCTCATGATGCTTTCACTTAATTAAATGCAAACCTAATCTCAGCGTTGCTGTGGCACTTGAAGAATTCTGTTGTCTTTTTTATGCTAAGAAAAAATAGCTGGGAAGTTGACTTCAATAAACCATTCTAATCCTAGACTTTAGCATTTCTTAATGTTTGTAATTTTAGCATCTAATTAGCATAAAATTGAGATTCTTATAAAAATATTCAATCTCCCACACCGAATACAGATAGTATTTATTATCACAACATTGATGGCAAAAATGAAAGCTATCTATCTATTTAGCCATCTAATATATATTCTATATGTACACTCTTTACAATGTAGAGAGTTTTAAGTGTTTGGGAAAGCTTGACTTTTGCCTTATTTGTGGCTTAGAAAGAGGTTTTGAAGTAGAATTTAATATTAATTGAGAACATTCAACAAACATCAATTGAGCAACCAACAAATTATAGACGTAAGCACTACTTCACGTAAGTAGTCACTTCACTACTGTTGTAGTGATGATTGAATAAGATGATCTTAAGTAAAATATTTTACAAACCTCAAGGTACTATATAAATGCAAACTGTCTCCACTGTTAGATTGTGAGCTTCTTGAAGGCAAGGGCTATTTTAGCCTTTCTTCATTATCCCCAGTGCTTATCATAGTGCTTGGCATATAGTAAATGCCCCCCAAATTCTTGTTGAGATGAAAATCATTTGTTGACTTGACTGGGGATACAAATACAAAGGACCCTCAACTGCCCTCAAGGAATTGACATTCCACTAGAACAAGATACGATACAAGTAGGAAACATGAGAGGAAAACTGCAGAGCTGAGAAAAGATAGGAAGGTACGTATGTGACTGTCTTGCTTTGGGGATGAAGTTAAAGCTGAGTACATGGTTAAGCAATTTTAAGTCAAGGGTCTTTGATTGGGAGTTAAGATTTTTCAGACTTGAGAAGTCAGGAGAGAGATATTTCAGCAGCAACATCCATATGAGATCTTATAGAAATTGGCTCTGCAATAGAGAAGAAAGGGAAGATTTGGAATCTAATGCAGGGGAGAAAGTAATTTTTTCAAGATGTTGAAACACACTGATTGTGTCTCTTGTGGTAAGAAGAGGATGTACACTAGGAAAAAAAAAGAACTGCCTATGAAAATTAAAAAAAAAAAAGAACTGAGCAACAACAAAAAAAGCTCTCCAACAGCAAACATTGCTGCTCTGGTACAACAAGGAAATCTCCAAGTACTTCAGCCTTAGGATATGCATGTTTTTACAGTACTGTATTATATTGTTTCATTCCACCAATCTCTTCCATTCATTTAAAACTGCTCACAAACATTTAATTCATGTGCTTTAATTCAAAACACATGGCTCTTGGAAATCACACACAGTTTTACTCTCTCATTGTTTCAGGTATTTACTGTTCATGGACATGGCAGTTCCACATGTCACCTTTGACTCTCAGTACCGAAGCATGTTGTGCTTCTGAAGTGACAGTATTGAAATTCTCTGTTTCTTAGCCAACAGTGGAGTCATGTCAGCCTTAGCAAACACCTGGCTCCTTTAGCCATGGAATCCATAGTGCTTAAAGTAGTGAACCCTGGAGACAAAGTTCTTCCAAGGTAGAGTCCTAATTTTCTTTCACTGAGGTTGGTTGGTTGACAAAATTTTACTGAAACAAACATCTATCTTCTTCTAAATAAGAAAGCTCACCTTTGAAAAGTATTTTTTCCTAGATACTCCCTGTTTTTTGCTTGATCAATGGTGGTAAAAACTATCTATTCACTCAAACTTGCCACCACTAAAGTCACACATATTCCACCTTTTCTACCATGTAAGCAATACCAAAGAGTAGGCATCATTACTTCAGAATGTCACCAATGTGATCACTTACAGAACTATAGACTTTTGGAGTCCAAGGGGACCTACCTCAACCACTTCTGAAGCATGAATCTCTTTACTGCAATCTTGCCAGGTTATTTGGACTTAGCTTGATGATCTCTGATAATAGGGAGCATACTCTGGTGTGAGGCAGCCCATTCTGTTTCTTGAGTATATAGTCTGCCTGCTTGACACTTGCAGTTCTAGTTCTGCCATCATGGAACCAAGCAGAACAAATATCAGCCCTATTTTGTCTTCACTATGTTTAGCACCCCTAGTTCCTTCATGGCAGAGCTTTGAGTTCCCTTACAATGCTGGTAGCCTATAGAGGGATGATTAACTAAGTTGCCAACAGTTAGGTTTATAGAATTAACAGAATGCTGTTAGATCAGCCTTGGGTCCTCAAAAGTTTGACAGTCTATCCTACAGCTAACCCCTATAGCTAACTACAGAACCACTCTTCATAGGTTATTTACCTATAATATTCCTAACACATAAATCTAATCATATCACTCCTATACTCCACAAACTCCACTGGCTCCCCTTTGCCTTTAGAATCAATGTTTGATCCTACATTTAGCTGTAAGCCCTTAACAATCTGCCTTCAATCTTCTTTCCAGTATTATTATGTATTAGGCTTTTTCCAATGTATGATGGTTCAATCAATCAATTTGCAAGGAATGAATTCTGGTGTTACTTCTGCCCTTAGTATCTCTTGTTTCCATCAAAACTTTCATTAAAAATAAAATGTCAGTTTTTAAGGATAAAAATTATTTCATGCTCAGTGGCCACATCCTCGTAAACCATTTTGGCAGATGGGCTAAACCAGGTTGAGGGTAACTAAAGGATTTCAAGCTCAATAGTGAGTGTACTGGCAAGCAAAATAGATTTTTTTTTGCTGTTTTTCTGCATTGAGTTTTAGCTAAATAAAGTGCCTTTGAGCCTCACCTTTGATTGTATCAAGAGTCTTTGATTGAAAACAGTATACATTGTATTGCCATTAGTAGGCCTAAGGGAGTTTGAAGATCTTTCCTGCCCTTAATAGGCCAAATGTATTCACATGGGAGCCCATGGTGGGAGGAGCTTGCAGAAAGGGTGGAACAGAAAGGAGCAGATAAAAGCAAGAGCAGAGCTAGGAGCAGGCAGAACTGAAAGAGAGAACGCTTGTGATGTTGGCACACTGTCTGTTGATGTGTTACTTTCTCAGACAAAAATCCTGTCTGTTGTTCTGCGTTGATTTCTCAGACAGAAAATGAATTGAGATGATAGTGCTGATAAGTGTATAAATATTGTTGTAGTCCTGTTAACCTTTGTTTTCCTAGAAACAAAAACTTCGAAGAGCTTGGAGTGGAAGAGTATGAATCCAGGCAAGAGTTGGGAATGGTCAGCCTGTGGAGGAGGAGTCCTGGGGTTTGGAAGTAGGTCTTGAGTGAAGATGAAAGAAGAATTTATTTGGATACTCTGTATTGACTGATGAAATTGTAACTTACTGTAACATTGGGGAGGATAGTGTTTGAGCTTTCTCCTACTCCTTAAGGATGATTGATTTAAGGATGATTGGAAGTCAGCCTTGAGTCAAGATGAAAGAGGAATTTGCTTGGACACTCTGTACTGACTGAGGAGATTGTGACTTACTGTGACCTAGAGGTGGAGGGTGTTTGTATTTTCTGCTATCCCTTAAAGATGCCTATAAGATATACCGAATGATATGTTTTGTTTTTAGACTATGTGGCCACCTTAGTAATAAGTTGTTACGTTATGTTGTTGTGAATGTTATGCTTTAGTTTCTTGAATGTTATGCTTTAGTTTATTGTGGAATAAACAGAGTTCATTATACTATGTGATTAGACCCTTTAAGTTATTCACAGCAACAGTCCTCAGGGGAGCTGCTATGATTGGCTTTACAGTAAGTGAAGATTTACCCTAGTGGAATAGTTAGATGAGAGCAGTTTGTTCCAACAATCATGAAGACAGCTGAAGCAGATCCTGTGGAGAGCTGAGAGCTTGGTTAGACATCAAAGACACCAAGGTCATCCACTGCATCCTAGACCATCACCAGTTGTCTTGACTTTTGTTTTACCACTGGACTTTCATGACTCTGCAAGAGAGAGTGAAGCCTATGATTTTGTCTAGATTTTGCCTTACTTAAATCCAATTTATTTGTAAATCAGAACTGTGAAGCTGACATAAGTTTTGCAATCAAAGCTAATTTGGTCAACAAGTTTGTATGCCTACAAAAACAGTCATTATGGTGTTTTCTGCCCATGAATTCCAGGAGAAATGCCAGGAGCACAACAAAGATCTTTAAATAGCATTTATAGATATGACCAAGACCTTTGATACTATTAGTCATGAGTATCTGTGGAAAATTATGGCAAAATTTGGTTACCCAGAGAAGTTAATCAGTATTGTATGTCAATTTCATGATGACATGCATGGGTTCTGGATATTGGACACTGCTCTCATGCTTTCCCAGTCCCCAACGGTGTGAAGTGAGGCCCTTTTTGGCATGTTTTCAGTGATGTTGTCAAATGTCTTCAAGAGGACAAAAAAGACCTCAATGTGGGCTACTGCAACTGAAGGTAAATTATTTAACTTGAAAATATACAAGTTAAGACAAAAGCAGAAGGAGAGTTGGTGTATGATTTTTTGTTCACTGATGATTGTACATTCAATGAAGCTTCTGAGGCTGAGAACCAGCAAAGCATGGATCAGTTATCTGCTGCTTTTCTGATTTTGGCCTAACAATGAACACCAAGAAAACTTAGGTTCTCCACCAGCCAGCACCACACCATCCATGCATGGAACATTGAGTTATAGGAAATAGAGAAATATTGAATGCTGTAGATTAGTTCACTTACCTTGGCAGAATACTTTTTGGGGATGTCCACATAGATGAGGAGGTTGATGCATACATTGTCAGAGCTAACTTGGCTTTGGGGATCCTCAAAAGGAAAGTGTGGGAGAGATGAGGTATTAGAATGCCTACCAAACTGAAGGTCTACAGGGCACTTGTGCTGACATTATTGTTATATTCCTGTGAAATCTGTACAGTATACCAGCACCATGCCAGGAATTAAATTGCTTCTATTTTAATTGTCTTAGGAAGATTTTTGAAGATCACTTGGCAGGATAAGGTCCTGGACTTTGAGGTTCTTTCTAGAGCTAAACTGCTGAGCATTCAAGCCCTACTGAAAAGAACAAAACTCCAAGGGGCTGGTCACATTGTTTGAATGTCAAATGTATGTTTGCCTAAAAGACCATTTTTACAAAACCACATGAGGTAAGTGCTCACACAGAGGTTAGAAGAAACAATAGTTATCAGCTCTTAAACCTCCCCCCTCCCTACAAAATTCACCAATTACTTTTAACCACCACTTGACTGGTATACTGCTGAAATGATCAGTTCTGAATTGGATTGCTCTGTTATGCATAGACTCAGAAGCAAGGATGATACTTTCAGCCAATCACAAGATATTTCCCATAGTTACAATTTGCTTATGTCCAATGACTTAAAGGTCCTATTATCCTTTCAAACAGAATACTGGTTTATTCACATTTAATTAATTTTTGATTGATTGACTTGAGATGTTACTGTGGGTACATTAATCAGAGTAACAATTTCTTCTTTTTCTTTCATGTTAGACTGGCTGAAGAGTAAGGATATGAGAAAATAATTCTAAAAGCAACTCCAGTGATCATCTCACACAAAGGAATTTGCTCTGTATATCCTGTAGCCTTTTACACTGGTTTATCATTATTTCTAGGGATCACACATCAAGGTGTATAGAGCCCATTTCCATGACTTGTTTCTATATGTTTATGTTTAGACTTCCATGCTGAATAATAAGTTATTCAGGGGTTATATGGCAATAAAATATATGTGCATCTACACACACATGTGTACATATATACACATATATGTATATGTACACACATATGTGTATATACATATGGCCATATGGAATAACAAATTATTCAGCATGGAGGTGATACAGCTCTCAAAGAAAACATAGCTACTATGCTGTCAATTTAAAATATTATTTATTGCTTTAAATTCTTTTTCAAAAATTCGAGTTCCACATTCTCTTCCTCGCTCCTACTCCTTGTATCAGCAAGCACCCTAGCATACCCAGGATGGCTGCTAGCACAGGTTCTGTGATCTGCTTTTCTAAAGGAAAGCAACTCAAAATGGGTTAACAATCTTACTTTAATCAATCACATGTATATCATTTACCTAGTTCAGGAGAAAAAGTCAGCACCCTGAACTTCAGAGAATGCAAACAAAAGTTACAAACACAAGTTACAAACAAACAGAAAAACTGATCAGCAGACGGCTTCCAGCACCTGACCATTACATCAGTTACCTATTCAGTTACCAGAGAGGGAAGCACCAACATCTGGGTTTTTCACAGCTGGGGGGCTCAACGGCTGCCCAGAGTCTCTTCTGGCCAAATCACACAACTCTTCTCAAAGTGAGCCCCAAACCAAAACCTCACATCAGGGCGTATATATAGCATTCTCCTGGCTTGGAGAATGTCACAGCCCTCTTGAGCCACTGCCCAATCACGCATGGGCATTCCTGAAAAACAAGCCTCCCACCACAGGTTCCACATGACCACATCCAGCCTATTAGGGCACAGAGTATATTTTCAAATAGAGGAAGGTTCTCAGAGTCACATAGCCACTTTAGCAAAGGGCCTAGAGGCAGGGAAGATCTTCAGATTTCCATAACACCCCTCTTCCATGCATTCATTGAGAAGGCAAAAAATATGATATTAATTATACATATGAAATCATGTAAAACATATTTCCATATTAGCCATATCTCTCTCTCTCTTTCTTTGTCTCTCTGTCTCTGTCTCTCCCTTTCTCTCTCTCTCTTTCTCTCTCTCTCTCTCTCTCACACACACACACACACACACACACACACACACACACGCACCCCACAAAGAAACAAAAAAATAAAGTGAGGAAACTATAGTTTAGTTTGTACTCAGAGTTCATCAGTTCTTTCTCTGGAGGTGGATAACACTTTTCATAATAAATCCCATTGAATTATCTTGGATCATTGTATTGCTAAGATGACCTAAGTTATTCATAGTTGATCACACAATGTTGCTGTTTCTGTGTAAGATGTTCTCCTCATTCTGTTCTCTTTACTTTGCATGAGTTCATGTAAGTCTTTCCAAGTTTTTCTGAAATGCTACTGCTTGTCATTTCTTATAGCACAATAGTACTCTATCACAATCATATGCCACAGCTTCTACCCTTTTTTTTAACTTCAGCTGAAATATAATCAATTTTGCTCAATTTTCTTATTTAACTCTATGTGTGTGTCTTTCTGTGCAAGTGTGTCTCCTAAACAACATATTGTTGGATTCCAGTTTCTAATCCATTTTTCTATCTACTTCCATTTTATGGGTGAGTTTGTCCCATTCGCATTCACTATTATGATTACTTATATTTTCATCCATCCTATTTTCTCCTGTTCATCCTTTTCTCTCTCCTTCCATACTGTCCCTCTTCAAGAGTCTATTTTTATTCTGAATACTGCCTCCCTTAATTCAGCCCCCCTTTTATCATCTCCCTCTCTCTTATCCCTTCATATTTCCTCCTATTCCTATTGTGTTCCTCCTATTTCCCTGTTCAATTGGATATATATAATATATGTACATATATATGTATATATAACACATATATGCATACACACATATATTCTTTTTTTGAACCAGTTCTGAATACAGTAAAGTTCAAGCATTGCCCTTCCCACATTTCCTCCTCTCCTGTAAAAGCTATTCTTTGAACATTTCTTAATGTGAGATACTTTTCCTCATTTTATCTCTCCCTTCCCTATTTTCCCAGGGCATTCCTCTTTCTAATCACTTCAAGTTTTTGAGATCATCCCAACATAATTTACTAACAACTATGTCTTCTGTCCATATTGATTGCTTTTAATTGCCCTAATGATGAAGTTCTTATGATTTATGAATATTAACTTACCACATGGGAATGAAAACAGTTAAAACTTATTGAGTCTCATGATTTTTCTTTCATGTAAGCATTTATATTTCTCTCTCTTTTTTAATGTCATTGCTTATTTTAGCTGTAGTATTTGTTTTTAAATCAGGAATGCTTGAAGTCTTCTATTTCATGAAATATCAATTTTTTTCCCTGGAAAGATTATACTCAGTTTTGTTGGTGGGTGATTCTTGTAATCCTAGTTCATTTGCTAGGACATTGCCAATCTTATACTCCTTTCATATAGAAGCTGCTAAATTTTGTATTACACTGATTGTGGCTCCATAGTCTTTGAGTGGTTTCTTTTCTGCCTGCTTAAACTATTTTTTCGTTGACCTGGAAACTCCAGAATTTGGGTGTAATATTCTTGGGAGTTTTCATTTTGGGATCTCTTTCAAGAGGTGATCAGTGGATTCTTGGATCTAATAAATTGGGGGCAATTTTCCTTGGCAGTTTCTTGAAATACATTGTCTAGTTTCTTTTTGTGATTGTAGCTTTTATGTTGGCCAATAATTCCTAGCTTTCATGTTGGCCAATTATTCCTAAATTATCTTTCCTCAATCCATTTTCCAGGTCAGTAGCTTTTCTGATGAGATATTTCACATTTTTATTCTTTTGACTTTGTTTTATTTTTTCTTCATGACTCATGAAGTAAATCATTAGCTTTCAGTTGACCAATTCTAATTTTTAAGATAATATTCTCTTCAGTAAGTTTTTGTAGCTTTTTTCCATTCGACTAATTCTGCTTTTGAAGGAGTTCTTTTCTTCAACAAATTTTTGTATCTCTTTTACCATTAGGCCAATTCTGTTTTTTTTTGTGTTATTTTCTACAGCAGTTTTTGTTTCTCCTTTATCAACTGTTTCTTCTCTCTTCATAATTTTCTTGCATCATTCTCACTTCACAATTTTTCCTCTATCACTCTCATTTTTTTCCTTTAGCTTTTTTCAAGAATTCTTGTTGAGCTTGTGCCCAAATTAGCATTTTTCTTTGAGACTGGTTGTAGCTACTTTATATCATTTATATCATTATATCATTATATCATCATTCTTACAAGTTTGCATCTTATTCTTCTCTGCCACTGTATTAACTTTGTATGGTCATTTTTTTTTTGTTCTTTTTTCCAGCCTGTATCTTGAATTTGAACCTTATATTCATGTTGGTCTCTCCTTACTTTGTGGCAGGGAGGCACTGTCCCATGCTTCAGACTTTTTCATGCTAATGTTTTCAGAGCTAGTTTTGAGGCTCTTCAAATTTTTGGTGCTTAGAAGATTGTATAATCTGGGGTAAGGTGTGATTACTTCCCTCTTGTTCTGTGATCTGGTGTACATCCAGGAAGGACCCCTGTTCTTTTGCAGCGACAAGTGCTAGCCCTTCTCTTGGCCCTGGAACTGTGACCAGGTTCCATAGTCTCCTGTGACTGCAAGAGCTAGTGCTCCATCCACTCTAGAACTGCAACCCAGAAATGTTTATGGAGTTGCCAATCAGCACCAACTGCTTCCAGTGTGAACAAAATGTCCCCATAACCTCTTTCTCACTATTGTTCTGATTCCCCTTTACCATTTCTGAGTTGAGAACTGATGAAGCTGCAGCAGCAGCTGCTGCTACTATTTTTTTTTCTTTACCACTGCTATCAAGTCCCACCATGGTGCTGACAGTTATACTGGAGTCTCACAGACTTCTCTTGATAACTTCCTATGTTGTCTTAGGCTGGAAAAAAATGTCTTGCCCTGACCTTTTGTTGGCTTTGCCGTTCTAAAATTGGATTTGAGGTGTTATTTTAAAGTTGTTTGAAGGGGGATGTTGGGAGAGTTCAGCTTGATCTGTACTTTTCTCCTATGTTTGGTCTGCCCCCTCCTCAAGATTTAATCTATAGAAAGTTCCTCATTCCTAGAAGGCAAGCTGATGATTTCCCTGTGAATTATTAGATGAGAGTAAGAAATAAATGACTACTTCTGTAAACAGAAGAAAAATAGAAAAATCCTAACTCCTAGAGTTTTTGGATAGATATAAAAGTTGCGCTTCCCCCTTTTCTAAAAAGTTACTTTTATTTATGTGTATCAATATGCTTATTGTCCATTCTGCCAACAATTGTTTGTGTAGCAGGCTATACTGGTATCCTGTTAGGTCATCATCACAGGATGGCAAGTTTAGCTCTCCCTTAGAAGCATTAACAAGAAGACTCACAGGGCACCTGCTTCCTAAACTAGAGTCAAACCATACAATAAATGAGTGTTTGACCAGGCAATGTGTGTGTCTAGTACTTCTAAATCTTAGCAATTATAGGAGATAACCATGCAAAGCACATCACAAGGGCAAAACTGGACTTACCTTGCCTCAACTCCAAGCTCCTTAGTGTGGACAACATATCCATCCTTAGTTTTTAAGTGTTATTGTTGCTCAGTCTTTTTAGTTATGGGGATTAAAATAGTCCAACCTACAATAAAAGAGAGGAGACCTCTGAGCCAATGGCACTTTATTAAACAGTCCATGCCCCCCTCTGATGAAATGGACCTTAGATCTTCTACGTGATAGGGGATGCCCCCTTTTTCCAGTGCTTTGTTTTAATAAGGTTTGATACCCAAATATGCAAAAAAGGTGTGGTGAAATGCAAATCTCATTGGTTGATAGACCTTATTCTTGAGGACCAAAAAAAGACATATCAATAAGTTGGTCACAGGTTGGGTGAAGCATAGGGCATCTCCACTGACTAAGTGGTCATAAGATGGTTACTTGGTCATGTTGGACAAGAGAGAGATCTGAAGATACAAAGATAAATTGGGGAACTTTCCAAAACATCAAGGTATACCACTTATACTGAGTTTGGACATGGAATTTGAGCAAAATAGGGTGGAGATATCTTTGTCACTATTCTCATGGTTTATGCAAATGAGGCTCTTCACTTGTAAAACAAGTAGTGAGTACTGCATTAAAGTTTGAGGTCCACCACAAGAACTTATCTATCCCTATATGATTTTTGTAGAATATCAAACTGATTAATGCTGATTGGAGTAGAGTAGGGGTCCAAATGAATTATTTCTCACATTCTCCTTCTTCAGTCCACAAAAAGACTCCCACCTTTCTTTGGATCATTGCAATCTAAATGCATGGAGGGCAGTCTTCCATGGGTGGTACAAAACCAAAAGGGAATGGTCCCCTTACTGAGGTACAAAGGTGACATTAGAGAAGAGGGAAAATGGCTACAACTTATATCACACTGATTATATTATATTTGATAAAACTCTGACTCATAATATACTAACTATGCAATAAATGTCATAGGTGACTTTCTCACTAACAAGAACCACAAGGGACATGTACCTCCTAAGTAAAACATGCCCTATAGGATATGTAAATTGAGGAATCAGAGGGCATTTCTTCAAGCATAGCAGCACAACTGTTTTCTGCCCTAAATACAGATTCTGGAAATCTTTTGATTCAAGCAATTTTGACAGAGTCACCCCATTATGGTGAGGAGAAGCAATATCCTTGCAGACAACACAAACAGATCTAGACAGCTATAGTATAAGGAAAAGGTTGAGTTCAATAAACAAAGGAATTATTAGTTATTGCTGTCAGTTGTGGAGCAAAAGCTAAAGTAGGAGATTGAAAAGGAGGATTGGTGGTTCCAGTCACAGCAGTCTAGTAACAAGTGGATTAGCAATCATTTGTGGAGAGGATAATGATGAATGTGATGTGCTTTCCAGAAGAGAGAACAAGAGCGTGAGAGCATGTTGATGGTGGAAGAACAGATTTAATGCTTCTCATGAAGATTTCATGATGCTCTGCAAAAATCACAACTGTGTGGGCTCCAAGGTGCATGCCCTTAAGGTAACAGTTTTTTTTTTTTAGGTGACATGCAGCACAGCAGAGGTGAGTTATAGGGCAATTATCATTGAATCAGCATATAGGGCTATATAGCTTCCTTAAAGTGGTCTTTAAAAAGTTTCCACAACTATCACAACACAGAGTCCCATAGTGATAGCCTATAGCAAATCCACCATAAATTATACAAAGAAAAGTCAACTGTAACGGAACAACTTACTTCATCCCATCTCATACAGTTGTCTAGTCTCTGAAACATCCTCTGATACAGTCCTATAGTCCTCTGAAGATCTCTCCTCCTATGAATACTGGAATAAATGGGGCTTCAGAGGAATTTCTAGAATCTATGGATTTGCTTCTCCAGTTCAGATCAATTCTCTGTGACAAATCTCTGACAAAATAGATCTATATTGTCATATAATGCAATTTGTCAAATAATGCAATTCTAGTTTGCTAGGATAATAACCAGGTCAGGTAGTGAGAGCCATCTCAAACCCTAAGAAAACTAATAAGAACATCACTAGAACAGAGAATTTATATTTTTAGGTTGACAAATTCAAATAAAAATGTAAAAAAATTAACATTTAGAACCCAAATTTTATATGTAATTATCTAATCCTGTTGCAACTATTTATTAAAACCAACTGAAAAATTTTCACTGTAGCTCTTTCCTTTAAGCTCGTCCTCCTCTTCCTCCTCCATATTTCCTCTCTTAGAAGTATGAGATTTTGCTAGGGAATTATCAACAGAACACCCCTCCCTTTTTCAATAAGATTATGACTCCTGATATGCAACTGAATTCATTTAAAAGTTGCCAAAATACTTGCAATTATAGCAAAAAGTTCTGGGATGGTATGTGTAAATATAGACAATTTAAAGACAGTGCAGATCAACTAGATTACTCATAATAAAGCATGTTTACTTTTCAAAACATGATCAACATCAAAGTGGTAATAATAAACCAAACCAAACTGTCTTTTCCCACTTTGGTAACTCAAGATATTCTACCATCCTTTTCTTCAAGCCCAAACTGAAAATGTTTCTGTTTTAGGCTTAATAATAGAACAAAAGTTTGACCCCATAAACTTTTCCACCAATACTCAATTATTCTCACATTAATTTTAGGAAGGACTAAAAATTTAGGTTAAGTAGCTCAAATCTTATATCTGTATCTTATTATAATAACTCAGATGTGCTCCAGTATTAACCTATGAAGTAAGGATTTAATATTGCATTTATACTGTTAGCCTGCAATGATTATAGAAATTTGCCATAGAAAGGAAATAGTAATATTAGACAGGAAGGGAAAAATGCTCCCCTAACTTTATATCAGTTCCAGGTTAGAGTCACATAGCAAATTATATTGAGCATGGCTTAAATGGTGGGATATTTCCTGTTGGAGAGAAAATGTAGTACAGGGAAATTGAGTCAGAGTAATCCTATCTTAGGCCATGTCAAGAATAATGTTCCCCCATGAGGATTCCATGTCAGGGATGTCAACTTCTTAGGGTTACTGGCATAATGGTTCAATGGTCTGCTAGGATTCCTTAATGATCATACCTGGAATCAGATTCAGAATAATATCAATTACAGTGCCATGAGGTCTAACAGCAAGCTCCATTAATCATACCTTCATAACTTTTTATGAATTCAGTTTTTAAGAATCACATAATCTTCATGTAGATGAAAAAAGTCCAAGGTCTATAATTTTATATTTCTAAAGCAAGTCACATTCTTAGGTCAGCTCTGAAGGGGTTTCTTCCTTTCAGATCTGTGTCTCAGGTACTAAGATTTAACACAAATTTCAATATAAAATAATGCTATAAAAGAATTCTTCTGAAACTTGAGAGTGTTTCAATTGTTGTATCATGAGTGCCTGAATTGGAAAATGAGTCTGCATTCCTCTTAATACTATTAGATAGATGTTTCAAACAACTTTTGCATGTAAAATTCTTAATTTAATTTTGAAAATTGTGTCACATTTTCTCCAAGTGACATTTCCCACTAATCATATTCTCATAATGAAAGAATGTTGTGGGATGATCTCTTACAAACTAAATAACCTACCAATTGTAAGACTTTATAGTCTCCATTGTTGGTGATTAAAATGACTATTCAAAATGATCCCTCATTATACTGGCATGTATAACTTAATCAAAAATTACCAATAGGGTTCACCTCCATATATACTTGACCTTTTCGATGGAATTAGCTGTGTGAGGAAAAAGGCAGGGACATAGCAGGATTAGTTCTGTTTGATTTAAGGCATGAGTCACAGGAAGCCCATTGTATTGAGGGTACAATTACAGCCAGTCTTAGAATTAACCAGATGGTAAAGTTTCTTATTTACCAAGATGACAATAGGTTAAGAGAATCTTACCTTCACTTTAACAAATTCATCCTCCCGACGCTCCTAGGACAGACATCCACCTGTGGCAATCCTTGGACTGCAGGGCTGCATGAACCAGCAACCTTCTAAAGAGTCAGACATGTTTACCTTGATTAAAGATTTAAAAAGCAAATTGAAGTCCCAAGAGACTCTTCCCCCAGCAGCAAAATTTCACTAATTACAAGCTCATGGCTACATAATTATTATTTTTCTCATATACATACATACATATATATACATACATAAATATATATACCTCATAATTTCATCTAGAATTTTCCAACTATTCACAAATTTCATCTTTTCACAATTATCATTCACAAATGATCGTTTCCCCCTTAGTCTGCAGATGAAGCACCAAAGAGAAGATTAGGACATTTCTAGAATATAATGAGATGGGAATGAAATGAGATCCCCCAGCAGAGTCCATGTAGGCAAGTGGGCCATACCTGGGCACAATTTCAATGGTGAAAACTATGGTATCAAAGGGAACTGTGGCTTTAGAACCAGGGAATATTTCAACTTTGGGCAAGGACTCACTTGGGCACAATAATAATCTTTTTCTATAAGTGCTCAGAAAGGGGTGCAAGCTAGCAGATGACCACCAGTGGCTATGAATTGAAAGACAAACTGATTAAAAGTTCTACAAGTTAAGTAAGTGACTGTCATGCAAATTGACATTGGGCTGGTGTCTGGAGTAACTGACTCTTACTTGATTGAATCTATTATCCCTTGTGTGCTACAATGACACCCCTTATGAACTAAAAAAGTATACCTGGTGATAGAAACTCTGGGAAGGAATGTTTTACTTTCCTTAGTCATCTAGACCTAAGAGACCCATTTAACCTTGTATTGCTGTTTCCAATTCTTCACCACAAGTTCATACATAATGAATTGTTGGTTTAAAATAATAGCATTAAAAGATGCAATTATATGAGTTTCCAAATGATCCCAAAAGACACCCACTTAGTATTCAAAAATTTCATTTCTCCACTTTGGGTGGGAGAGGCCTTAGTTTCTCAAATGGCAGTGCTACAGAGTTTCATAATACCCTGTCAGCAGGGCTCATCTCAAGATCTCCTAAGAGAATTTTACCATGTTTTTCTCCCAACAGTAAGTATTCTACTTTTATTATTATTTTCTAGTTTTTTATACAAAATATACTCCAATACTCATGTAACAGATATATTTATGATGCAACAGTGTTCATATTGGAAAGAGGAAGAAACTTGCTTTAACAGCTTTTTAGACTTTTTGTATTGAAAAGATCACCAATCAGGTGATAATAATTTAGTTAAGTACCTTTCAAACTTATTAATTCATAGATGGCTATTTATCTTATTATTCCTGGAATTTTCATGCTGATCATGGTCGTTTATGTAGTGTCTACTATGTGTTATCTTTTTCTATGTCTTGAAAGTTGCTTAAGCCTGTCTTTAGTAATACTTTAAAATATTTAGTTTATAATTTCTCAATTTTGTTAAAATTCCATGCCAATTAGGAAAAATACCTATAAATGGGATGGCATTTTGTTCAATTATATTCCTACAAGGTCTGAACACTATAGTGCTGACCCTTTACACAAGTCAGGCACTATATTAAACTCTTTACAACTATGTGTTTCTCCTCATCAACCCTGGGTGATAGGTATAAATATTTATTATTCCCTTTCTACATACAAGGACTGATTAGATTCTCTAATTTCCTACCATTAAAATATTTTAACCCAATCAATTTTGATTTATAATGACTAGTGGCAATAAACAAACAACATTTTGCACAAGGTTGCATTATTTCTAGTTAGCATATATTAAAAAAAAAATCATGATGACACTCCCAATTTCCTATTACTGTTTTTTATTTCTTTGAATTACCCAAAGACACAAATCAATTCCTTTAAATTTTCTTTCTTTTTTTTTTTGCTTTTTTTTTGGAGGGCAATTGGGGTTAAGTGACTTGCCCAAATTCACATGTCTAGTAAGTGTGTCAAGCGTCTGAGGCCACATTTGAACTCAGGTCCTCCTGACTCCAGGGCTGGCACTCTATTCACTGTGCCACCTAGCTGCCCCTTCTTTAAATTTTCTAAGGTACTAATCCTTTAGTATAACTATTGAAAGCAGAGCAATCAAGGAAAGAATCCTTTCCCTGTCAATCAGTTAATATATTTTTTTTAATTTCTACTTGTTTGATCAGGGAAAAGAGATGTGTAGCAACTATCAAAGAGGCATAACTTTAAAAAAAAATTCCTAAATCTTTTCTTTTTCTGTGGGAGTAAGACTCTCTCTGAAATCTCCTTTTCAAAACTCCAACAAAAACCTTTACTGTACATCCCTGAATTTATGCTGTGTCAGTGGCAAGTAGACTCCAACTTTCTTTATCTTTCTGCTCCTCCTTAACTTTTCTTATTTCCTTATGTAACACAATTCTTTCTTCTCCTTCCTTAATTCCTCTAGTAAATCTCTTTTAGGTTCTTTAGTGATTACAAATGCACATTTCATACCAATTTCTTTAAGGGATTTTGGTAGATTAGAATTAGTTACAATTCCATAGGGTTTTTGTTTTGTTTTGTTTTTTCTTTTGTTGTTGTTGTAAGTGATAGGCAAATGCTCTCAAAAAACCAGTCACTCAGCACAAGTTCATTACCTTACTGTGTTACAGATTTCTGTAAGCAGTATGACTTTGGAGAAGAAAGCTTCTAACTCCTCAAACCTTAATGTTTTTATGCTAGAAAAGAATTCATCCAACTATTTTGGCAACGCCCAAGGGGATTGGCTAAATTCCAATTATGGCACAGGAATGACACAGATTCTTACCTTAAGGAGTCTCTACTACCCCTCTCACTACAATAAATTATTATTACTCTCTTCTTCATTATTTACTGAATGAAACGCTGAAGAGTTTTCTCAAAGGTAACTTCCATTTTGATGCTTGTTGATTCTGAATGATCCTGATTCCTAAGTTCCTCCTCTACTTCTTCTTCTTCTTCTTCTTCTTCTTCTTCTTCTTCTTCTTCTTCTTCTTCTTCTTCTTCTTCTTCTTCTTCTTCTTCCTCTTCTTCTTCTTTTCCTTCTCCTTCTCCTCCTCCTCCTTCTCCTCCTCCTTCTTCTTCTTCTCCTTCTTTTTTTTTACAAAGTTTTGATAGTTTCTAAAACTGTAGATTTCTATGTTAAGAATTTTATGTTTGCCTCTCATCAAAAGAGGAGCTAATTTACTAATGGTTATAAATTAACAGAAATTGTTATTACACTAATTTAACTTTGAATTTACCTAAATGAATTTATAATTCAATAATTTGAGTTTCAACTTTCATAAAGGCTAGTAACTGCCAAGATTTCAAATTTCAGGGCCCAATATTATCAATCTACTCATGCTTTAATATATATTTGATGATTTGAATTAGAAAGATTCTTTTATTTGAAGTATAATAATTTTTATTTAAAGTTTCTATTTTTATTAAGACAGTTTTGATTACATATAATTGACAGGAATTGCTCTACTTAAAATTATCTGATGGAGAGTATACTTTTTTGAAGGACTCAGGGTATAACTTTTCTCCTCTTTCCCTCCAAAGCACTCAAAATTTAAGTCCATTTGGTATTTTTCCTTAACCTAATCTATTGTAAGGTATCAGTAGAGATTCCAAATCACTTTTTTTTTTATGACTGTAAGCTTCCAACTGATAAGAATTTATTTTGCATTGTAAGTTTCCTTGTTTAATCCTATAAAATGTTTATTTATTCTAAAATAATTCGCAAGTTTTGCATTTCCCTCTCTAAAGTTCAATATTTTATACTTTTATAAGTCATATGCTCATTTTAATTTGATATTTTGTAATCTAAGTACCCTCTTCCAGTTGTGCATGCGCTTGATTTGTCCTGTACCTATCTTTTTATATTCTTTTTAAATTTTGTCTTCAGTAATTCTTTCTCTAACTTATTATAGCTGTATTTATATAATTTGGACTTATTTTCACTAACCAATTGATTTCAGCATAAGTTTTACTGTGTTTTAATTTACCTAAACAATTGATTTAAACTGTAGTAGTATCATTACATTTCATTTACCTTCAGTTGCTTTCTGATTTCAAAACAAGTTTTCCTTTTATGGGAGCACTTTGGGATTCATCTTTAATTGGGAGTCCAATTAGGACTTGCTTGGCACCCTCAGGTTGGTTGTTTAAAAGTAGTAATCAACAGAAGGGTAAATGAATTCCAATTCTACCCACTTTTATTCTTTTCTGAAGATGATATAAATTTTCCTTGTCCTGGCTTCTAATAATAAATTTGTTTCCCTGCAAGGGGATATCCCTGCAGGATAAAGATTATCCTGACTTTAAGTACACTATATTGTACACTAAAATTAAAACCGATTTCATAGGATGATACCCCAAAACTTCAGACAGAGATTGGCTAGCTGAAAGTTCTTCAGGCTTAGCAAACATTTTTTCCTTTTTAAATTATCAGTTGTGAAATTACTTAAATTCACAAGAGTTTGAATCTAATTTCTTCTATACCATTTCCTAAATTTTTTCTTATTTTAATACTACCACAAATTCCTATTGCACTGAATCTTTTCTGAATATGTCTCATGACTAATAAGATAGTACTTCAAATTCAGACTATGGCTTTAAATAAATCCGTAGTCATTTTAAAGGTCTCATTTAAGGAATATCTGATTTGTTATTATATTTTTGTTTTCATTAAACTTTACAGAGTTTGTTAGTAGCCTATAGGCTCATCAAAATACTTTGGAAAATGTACAAATTATAATTGAGAAGTTAAAAAAATTTGAAAATTCTATTTTTTTAAACAAATTTGGTTTTCAATTTTTTTTTCTGCATCTTAGTTTTCAATTAATTTCTGTATCTGTCTTTCATCTCAGCAATATCCAACATGGCTAGTATTGGAAACAGAGGAAAAGGAGAGCTATATCCTCTTTCAAGGCTTTTTTTTTGGAAAGTTTTCTTTGTTTACAACCTTGCTTTTTGTTGATCATGCCAAAAGAAAAGACATAGGTAAAACACCTGTTAGCTATGAGTTAGCACAAAGCATTAATAGCATAACATAAACAGACACTTATTTTCCATTGTCCTAAAGATTTTTCTAATTGTATAAGGTCCCTTTCATATCTGAACTAAAGAACCCAATATTCCTAAATTTAGTTTCATCATTTACAAAACAGACACACATAGAACATATAATGGGATGGCGCATTAAATCAGGCCTAAAGTTCTCCTAAGTTTTTCTCCAGGAGATTTTGAAGTCAAGATCTTTCATGTCTTCTCTATTAAATATAGAAATTATGACCATCTTGTGGGTGGGGTCTTACTGTAAGTCTAAAGAAATTCTTTTGTTTTTTAATTATGTGAATGCTTTTAGAATCTTATTAATTAAAAATGTAATTTAGTAACAATACAAAATTGCTTTAGTGTAATTTGCCAATTTACCCATTAAAGTGCACTTTGTATTTAGAACAAACATCTAATAGATAGAACTGGCTAAAGTTCCATTCCTTTAGACTTTTTGCCAAAGTATAATCACAGGAAGAAAAACTGAGAATGATGAAGAATTTAGCGTATCAATAGTTAATTTAAACTGGTTTTCCTTTAAAAATCCCTAAAAACTTAGATATGATTGTCAATAACTGACAATACTAAGCAAATATAAAGTGAAAATAACTTTTTTTCTTTCCTTTCTTCATCTCTGTAGAACTAAAATGAGCCATCTGAAGATGGGATTGTTCCCAGGATGGTCACATGCCTTGACAGTTTACTGTTGAGGCAGGGAATCTCTCCCCTAAGGGTGTTAGGTCTGGCTTAAATTATTGCTCCATCAAGCTGTTGTCCGAGCACTCAAGTGGAGAATCATGCTTCCAAATCCTGACTATGTAGGGACTGGTCATAGGGTCCTATAGATGGATTGCTTACCCCTGCTGTAAACCACTAAAATCAGTTCCCTCTCAATTAATGTGAGAGATTTTTCTGATGATGAAAAAATGGTTTAATTACTCCGTGACAAAGAAATTTAAAGGTGAAAAATCTATTTTAATCCTGACAACAGGAAGTTTTTAAATTAGCATGATGGCTGGCCGGTTGAAAATGAGGAACTAGCAATTCTACTGCTGAATCTCCCTGGTCTTAACAAAATGAGAATAAAGAAAATGGAGGAAAAGAAAAGAAGAAACAGTCTGTGTACAAAAAGTTAAAATTATGGCCATATAATTTTTATAAAAATAGAATTTAAGGGCTCCAGAGCTTATAAATTTAGACAGATTAGTAAAAAAAATTCAAACAGTCCCTCTTAGCCCAGTTGGGGATCCTTCTTAAAGAAAATGAATTTTGGGTAAATCAAGGTAGACTCACCAATGTTCAGCTTAGAAAGACTATTTGCCTCATGCTCAGGGAATTTGGGTACAGAGGGAGAGGAGAATCCAGTCTCCCAGGGCCAGTGTCCATGGAGCCATTGGTGTACCCTATGTGTTCTTCCTTTTTGGGTCCTTTGCAGGGGTCAACCTAAAGAGGCTGAGGTTCATTTATCATTGCCCCATCTCAGGGTGCCAATTATGTGGGGATTAAAATTGTCCAAACTACAATAAAAGAGACTGAGATAGACCCCTGAGCTTATGGCACTTTATTAAAGGGTCCATGGTCCCCTCTAATGAAGTGGACCTCAGATCTCCCTTGCAATCTAAGATGCCCCCTTCTTCCAGTACCTTGTTTTTGATACCCAAATATGTGAAAGGGACATGGTGAAATACAGAATTTCATTGGTTGATAGACCTTGCGCTTAAGGTCCAAAAATGACATATCAGTGGGGATGGGGCGGGGGAGCATCACAGGTTGGGTGAAGCATGGGTCCACTGACTAAGTGGTCATAAGATAGTCACTTACTCATGTTGAATGGGGGGGGGGGTCATTGTCTGGAGCTACAAAAATAAATCAGAGGACTTGCCAAAGCATCAAGGCAGCTAACCCAAACTGGATTTGGATGTGGAATTCAAGTAGAACAGGCTAGATATATCTTTGTCTGAGTACTCATGGTTGTGCAAATGAGTCTCATAACTTGGTAAACAAATAGTGAACATTACATTAAAGTTTGAGGCCTCCTATAAGAATCTATCTGTTCCTATATGATTTGTGTAGAACATTAAACTGATTAATATTGATTGGAATAGAGTAGGGTTCCAAATAAATTATTTCTCACACATTCATGCTTGACTCTTTGTGACCCTATATGAGGTTTTTTTTGGCAAAGATACTGGAGTAGTTTGCCATTTCCTTTTCCAACTCATTTTACAGAGGAGGAAACTCAACTGTAGCTTAAATGACTAACCCAGGGTCACAACGCTATTGTCTAAGGCTGGATTTGTACTAGGTCTTCCTGACTCCATGTCTAGTATTTTATCCACTGTGCCACCTATTTGCCATGAGCAATATTAGCTGTTTCTGTCTATACCCATGGGCTTATTAGACTCACTGCCTTGCAGAGAGAATCCCCATCACTCTACAGGAAAGTGGAAGAATTATGATTATTTTGTATATATTTCTATGTGTACAGGTTTGTTTCTCTTGATAGAATGTAAGTTCCTTGAGGGCAGGGACTATTTCATATTTGCCATCAAAATCACAAACTCCTAGCCCAGGCCTGGCACATAGTAAGTACTCAATCAATATTTATTGATAGGCTGATGTCAGGAGAGACTAATAGAGGTTTTCTCAAAGTTTCAAGAATGATGAAATGTCAGGATTAGCAGGAATCTCCAAAGTTATCTGGTATGATGGTTGACCAGGAATGTTGCCTACTGCAAATCCCAGAAAATGGGTTAGCTATGAGACAGACCTTTGCAGTTACAGCAGTTCATGTAAACTATGTGCTGAGGCCAGGGCTAGGGGTGACCTTCTTCATTATTAAGGGAACTGCTCAGAATAATGGAATCCGAAATCCTGGATACATTAAAGTGAACATCTTCACAAAAGTTCTCTGTAGTCGGTTTGGTTTCATTCAGCATCTATTAAGTGCCTAATGTCTGCATTAATACTATACAAAATGTCACATTGTTTAACGAAGACATAGTCTCTGATCTCATGCAGTTTATGATCCAGTAGGGAATGTGATCCATATAATTGTAATTCTAATGCAAAAAAGATCACATGTGATGATAAGTAGTTTTTAAAAAGTGTTATATAAAATGTCATTATCTCCATGAGGTCTCCTGGATGGCATGGCATGTGAATTGGGCTATAAATATGAGTAAGAATTCGTAAGTGGAGGGAGTAGAGGATATAGGGAATATCAATATGAAAATGGTACAGTGATGGAAAAGTCTAGGGTGTCTATAGGGTAGGGGGAGTGTCTGACTTGGCCAGAGTATAATAAGGAAGGCATGTGAGGAAAGGATGCAAAGCTAAAATGTAGCAGATTATGCCTTGGTACCAGATTATAGTTTTAATGCCAAACTGAGAAGTTGGAAATTATTATTTCTTATTAGACCTGTCTAAGAGATGATGGAACCCACTTAAAGATATAATATTTTGCCTAAGGTTACAAATTTATTTAGTGACTGAGTTTGTACTTTATCAAACTTTGGTGTCTGGACAGTTCTTTTAGTAGATGATACTACATCTGTCCTTATCTCTGTATGACTCCTAAAACAGAATGATGTTCATTCAGTTAGGTACCCAAAAAGGAGCTACTTACCTTTTGGTAGGCAGGATGCTTAGTTAAAATATATTTGGATATTAGGAAATATTTATTAATGAATATCATCAATCAATCAATCACCAAGAATTTATTAAATGCCTGCTATGTATCAAGTCTATGCAAGGCTCTGGGAGATACAAAGGCAAAGATAACAAAGTTTGAAGAATTTTAACATTGTGTTCTATGTTATGGGGATGTAGAGTAGTAATTATAAATGATAATAATAACAAGCACATATATTGTGCCTATCATACATCAGGCAGTTTAAAATACTATTTCATTTACCCTTCAAGCAACCCTAGGAAGTAGGTACAATTATTATCTCTCATCTATACAATTATATTCAATCACTTGTATTATTCCTCATCTCTAAAGTCATTATTTTATAAATTAAGAAATTGAAGCAAACTGATGTTAAGTGACTGGCCCAAGGTAATATAGCTAGTGTCTTTGCTGTTCAGTTGTTTTAGTCACATCCAGCTCTTTGTGATGCCGTTTGGGGTTTTCTTGGCAAAGAAATGGGAATGATTGGTCATTTCCTTCCCCACCTCATTTTACAGATGAAGTAACTCAGGCAAACAGGGTTAAGTGACTTGCCCAGGTTCACACAACTAGTAGGTATCTGAGGCAGGATTTAATTTCACATCTTGAATTTGAAAACAGACCATTTAATTCCAAAGTTAATTTATCATTTCCAGGCGACATTCTGTATAGGTGGTTATGTGGTTTCAAATTCCACCTAGGTAGGGAGAAGAACTCTCTAGGAATGGATAGTTTTTTTTGTTTTTTTTTTTGGAAAGATAAAACATAAAATAATTAGAAAACAAACCTAAATTTCATCACTTATAAAATTGGAAGTTCAGCCCAGTTCAGGAATTTTTAACCTAGAGTTGATAACCCTTTTTTTTAAACAAACAAACAAACAAACAAACATTTTGCTAACTATATTTCAATAAATTGTTTTCCTTTGTAATCCTAGGTATTTTATTTTATGATTAAAGGTGAGGTAGAATGGGCCCATTTGGTGCTGGTGTCCTGGCAAGGTGGAAATACTTTTGGATTGTTATAGGATTAGAAGTATTATTCTGAGCAGAGGTCCATAGGTTTAACTAGGTTGGCAGGGGTCCATAATGGAAAAAAGTTGAAAACTACTGGCTGAATGATCACTAAAACTTTCCATTTACTTGTATGTTCTGTCCATACTTTTCTACGTACATTTTTTTCTCACCCCTGCCTAGTGCACTCCTTCAGCAGAATGTAAGTTCCTTGAGAGAAGGAAATCTTCTTGTTTGTGTATGTCCAATACCTAATATGGTGCCTGGTATAGAGTAGGTGTTTAAATGATTATTGAATGAATGAGCCTTCTTCCAGTTCCTAAATCCTTAATCTGGAATTGTGTAAATGGTTGTGTTTCTAAAAGTCCCGGATCTTTATTTAAGGAACTATTGTGAGAGCAGCATTCTCTAAGCTAATAAGTAGTTTCTGAATCATATAACACTCTCCACTTTATAATATTACTTAGTTTTCAAAAATATGGCTAATATGAACAACTTGAAAACATATAAAAACTGAGTGTCTGGGTGGCCTAAATCTGAGAATAAGAAGAAGGAATACAAAGCTCTATCTTGGCATTTTAGACACCTGTTCTGCATTTGAATTAGTCAGGACCTTTCCTCCCTGTCTGGAAAATGGGAGTTTAACACTGGATGATCTTTTCTACCTAACTAAAGAATGTTGGCAGAATTAATAGTAAGAGGATGGTTGCAAGAAGCATTTAACACAAACTGGTATGTCAGAATAATGTTTTTGTAAAAATAGAACATATGTAAAGCATATTGAGGTAGTATCAGCTTTCAAGATATTCACAGTGGAGCTCCATTATGTCAACATATTTTGTAAGAAATAATCATCACTTTGCATTATTAGTTCAAAGTTCTGCCAGTATATCCCTGAAAATTTAGAGACAAACTTTATTCCATGTCTGATCAGCTTGTACTGTCTCTTTCTGAGAGCTTTTTTTCAAAAGTTTTTTTTTTTTAACTCTTAGGCACCCCCCTTTAAAAAAAAAAAACTCTTCCTGGTTGAATTCTACATTCTGAAACATTTCATTTCTCAAACGTCTCTTTGCTCAAGAACCTACAATGTTTCTAGTCATATCAAGTCAAAATGAATCAGCATGATATTCTGAATCTTCTCTAATCTGGACCTAATCTATGTATTTCCTCATCACTCTCCAAACACAAAAAAATGCCATTCAGTTCAGGCTTATTTTCTTCTGTACACAATCTCCCCCTCCCTTACCTCAATCTCATTTTTCCCATTATGCCTTTTCCTATACCTACAAACAACTCCCACAGCTAAATTCCCCCAAACAATCCCACCACAACCAAGGCCACATGCTACTTTCTCCATGAAGCCTTTTTCTGGCTACTGCAAATCACAGCGATCTCTCCCCGCTTTTCTACAAAGTGACCTTTACCGCAAAATTTAGCATTTGAGTTCATATTTTCTTGTATGCTTTCCTTCTTGATTTTTTAAGGGGAAAATCTTCTTTCCTCTCAATTACAAGGGCCTTGATGAAAGGTCTCAAATGTTATGTTTTCAAATTAATTGATTTGCCACCAAGTGGCAATTAAGTGGCACAGGGAATAGAACATGAGGCCTGAGGTCAGGAAAACTCATGTTCCTGAGTTCAAATCTGGCATCAGCACTTACTAGCTAAGTGACCCTAATCAAACCACTTAACCCTATTTGCCTCAGTTTCTTCATCAGTAAAATGAGCTGGAGAAGGAAATGACAAATCACTTTAGTATCTTTGCCAAGAAAACCCCAAATGGGATCATGAAGAGTCAGACGTGACTGAAATGACTGAACAGCAACAATTTGCCACTGAAGGGCTTGAGTTCAAAGCTTTGCTCCAGAGCTATGTGATTCAGTGGTTTTGGAGGCAAAGGGCCTGGGTTCAAATCCCACCTCTGGTACTTATTACCTATATGGCCTGAAGCTCAGTTTCTCTACTTATAAAACAAAAGAGCTAAATAAAGGTTTCTAGGCTCCAGATCTAAATTGATAGGTAGTATTCCAAACTTGAGTAACTGGTAAAATCTTTATTTTCTCTTGCACTTAGTTCATTTTTTTGTATTAAAAATAAGCACATTGAAATAACAAATCTATCCTTCCAATTCTCCATCTTCCAGTAGTATATATAGTAAGTCTCTTTCTCCTATTTTTCTTGGACCCATATCCCCAAAGTTTATGAGTAATTGAACTAAATTTCTCTGAGGATTATTAGGATGGTTAAAATGGTACTTGCTTTTAAAGTAGTATTGGTTCTACAGGTTGATAGTTATTGATAGGCTTTGATTTTGCAACTCTAGCATTAAAAAGGAATGAGAGCTTGAGAGTGCAGAGCTAAGATGGCAGAGGGGAGGCAGCCTCTCAACTGAACTATCCTAACATTTCCTTCTAAACAACTTTAAAATAAGCCCTCAAAGCAAATTTTGGAGCAGCAGAGTCAAGGAAAAAGTCAGGGTGAGACATTTTTCCAGCTTAAGACAACTTATGTATTTGGCAGGAGACATCTGTAACGATGGACCATTCTGGAACACAGCACCAGCACTAGCTATGAGCCTTGGAGACAGCTGTAATTGCAGCACCAGCTGTTGAGCAGAATTACAGCAGTGTTGCATCTAATAACTTAAAATATAACATCTCATGCTACATAATACATGGTCAATGGCCTTTTGACCTTTGCTTCCTGAACAGAGGACCCCAGGTGACCCATCTAGTAAGTATTCTCACCTCATTTTCCTTTCCACTCAACTATAAGAGTATCATAGTGTAGAGTCCAAGAATTACATAATTTCAGAGATGAATTCAACTCTTGCCATTTCAGGAAGCACAAAACTGAGATCGAGAGATTAAGTAGTATAACCACAAATACACACCTATTTCTTCTAATGCTACTCATACCCTAAATGATGAAGTCTTATAACCATGTTGCATGGCTATATCACAAACTCGTATTACCCAACTTTCATTGGGCTCTCCATTTTTATTCTCAATTGATTCCCTGTCACACTCAATATAGACGCTACTCCAAAACTTTTATTTCCTCCTTAGAGCTAGCAGACCTCCCTTTCTCCCCTCTCTCATTTAAGAACTTTGCCTTTTATTGTAAAAACTGAGAACATTTGACATGATGTCCCTCTCCTGTTACCCTCAAAATTCCTTGAGATCATCTCTTATTCTCTTCCCATTTCTCCTAGTCTCTGACAAAGAGATGTCCCTCTCCTTGACATGGTTAGTCCCTCTACATGGACACTTCTCCCATCTTGGCAATCTAGTATTTGCAGTTTCAATTATCTCCCTTCTCTCTTGAATCTTCCCATAACAAC
>CM053580.1:303677140-303694376 GCA_028627135.1 Pseudochirops cupreus
CTGGCACAGCCCCGTGATGTCCGCCTCTGCAGGCTCGGTGGCCTCCTCGGCCTTCTCCACCACGGCATCATCTAGGCCGGGGAAGAGAGGAAGGAAAAAGGATGGAGCGAAGGATGGGGAAGGGGAAGGAGGGAGGGAAAGAGGGAGGGGGAAAGGGAAGGGGACAAGGAAGGGGAAAAAAGGGGAAGGGTGGGCCTGCAGTTTGACTTCTTATTGTGATTTTATCACTTGAATAAGACTGCTCTCTTCAGTTTACCAATGAGCTCTTCATTGCCATATCTGATAGTCTTTTCTGTCCTAATCTTCCTTGTTCTCTTTCCTTTATCTAACAGTATTGACCACCCTCTTTCTCTATATACTCTTGTTTCTTTGTTTTTTTTTTATGCTAATCTATTCTGGTTTACTTCTTATCTTTCTGGCTTTTCTTTCTCAATCTCTTTTGTAGGTTTAGCCTTTATATCACACTCCCTAATTGTCAAACTCTATCCTACACCACTTATTCTTCTTTCTCTATACTTTCTTTTGATAATCTCATCAGTTCTTCTTGGCTCCAAAAGTCATCTATGCAGATGACTACTAGAGCTAGATATCCAGTCCCAGTTTCTCCCCTGAATTTCAGGCCAATATCATCAGTTACTTATTGGGCATTTCCAACTGGGTGTCCCACAGACATCTTGGACCCAACATGTTCCAAACTTAACTTATCATTTTCCCCAAACTCTTCCCTTTTCCATATTTCCAAACCTACACACTCTTGCGAAAGTAATTTTACTTAAAGATCTGACTATATGACTCCCCTACTCAACTAACTCCAGTGACTTCCTATGGCTTCTAGAGCAAAATATAAACTCTTTTGTTGAGCTTTTAAAGCTTTTTTGTAACCCAGAGCCAACCTAACTTTCCAACCTCATTGGAAATTATTCTCCCTCCCTTTCTCTGTAATAGAGTCAGCTAAACTGACCTCCTTACTCCTTGTACACAATACTTTATCTTCCATCTTCTTGCCTTTGTACTAGCCATCCTCCATACCTGAAATTCATGTTCTCCTTACCTGTGCCTGATAGAATTCCCCTTTGCCTGGAAAATGTACCTCAAGGCTCACTCAGTATCTCAGGAGCCCTCATGATACAGCCTCAGTGAGAAATTACCCTGACACTCCAGTAACCATGTAAAAGGGACTGGCACTGATCATGACATCACTTACTCTTGTGAGAGAGTTTTCCAACATGGGAATTTGAGTTCATTGCTAATGACCAGTGAAATAAGACATTCCCTTCACTGACATGGAAAACTTAACTGCTAATGCTACAAAGAATGAAATTGCAATAAATCTCTGTTTTATGATACTGTTTATGATACTAAATGTCTTATTGATCACAGATTTAGTTGTATAGTCAGTTATGAAGCACTGACCATTAATGATGGTCAATGACATAGACAGGTCTAAGGTTTAAGGGAAAACCAAAAACTCTCCAGAAGCATCTTCTATGGTTTAGACTAAGATGAAAGAATTTGCAAAACTTACCTTAGCAAAACTGTCTGTTACAAATGCTCTAGTAATGGGACCAGCCTAATTCAATGATTCCCAACATTAGACCACCAAAGATGCTGGAACAAATCATTGATCTCAATGTGCTCTGTTAATGAATGAACTGATGCTGTTTTCAAAAAATGGCTTGGACGAAAAAGAAGGTCCTGAGAAATGTGTATTGATCTTTGACTTCTCAGGCAGCACTTTCTATTATCTCCATTCTTACTATTGAGGATGATGTCTTTGAAGTCTAGGTCAAACATGGGGATACCCCTTAGGTAAGGAGACTCTCACAATTTTGTGATCAACCATTTCATTGCTGACTTCAAGCCCAAGAAGAAGAAAGAGGGTGAAAATAAGGAGGCTGTCACCTTTATACTATTTATGAAAATGCAAAGGACATCATTTCTTCCTGTACTCAGGACAATATTGAGATTGACCTCTTCCATGAAGGTATTGACTTCTATGCCTCTCTGACTAGCATCCATTTTAAAGAGATGAATGCAGTCCTTTTGTTCTGATGTGTTATATATGTGCCAGAATAAATAAAGTTACAACTCTGTCACATTATCTTGGTGGGTAGTTCCATTTGTATTCCCAAGAGCCAAAAAATTCTCTACAGATTTTTCACTGGCAAGAAGTTGAACAAGATGATCAATTCTGATGAGCCTGTTACTTACAGTGCAACTCTTCAGGCTGTTATCTTGTCTGAGGAATACATATGAGAATCTTCACGACTTGTTGCTGTTACATATTGCTCTTATCTTTGGTATTGAAACTGTTGATGGAATTCTGATCAAATGCAATGCCACCATCTCCACCAAACAGCTTAGATTACTGACTCAGGTGGCCAACTTGGTGTTCTTATCCAGGTTTATGAAGATAGTATAACAGCCTATTTGGCAAGCTTGAGTTCGTAAGAATTCCTTTTCTCTCAGGCTATTCTGCAGATTGAAGTGACTTTTGACATTCATGCAAAAGGTAACCTAAATATACTTGCTATAGATGAAAACACAGAGAAGGAGATAGAGATTTCCATCACCAACTGCAAAAGTTGCCTGGGCAAGGAAGACATAGAATATATGATCCAGAAGCTGAAAAATACAAAGTTAAAGCAGAGAGATGAGGTGTTTTCCAATAATTTGTTTCATAATTCGTTTCAATCTCATGCCTTCATTATTGTAACTATAGTTAAGAATGAGAAACTACAAGGTAAAATTAGGGATGAGGACATACAGAAGTTTCTTGACAAATGTATATTAAAAAGTCTTCTACTTAAAAATAGAAACCAGATTGCTGAAAAGGAAGAATGTGAGAATCAGAAGAAAAATTTAGAAAGGTCTCAAACTCTGACTGTAGATTCAAGCATAAATTTTTCACTTTCTCTACTTTTCTTATTTGTGTGTATTTTCTTTTACAGCATAGATAATTTGGAAATATGCTTTATGTGATCTTACATGTATAATTGATATATTGCTTTTCTTCTTAAGATGTGGGGAGAGAGACAGGAGGGAGGGAGAGAACTTGCAACTCAAAATTTAAAAATTTAAATTTTAAAAATGTAACTGGGAAAAGTATATTTATACAATCATACATATATAAACATATATACATATATGCATGTATATACATTTATATACACATATCCCTAACTGATAAATGGTAAAAGGATATAAACAGACACATTTTTAGAAGAAGAAATCAAAGCTGTGTATAGTCATATGTAAAAATGCTCAGTCTAAATCATCGTTGATTAGAGAAATGAAAATTAAAACAATGCTGAAGGACCATCTGACACCCATCATATTGGTTAAAATGATGGAAGCAGGAAATGACAAATGCTGGACAGTATCTGGAAAAATTGAGATACTGGTATACTAATTGATGGAATTGTGAACTGATCCAACCATCTTGGAGAGCAATTTGAAATTATACTTAAAGAATCATAAAATTATATATACCTCTTGATTCAGCAATACCACTATTAGGTGTGTTTCCCAAGGTGATCAAGGACAAAGCAAAAGATCCTAAATGTTCTAAAATATTTATAGAAGACCTTTTTGTAGTGGCAAAGAATCAGAAATTGAGAGGATGAGAGGATCAGTTGGGGAAAGGTTACATAAGTTTGACATATTATTTTGACACTACTTTGCTGTTGCTAATGATGAACAAACTGATTTTTAGATTTACATGAAATAATGCAGCGAAACAAGTAGAACCAAGAGAACATTTTATACGTTAATAGTAATATTGTTTGAAGAATAACGGCAAATAACTAAGTTTTCTGAGTAATATGATAATGTGTACAATGTTTTCCTGGTTCTGCTCACTTCACTTTGCATCAGTTTATACATGGCTTTGAAGGATTTTCTGAAATTTGCTTGTTCATCACTTCTTTTTGTACAATATTATTCCATTACATTCCTATACTACTTGTTCAGTCATTTACCAGTTGATTGGCATCCCCTTAATTTCCTGTATTTTTCCACCACAAAAAGGGCTACTACAAATATTTTTGCACATATATATTCTTTCCTTCTTTTTATCATCTCTTTGGGATATAGACCTAGTAGTGATATTAATCAATCAAATGGTATGCACAGTTTGATTATCCTTTGGACATAGTTCCGAATTGATCTCCAGAATGGTTGTATCAATTCACACTTCCACCATGCATTAATGTCCCAATTCTCCCACATGCTCTCCAACAATTATCATTTTTGATTTTATACATTTTAGCCAATCTGATAGGTGTAAGGTGGTACCTACAATTTGTTTTAATTTGTGCTTCTTTAATCAAAAGCAATTTAGAGCACTTCTTTATATACCTATAGTTATTTTTGATTTCCTTATCTGAAAAATGCCTGTTCATATACTTTGATTTCATTCATTCATTCATTCATCCATCCATCCATCCAATTCATTCATTTATTTATTGAGGAATGACTTGTATTCTCATAAATTTGACTCAGTTCTTTATACATTTGAGAAATGAAGCCTTTATCAGAGACACTTGCTGTAAAAATTGTTTCCCAGCTTTCTACATTTCTTCAAATCTTGGATGCATTAGTTTTGTTTGCACAAAAGCTACTCAATTTAATATGATCATAATATTTTTTTCTACATTTTTAATGCCCTCTATCTCTTGTTTGGTCATGAATTCTTCCTTTCCCCATAGATCTGACAAGTAGATTATTCCTTGCTCTTTTAACTTGTTTCATTGTCTATAGTATCTTTTAGCAGTTTATAGTTTCCTTCCTTATCTCTTTTAATTAGGTCTATTTTTGCTTTACTTTGTCTAAGATCAGGATTGTTACCCTTGCTTTTTGACTTAAGCTGAAGCATAATATATTCTGATCCAGCCCCTTACCTTTACTCTGTGTGTGTGTCTCTGCTTCAAGTATGTTTCTTGTAAGCAAAATATTGTAGGATTCCGGTTTTTTGTCTTTTCTGGGGTCCACTTCTGTTTTATGGGAGAGTTCATCCCATCTATATTCACAGTTATTTTTATTACCTGTGTATTTCCCTCCATCCCATTCTTTCTCTAGTTGGCCTCTCTCTCCTTTCACCCTTTCCCACCTCACCAGAGTCTTGCTTCTGTCTACCACTTCCCTTGATCTACCCTCCCTTATGTTAGCCCCACCCCATCCCTTTACTTAATCTCTTCCCCTCCTACTTTCCTTTTGGGTATGATATATTTCTATATTCAACTGATTGTGTATATTATCCCTTCTTTGAGCCACTATTGATGAGAGTAAGGTTCAAGTGAAGCCTGTTGCTCACCCTCCCATTTTCCCCTCCACTGTAATAGGTCATTCTATCCTCTTCCTGTGGGATAATTTGCTCTATTCTACCTCTCCCTTCCTTCTGCACCCTTCATACTCCTCTTTCTCATCCTCATTCTATCAAATTCACATTATCCATATCTCCTATTTATATATATTCCTTTCATTTGTACTGTTAGTGATATAATTTTTAAGAGTTGCAAGTATAATCTTCCCATGTAGGTATGTGAACACTTTAGCTATATTGAATTCCTTATGTTTTCTTTTGCCTTTTTACCTGTTTATGTTTCTATTGGATGTATATTGGAGGTCAAATTTTTGGTTTAGTTATTGCCTTCTACTGGAGCCTTGAAATCCTTCTATTTCACTGAATGAATTTTTTTTCCCCTTTAATGTATTATACTTAACTTTGCTGGTTAAGTGAATCTTGTTTGTAGTCCTAGCTCCTTTGCCTTCCAGAATATCATGTTCTATGACCTCTGATGCTTTATTGTTGCAACTGCCAGGAACTGTGTGATCATTATTGTGACTCCCAAATATTTGAATTGTTGCTTTCTGGACAGTTATAGCATTTTTTCTCCTTAACTAGAGAGTTCTGAAATTTGGCTATAATTTTCCTTAGAGTTTTTGTTTTGGGATTTCTTTCCTGAGGTGATCCATGGATTCTTTCAAATCCTATTGTGTCTTCCAGTTGCAGGATATCAGGGGAGTTTTCCTTGCTAATTTCTTGAAAGATGCTCTCCAGGTCCTACCTTTTGATTATGACTTTCAAGCAGTTCAATGACTCTGATATTATCTCTCCTAGATCTATTTTCCAGGTCAATTATTTTCCCCATGAGGTATTTTACATTTTCTTCCATTTTTTTTATTCTTTTGAATTTATTTGATTGATTCTTGATGTCTCATAGAGTCATTAGCTTCCACTTGCCTAATTCTAACTTTTAAGGTATCATTTTCCTTAATTAGCTTTTGTACTTTCTTTTCCATTTGGCCAATTGTACTTTTAAAGCAGTTTTCCAGACTGTTGACTCTTTTTTTTTCATAATTCTCTTGCCTCACTTTCATTTATTTCCTCAATGTTTCTTCTATCTCTCTTATATGATTTTGAAGCTCCTTTATGAGCTTTCCTATGAGATCTTTCTGGACTTGAGACCACTTCCCATCTTTCTTTGAGGTTTTAAGTATAGTTGTTTTGACATCATTGTCTTCTTCTGAGTTTGCGACTTGGTCTTCCCTGTCACCATCATAATTTTCTATGGTCAGATTCTTTTATTTTAATATTCACTTTTTTAATATTTTGAGTTCTAAACTTGTTTTGTCCCTTCCTTCCTTTCCTCCCCCTGCCCCAAGATGTAAAGCAATTTGATATAGGCCATACATGAACAACTATATTAAACATTTTCCCATTAGCCATGTGAAAGAAGCATCAGAATAAAAGAGAAAAACTGAGGCATAGGGTGGTGGAGCTAAGATAGCAGAGTGAAAACAGGGATTTCCTTTAGTTCTTCCTCAAGCCCCTCCAAATACCTGTAAAAATGACTAAACAAATTCTAGAGCAGCAGAACCCACAAAATGACAGAGAGAAACAAATTTCTAGCCAAAGACAACCTGGAAGGTCAAGAGGAAGGGTCTATTACACTAGTCTGAGAAGAATGCAGTCCAGTGTGGGCTACACCAGCACAGAGTGGGAAGGTATAGGTTTTGGGGGACTGAAGCACTGGCAACTATGGTGATTTCCAGACTTCTCAACACACAAATGCCAAAGACAACTTAGAAGGTCAGTATGAAAGGTCTGTGGGATCTAGGTGAGAAAGGAGCATGGTCTAATCTCAGCCCCAGCCCTGGGGAGGTGGTGCTGGTGGCAGCTCCTGCAGTGGGAGTGGCTGCTGCTGGAGTTCTCATCCCACAGACAGTTGGGGTTAATTGAGTGGCTGATCAGATGGGGATTGCAGGAATCTCTTTGCTGTGTTGAAGCAGGATTCTCTTGTTTTGCCCTTGCTTGGATCTGGGTTGCAGTCCTGGGTGGCAATCCTGGGGCAAGGAGGAGAATATAACACCTTAAAAAATAGAATAACCCAAATGGCAAAAGAGGTACAAAAAGGAAATGAGGAAAAGAATGTCATAAGAACAGAATTGGCCACATGGAAAAGGAGATTCAAAAGCTCACTGAAGAAAATAATTCCTAAAAAATTAGAATGAAGCAAATGAAAGCTTATGACTCTATGAGAAATTAAAAAATTGTGAAACAGAACCAAAAGAATGAAAAAATAGAAGACAATGTGAAATATCTCATTGGAAAAGCACTGATCTGGAAAATAGATCCAGGAGAGAGAAATTAAAAATTATTTGACAACTTGAAAGCCATGAACAAAAAAGAGCATAGACATCATCTTTCAAAAAATTATCAAGGAAAACTGCTCTGATATTCTAGAACTAGAGGGTAAAATAGAAATGGAAAGAATCCATCTATCACCTCCTGAAAGAGATCCCAAAAGGAAAATTCATAGGAACATTGTAGCCAAATTACAGAGTTCCCAGATCAAATAGAAAATATTGTAAACAGCCAGAAAGAAACAATTAAAATATTGTGGAAACACAATAGGATGACATAAGATTTGGCAGCTCCTAAATTAAGGAATCTGAGGGCTTGAAACATAATATTGTGGAGGTCACAGAAATTAGAATTAAAACCAAGAATCATCTATCCAGCAAAACTGAGTATAACACTTCAAAGGAAAACAATGGATATTCAATGAAATAGGGGACTTCTAAACATTCTTGATAAAAAGAACAGAGCCGAATAGAAAATTTGACTTTCAAATGCAAGATTTAAGAGAAGCATGAAAAGGCAAACAGGCAAGAGAAATCATAGGCACTTTTTAAAGTTGAACTGTTTATATTCCTACATGGAAAGATGATATTTGTGACTCAGTAGAACTTTCTCAGTATTAGGGTGTATATATGTATATATATATATACATATACAGACACACACATATGCACATATATTATATATGCATATACATGCATATATAATGTTTACATGTATAATATTTATTTGTACGTCACGACTTTTTTTTTTTTTAGCAATTCCTCAATTGTTGGGCATCACCTCAACTTCCATGTTTTTTTGCAATATGATCAGATGCTCCTTTTGTCTTTTCTGCTCATTTTTTTGGGGGGGAGGAGAGGGAACTCTTTCCTTTCTTTTAAATTTGAACTCTACTGCAAGGATGGCAGGGGCACTGTCTCTGGCTAATTGTGCTTGTGGTTGTAGACCCTGGTTGTTTATCTGGTAGTATACTGATGTTACCCTGTAGCCCCTGCTGTGGGTGTGGGGTGGAGGTTGGCTGGTGCTTCTAGAGGTTGCTGGAGTGTGGTAGCTTACTTGATGCTGAATTGTGTGATGGTGTCTGACATGTTCTGTGGTGCAGGTGTGGTGTTTTTGTGTTTCCCCTGGTTACACTGAAGCACATGGTAGTCAGGCCTATGGAGGCTGCCTGTTTGCCTGGGGCTATTCTCGAGCATAGTGGGCTGGTGCTGACTGCCCACTTGTCTGCTTAGGCACCTGTAGGGTTGGTATCTAACTGAATACCTGGGGCTGCATTGAAGCATGTGGTACTTCTTGGAGGTGGAGTCTGCTAGTTCCCCTGGCTATGCTAAGATGCTTGGGGTGGGGTAGGAGGAGGAGAAATTCTGATGTTGGCATTTGCCTGCTTCATCACACTGGGGCTCAGCATCTCTTGCTGGTTTGCTGAGGTGGGGCTTGTTGCTGGTTTACTGGGATGTTTCCCATGAGGGCTGCTCTTCCTTTCACCCAAGTGAGGTGAAACTTTCTTGCTGATTCTCTGAATTTCTTAGGCTAAAAGATTGTTTCCCCCCATCTTTTTGCTGGTTCTGCTGTTCCAGGATTTGTTTGGGGCTCTATTTTGTGCTTATTTAGAGGTGAGTATGGGAGAGTTGCAGTGGTTTACTGCTTACTCTGCCATTTTTGTTACCCCTTTGTTCCATTTCTCAAACATGGTTCTGTCCTGGGCCCTCTTCTCATCTGTCTCTATTCTTTTTTTCTCATGGTGATTTCTTTAGCTACCATAAGTACAACTATCATCTTTATTCCAAAATCTGCATATGTACTGTACTTTATTTCCAGAGCTCCAGTCCCACATTACCAACTGCCTGTTTGTCATTTCTAAATAGATACTCTGTTGTTATCCTCAATCCAAAATGTCCAATACAAAACCTATTCCTTTTTTCTCCAAATTCACCACTCCTCTAAATTTCCATATTTCTGTCAAGGAAAATTTATTTCTAGTCACCTAAATTTGTAGCCTCAGAATCATTCTTGAATCTTTCCTCTCTTTTGTCACCCATTTTGAGTCTGTTTCTAGGTATTGTCAATTATACCTTCATAACATCTTTTGCATCTGTCCCTTTTTGATCACTCACATAGCCTTCATCCTGAGTTAGACTCTTCCCAACTCCTTTCCTTCTGTACAGCTTCCAAATTGATATTCCTAAACACAAGTATGACCATGCAACTCCCATTTTCAAGAAGTTCCAATGGCTTCTTGGGACTTTCAGGGAAATTTTCCATCCAATGTTGAATAAAATATAATTTAGGTGGCATTTCTTGCAGATTAGTAAAGATGAAATGAGAAACATGATAGGAAGTATGCTTGGAATTCATAAATTATTAGAAAGCCATTGAAGGCAAAGGTCAAATAGATCTGTGCTTGAGAAGGTAGATTGGTAGGAGTATGGCTCCATATTTAAGTTCATTCATCAAATAGAATGAAACACATCTAGTCAAATTCCCTTGAGAAGTTAACTATTATAATAACATCTGTTCAAACCCATGTAAATAAATAAGGACTCCAGGAGACCATATGACATGAGAGGATTCTTGCTAAGCAGTCAACTTTTATAATTAAATTGCAAGTCACCATTTCCAAAGAGAAAGAAGTGGTGATTGTTCTGTTCTCTCAGGTGTTAAGGCTATAGATGGAATGTCATGTTCTGTCCTGAGAGTCATATGCCTGGAGAGACATTGACAGACTGCAATACTTCTGAAAGAGGGTAGTCAGGACGGCAAAGGAGCAGCAAGGTCAAGCAAAGATTGATTTAAGGAATTTAAGGAAATTGATTTGACCGGAGAAGAAAAAACATGTTGGTGAGTAAGTGGTAGCAATCCTTCAGTGAATACCTATCATATAGAAGATGAATTCCTTTTGCTTGGTCCCAAAAAAGAGTGCTAGGAATGATGGGATGGTCAGACAGGTCGATTTAAACTTGATACAAGGGAAAATTCCTTTAAAAATTAGAACTGTCTAAAGAAAGGGGTTAGATGAGATGATTTTTGAGGCTTCAAAGTTGTGTGCATCTTAAAAAAAATTCTCAGTAGATGTTTCTAAAAGCAGTGGGTAGAAATTGATTAAGGTAAGGGCTTGATTAAAGGGTAAGCTTTCAAATAAATAGAGCCATCTAAAAAGAGAATAGGCTGCCTCAGAACACAGTGCTTTCACCCTCAATAGAACTTTTCAGGCCAAGGCTGTAAAACTCTTGTAGATTATTCTGAAGAAAGGGTTCTTGTTCAGGTGTGAGTTGAACCAGATAGCTTTAAAAGTCCCTTCTAACTCTTTGAGATTCAACGATTCTGGAAGTGAAATAGATTGCCTTGAGAGATAGTGTGTCCAAGAGGAAGATGTATGACCATTTGTTGGAGATGTAATAGAAGAGAGTTTATTGGACTAGATGGACTAGGTGTCCCTTCCTACTTCAAATGTTTGATTTTGTGGGGAAAAAACAAAACAAAACACCTGTCTCTGATAACTGTCTATGATCAGTTTGTCCTTATGAGTGCTACGTTCTCTCAGAAAACTAGTTAACACCTAGAGCATTTTGAGCAGCTTCCAGCACAGACTCAACATCCTCAATTACTTCTTGGTAGCTTTTTCTTATATTGACATTCCAGAGTTGATTCCATTTTCTTATTTCACAGACCCAGTCCAGGGCCTCTTGTAACCTCTCTAAAATAGAAATCCTTCTTGCCCTTTCTACCTGAATGTTAACTCTGGATCAATAGCCTAAAAGATATTCAAATTCTAACATTGGAAAAATAGCAAGCAATGTCCCACATTTTCAGCTCCTAGTGTTCTGTTGCATGATCTATTCATGTTTATTATTGGAAAACCACAGAATTTTTTTATTTACATGTTAATGTACTCTAAAATTTCTTGCTGTTTCTTACCACATTACAATGGAGAAAAGAGAAGGATGACCTTAGGCAATCTCCTTTAAAGGCATCCCATTTTGGGCAGCATTTAAGACATGTTGTATGAATAAAGCAACATGCTTTGGAAATGCATCTGTAAGGAATTGTGTAAGCACAGTTCTATGAATGTGTTGAAAAGCAGTTTGTCTTCAAGAGGGGAGAGTATCTTGCAAATTCCGCACCATGACATATGCTATGTTTTGTGTAGTGCCAGTTTCCAGTTTCCTTCTTGAATTATACTTTTGAAGTTCCCCAACCCACCAAATATCTCATTTACAATAATAATATCTATTGTCTAACTGAACTACACTGTAAATAGCTTTGAGGCACACCCTATTCTTTAGGAACCAACAGATTTTCAATAAACCTTGGCATGATTTCATGTAACTTTGTGTCTCCCCATCACTTCCTGTACCACAAGATTGAAATGTGGTCAAATGTTTATTTCCATAATTTCCAGTCTCCAATTTTTTCTCATACATTTGGAGTCATTTTTATTAGTAGGAAGTGAGGCTAGGTTCCAGAAAATGATAACTATTCTGCCCACAAGAAGGTTTCAGAAGATGACATACTTATTTTACCCACTTTGGAAGCCTCCAGGATGGAATTTGTGAGTTAAACTCTGGGAAGTGTACTCTGTTTCTTTGCCCTTTAGAAAAACCACTTAAGGATTTGTTCTTAAAATGTCCTTGAAGTTTCATGTCATGATGCATTCTTTAGCTGTGCACTGGAGATTGCTTACCAGGCCTTCTGTTCTAGATGCTTTGGAACAGGGCACTGATTCTGCCAGTTTGCAAATTATTTGTTCTTTGTGCTAAAATAGTTGCTGTAAGGGGACAGTAAGTCACCCAGACCATGAAAAGACAGCATATTACAACTTGAGTGAAGTGAATGATTACCAGGTAGTCTGTGTCCTTTCTAAAAATACGAACATACTTTTGAATAGTAAATTCTTCATGAGAAGAGTTATGTTGGTATGAAAGTGACTTGGTAGGATGGGAATTATGACTGGAATACAGCAAGGGAAGGGTGTATAATCTCACCCTTCGGCAATGGGGGGAGGGAGACAGGGTGACTAGTTATCTATTTTATCTTTTGTAATTGTCTCTATCTCTTTGTTGGATTAAGAATTCATCTCTTGCCCAGAATTATGAAAAGTATACATTCTGCTTCTTTTCTAAAATTTGTTATGACATGATCTTTAATATTCAGGTGACATTAATTTACAATTTATTTTAGAACCTAGTGTAAGATGTTGGTGTGAGTCCAGTTTCTGCCATCCGGCTTTCTAGTTTTCCTAGCAGTTCTTATCAAGAAGAGAGGTCTTTCAGAGGTAATTAATGTTTTCTGGTTTGCTAAACATTAAGTTGTTGAATTCAATTATTTCCAGTTCTTCCTTTTTCAGTCTGTTCTGTTGGTCTACTTTTCTATTTTTAATGGATACTTAATGTTGTTTATGATTGATTGCTGCTTTCTAATATGGAAATTCTATTCTTCCCTCCAACTTCCATCATTTTCCTTGATATTTTGGATCTTTTATTCTTCCAGATTAATTTTCAATATTTTGTCCAGCTCTCCATAGTATCTGCTTGTAGATTTGATAGATATGGCACTAAATCTGTAAATGTTGCTCCTTTTGATTATATGGGCATGGCTCAGTCATGATCACAGAACATTATTCCAGCTATTTAAGTTGTTCTTTATTTCTTTAAGGAGTACCTTATAACTGAATTTATATAGTTATTCATTATACTTTGGTAGACTGACTCCTAAAAATCTTACACATTTTGCAATTATTTTAAATGGGGGGGGCATTTCCTTTTTATTGTTGCCTCCTAGATTTTGGTATTATTGCATATACATGAAGATGATTTTGTGGGTTTCTTTTGTAGCATGTAATTTCACTAAAATCATGAATTCTCTCAATTAGTTTCTTTGATAATTCCCTAGAATTTTCTACATAAATCTGCCATGGGAAATAGGAATAGACCATATCATCTTAGAATCAGAAATAGCCCCTTAAAAACACTTGTGTTATTCATACATGTACCGCACCTTTTAAGAAACCAGGTTTAAAGAAATTCAGCAAAATGATAGGAAGAGAATAATAAGATAACATTATTAAAGTACCATAGATTTTGAGCTTGAAGGGACCCTAAAGATTAACTAGTTTAGTGCTTCTTAAACTGGAGTCATGACCCACAGTTTAAGAAGCACTGAAGCGTTCCTGAGTGGAAAAAATTTAAGAAGCCCTGATTCTAGTTCAACTCCTTCATTTTATGAAAAAGTTGAAGAAACTGAATCCCAAAGGTGTCCAAAGACTACTCAAGGTTAGAAATGTAAGAAGAGACCAGACTAGGATGATTCTGTGGTGTAATACTTTAAAAGGAATGAGCCACTCTCAAAAACACAATTCTAATCCTGTAATTATAAAGAATTCTAATGAGCAAGAAAAGAAGAGAAATTTAAAGAAATCAAATGGGGTGACAAAGAGAGTTGTCATATCAACAAGCATTTATTAATTACCTACTATGTGTCAGAGTCTCTACTAAGGTCTGGGGATACAATGAAAAGAAAGAGAGTCCCTGTTCTTGAGGAAGTCACAGTTTGAAGGAGGAGAAAACACAAGGTCTATACAGGGTAAAGTGGAGATAATCGTGGAGTCAAGGCACTAATATCATCACATACAAAAAATGGATACAGGAACACATAGACAAAAACAAATTCAAGAGTGGTATAGACATGAAGGAACAGAGTAAAAAAAATAAAGAAAAATATGAGACTTAAGAAAAATGTCATTGACAAGAAAGCAGTCATTTTAATATGTCTGGTGCAAAAACAGTGAAGAAAGAATTTCTTGGAGTAGATTGTGGAATGTTAGCAGATGAAAAAGAGTAAGCAAAGCTGTTCAATTTTTGTTTTTCTTCTTTACCAAGGAGAATGTTCTTCAAACTATAGAAGGCAGAATAAACATTATTCTGATGTGGCGTGGTTATCTAGGTTTGGTCTTGCCTCTAAGATAGTGGCTTTATGAGCCTGGGCAAGCCACTTAATCTCTCAGCGTTCTAGACAATTCTTTAGAACTATAAATTGCATAAAAGGTGCCAAAGAGGGAATTTCTTTATTAGAGAGTTTCCTATATCAAAGAAACTATTATTCTAATCTGTATACCTTTTGAGAATCAAACATTACTGCCAAAATTAATGTAGGGGTTGATTTTGGAGATGCCAAATGGGAAGCAAGTAGTTCTAAGTGATTTTAAGTTTTCATGAGATGGAAAGAAGCTATATGTTTTCCTAGACCTGTTGTCAGAGTTCTGTGAAGAACACTTAGGAATAAGAGGTCTTGAAAAAATGAAGTGCTTTTTTTTTAAAGGAGGAAAGGTATATTCAGGAAATTATAAACTTGTGAACTTAATGTCTATACTCCCCCTTCCAAAAAAGCTTCTTTAATGGATTATTGATCTGATGGCTAGTGAATACTAGGTAAGTGGTAATAACAATATACACCATGTCATGATGTCTCCAAGAAGAAGCCAGGTCAAACTAATGTCATTTTCTTTTTGGTAGGGCTATTGGTAGATCAGGGAAATGTTTTAGGTATATAGTGCACATGGAATTCAGGAAAACATTTGGTAATGTCTCTCATGACACATTTGTGGAAAAGATGGAAAAATATGGCTCAGAAAGATTTACATCCAAGGAGATTTTTTAATAGCTAAACAAATGTACCAATGCATTAGTTACTTGATTTAAAAAAATGTCAAACTGGAGAGAGACTTACAGTGACATATTATAGGATTCTATCCACAGCTTTGTTGGGTACATTTAACAGACTTAGATGAAGATATAGGTGGTGTGGTTGAGAAAACTACAGATGTCGCAAATCCAGGAGGCATAGTTAATACATGAGATGACATGAGCAGTATTATAAAAGATTTTGGCAGGCCAAATGATGAGCAAAGGCAACAAGATAATATTTAGTAGTATTATGTATACTTCTGCTCTTAGGTGTTTGAAAATCAACTATAAGTTCTGTCTTAATATTGATTCATAAGAAAAAGACTTAAAAGTTCTAGTGGAGTGTAAACAATATGAGCCAATGGGGAAACATTACTGCCAAAAACAAGTAGTGAAATCTTAGGCTCGATCAATTGAAGAGTAAAGAAGGTAATAGCCCTACGGTATTCTGCGCTCATTGGAACACATCTGTAACATCATATTCTGTTCAGGGCAGTATATTTTAAAGGGAATATTAGTGACTTAAAGGGAGCTTAGTGGAAAAAGAAGAGAATGGTGAGGAAATTGAAAATATTATATGAGGAATGACACAAATAACTAGGATATTTGGCCCAGAGATAAAAAGAATTAGTGGAGATATGGTAACTGCATTTAGGTCTGTAATGTGGAAAGAGGCTTAAAGCTAATCTGCATAATATCTAAAGATAAAAACTAGCATTGTTGAGTATATTACAGGTAGGCAGATTTTTAACTTGACATTAGAAAGCCCTCTCCAAAAAGAGCCTTGTTAGGTACTTTAAGTTCAACAACCAAATATCAAAAGCATGGAGCACTGACCTTGGAGTCAGGAGGACCTGAGTTCAAATGTGACCTCAGACACTTGACACTAGCTTTGTGACCCTGGGCAACTCACTTAACCCTGAATGCCTTGCCAAAAAAAAAAAAATAGGAAAAGCAACTTTGTATAGTATTTTAGGTTTACAAAGCACTTTGCTCTAAAGTCCTCTGATTCAACCAACTTTGTGAAAAGCCTTACTTGAAATTTAAACATACTTTAAATAGGAACTATTAACACACTTGCTTACCATAAAACTTTCCTATAGCATTGGGATCTATAAAAGTGGGAGAGGTAATGGACCGGGGTAGAAAGAATATACAACAAATTAGGGGACCTGAATTTAGATTTTCACTTTGACCCATGGCACCTAGTTGATCATAGGTAAGATATTGAACCAATGATTGTAGGAGCCTTTTTAAACTTCATTTTGTTCACCTTCAATATGCATATAAACACACACATCACAGCACTGTTCAAAAAGCACTTTGTGGAACCACAGCATCTCATGATTGTAAGGTAATTCAGATGTCTTTTAGTTCAGCCTAGTCTTGAACAATAATCCCCTTTTAAAACAGCTATGGTATATGCTCATCTGCCTTCTTCTTAAAAACCTCCAGTTAAAAAGAACCCACTTTCAAAAGCGGTCCATTTTGCTTTTAAAAGGCTTTAATTATTTGGAAGATTTCCCTTATTTAAATCTCTCTCTTCATGATTTTATCTGTGTCTGGTGCTAGAAATTATATTTTGCTCATCGAGGCGAGTGGAACTGTAAAGACTCTGCCTCTCTAATCCCCAGTGTTGGAAGGTCAGCAACAGTAATACCCAAGCCATGCAGTTCAGTGTTCTCATCTGCCATTTCATGATAGTTCATAACTGTTATGGGAATCTGAAGATCTTCCCTGCCCCTAGGCCCTTTGTTAAAGTGGCTACGTGACCCTGAGGACCCTTGGATATTTGAAAGTATACTCTGTTCCCTAATAGGCTGAATGTGGTCATGTGGAGCCTGTGGCGCCAGGCTTGTTTTCCAGGAATGCCCCGTGCCTTGTAGCTTTGTGATTGGGCAGTGGGTCT
>CM053580.1:303694876-303719065 GCA_028627135.1 Pseudochirops cupreus
ACACAGGCACTGTGGTTGGGAGATCCATCCTGCCCTACCGAAAAGTCAGAGGTGTGAGGTCAGAAGACATAGGAGAGAATAGATTGGGGGAGGAGGGATACACTGGGATTGCTGTTTTGGGGCAGTGGGTAGGGGAAAGATGGGGAGAAAATTTGTAACTCAAAATCACGTGGAAATGAATGATGTAAACTAAAATAAAATAAAAATTTAATTAAAAAAATAAAAATAAAAAAATAACTTCTTAACAACTTAACAACACAGAAGTCATTCATTCATTTATCTTTTCATTCTGCTTAGTAATTTCTCCATTTAGTGAGAGCGGAGATTCACTGAATACAAAAATTATTTTGACAAAAGTAAATTAAGGGAATGCAGAAAATTTTCCTTGTCAGATCTATGGATTAAGGAAGAGTTTATGAACAAAGAAGAGATAGAGAAGATCATGGGGAGTAACATAGATAATTTTGATCATACGAAATTAAAAAGCTTTTGTACAAACTAAACATAATATACTCAAAATTAGAAGGAAAACAGAAATGGAGATCACATTTTTTATAGCAAATTCAAGTTTCTCTGCTAAAGACTTAATTTCTCAAATATTTAGGGAACTGAGCCAAATTTATTAAAAATAAGGACCACTTTCTATTTGACAAATGTTCTAAGGGTATGAACAAGAAGTTTTCAGAAAAAGAACCAAAGCTATTGATAGTCACGTAAAATGCTCTAAATTACTACTGATTAGAGAAATGCAAGAGAAAAAAACTCACAAACATCAAATTGGCTAACATGACAGAAAGGAAAAATGACAAATGTTGGAGGGGATATGGAAAAATATAGGACATTAGTGCACTTGTGGTGGAGTTGTGAACAAGTCCAACCTTTCTGCAGAACAATTTGGAACTATGCCAAAAGACATATAAAACTTTGCATACTCTTTGCATCAGGAATACCACAATTTAGGTCTGTGTCCCAAAGAGATTAAAGAAAAGGAAAAGGAGCTATTTGAACAAAAATATTTATAGGAGCTCCTTTTGTGGTGGCAAAGTATTGGCAGTCAAGGGAATGCCCATCAAATGAGGAATAGTTAAACAAGTTCTGGTATATGATTTTATAGGATACTCTTGTGCTATCGGTAATGACAATGGTGGTAGTTTCAGGGAAAAAAAAATAAACAAACAAACAAAAACCTCAGCCAAGAAGTAAATGAACTGATGCAAAGTGAAGGAGGAAGAATCAGGATAACATTGTATGCAGTAACAGCAGTACTGTATGGATGATCATTTGTGAAAAACTTAACTACTCTGATCAAGACAATGATCCAAGACAATTCCAAAGGACCCGTGATGAAAAATGCTACCCACTTCCAGAGAGAGAAAACTAATGAACTCTGAAAGTGGTATGAAGGAAACTTATTTTTATTTTCTTTATTTTTGGTCTGTTTTCTTTTGCTACTGGCTAATATGGAAATTTATTTGCATGACTTCACATGTATTATTCATATTAAATTGCTTACCTTCTCAAAGACAGTGAAGGATCAGGAGACAGGGAGATTCCCTCAAAAGTTAACACAAAAAAGTTAATGCAAAAGTTAAACATAATTGTTAAAGTTTTTCTACATGTAATTGGTAAATGTTTAAGAAAATAAATAATAAATAACTTTCTATAATAAAAATTACTCAGAGTGGTTTATAAATATACAGTGCTATAGGGGTAATAGTTGCTATTGTAATTACCCATCACACTTTACTATATAACTTAGTATTTCACTGTTGTTGGAATCTTGCTATTGTGATGTCTCTATAATTTCCATAATCATTTTTTTCTCTTCTTTGTGATATATTGTATTATGACATTTTCTCATAATCTGGATCAGGACTTGGAATTCTTTCTTTTGAGAAAGAGAACATACAAAAAATCCAAATAACTTTTCCTCTAAGAATATATTCCAGACTCATACCTAATTTGTGACTTCTCATTAAACCATTGTTTTGCTTGTTAACTGCCTCACGTTATTAAAATATGGGGCCAGATGAAATTAATCTTCAGGATTAGGAATTTCCTTTGTGATCTCATGACAAACATAAGAAAGACTGGGTGTGCTATGTACTGGAGACAGTTTATTACATTCATATAATTTGGTCAGTTCAGGTAGCCAGGATCACAAATAATAAATGTACTTTGTGATTTATAGGCTGCATCCCCATGGCCTCCAAATAGCCACACATGACAGAAATATAATGAGATGAGCATGTAGTACTACAATCTTGGCAGAAACAGAAATAGAAAATACAGTGCTGTCAATTTTTGTATTCAGTGAATCCCCACTCTTACTGAGTGGAGAAATGACTAAGTAGAATGAAAAGATAAATGAATGGACAACTTCTGTGTCTGTCAGTAAGAAACCATTCTTGAGCAATGTAATGCCTATATAATAAACTCTCCTCCTCCAAGACAAAACCAATATATTTATTTGGGACATTGCTATTAGGATACAAGAAAGCAAGGTTTCATAAGGTACTCATCACCAATCCAGGGAGCCCCAACACTGAAACCCACCTTTAGGGTTGTTGTGAAGATAAAATGAGATAACATTTTAAAAGTGTTTAGCAAACATTAAAGCTTGATGTAAATACTATTATTACATTAACTATTGTTTTTAAGACTACTTAATATAATACTGTAATGGTAATACAATTTGAATCTGAAGATCCCTTTGTGTTGGCAAAGGTAGCATGAACTTAGCACTTAGTAATTGATCAAGCCTTTGTTGGGGAAACAGAATGTATGAACTCCTGTCTCCTGTTGCTGATGTAACAGGAAGGGGCTGAACAGGGAAGGGCAATACTATTTATAAGGAAAAACCCGGAAAGGGAGAGTCAGAATTTCTTGGGACAAGGATCTTGAGGCAGAAGCTGCTGCCGCTGAAGAAAGAGAGAATTTCTCTCAGCAGCATGTGGAGGTTGGGCTGCTACTGCTGGGCTGAGAATTGAGAATAAAAATGGAAATTAGTAACTGAGACAGATCTTGGAGTGAACTCCATGGAGACAGAAGCTGCTGCCACCGGAAAGGCTGAAGAGGAAAGCCTCCCCCAGGCTGAAGAGAATGATTTTGATTTTGAAAACCTGGATGGAGTGATTTTGATTGTGGGAGCCAACTGAGACTTCTGAGCCTCAAGGTCAGCTGGAGCTTCCAGGGGACTGAGAAAGCCTGACTGTGATGCTGGTACTTTGTATAAACTTGTTTGTGGCTTTGTTGGGCCTTGACTTCCTAGGAACAGAGACTATGAAGGATTTGAGATGGACTGGATACTGTGAGCTCCAATGTGGAGCAGGAACTGCACAGAGAGTTGGACAAGGACCTGGGAGCTGTCTGCCTTTAAACCCAGGTGACAGTTTTTGGTGACTCAAGGTATGATCTGGGACCATGAAAGGAGATCCAGGGAATCTGAGAAACCACCCTGAGTCAAGCTGAAAGAAGACTTTACTTGGATATTGTGTACTGACTGAGAGATTGTAAATTTACTAGTGACCAACAGGTGGAGTGTCTGTGGAGTTTCTAATGATTGAATAGTGAATAACAAGGAAGATTGATTGACTAAATGATTGTACTTAGTGATTGATGACTGAATAAGTAATTGATTTGTAACCTAGTATACGCCATGAGTGGAAAACTTTGACTATTGTACTTTGTGATTGAATTAAGGATTTTGTGAATGCTTAAGTTACTAAATGATTGTTCTTTGTTTAAAACTTTGTGACAACTGTAGAGGAAACTATGTGGCCATTTTCTGTGATAAGTTGTTGTGAATGCTGTATTTTGATTATCTGTGATAAGTTGTAATATTATGAATGCTGTACCTTGATTTCCTGTGAATGTTTTGCTTCAATTTGTTATGAAATAAATAGACTGTTCACTATACTGTGTAATTAGCAACTTAAAAGCTGTTCACAGTAGCATTCTTCTGAAAAGCTGCTAGTGCTTGGCTTTACAAATACTAAATTAAGTTCATTGTTTGAAAGGCAATTATACGGAAGAAAAATGGACTTCTTTAGTTTAAGATGTGGACTCCTTAAAAGTAGGGGCTGATTTTGCCTTTATATTTTCAGTATTTATCACAGTATCTGGCACATAGTGAACGCTTAAGAGACACTTATCATTAACTTATTATTTAGCTTCTGTAATCAGAATTAGAACCAAGAGTAGAGTTACAGGGAAGCAGATTTCAACATTATAGGAAAGTTGTTGGGGAGGATTCTTTCTATGCTATCTTTCTCCTCCTATAATCAGTAGCCTTTCTTTTAATCTGCTTATAGAAGCAACCCAAATTGCCAGTAGCACATCAAAATCCTAGTTAGATGAAACATTTGGAGTAGGAGAAGCAAAACTCTTCCAGAGGGTGCTCCATAAACTATCTTTCCAGAAGTCATAGGAATTTAGCCAGAAGAGACTGAAGAAAATGAGATTTAAAACTGGAAACAAACCCTTAAAATAAGACTATGGTATAAGAGAATGACTGTGGCCAAAGCAGTCAAGCTCTCTAAGACTGTTTCCTCATCAATAAAATGAGAATAGCATCATTTAACAAGCCTAACACAAGAGAGACTTGGCATAGTGGAAACAAAGCTTTGGAGTCAGGAAGAATTGGTTTCTAGTACACTTGAGATGCAGGGTGTGCCTCCCTGCGCAAGTCATTTAACCTCCCAATGCCCAGACAAACTTCTCTAAAACTACAAGTTACAAAGGAATGGTCCATTTATATCAGTAGAATGATTTTCCATACTGAAAATTCCTCATACCTATGAGATCAAAAGAATTCCATGCCTTTTCACCTGTTGTCTGGAATATTGAAATAATCCCCTGACTAGACTCAACTTTAAGTCTGTTCTTATTCCAATTTCTTCTCCACTCAACTGGCATTCGTCTTCCTAAAGCCCTGACAATAATACCACCTTTCTCAAGAAACTTTGTTGGCTCCCTATTGCCTTGAGAATAAAATACATGTTTTTTATATCTTCTATCCTCAACACTTTCAGTAACTGCTAACAGACTTTTTCTCAACCCCTCAGACTTTCAACATACCTATGGATATTTTGTTAAAAACACTAACTTGTCAGTTCCTCAGTCTCCTAAAGTCCAAGTACTACTTCTCCACTACACTTCAGTTACACACAAAAATGTTCATATCCTTGATCTTAGTATCATCAATAAGTGTCCCTCTTCCCTGTTAGTAACATCAAAATTCCTTTATCTGATCCTAATCTTTTATTTTTCCATTCTCCCCTCTATCTTATGACCTCTAAGCCTTTTCTTTGGCTTCATTGGCCTCTGGTACCTCTTCCCTCATTTCTTCCCCAGGTGAACAACCTTACACTGTCTATACTCTCTTCTCTCTTGATGTCATGATGAATTAGTTCAACTTAATAATATGCTTTTCATTAAAATCTCTTACTCCTTTGTACCATTGCCAATCATGCCTTACCAAACCCTAGCCTATTACCACTACCTAGTCCCACTATTCACTCCCATTCATATGTTGCTCAATGGAGTCAGAGAAAGTCATGAAATCATGTTGACTCAGTCCACTAAAATTTAGGTTATATCAACTCAACTAAGCCCTCATTTCTTCAGGCAATACTTTTATACCTTCAGAATCAATTTAATAGTCCACTTACCACAGTGTCTATTCTAAACCTTTTCTTCTCTCTTTAAGTCTCCAATGGCTCTCCCTTCATCCATCTTCTCAGATGAAGACCTTATCTAATACATCATTTAAAAAATTGAAACCATTCCTTAAGAACTCCCTCTTCTCTCCTCCTCATCTCACATCACTGACAGCTTCCTTCAACTATTTCATGATCCACTCCTGACCATTATGAAGAGATGGCCTCTCTTTGCAAAGACAAATCCTTTGAAATGAATCCCTGATCTCATTCTATCCTAGCTTCTGCAGCAGCTTGTCCCCACCACTGTCCCTACTGCCTCTTTAATCTTCAGTGTCTCCCTGCCAACTGGCTCCTTCTTTGATACCTACAAACATTCATGTCTTCCCCATCATTAAAAATCCTTTAATTTGATCCTACCATCACTACTACCCATAGTCCTCCATTACTCCCATATCAGCTTTCCTCTTTGAGGAAACCATCTCCATTACATGCCTCTACTTCATCTCCTTTTATTTTCTTCTTAGCCCTCTGCAATCTGGTTTCTAAAAGAATTATTCAACAGAAAGTACTCTCTTCAGATAACCAATCATCTCTGTAATAACAGATGACTTTTTCTAAATCCTCATCCTTCTTGACATCTCTGCAGTCTCTGAGACTGTCAATCATACTTTCCTCCTGGATCTCTCTCCTATCTAGGTTTTCATTATGCTGTTCTCTCCTGGTTCTCCTACCTGTCTGAATGATCTTTCTCAGTCTTCTTTTCTGGGTCTTCTTTCAGATAATACCTACTAACTATGAGTTCTCAAGATTCTGTCCTGATCTCTCTCTTCATTTCCCTTGATATTATCTCCTTTGGTGACCTCATCATCTCGCCAGTCCTAATCTCTTTTGAGCTTTAGTCTCATATCATCAACTGCCTTGTGGATGTCCCATACTAGAAGTCCTGTAAGTATCTCCAACTCAACATTTATAAAAAAGAATCTATACCATTATCTTTCTTCCTAAACTACCCCCCTTTTTCAAACATCAATTTGTTGGTGATACTATTTTGAAAAGTTTCAATATACTTGCTTGCTCTTCGCTCAAATTCTCTGAAAGCAAACTTTAAAGTTTCAACAAAGGGAACCATCAACATTATTAACCAACTTATCTAAGTCCCAGTATCTCTAGATCAGAGACAGAAATGTCCAAATTAACATGGGAGAATCAGGATTCAAATCCTAGTCCAGTTCATTTTCTCCCTATTGGACTGACTAATGGCATTGATAGCTATTTGCCAAATACATCTTATGCTTCAGAGCTAATCATCTTCACATACTCCTTCAGACTTGTCAGATCTGCTAGAGAGTTGTTATTCTTTTTAGTTCCCCCCTTACTCTGTCCATTTTAAAAGGAAATGAAGCTATGGAAGTTTTCTCTTCTTTAGGCCAAGAAGGTTATAGGCCACATATTGCTCATTTTCTTTCCCAGAGTTGTTGATTTTTTTTTGTCCTAATGTCATACCCTGGTTTTGTATAATCATTTCCCTACCGGTAGCATAAGAAATATCCTACCCTTTCTTTATCATTTATAAGTTGTTCAGGTAAACCACTACTTGTCAAGTATTTGGTTGTTTTCTCCTCATAGGTATATTATTTTTAAGGAAATTCTGCATTTGCAATATAGTATTTCCTATTTATATATATTTTTTGCACATTGTTTATGACTAATGATAAAATTGCTAGTTGTAAAAGTTTGTCTCGGGACAGTGGTTTGACTTTATCCAACTGAGAAAAGATAAAATAAGAAGACAGAGATAAACAGGTTTCAAGTCTAGCCTGCCCTATATCCAAGAATCTCAGAAACTCAGAGCTGCAACAAATTCAGTTCAGTTTAACACATGCTTTCTAAGTACTGCCCCTGTTCCAGGTACTGTAATAAGTATTAGAGACACAGTGACAGAAATTAAAATAATCCCTATTCTTAAGGAGCTTATATTCTTCATCTTTCCTAGCCCCAGTTAAGTTCAATAAGGATTCATTAAGCACCTACTACGTACCACACGATGTGGAAAATTCAGGAGGGGGGAGGGTGGGGAAAGGACAAAAATGGAAATTTCCTTCACTAAAAGGAACTTATGTTTTGAGAAAAAACAGCATTTATACAGGGGTCCATTAACCCTTGCCTTGACTATCAAGTAAGATTGGTGGATGCCATCTGCCCCCAAACCATGCATACTCTCATCCTTTTCTTTCTACTTTTTAAAGGAGGGTCTACTGGAATGTACTATGCCAGCTGGTTCAATGTATAGCTTCATAGAAATCATCTTTGCAACAACTCTATCAATTGGCTATTCAGATTTTGGGTTTTGTGGGGAGTCTGTTTTTACCGAGATCATCAGCTCAAGCTCTAAACAACTGTTCATTGTTAGGTGCTAGCTAGTGCCCTTGTTTCATTTAATCACTTAATTTTGGGTATATTTTACATAAGAGTATTTACTTCAAATAGCAAAAAGATACATACAGAAATCTTCCCCACTATTTTGTATAGTATAGTATCCTCTATACCACCTCAGTTTCTAGAGGGCAGGGAAGGAATTGACTCAACTTAGTTCATACAAAGCATTGATTCCACTAAGTTCTTGTTTAGATAAGTTATAAGTGTCAAATGAATCCTCATCCCAGTGATCTACTAGCCTGAATACTGAAGGTCAATCTTTGATTCTTTGCTCCTAGTTGCAAAACCTAACCTGGAATTCTGGGACACCAATATACCTTCTGAACCCTGGAATGTTGAAGAAGCCTTCTGGACCTTTTGAAAACTCACAGAACAGAAATGAACAAATGCAGAAACTGAGGACAAAGCCACTTTCACAGGTTCTCATGCCTTGAGAAGGAAGAAGACCCCATGGCTTCTCTCTTTACAGCATGACCTCTCCCAGGATACAGTAATTGAAAGAGGCATTGAATAAAGCAAGGAGAGCTAAGATAAAGAGTAGTGGCTAAAACTGATAGCTAATCAGATAATTCCCTCATAGCCAAACAAATAGCCTCCTCTTTATCATGTGGTTACTTTACCAAAATCCATTGTAAAATATCCACACATACCTCATAGTCTCTCTAAGACAGTTCCAGTCTGTATTATCACAATTCTTTTGGAAGAAAACTCCTTATTTTCCACATGGAGGCATCATTTGAGGCACTCTTCACATGGCTTTAGACTCCCATTATAATTCTATCATTACCCAATCCAAAAATGAATCCTCCTTTGTATAGAAAAAACAAAATTAGAGCTAATTTTGCCTTTACTTCATTCATTATCATGGGTACCACCCACCCATGCAGCAGTTATATCCATGCATTCCTTCATCTTGTCCCAACATAGTTTAAAAAAAATTTCATTTTTGTTGCATTGGCCACCTCCTTAGCTAGTTTTGTGTTTTTGTCCTTCTGACCCCCTTTATTTAAAGATTTCACTCTTTCTCTTCTTTCTCAGTTGTCTGTCCTTGCTTTCTTAGAATGGGTAGACTATCTCTCCAGCTTCCCTAAGCTGCCTTGAGTTGGTAAAATTACTAGGAGTGACTTATTCTTGACTTTTCTCTTTGAAATTCAGTCTGATGTATTCTGACTCTTTTTTTGAGAAAGTAGGGAGTGGGGGAGCTTGACTAGAATGCTTAGTCTCACTCTGCCCAGTTTTCCCATAACTTTTGGGTCAATGCTTTGTAGAGAAAGTGTTCAATGAAGTTAACTAACAAAACACTTAATGGTAACCCAGAAAGTTTGATTTGTACCTAAGAAGCAGTTTAGTAATTAAAAAGCCAACCAAAGAAAAACAATGTGCTATAGGAACTCAGTTACTTCTTGGAGTAAAGCTTTGTCAATTTGCCTTTAAATAAGCTCTCACTTTGGTTTCCTTCTAAACACAAGTTCAGAAAATTATTGTCAGGAGCAGCATTTTTGCCTAAGCTAAATAAGACTGTGTTCATTGTGAATTCAAGTAAAAAGACTTTCACCAGGATTGTGCTAAAATGCACAGTTGCAACAATAAATGTGTCACTGACAAATAAATAAATAGACAAAAAAATAATTGAATGAATGAATAAATAGATATATAAATAAGTGAATGGATTAATGAATGAATAAAGAGATAAATAGATAAATAAATATTTTGTTATATTACTAACTATTTTCAGCCAATACTTCATTCAGATATTGATGCAAAATGACAGTCAACATCTATAACTATGGCCACAATTGGCCCATTATATATTCTAGAAAGTTACATTCTCACATCAACTTCTCTTGATATTTTCATTTTTTTGAGCCCTAGAGATTTTAAACTAGGCTGTATCTGCTTTGCAGATGGTGTCATTATTGTATTATTCCCCTAACGTACTGTCGTAATTTAGAGCCTGTCAGAGATTTATTTTATGAACTCCTTTTTTTAAGAATAACTATAAATTACTATGTTAAACACATCACATATTTGACACTGAGGAAGAAAGTGAGAATTAATTTTGTTGTATATCTATGATAGTTTTCAGATATGCTCTGTTATTCCTGTTTATAACAAATGAAAGTCTGTAATTATTTTAAAGACTAATGTTGGGTTAGCCATTACACACCAAAATTCCCTAACAGTCATACCTAACATATGGTGATACCTTTACGAAGAGGGGAGAGTTATACTCATTTTTAAAACACAATAAACACTGTTTTATAGAATAGCCAACACATATATCCAAATGATCCAAGTTTAAAGCCACACATATCTCTTGAGTTTTTTAAGCCTCAGTTCTTGTCATCTGTAAAGTGTAAATAAAAATAATTTCTCTCATAGGCTAATTATTAAGGAAAACTTTTTCTGTGAGAAAATAAATATGAATTATTAATTCTATTGATAAATAAAAATTAGTCTCTTCAACTACTAAGTTTTGTGGGGGTTTGGAACTATGTCTTATCTAAATTTTATATTGCACTCAATGCCTTGCAAATTGCTGTGTATATAGTAGATCTTTAACATAATATTTTTGGATTTGTCTATCCAGGATTCTATAAATATAGTTACTCTTTACGGGGATACAATTCTCAATGACTGTATGCCCTAATAGACAGTTTTAATGACATTGAATTATCAAAAACATTTGTTACCTCTCCTTCTCCAGCCTCACATCTCCACTGAATCCAAACTTTACTTGACAAATCCCCTTAATAAAAGGATTTGCTTGTAAAAGTTGGATTCAGTCAAAAGGCCTTACCCAAGGACCTAGAAAGTCATATGTGTTCTAGAGGTTGCAGGCTCCCCACCCCTGTTCTAGAGGAAGCATTTCCTAATCCCTTTTAATTTTAGTGCACTCCCTCTGAAAATTATCTTCTATTTATCCTGTATGTAGGTTGTAAATATTTGTTTCTTTGTTGTTTTCCCAATTAGATGTGAGATCCTTGGCAACAAGGACTGTCTTTTTACTCTTTTTGTACCCCCAGCACTTAGCACAGTGCCTTGTACATTGTAAGCACTTAATAAATACTTATTGATCTACTGATTGATATGTAGTGAGCCTTGTTGTGACAAGCTCTCTGATCTGATCTGGGCCTCAGAGAGAAACATGCGTTCTGCCACTGGACCTGTATTAAGAAATTGCTAGTTCCTGCCAGATCTTACATTGCACTAAAACAGTCTATAAGAACCCATAGTCATCTCCATACCATGGCCGAAGCATCAGGGCAGTATTTTAGTGGAGAAAGTTATCATTAATTAGTAGCAATAAAAGTGGTGGTGGTGGTATTAGTTGTTCGTTTGTTAAGCTGCAAGAGACTTTGGAAATAATCATTCCAAAATCATCACTTTGCAGGTTAGAAAACTGAGAGTCAGCAAAGTTACACAACTAGTTAGTGGCAAAGTCTGAAGGAGTTGTTATGTAGTCATCCTGGACTAACCGACACTAAGATAATGGAAAATATATGATTGTATAGGTTACAGTACAATTTCCCATAAAAATGATTCATTTTGATCATTGTGTAAAATATCAGAGATGTTTTACGCAGATTTGTCCAAGTTAATGAGACTTGTAGAGTTTTTTTTCCTACTTAATTATATCACTTAAATATGTTTTGTGAATTCTCCCACTCTCCCCAGCTCTCATTTTATTTTCTTTGTAGTGGTAAAAGCAGCCAGCAACTGAATTAGAGAATAAGACCAAATGCATGGGATAGGATGGAAGTTGGCAAATCCCTTCCTGAATAGCATTTTTCTTATTATAAACTTAGTAACCATCAACAAAAACATTCTAATAAATAAACAAAAACAATAAAATGAGATCATAACTAATACTGTACACTATAAAACATTTACAATTTGCTTTTCAAAAGTGTATATTAGTGTTAAAAAGATAATTACAAGATCTTGTCTGCTTCTGTGTCTGCTTATAATTGTTCTATTTTTAAATTTTTTATTCTGTCATTATTTTTATATAGTCATAGTAACATACATAAACAGAAAAAGGGAAAAGGCTATCTTTGTCAATTTAATGTAACTGGGTGCCTCAGACATCAAAATTCATGTTTCTCTGATTATTGGCATTTGAACAATTTTCTATTTAATAAATGACAGGAACCGTTTTCAATCAAGATCTACATATAATTCCTTTTTACTGCATCTATTATAGTGGAGTCTTTACCTATATAAACTGGAATCATTCCTTACAGATTAAAATGCTAGATTTTTATTAGATATAGTTACTGCAAAGAATTTCCCCAATTTGTTTCCCTTTTGTTTTGCAAGTATTGCTTTGTTATCAAAAATTCTTTATTTTTTTATTTTCAGTCTATATGTTTGCCTTTTTAAATTCTTTCCATTTGTTCAAGAGGTAAGATTTTTCCTTCTCTCCACAAATATAATTTAGGTTCCAAAATGTGTCTCTGGCACTAAAAAGCAGTGAGATTTTCTCCAGGTACTGTCTTTAGGTAAATTAAACTACACTTATGATTTGTTGAACATCCTAAATTATATTTTTAATTATTTGCGTTTCAGTAACTTCCACCACCTTTCTCCCATGGTCTGCTCTTTATTAATCACATATGCATTTAGTGCAAAATTTCATCCATATGCTTTTGAATTCATTTACACTTGACTCCTGAAAAAGAGTTTTAAGAGCTTCTTTATCTTGTAAGAAAACTTTTTCTACCTCAAAAAGTGCCTTTTTCATACATCATTTTAAGGTCCCTTCTCTAAGTTCCCTTCCTCAAGAGATGGAAATTTGAATTTGTTGGGAGAAGCACTGCAAAAAGTTGGTTCAAGGTAAGTTGGAAGTTGAAAATTTAGAAAATCATCACTTGGATGTAGTCAAAATACTTTTCTCTTCTTTGTATCATTAACATGTGTAGGGCACCTAAGAAATACTAATTTGAATTACTTTCATTCAAAATGTGTTTGAATAGGCTTTGATGACAACCTACAGGAAATGCAAAATTAAAAACTTGTGCTAATGGAATGCAACTATAGAGCACAGGAAGGATATTGCTCATAAACAAATATGAATGGCCATGTCTGCCTTTTCCTAATTTCCATTTGCTGGCAAAATACAGCTTGACTCAGAATTTTCACTAATGAATGGAAATATTGCCAAGTGAAGTGAACCAGGCAAAAAAAGAAACATATCCCAATGTTAAGGTCAAGATAAGATTGCTTGCCCATCATTTCTTGGAACAGAGACCTTACTCAGTATATGTGTTGTGTCTGTGAATCAAAGTGAGTCTTACTTAACATGAATGGGTGGATATTTCCATTGTAATGTGCCTCTGTGCTTGTAGGTGCATATTCAATGTGTAACTACAAAACAATGAGGAATATTTTTTTCACTTGTGTCATACAGTTGATTAGTTCAAAGCAAAACTCATGTATTCATTTGGAACATAGAAGATAGCATCTGTTCCAGTAGGCTTGCATGTATAATGCTTTTCCATCAATTTACCCACTATTTGAGAAGATATTCTATAAAACTCATTCATACTTTTGACTTTTACTCTACAATCAACAAAAATTGAAATAAAATGGTATGAAAGACAAATCTCCTTTCCAATGGCCCTCCATCTCCCACATTTTTCTATATGTTGAAGAAATGAATTGCTTGTTAAAAGATAATCACTTATATCCCCCAAGACATCTTTGTGATGGGTCGTTATTAACTTAGGGCTTTCAGATCTTTCTCAAATGGTGGTCCAAGTGCATGTGCTATAGTGGCTATTTTTCTTAGAATACATTTGACATCAAAGATCCAAATTTTGTTACTGATTTAAGAGATATTGTGGAAATAGAATCAGCAAGATTTGGCAGTTCATTGGAGATGTGAGATAAGGGAAAAGTAAGGAGTTGAGAACGACTCTAAGGTTGAGAACCTGAATAACTGGAAGGATGGTGGCATCCTAGATGGAAATATGAAAATCCGAGTTTTGGAAAGAGCTAATTATCCTTGTTTTGGACTGAATGTTTTCATGATGCCTGTGTGATATTCTGTTCAAAATGTCCAATAGGCAGCTAGTAATGCAAGTTGAGTTCAAGAGAGAGACTAGGGCTAGATACTCAGATTTGAGGATTATGTAGTTATCTGAAGATTCCATTTGGTTAGATAACAGATGATCAAGATTTTACTTATATCTAATCTTAGAGATATGGGCATCTAGGTGGTGTAGTGGGCAGAGCACTGAGCCTAAAGTCACAAAGTAGCTACATGACCCTGGGCAACTCTCTTAACCTTGTTTGCCTTAGTGTCCTCATCTGCAAAAAGAAACTGGAGAAGAAAATGTCAACTTACCTTAGTGTCTTTGCCAAGAAAACCCCAAATGGTGTCACAAAGAGTTGGACTTGGTTAAAAATGGCTGAAAAAGAAAGACAAAATCTTAGCAACAGGAGGAAGCAGATGATTTAGATAACTTCTCAGGACTTAAAAAAGAAGAATTTTCAGTCATACATAGGACCTGACATGTACAGTATCTCTGTGCACAAGTCAATACTATCATTTTCATTCTTTTCTTTGTAGAGGGGATTGATTTATATTCATATACTTGAGGTATAATGTCAGGTTCAGTTCTGAGTTCTAACTTATGACCTCTCAAAATAAGGGACCTCCAAAAAGTGAAGCTATCAAATAAATGCATTATAAATCTCAAATTGGCTGCTCTAAGTCCTGCTTCATAATTTCCTGAATTTGGCTTTTTTGGAGTGGGGATTTAAAGTCATTAGGAATTCTAAAATGCTCTTGGGAAGTTTTTTTTTCTTCCAAAATATCTGTAGTGGTTTCATATCATTTCATCACTGATTAATAAATAATTTTGATTTGATTCTCTTAAATTTCAAAATAAATTTTAAAATTAGATTTCCTGCTGAACAATGATCAAAGCTTTGCAAAGTTTTGCACTATGTGTTTATAAGTTTTATTTATTTACATTATAATCTGCAGTTAAGGCCTGTTGTTCTGGAAGATAGGGTTACTTATTGTTACCATCTATAGGTGACCACTCTGCTTTGCTTTCTTTCTTTGGGAAATTAGGTCAAGCTGATAAAATGGAACTAATATGTTTGTTTTACTTGTGTTTTATTATGCTTTAGTGATACAACACAATGACAAAAACAACAAAACTTCATTTTCAGAGTTTTAGAAATTATAGTCCAGGAGTTCTGGATTAAAATTATGGTTTCTTTTTTTTTTAAAGTAGATGTTCAAGGGCCTTTGAAACCATTCAAGCTATCAATAAATTAGCAAACATTTATTAGCATTTGTTATGTATGGGCCAAGGGAGTGTGCTAAGTATTGAGGATAAAAAGAAAAATGAAATGGGGGAGGGGTGACATCTAGGTGGTGCAGTGAACAGAGAACAGAACACAGGCCCTGGAGTCAGGAGGATCTGAGCTCAAACATAGCCTCAGACACATAACACTTACTAGCCGTGTGACCTTAGGCAAATCACTTAACCCCAATTGCCCTGCCTTCCCTCCTGAAAGAAAGAAAGAAAGAAAGAAAAAAAGGAAGGAAGGTAGGAAGGAAGGAAGGAAGAAAGGAAGAAAGGAAGGAAGAAAGGAAGAAAGGAAGAAACAATCACTTCTGTAGGGAGGAAAAGTACATATATTTTACAAAAATGCATAAATTTTTACAATATATATATGGAGAAGAGCAAAATTGGAGGGGAGCACAACCCATGGAGCATGCCTAGAGCTTGTACTGTTCTGTTGCCATGTCCTATCCTTGTTACACATACTCTCTGATTAGAAGCAGTTCTCATAGAGTATATGCCCTCTTTGGCAAAGGAGTAGGGTTGGGCATCTGCCTCTTGCTAAATGAATTTATGATTTTTGAAGCATCAGAGGAACTAGAGACCAAATTGCCAGCTCTTACAGGATTATAGAGAAATCAAGGGAGTTCCAGCAAAAAACATCTACTTCTGTTTTGCTGAATACAATAAAGCCTTCAATTGTGTGGATTAGAACAAAATGTGGCAAGTCATAGAAACAATAAAGATGAACTTGGATATACTTCAAGAGATAGTGGAGGACAGAAGGGCCTGGTGTGCTATGACATGTGGAGTCACAAAGAATAGGACATGAGTGGACAACTGAAAAATAAATGAAGCAATGTCATCAGTAGTTCCTGGTACATTTCCATGAAACTCCTTACTGAGAGCTGTGGCAATGATTGCTCACTGAGCCAGGAGGACTCACCCACTCAGTAGACTGAGAGGAGTCATTGGCTTCCCATTGAACAGATGAAAGTCCTCTTAAAGTTACTGATGGGTAAATAAGCCCTCAGTGTTCAGTCACCAAGGGACAAACCAGGAATCTCTGGTCCTGCCTGTCTTTTAGTAAGGACACACTGTAGTGAGTAAGGATGCTTCTTGTTCATCTGTTTCAGTTGTGTTTGACTCTTTATGACCCTGGCATAGGGTCATATGACCCATTGGCAAAGATACTGGAATAGTCAGCCATTTCCTTCTCCAGCTAATTTTACAGATGAGGAAATAGAGGCAAATAGGATTAAGTGACTTGAGCACAGTCACACAGCTAGTAAGTGTCTAAGGCCAGATTTGATGTCAGGAAAATGAGTCTTCCTGACTCCATGTCCAGCAATCCACCCACTGCACCACCTAGTTGCCCATACACTCATACATACCCATGTTTGGTGTGGTGGTCTCCAACTAAAGAAAGATATGGGTTCATTGCTCCACCTCCAAGACGCATGAGTTCTATGACCCCAAGGAGTGTAAGTGTCTTTATTTTCTTATATCCCTTTGACAGAACTCATTTCTCTTAAATGCATATATAACTCTTTTCCTCCTTTGTCTTTCTCTTTTCTTTCTCATGTATTTACTGTCATAAAGTTTATTTATAGAGTTTCTATGTATGTATGGTGTTATGAGAATCTGAAGATCTTCCCTGCCCCTAGGCCCTTTGCTAAAGTGGCTACATGACTCTGAGAACCTTTCACGATTTGAAAGTATACTCTGCCCCCTGATAGGCTGTGTGGTCATGTGGAGCCTGTGGTGGGAGGCTTGTTTTTCAGAAATGCCCGCGCCTTGTAGCTTTGTGATTGGGCAGTGGGTCAAGAGGGCTGTGACATTCTTCAGGAGAAGGCTATGTATACGCCCTGATGTGAGGTTTTGCTTTGGGGCTCACTTTGAGAAGAGTTGTGTGGTTTGGCCAGACGAGACTCTGGGAAGCTGTTGAGCCCCCGGCTTTGAAAAACCCAGATGTTGGTGCTTCCCTCTCTGGTAACTGAATAGGTAACTGATGTAATGGTCAGGTGCTGGAAGCTGTCTGCTGATCTGTTTTTCTGTTTGTTTGTCACTTGTGTTTGTAACTTACGTTTGCATTCTCTGAAGTTCAGAGTGTTGACTTTTCCCCTTGAACTAGGTAAATGATATATGTTTGATAGATTAAAGTAAGATTCTTAACCCATTTTGAGTTGCTTTCCTTTAGAAAAGCAGATCACAGAACCTGTGCTAGCAGCCACCCTGGGTATGCTAGAGTGCTTGCTGATACATATGAGCAGGTAGACTCCTAAGCAATTTATGCATTCTATAGGTATTTTAAATGGAGTTTATCTTTTTATCTTCTTCCTTTTCTGGTTTTTTTTTGTCAATAAAGTGAAATACTGGTGATTTGCATGGATTTATATTATATCCTGCAATTTTGCTGATGTTATGGTTTCAATTACTTCTTTTAGTTTACTTTTTAGAGTCCTCTAAGTAAACCATCATTTCATTTGAAAAAAGCAATACTTAGATTTCCTCTTTGCATATTTGTATTCCTTGAGTTTCTTTTTCTTGACTTAGTATTATAGTTATCATTTCTAGTATTAGATCAAATATTTTACATCCTTGCTTTGTCCCTGTACTTACAATAAAAACTCCTGTTTTATTCCCATTGCATATGTTGATGGTCCTTAATTTTAGATATGTACTAATTACGATAGTAAGGAAAATTTCGTTTATTCCTATGCTCACTAGTGTGTTTAAAAAAAAAACACAAATAGGTAATATATTTTGTCAAAAACCTTTTCAGTAACTTGTGATATGATATAACTTTTATAGTTTTGGTTATTTATATGGTATATTATTTTTATATCTTCCTGGTATCAAATCAACTCTGTATTTCTGGTATAAAGCCAATCTGGTCATAATATGTAATCTTTCTAATATTTTGCTCTATCAACTTTGATAATGTTAAAACCAATTGCATAAATACTCACTAGAGGTATTTATCTTTCTGGAGGCATTGGTTTTCTTTCTCTGTTTTGACTCTTTCTAGTTTAGGCATCAAGACCATATTTGAATCATAGAATTTGTTGGGATCCATTCTTTATCTATTTTTGGAAACAATCCATATGATATTGAAGTTGATCTTTCCTTGAATATTTGTCAGAATTCACTTGTAAATTCATGTGTTTCCAGGATTTGTTTATTTATTTTTTATTTTGCAAGTTCATTTATGGCTCATTTGTCTGAGATTTAGTTATTTAAATTCTTAGTATCTCTTTCTGTTAATCTAGATATTTGACATTGTCACAAATATCTATTTCATTCAAATTCTTGGTTTTATTGGCATACAGTTGGGCAAAATAGTTTCAAAAGTTTTCTTTATCTCTTCATTTGTTGTGAATTCTCCTTTCTAATTTTAGATATTGGTAATTTGACTGTCCTTTTCCTTATTTAAAATCAAAGTAGCTAAAGATTGTCTATTTATTGTATTAAAACAAAACACCTTGCTCCTCCTTTTTTTTTTCAAATTAATTCAGTGTTTTTTTGTTGTTGTTGTTGTTTCTCTGTTTTCAATTTTGTTAATCTCCCTAAAGTTAGTTGGAGGGGAGCCAGTAAAAAAATCACTGAGTTGGGAAGGGAGTGTCATGTTCAAGGAACAGGAAGGAGGCCAATGTTACTGGATCTCAGAGTATGTGGTGGAGAGGAATTAAGGTGTAAGAAGACCAGAAATGTGGATAGGGAGAGGTTATGAAAGCCTTTGAATGCTAGAGAATTTTATATTTGATCTAGAAGTAATAGGGAGCCCCTGCAGTTTATTGAGTAGGGAGGGTGACAGGGTCAAATTTGAGCTTTAGGAAGATCAGTTTGACAGAGGAGTGGAAGATGGACTGGAGTAGGGAGAGACTTGTGATGTGGAGACCAATTAGCAGCTTACTGAAGCATTCCAGAGGTGAGGTGATGAGACCCTGCTCCCAGATGGTGGCAGAGTCAGAGAAGAGAAGAGAATGTATGTGAGAGGTATTATGAAAGTAAAATTGACATGCAAAATATGACGAGCAAAATATTGGATATGAGGAAGGAGCTGAGAAAGCTCAAGGAGTTGAGGATGACACTTAGGTTGTGAAAAACTTATGGATATAATTAGGCTTTAAAGTGATTGGCATATAAGTGGTGTGAGAGGTGTTATGCATTCTGTCATTGAAGGTAGGCAGTTCTTTTTCTATGCTTTTTGTATCCCCAGCAGTTAGCACAGCGCCTGGCACATAATACACTCTTAATAAATGTTTATTTTTTGGTAGATTATCATGCCATGGCTATATTTATTGTCATTTTAAAAAATAATTGAAACACAATTCTGTAAGGAATATATTCTTGTAATAGACTGTTATAATATATGAAGCAGATTAGATCTATTATGCAGACTATTATAGTATCACAGAATATCAGAACTGGAAGGGGCCTCTGTGGCCATCTAGGCCAAACCATACCTCCAAAAGTATTTCCATTGCAAAAATATCTGACAAGGCCTTTACTTGAAAACTTATAGTGAGGGCTTGTCCCTGACCCTCACTAGGCAAACAATTCCACTTTTTTATAACCCTAATTTTTAAAAAAAGTTTTCTCTTAAGTCAAATCTAAAGTTGCTTTTTAAAATAACCTCTAGCCTTTGCTCTCAGTTCTGTCCCCTGGGAGCAAATGGAACAAATCTAATACAGCAGCCTTTCAACATTTAGAGAGGTGGCTAGCAGATTATACTTTGCCCATTTAAAATTTTTATTAAAAATATAATGTTTCTCTTTTTACTAGTAATTTGAGTCTTTACTGGAGATAATTTCTAGAATTATTTTAAATATTCTATTTTTAGAATAATATTCTGTCCAGAATTGTGTTCAAAAGATGGATTAAGTTGACATTTAATGATTTGATTTACACAGTAACATTCTTTTGAAGTGAAAATATATGAAATCTGGACAAAAGTGTCTCATACTATGGGACAATTATCAGGTATGAAAATATAATTGACTGACAGTTTGTTCAAATTCATGAAGATGTACTTCCATGGCATAGACTAGAGACTTTTTGCTTCATTGTCAATGAGATTTCTTTCCTTGAATGATCAAAAATTTAGATAAAAGGAAATCTGAATTGGATTTTTCACATAGGTACTGTCCAGAAGAAATTTCCCCAAGAAAACTTGGAAATTTAAATATTTACAGCAAGATCATCATAGGTGTTTTTTTTTTTTGCTTTTTGGAGGGGGGAAGGCAGGGTAATTGGGGTTACATGACTTGGCCAAGGTCACACAGGTAGTTTCTTTATGATAGGTATCTGAGGCCGGATTTGAGTTCAGATCCTCCTGATTCCAGGGGTGGTGCTCTATTCACTGCACCACCTAGTGTAATGCCAAGCAGAGGCAACTTCCAAGGTGTGAGATTACCAGCATAGTATAAACCCTATTTATTCAGCAAACGTTCACAGCTCAGAGAAAGTCAAAGTACAGTGTATCTTGTTCCTTTAGCTAGTAAGTTCTCAATTCAATCTGGATACTACTCCACCCCTAGACAGTATATTCATTTAGTCAGTCAAAAGTCTCTTCTCAAATGGAGATTAGTCTCCAACCATAAACAAAGTACATTCATTTGGTCAATCACAGAGCACAAAGAAAACTCAAAGGGTTCCCACCCCTGAATCTCAAAAGAGGCAGGAGAGCATAAAAGGCCATCCACCCTTAAGTTACAACAAAGTTAAGCTCAGCATTGAATACCCAAGGAAAGGGCCTTCTTTCATCTTCACTCGAGGCAAGCCCTCAGAAATCTCAGTTCCTGGGGAGACAAGGCTTAACAAAGCCATAGCCAGTATCCTCATCAAGTCACTCTCTGCCTGTAGAACAGTCCCAGAAACCCTGAAAACATCAGTGAGGCCCTCTTCCAGGATTTCTGTGCAGGTACCACAAGAAAATGCTCTTTCAGGGCTTCTGAACCAACAGCCAGGTTCTAGGACCTCTACAACAGCAGCACTGCCCTTCACCATCAGGTGAATCTGGAAAAACAACATCAAAACAGACAGACAAAATACCGGCATCACAGCCATACATCCTCAGTCCTTGGCAGTTCTGGGTGGCAGTTCCCAAAAGTCCTGGGCAATTCCAATGTGCTCTCAGCAGTCTTTCTCTCAGCAACTCAGGCTCCACGATACTGGATACTGCTCTCCCAAAGTCCTTCTGGCCTTCTCTAGGCTTGGACCTCTCTCTCTGTTCACGGCTCCTCCCAGTTCAGCCCTCTCTCTTCACATCAACAAGTCCATCACACAAGAGGGATTCACAAGCTCTGGGTTTTAACACTCAACCCCAAAACCAAGCCAATACAGGGGCATCTCCAAATTCCATTACCAATACACCTAGCCACCCCCACAAGTGGTTTAAGAAACCAACTTAGTTGTTGGTTTCTGATCATCCAAATAGGCAATGAACTTGTTTTTGTAACTTCTTGTGGTTTTCTACAAAGATTCTGAATTTACTTCTAAAAACTCAGATATACGTATATTTTATGAGCTGAATTGCTTCAAATGTTAATAACACTGGGCATATTTATGTATTGTGATTTTTTAACCACTACCCTCCAAATATGAAATTATTATCAAGTTGAAAAATTTGAAAGGTAGAATGAGACACCAAAAATTAATATCTTAAAATCTTTCTTTTTTCCCTCTCAGAACTGTTAATCTCATGAACTTCATGTGAGACATTATATAATGAAAACATTTGTAATAATATGTCTCATGAAAATGGGAAATTATGAACTTCACTAAAGTTATAGGAAAAATTTGGATAGGTGAATTATGAAATTAAATTTTGAATCTTAACACTCCATGGCTTTATAGATTCCATTGTGTAATGAACTTACAAAAGAAGGCACATTGAAGTTATTTGTGACAGATGTTCACATAACTTAAAACAGGAAAGGATATATTTACTTCCATGTAGTTATTAAAATGTAATTAAGACCATAAAAACCACCTTATCTGAATTTCAAAGCTGGGATATGTTTTTTTTTTCTTCTTTCTTTCCTTAGTATTTTAAAGTGCTGTACAATGCATAGATCATGCAATGATCATTGAGGATGACTTCAGGTTGTCTGGTATTGGACTCACCATATGCTTATAGTTCTGTTACCATTTGTCTCAAGGGAATTGTGCAGACTTGTCTCCTAAGGGATCCAGAAGCAGTGCCACAAGGCAGAATGAGTGGAGTCAGTCACCCTGTTTACTATTCCTTTTGTGGGGGGAATCCCTGCTCTTTTGACTCCTGGATATTAACTCTGAGAGGAAATCAATGGATGAAGAGGTTTTAAAAAGCAAAGCAAAGCAAGACAAACAATAAAAAATCCTAGTAGTTGTTGTCTCATAGATTTCTCCACATTATCATGAAGAAAAATAAATCCTTTAAGTTTGTATAACCCTTTGTAATCCTTTGTATAATGGCCTTTCAAATTATATTTTCTCATTTGAGGATATGAAACCAAAATTTCTTGATTCTAGGACATGATTCTTTCTTTTTTCAATTTTCATTGACTTGTTTATTTACTTTTAGTTTATAAGATTCAGTTCCACAATCCCTTGAGTTTCAAATTTTCTCCCCTCCCCCCCCCGCCCATGGTGGCGTGCAATCAATTATAGGATCTGCAAATACTTTCACATTGTACAATAGTCTGGTTGTATAGAAGGGTTGTAACCAAGGGAGTGATCAATAGGAAAAAGGAAACAAAACCAAACATGGAAAAGAACAATAGCATGTCAATTATTTCAGTCTCCATTTAAACTCTGATCTTTCTAGATCTTTCTGTGAATGTAGGTATCTCCTTCCATCCTGACACTTGTAGAGTTGTCTCATACCTGTGCATTGCTGAGAAGAGTCCAGTTTATCAAGGTTGGTCATCACACATACAATGTGTCTGTGATTGTGTACAAATTTTTCCTGGTTCTGCTCTTCTCACTTAGCATTAGTTTGTAACTGGGCATAGACCATCATCTAACGCTGTACACCAAAGTCAAGTCTAAATGGGTGCATGAGCTAGGTATAAAGGCTGATACTATAAATAATGTAGGGAAGCAAGGAATAGTTTACCTGTCAGATTTATGGAGTAGGGAAGACTTTATGACCAAAGAAAAGTTGGAGAGCATTATAAAATGCAAAATGGATAATATTGATTACGTTAAATTGAAAAGCTTCTGTACAAAAAAAGCCAACGTAACCAAGATTAAGAGGGAAGTGGGAAATTGGGAAAGAATATTTATAACCAGTGTCTCTGATAAAGACCTCATTTCTAAAATATACAGGGAATTAAGTAAAATCTATAAGATTTTCTACAAGTCATTCCCCAATTGATAAATTGGCAAAGGATATGAATAGGCAATTTTCAGAGGTAGAAATTAAAGATATCTATAAGTATATGAAAGAATGCTCTAAATTACTATTGATTTGAGAAATGCAAATCAAAACAACTTTGAGATACCATATCTCACCAGTCAGATTGGTAAGACAAAACAGGAAAATGACAAATGCTGGAGAGGATGTGGAAAAATTGGAACACTAATGCATTGTTGGTGGAGCTGTGAACAGATACAACCATTCTGGAGAGCAATCTGGAACTATGCCCAAAGGGCTATATATAATTGTATACTCTTTGACCCAGTAATACCACTTCTGGGGTTGTATCCCAAAGAGATCATAGAAGTGGGAGGAAGACCCATATGTACAAAAATATTTATTGCAGCTCTCTTTCTGGTGGCAAAAATCTGGAAAT
>CM053580.1:303719565-303743485 GCA_028627135.1 Pseudochirops cupreus
TATATGAATATAATGGAATACTATTGTGCTATAAGAAATGGGGAGGAGATGGACTTCATATTTACCTGGAGAGGCTTATACAAACTGATGCTAAGTGAGAAGAGCAGAACCAGGAAAAACTTGTAGACAATCACAGACATATCATATGTGTGATGGCCAACCTTGATAAATCGGACTCTTCTCAGCGACGCACAGTTATAAGACAATTCTACAAGTCTCAGAATGGGAGGAGATATTTACATTCCGAGAAGGATCTAGAAAGAACAGAGTTTAAATGGAGACTGAAGCAATCTACATGCTATCATTCTTTTCCATGTTTGATTTTGTTTTTTCTTTCCCATTGTTCACTCCATTGGTTACAACCCTTCTATACAACCAGACTAATATCCATTGTGAAAGTTTTGCATATCCTACACTTGATTGCATGCTGCCATGGGTTGTGGGGGGTGGGGGGGGGAAAGGGAGGGAATAAAATTTGAAACTCAAGGCATTCTGGAACTGAATCATGTAAACTAAAAGTAAATAAAAGAATCAATAAAAAAAGTGAATGTTGAAAACTAAAAATAAATTAAAAATATATATTTTTAGAAAAGTCAACAAAACAGGCTTGGAGTGGAATAATCTTCTGTTTTGTAAAGTTCTAATATTGATAATAAAAGATTCCCTAGTTTACCATACTGGATGGTCTACTATTCTTTGGAGATGTAAGACTACAGTAGCTTTTTTATAATAGTAGGATTTGTTGTTGCTATTGTTTACTCATTCTTTCAGTTATACTTTTTGACTTAGGAATTTGTTTTAGGGACAGGCTGTGCACTGTCACACAAGAATGATGAAGACACAAACCCAGAGGATCATGACTCCAAAAAAAAGTTTCAAAATAAAACATAGCTGGTCAGAAGTATAACTATAATTTATGGAAGACATGAAGGAAGTGGTTTCTTTTTTTAAAAAAAACAACAAAAATATTTTTAAAAATGAAATGGCAGTGCTACAGGAAACAACTGGAAAAGATTCAAAAGCACTAAATCAGAAAAGAAATGAGAGCTGTTTAGGAAAAAAATGGAAAGAGAATTAAACATTTGACACAAGAAGTACAAAACTTTATCCAGATAATAAACTCCATGAAAATCAAAATGGACTAAATAGAAATTATCGACAAAAAGAACTAGTAATGCAATAAAAATATTTTTTAAATATGAGAAAGTGTATATTATCTCATATCAAAAACAATTGACCTGAAAACACATCAAGGAGAGATAATTTAAGGATCTTTGGATCACAGTCATTATCGTATAACATTTAGTAGCTAACAGTAAAAAGGAGCAGAGAGTTTAAAATACGATATTCCAGAAGGCAAAGGGTATAGACTTATGAACAAGAATAGAAAACTAAGTATTAATCCTATAGGGAAAATAATGGATTTTTAATGAAATAAAAGACTTCTAAGAACTCCTGATAAAAAGAACAGAACTGCATAGAAACTTAAAATGCCACTACAGTATTCAAGAGAAATATAAACAAGTAAGATATGAGTGAACTCATAAGGTTCTAAACAAAAATGAACTCTTCACAATCTAGTATGATACATATGCCCTCTCAGAACCCTATCATCATTAGGAGTCATAAAGAGAGCATAATAAGACAGAGGGCCTAAGAGTAGTTTTTTTTTTTTTGGAGGGCAATTGGGATTAAGTGACTTGCCCAAAGTCACTGGGCTAGTAAGTGGTCAAGTGTCTGAGGCCGGATTTGAACTCAGGTCCTCCTGACTCCAGGGCCAGTACTCTATTCAGTGTGCCACCTAGCTGCCCCTGAGTAGTTTTTTTTTTTATAATATTTTGATGATCTTTTAAAAAAAATGAAAGGGGGAGACTCATTAGTGAGTGAGGGAAAGGATAGCAATGGTGGGTAAAGTTATCTCACATAATCTGAACTAGAAGACTACACAGGCAAAGAAGAAAGGCTAGGGAAATGGGCAACACTTGAAATTTCCTTTTATCTTAATCAAAATGGAGAACAGTATACAAAAATGGGTACAAAAATGTATTTCATTAAACATGGAAAACAGGAGAGAAAGGGGAGAAGAGAGAGGAGAGAATAAAAAAGAGAGTAAATTAAAAGAAGGATTACTTCTAAGCAAAAGAAATTTTAACCATGGTGGGTAGATTATGAAGAAGAGATTAAAAGGAAAGTGTGAAAGAATGAGGATTTGTGCTTGGGCTCTGGCTAAGAGAAAGAGGGGTATGCATTCAGGGAAGACATATCTCTGGTGTGAGGGCTGCTGAGCCCTTTTCAGGGATGCTTTCCACCTTTGGTGTCTACATGTTCCAACAAACTCTCACCTGTGGCTCCAAGAAGCTGTAGCATGCACAGCAGTCACACCCTGGTAAATTGTTTCAGCAGACAGGCTAAAAACCAAGTTGAGGGTAACTGAGGAGTATTAAATCCATTGGGGAATTAGGGAGGTATCTACCCCAAGCATGTGAAAACTGCGCATGGTGGAATGGGCAGATGAGAACAATGTGTACCAATAGCTGAAGCAGGCACTTTGGAGTGCTTAGAGCAGCGGTTCTCAACCTGTGGGTTGCGACCACTTTGGAGGTCAAACAATCCTTTCACAGGTCACAGGGGTCGCCTAAGACCATTGAAAGATACATATTTCCAATGGTCTTATGAATGAAGACACTGCTCCTCTCTCTGTCTCCAGGCAGGTCTGCATGCAGATACGCCCACATAAGAGTATTAAAGGGTCGCGGCATTAGGAAGGTTGAGAACCACTGCCTTAGAGCTTGGTTGGGCATCAAAGATGCCAAGGTCATCCACTGCATCTTGAGCCATCACCAGTCATCCTGATTCTGTCCTGCCACTGGACTGTGATGACTCTGGAAGAGAGAATGAGGCTGATGACTTTTTAACTCTGTCTCACTTAAATCCAATTTACACATGAGTCAAAAGACAGCACTAGAAGGAGAAGTGGGATTCAGCAGCCCCATGGTTGTCTGAGTAGCCTTTTAAAAGATTGTACTGCTCACCTCCTGGTGTGAGGAAGGGGCTAGAAAAGATGCCTAAAAATTGTCTGTTTGCCCAACTCCAACCTGATTACCACAGCAAGCAGGATCTCACCCTGCATTTCAAGCACACACACACACACACACACACACACAATGTACAAAACCATCTGTAAAGATGATTCCACTTACTATCAGTACATGAGATGCGTGCATACTTACAGACAACACAAAATCTAGTAGATGAACAGATGAACAGCTCTTGTTGCAAGAGAACTCAGCAAGTGTCACATCCAAATAGCAGCCCTGAGTGAAACAAGGCTGCCAAATGAAGGCCAATTTACTGAAGTTGGAGCTGGATACACATTTTTTTTTCTTCTAGAGTGGCCACCATGAAGGGGAAAGCTGTGAAGCTTGTGTAGGTTTTGCAATCAAAACTGATCACGTCAGTAAGCTTGTATCCTTACCAAAATGGGTGAATGACAATGTGATTGTCACTTACAAAAAAAATGTCATGCCATCGTTAGTGCCTGTACTCCCACTGTGATGAATCCTGATGAGATCAAAGAAAAAATTTATGAAAACATCAGCACCCTTATCGTCAATGTGCCCAAAGAGGACAAGCTTATAATTCTGGGTGACTTTACTGCTACAGTAGGCTCAGACTACCACACTTGACAGGAGTCCTAGGGAGGAATGGAGTTGTTCACTTACTACTGAAGACTTATGCATCTTCTGATCTCCTCATCACTAACACCATCTTCTGTTTTCCCAAATGTAATAAAACTTCACGGAACCACCCTGGTAGCAAACATTGGCATTTAATAGACTATATGATTGTAAGGAGAAGAGACAGGATGTGAAAGCAACAAAGGCAATGTATGATGCAGAGTGCTAGACTGATCATAGACTTATCCTCTCCAAGCTAAATGTTTCTATTCAACAAAAGAGGTTACCACAAGGCAAAATGACTATCAGAGAATTAACGTCAATAGATTAGAACACTTCTCTGGGTGGGAACAGTTTGTTCCTAACTTTGAGGGAAAGTTGAGTCAACACAGTTGGCAACAGTGGAGCAAAAAAGGAGTGGTCAGCTTTCCGAACTTTGGTGTATAGCACTGCATTTGCTCATCTGGGTCAGAACATTTGCAAAGTGTTCATCAAGATTGGATTGATGAAAATGATGGGGAAATTCTGAAGGTAATGAGTAAAAAACAAGAATAGGGTTTACCAGCCAGATAGTTCATCCATCTCTAAAGAGGCAGAATTTAATTCCATCAAAAGTAAAGTACGAGCAAAGCTTAGAGAAATGCAGAATTCTTGGCTCAGTAAGAAGGCCCAGTAAGAGTATAAAATTCAGTTTTATGTTGATAATAGCAATCCAACGCACTTTTATGATGCCCTGAAGTCTATTTATGGGCCCAAAACCTATGGTGCGTGTCAACTACTCAGTGCTGATGGAGCCACATTGATTAACAATAAGGACATGATTCTGGAGAGATGGACTGAACACTTCAATTGTGTTCTCAACAGACTCTCATCAATCAATGCTGAAGTTATTGACTGTTTACCTCAGGTTGAAATCAATGCCTCCCTAGCTGAAGTTCCAACTGAAGAAGAGGTTTTGAATGCTATTAGGCTCCTTTCATGTGGCAAGTACCTGGTGCTAATTCTATTCCAGCTGAGATTTACAAGGTAGGGGGCATATTGTTCACACAAAAGCTGGCTAAAATTTTCTGGGTTATATGGCAAGACAGATTATCCCCCAGGAGTTCAAGGATGCCTCTAGTGTCTATCTCTATAAAGGTAAAGGAAATAGATAGTCCTATGACAATTATGGGGGATGGGGTGGGCTGGTGTCTCTCTCTTAGTTATTGCTGGCAAGATTCTTGCCAGAACCCTCCCTAATGGGTTGATCCCTCACCTGGAAGATGGTCATCTTCCTGAGAGCCAGTGCGGCTTCAGAAATGGTCGAGGAAGAATAGATATAGTGTTTGCTGTCTCACAACTCCAGGAGAAATGCCAGGAGCAGAACAGAGGTCTGTGCACAATGTTTGTAGATCTGACTTTGATACTGTCAGTTGTGAAGGCTTATGGAAAATTATGTAAAAATTTGGTTGCCCAGAAAAATTCATCAGCATTGTAGATCAATTTCATGACTTGTAAGCTCAAGGTGTACAGAGTCATTGTGCTGACCTCAATGTTGTATGCCAGTGAAACCTGGACAGTCTACCAGTGTCATGCCAGGAACTGAATTGCTTCCATTTGAATTGTCTTAGGAAAATTCTAAAGATCATCTGGTGGGATAAAATATCAGACACTGAGGTACTTTCTTGAACTTAACTGTCAAGCATTCAAATTCTGCTGCAAATAGCACAACTCCAATGGACTGGCCACATTGAATGCAAAACAAATGCTTGCCAAAAAGACTGTTTTATGGAGAACTCAGTGCAAACATTCACATGGCAGTTAGAAGAAGTGATTGATACAAGGACACTCTCAAAGTCTCTCTTAAGAACTTTGGAATTGATTATGTGATGTGGGAGACACTGGCACAGGACCCCTCGGCATAGCATGCCCTCATCAGAAAAGGCGCTGTGCTCTAAGACTGAAGCAGAATTGAAGTAGCTCTAAAGAAATGTGAGATGAGCAAATTTAGAGAATGTACCCCAAATGTTCACATGGATTATTTGTGCCCCACCTGTGGTAGAACTTTCCAAACTTATATTGGTCTGATCCGTCTCAGTTGGGCACTGGAACTTGGCTCTAGCATAATGAAATCAGTTTGGGCTTCTTCAAGAACCAAGGACAGAAACCAAGCAGGGGTGTAATATCCACAAGCCCCTTCTGAGTTAATTTTCTTTCATTAAAAACAAAAAAGAGATTGTTAGTGAGATTTTTTTTGTTTTACACAGCCTACATTTCCCCTGCTATCTGTCCTTCCCTTTCCTCATTCCTCAGCTGTCTCTTTAAGAAAGCATTTAAAAAGAAAACCGATCAATATGTTGAGAAAATCTGATGCCGTCTGCAGTGTTCTATACCCGCGCACCCCTCTGCCTCTGCAAAGGAGAACTTTTTTTCATGTTTCTTCTTTGGGGCTCTGCTCATTTTTTATAATTTCAAAACATCCATTTTCAATTGTTTTGTGGGAGACATTGTTTCCATTTACATTATTGTGGTTATTTTGCTTATTAATTTTCTTAGTTCTTTCTTCACTGTGCAACAGTTCCTGCAAGTTTTTTTCCATACTTTTATTATGGATTCATCATAATCATTGTTTCTTATAACACATTAACATTGTTTTATATTACTATGTGTACTACATGTACTATATGTGTTTATATGTTCTACATATAAATGAGATTAATCAGTCTTCATTCAATGGGCAACTACCTTACTCTTCCCCCACTTCAGATTCTTTAGCTTCTTTAAATGTTTGGGTATATATGGAGGCTTTCTTTTTGTCAATGAACTCCTTGGGGACCATAGAGGAGAATCCCTGGGTCAAAGAGTATAGACATTTTAATGATTTCATAGTTACATGATTACAAATGGTTTTCCGCCATGGTTGTTAACAATTCACAGAACCACCAATGGAAATTAGTGTGCTTGTCTTTTTTATGTAAGTTTTATTTTGTTATACTTTTATCAGTCAATATAGATATTTCTTTATTAAGTAACTGATGTTTTCATGTTTATCAAATGCTCAATTACTGAGTTACATTATTTCCAATTCTCTGATGTTTATTCTATTCCATTGACAGAGTTTTTTTTTTATCAGAACCTCCCCAATATCTCTCACTACTGATTTCTTTTTGTAGTCACAGAACTAACATCTTAATCCTTCCCAGTCTCCTAGATCTTATTGGTAACATGTACATTTTAAGAAATTAAATGGCCAGGCATGGTGCTTCATGCCCTTAATACCAGCTACTATGGAGCTGAGGCTGGAAGATCTCTTGAACCTTGGAGTTCTGAGCTGTAGTATGCTAAACCTACTGCATTTAGGTATTCATTCTAAGTTCAGTGATATGGTAAACTTCTGGGGACAGGGGACCTCCATGTTACCTAAGGAAGGCTGAACTTATCCAGGTCAGAAGGTTCAGGTTGAAACTCCCATATAGATTAGTCAATCAGTTCTGGGATTAGACTACAAGTAGTCCTTACATTTCTAGCCTGGGAGATAATAAGGAGATTCAGTCTTTAAAATAAGTAAAAATTAGGTGGCACAGTGAATTGAGTATCGGCCCTGGAGTCAGGAGGACCTGAGTTCAAATCCGACCTCAGACACATAACACTCACTAGCTGTGTGACCTTGGGCAAGTCACTTAGCCCCAATTGCCCTTCCCTTCCCCATCCAAAAAGCAAAGAAAAAAAATTTAAATGATAAAATATAATTGTTAGAAAAATTACAGGTTTGATTTGAGAGGAAATGGGGCAGAGACTGATATGTTCAGAGAGGGTATTTTCCTATTCAGAAACTGGTAGAATCTAATATATAGACAGAGATCCAAAGCCTCATTGAGCAACTCTTTGGTCACAGTCTTTTTTTTTTTGGCTGCATATATACTAGAGTATATTCGAGCTAGAAGAGATGTGAGAAATTATCTGATCATAAGAACATAGCATCGTAAATTTAGAACTGGAAGGTATCTTGGAGGCCATGGAGTCTAACCCATTTGTTTTCCAGAAACGCCTCTCTATTATGTTATGCTATCTCTTACACCTTTCATTTTACAAATGAAGAAACTTATTATTAAGTTATTTAAAATGATTAAAGATTATAAGGTAGTTCTAAATTGCTCAAATACTATTTTCAAAATGCACATATAGTCTAAATATACACATTTATTATATTCTTTTGATATAAGCAGAGGGGATGAGGAGTAAAATTTTACTTATTGTGGAGGAACAGAACTCGTTCTATCTTTAAAAAAAATTACAGTCTTAATCTAGATGGCATATCAATGAATCAAATGCTCATGAAGCACTTTCTCTGCCACAGGCACTATGCTAAATAATATGAATAGAAAGAAAAGCAGTCCCAGGTCTCCAAGAATTTACATTTGTACTGTTATGCGCTATGGTGGAAGGGGAGAGCGTTCTGGGATATGGCAATCTAGAAAATCTGTGTAAAAATTTTTGGCCCTCCATGCTGTAATGATACTGGGATTTGAAGATCTTCCATGCCCCTTGAACTTGCTGATGTAGCAGGAAGGGGTGGAGCGAGAAAAAGCTGGAACCAAGCCAGTGTCCATGTGGTGGTGACTGGAAGCAGCGGCAGAGGCAGCGGCTATGGTTGCAGCGCAAACTCCATTTTTTTTGAGCCAACCAGAATATCTGCTAAGGACTCCTGCTGAGGACTGCCAGGGACGGAAACTACCAGGGCTGCAGCTGCTGGGAGGAAGCTGCCTGGACCCTGAGCAGTTGTTCTGAGTGAGGAGAGGAGGATCTTTGCCTGAGGGAGGTAGCCTGTCCTGTTTTGAAGGCTTGAGAATGTGGGTATTTACTACTTTAACTACATGTGCCACGTCATAACTACTGTGTTGATTTTGACTTTCTGGTTTTAGGACTCAGTTTTCTGCTATTTAAATAAACGTTCTAGCTATATTTCTCATGTACAGAGCCTGTTACATTTTGTGATTAATAACCACATCAGCATACTTACAGTTACTGTAGGCATTGTGAATACTGCATTGTTGATACACATGCCAGAGAAGAAATCTAATTTTTTTTAAATTTTTCTTTCATGGGGTTTATATAGTAACTTATTGTAAAATTTCAGTTAAGTATTTGGTCATAAGCTATATTATACAATGTTATGCATATTTTATGCATTTGTGAGTTTCTAAACTTTCTCTGTGCCATTTGCTGGCCTTTGCATGTAATTTGCAGCTTCCACAAAATTCTCCTCAAATTCCCATTTAATTTCTTATGCTGACCTGCCGTATATAGAAACTTCAATGGGGAAAATTGCAATGTGGAAGGGATAACTGTACAAGCTAGAACCAGAATAGATGGAAGGTAATGTATATTCATTATTTCTTAAATATCTTTGCCCTTGAGGCCAAGGGAGGGAAAGTGACTTGTTGAAGTTAGTTTGTGGCAGTCAGGCTATCCCATATTTTGTATGGAGTTTCTGTGTGTGTGTGTGTGTGTGTGTGTGTGTGTGTGTGTGTATGTGCATGCATGCTTTTGAGCAGGTCTACTTAGCAGAGTCACTAGCAATTTTTTTTTTGAGGAGAACTGACTTTTATTCTGGGTGGACAGCTTTACCATTCCCTATGGTTCTATTATTGATAATCACAGAGTTATTTTCTCACCTTTTTCATTATGGGAACCTCTAGACACCTACGTAGTAGAGAAGGAAGAACATTACTATGGAACTATAGGCATGAGGGGGCTCATGGACTGACATGTCAGTAGCAGCCCTTTTATGAGAAACTAACATGCACACGAAGAATTTCCATTAGATAAGTGTTTGCAGGTATTTAGTTTTTGAAGGCAAGGACAAAACTACATATATAAACTTTTTTGGTTTAATATATGGGCAAATTGCATGGTACTGCTAAGTCAAAATTGCCAGGTCTTAATGCCTCAAGCAATTAACATTATTAATTGCAAAAGTGGTACTTGACTGCATTAGTTGAAAGAGTTTTCTTATCAATAGCTCCCTCTACCAATGAAATCAAAGGTATAATAACAACAGCAACAACAGTAAAAAGTATACACCAAATGAGAATGTACTTTCCAATCCCTCTTCTATGTATAATCGAAAATGAGACTATACAATGTAACTTTTTCTGATTGTGTCTTACAAAGGAATTGTTCCTTTTTAAACAATTAAATTTACTGTACATCTGCCAAAGAACTAGAAAGAAGATTAGAGATCATTTCAACCCTTTCATGTCGCCATTTTACTATTTGTTATTATAAATTATTAAAGGGGAAATATGGCATAGTAAGGAGAAGGCTGTCTTGCAGTCACCTTGACTTTGCTTCAGGTCCTATCTCTGACATGTACGAGCTGTGCGAACCTAATTAGGTAATAGGACCTTTCTATCATTGCCCTCAGACAATTCTCTAAGATACAAATTTTTAGATAAGGTCACTGTTAATGAATGGAGTTTCTACCGCAGTTGTAGAAACTTCTTCTCATTGAAGAAATTGATGAGGACTGTCCCTACCCCAACCCACCTCCAAAAGCAGAATCACTCAGGTTCATTGTAAGGTCTGGTACCTGTAAGAATACTGACTATAATAACTAGTATTTATGTAGTACTTTAAATTTTTTTTCTTTTTTTTGCTTTTTGGAGGGCAATTGGGATTAAGTGACTTGCCCAAGGTCACATGGTTAGTTTTTGTGTTAAGTGTCTGAGGCCAGATTTGAACTCATGTCCTCCTGACCCCAGGGCCAGTGCTCTATTCACTGTGCCATCTAGCCACCCCTACTTTAAGTTTTATAAAGTATTTTACAAATATCTCATTCTTATCCCAATAACCCTGAGACATACATGTCATTTTATCCTTGTTTCACAGATGAGAAAACTGAGGTAGCGGTATTATTGACAGTCTTTCCCCTGATCCTCTTCCCATTTCGTTTCCACTCAGCTCTCCATTTTGGCTGAAAGATTTTATAAAACATTTTCTGGCCGACCGTCTTGGCTGTCGACACAAACACAAATGTATTTTCTGTGGAAGCCCTTCTTGAATGTGAGAGAATCCTTTGATTTAAAAAAAACACTTTTGAGAAATGTTTCACTAAAGGTAGGGTAGTAATACAGCCATTATGATATTGTTGCCCTGTCTACATATGCCAAGTTCTTTCCTTCCAAAATTTTTTAAACAAGCCTGTACTATTTTATCACTTGTATTTTCATTTCTTTGACACAACAATATATAAGACCAAAATATGGCTCAATAAAAATGGATTTTATTTGCTCCATGTCTTGAAGTTGGAAATTTTATCCTTAATATTACTTAAAATGAGTATGGTTTTTGAGGTTTAAATTCCTTTCCTTAACGGGAACGTTTGTGGGGTTTCATTTTTCCAAATAAAAGATAGAGCAGTAGCGATGACCTACACGTAAAAACCTCAAAATTAATTAAGCATTTCTCTTATAGCTCCCAATGAAATATTTGTTTTTAACAGTAAAATTTTTAGTTGATAATTTGAAGTTTATGCATAAAATATTTGTCATGTGAAAATCATGGGAACAGGACCCTGCTTTCCAGATGTGTTCACTTTGCTAAACTAGTTACAGATGAAAAACCTTGCTTCTAATGCTGGTTTTCTTTTCAGTTTGGTTACACTGATTTCTCACCATCATCTTTGTTTCTCTTTTCTGTTGAAAAGAAAAAAAAATCTATGGCAAAGATTCCTCTAGGGGTTTTCTTCTGACACTTCCAAAAAGATTTCTATTCACTGGTAGAGGAAACTCCACTGAGGAAATCTCATTTAGCAGTGCAGGTGGGCACCTGATATGCAACTTAAAATCTTAAGGGCCGTTGGTTAAATGAAATCCCCTGGATCACACAGCTAATAGGTTTCACAGGTAGAACTTGAACCTAGATCTTTCTGACTCCTCAGTGGGCTCTTTGATTACTATACTGTACTGTCTTTCACTATAAATACTGTTCTCCATGTTTTATGGATGAGGAAATTGAGTCCCAGAGAAGTTTAATAGACTTGTCCGTGATCATGCAGCTGGTGTCAGTGGTGGGCTTTGAATCCAGGTCTCCCCTGGTTTTAAGTGTCACACTCTTTTCATTATATATACTGCCCATTTAGGTCCCAGGAAAAATCCTGATTCTCTACCTCTTTCTATTCTAATATGCTGCTTTGCTGTATCCTCATCTTGCCTTAAGGCACAGCCCAGGTTAGAAAATATTAAGTTGTTAATATACCACCTATAGAAGTAGACCTAGGTTAAGGAAAGGTTTTTCTCCAGATCATAGTAGGTAACTTAGGGCCTTAATAAAAGAAATTGTTCTGTAAAATTTGGGCTCAGTCAAAAGGCTACACCCAAGGACTTAGAAGGCCACATGTAGCCTTGAGGCTACACATTCCCCACCCCTAACTTAGGCAGTTAAAAATGGCAGCAGCTCTTATATTTAAAAAGATTTTTTTAATTATTGAAATAAATGGAATGCAACCAGCAACTACTGGCATAATCCATATGTAGCACTGTGTAGTGCAGTTAGAAAATTGAAATTCAACTTTGACAGCACTGATTCAAGGAAATCAAACACAAGATGAGTAGAGTAAAATGGGTGTGAATAAAGGATGTTGAAGAAACAGTTAACTGTTGGAATTTTGTCATTAATATCAAACCAGAGATTGAGGCTAGATTGGACTCAGAGCAAGGAGCTGGGGTTTGTAATCATACCTTTCTACTTGAGCTTTGTATGTATGACTTTGGTCAAGTCAAGTTTTCCACTTCTATTTTTATCCAATATTTTAAAAATATGGTGCATAATATTGGTCTTCTAATATACTTCAATAAGAAGATTTGGGAAAGGATGAAAGAAAGCAACTCAATATTTTAAAGAATAAAAAAAAGGGGCAGCTAGTGAACAGAGCACCAGCCCTAGAGTCAGGAAGACCTGAGTTCAAATAAGGCCTCAGACATTTAACACTAACTGGCTGTGTGACCTTGGACAAGTCACTTACCCCAATTGCCATGCCTTCCCCCTCCAAAGAGGCAAAATAAAAGAATAAAAAAGAACTGAAGAGAAATATCACTTATGCTACTTATTGTCACTAAAGAACAGACTCATACCATTAAAAACATATAGAATTCCTATTGTGTGGATGCTTCTCAGCACCCCTTCCATTCTGAAGTTTTTCTAAAGTTAATTTCCATATTAAGATGTCATAGGGCTCTTGAGATGTATATGATATATTTCCCTATTTTGGAGTGAGCTAATCCTCTGTTATCCACATGCAGATAACAACTGTATATTCTCTAAACTTTGTATTTACAAATGTTTGTTGTATTAATGGACCATTTTTTAATAGTGAAATTTTAATCTAGATCCCTACCAAAATTTTTTTTATAGGAACTATTTCTGCCACCATGGTGACTAAATGTATAGTGGGCTTTTTTTCTCACAATCATTTCCTTCATTCTGAATTAGAAAAAAAAAATAGGGTTATTAAATAATAATATTAGAAGATTTATTTCACTATGTCAATTCTAAAAAAAATTAAGTACCATCAATAAATAGTGCAGTGGTGCTTACATGCGTTCACAGCATTGCTGGCTGGGCATTTGGATGGTACTGTACTATATACAAAGCACTTTCACATATACGATCTCATTTGCTACTTACATAATGGTTGGCAAGAGAGGACATTGGGGAAGGTGGTCGAATCAAACTGACCTGCTCCACTTAAAGTAACTAACAAGATGTTACAGGCTAATAGCTTTACCAGATGAAAACACTTCCATTGACTCAACAAATTAATCAAAGACATTAAACTCTGTCAAATGTTCTTAATAAATTTGGAAAAAGCTGACTGTTTCCAGCCTTTGAATGAAATGAAGTGATACTTCACAAGAAGTGCATTAGGATTGACTGAAAAGTTTTGCATGTCCTTTGGGGATTGTATAAAAATAACAATCTAGGGGTGGCTAGGTGGCACAGTGAATAGAGCACCAGCCTGGGAGTCAGGAGGACCTGAATTCAAATCCGACCTCAGATACTTATCACTTACTAGCTATTTGACTTTGGGCAAGTCAATTAACCCTAATTGCCCTGACTTCCCCTCTCCAAAAAGCAAAAAAAAAAAAATTTAATATTCTACCTTAGTAAATACCCCTAATAGCAATTCAGTTCTGACTGGGAAATTGAAATCAAATGATAAACAACGAGGACAGCTACTAGTGGTACTATATGAGATATAGTACTAGAAATCCAGTCACAAATCACTTTACTGAAGGTAGAAGTTGCTAGTTGAGTTCTGAGGTCCTAGTCTATTAGCAAAAATGGGAACTTAGGATAGTAGCCCTCAAAATGTGCCGTACTTGGAATTGCCTTTGTGATTAATATTAGTAGTGAGATAAAATACGTTCAAGTCTTTTCCATCATACATGCATACATACATACACATATGCAAATATACATATTTATTAACAATACACTTATGATCTTATCAACATACCCAAATGAATCTGTGAGCTCATTGATGTGGGTAGTCCTTCAGCACTTCCAATTACTGTTCATTCATGCCTCTCATTTTCACCAAAATATTGGACTTAGAATTTTAGAGTAGGGCAAGATCCCAGAGTTCCTGTTCAACCCCTACCTGGCATGTGAAACACATCTACAACATCCATCCTACACTCAATGACTTGAAGTGTTGGATGACTCTCTAACTCAGCCTCCAAAGCAAACTTTTCCATTTTTGAACAGCTATGATTGTTAGTAAATTTGATTCCTAAATTGAGATTGTCAACATTCCAAATCTTAGATTTTTTAGTGGAGATTTATGATGGGTTGAAAAATGAAAGGAGGGAGGGAGAGAAGAAGGAAGAGAGGAAAGGAGAGAGGGAGCATTGATAACAATAATAATACCTAATAATAGCTAACATTTATATAGTAATTACTATGTGCCAGACACTGTGCTAAACACTTTAGAGTTGCCGTGATATTTGATCCTAACAGTAACCTGGAAGATAAATGCTTTTATTCTCACTATTTTAGACACAATGAAATTGAACCAGCAATATTATCGACAGTCTTTCTCCTTCTCCTTTCCCTTTTCCATTTCTTCTCCACTCTTCAGTTTTGCTGAAGGATGGAAGAAGGAGGAAAGAGAAAGAGGAAGATGGAGGGAAGAATGAACAAAGGAAGGAAGGAAAGAAGGAAGTAAGGAAGAAAGGAAGGAAGGAAGGAAGGAAGGAAGGAAGGAGAAATGGAAAAAAGAGAGGAAGAAAGGAAAAAAAGGGACTGAGGAAGAAAGGGAAGAAGTAAGGAAGGGAGGGAGGGAGGAAGGAAAAAAATAAATAAAACCACCATGTGGCAAACTGAACATGAGGACAGTTTAACCTTTCTCTCTGCTGTATGAAATCATCAATCTACTGTTGCCAATATATGTTGAAGGAACTAAGCATGTTTAGCCCAGAGAAGAGGAGAATCAGGGGGACATAAGAGCTGTTATGTGGAAGAAGTTTTTGATTTGTTTTGTTTGGCCCTAGGGTGGGGTGGAATGGGGGAGATCCGGAGCAATTAGTGAAAATTACATAGACCTCAATATTTAGGGTTGATTTCAAGACAAAAAGAACAAAAATCAAAATAAGACAATTAGAACAAAGAAGAATAGACTTTAAGAGAGGGTCAGATTCCCCTCCTTGGTGATCTCCAAGCTGAGATCTCCAAGAAAACCATTTAGCAGATATGTCACAGTAGGGATTTATTTTGTATATGTGTTGTAGTAGATGCTGCTGAACTTCCATCCAACTCTGAAATTATATAATTCTATGTAAGCAGAATTTTAAAAGCAATTTTTTCAATTCAGCATTTTTCAGAGTTTATTTAAATTCTAAAAGAATTACATATCAGTTCAACTGGTTTCTCTTTAGTTCAACAGTAATGATAGCATTTATATAATTGCTTAAAGTTTGCAGAGGGCTTTATCCATCTTTGTTAGTGAGCTCACCTGTGCACAGCATTTTACTTTGGAGACTTCATGTTGAAGCAAATTGCCATCAGTGGTAGACGTGGTCCAGGACTCAGGCTGTGCCACTTAGAGAAATCTGTACAGCTATGTACCATGGCACTTGGCCCACATTTTATTCTTAAGAAAAATATAAGCAGTTAATAAGGAACAGCTGGCTCATGCTCAGCCCCAGTGCAGCATACTGGCTAGAATTTCTACTCCCAAACCTTGTGCTCTACATGAGAGACTTTAGAAAAGCTCAACTGGAGGACCAAGATAAGAATATGCTACCATCCCCTCTTTGAAGGGGTGGGGAAAAAAAAAAACCAAAACCCTAGAGGGCTTAGCCTAGCAAACCAGATCAGATAGGTTTCTCCATGGCTGAGAGTCTTGCCAATGGGCAGTGGACAAAACTAGGCCTATGATACAACAAGATTTCTCACTGACTTACTTTTAATAAAACAAAGCTTGAAATTTGACTTAGCCTTTCAGAGCCTCTGCTCTCATTCAGGTTCAGTTGTTTTTCAAATTGGTTGTCCCAGGCCTAGTCTGTGGCTTACTTAACTTTGAGAGACTCCACCCAATAATAGCAGAAAGGACTGCCTGATTTAAGATTGCAGCTAATGATGTTTGGGATGAACATAATGTTCTTGTGCTTTCATTTCCCTCCCTTTCATTTTCCTCATAGTTTCTTATGAGTTAAAATTTGTATGTCTTTGAGTTTCCTGTCAACTTAAAAAAACTCTGTGTATGTGTGTGTGTGTGTGTGTGTGTGTGTGTGTGTGTGTGTGTAGAGGGGTTTTGCCTATGGGTATATGGGCACTCTGCTTTCTTGCTAGATTGCTCCTAGGGCTGGTCATCCATGGAAGCCATTTGCTGACATATAGAGTATAGAACTAGCCGAAACTGTATGGTTAAATTAATACATATGATCTAAGCTCACAAAAGAATGAGCTGAGAATTTGGTTGAAGCCACACTATAATTCATCATCTGAAGACAAGAGAAGAAATTTAATTAACCTGGGAGATTCTAGTCCTTGGAACCCAAATTCCATTCCAGAAGGATACCTGGAGAACTAGGCATCCAAGCACCAGTTCATTCTACAAAAGTTTCTGAGACTTCAATGTGGGCAGTAGACTTTAAAGAGAGCAGCATTTCCCCTCCTATTTTTGCAATTAGTTTTGGAATGACACAGCATCCATTTTTGATCAAAATGATGGAGACTGCCACTGAACCATTTTTCAGGGTCAAAATTAATCTGAATCCATATGAGCTATGATCCATTCCCTCCTAGCTGGAAAGTACACAATTTGGCTAAGGGACTGTATTTTTTACCCATGGTGCCTGAAGCAGTCGGCATGTTTTGGAAAGCTGCACTGGGAGATAATAAAGAGATGAGGATAAACTGGAGCTGAGTTAGTGCAGTCTCTGGGAGAATAATTCCTCTCCCTTGTTGGCATTTTCTTGGCTTAGTAGGGAAAATAAGGGTCTGCATGATAGAGCCTTCATTTTGAAAATAGGAAACAGAATGACCTGAGAAATTTAGCTTGTTTGAGAGTTTAGGAGTATAGAATAGAGAAGCCTTTAAAATACTCATTTTCACAATCTCCCTTACTGATATAGCCTCATTGTATAGATGTTATTTCACAGAGGATGGTTTCCATCAGTAGGAAGTTGATTAGACTCTATCAACACATTTTAAGTATTTATTACTTAAAGTATTTACTATTCTCCAGGTGATGCGCTAGGTTTTGGGCATTTGAAGGCAAAAATGAAGCAGTTCTTGTTCTGAAGGAGTTTATTGCATTCCAGTAAGAGACCAAAGAATGGCTATCAGATTTACCTGTTCAAATGTTCATCTTAGACAATGTCGCTTCCTAATGCTGAAGGACATTTTTTGGTGTTTATCCCTTTGTTAAGAAAATTACCAGATTACTTTGCTTTTGATCTGGAATAGGAGAAATTAGACCTAATGTTGCCATTTAGGCAATATTTCATTATGGATATTTAACTCTAACATCTTTATCTTGCATAAAAATCTGTATTATTTTCCTAAAACATCAAACTCCTCTATGCAGCTCTTTTACATGTATTAGCAAATAGCAGTGCCCTGTTAACTCTCTAAGAATGGCTACATTTGTGCAGGTTAGCCCCCAGAGCATTTTGTAAATGTAAAAGACATGGCATCTGGTTTGCTACTTCATCATAAAGAGAACTTCAAATGAGTTACCAGGATAAATTCAATTGTGGACATAAAACTCTCTTGGAAACTAACATCTCATGATTCATTCATTTCTCAGCTTAAACTGAGCAGGAGATTATAGGATTTCATACATGAGACCTTTGAGGATGGATTGCTTTTTAAAAGTCATATGTCCATAAATATGCTTTTGGCTAGCATGAAAGGATAGTGAGTAAAAGTCCTTTATTTTAACTAACTGGAATCTAGAAAAGGTGAAATGATACCATTCTCAATTTGTCAATGTCCTCCAAAATCAGAAAGGGGTTAATGTTAAATCCATATTGACTCAAAACTATTGCATTTCCCTCCTTGGAGAAGAGAAGGGAGCTCTGGATTTTTTGAAACAGGCTTTAAAGTTTGTTGTTACTAGATTCTGTTTTCACATTCAACTACACCCCAAATTTGAGTGATGTCAGAGGTACCCAATTTAGCACTCAACTGTTGGTAGAAATGTCATAGATTAATTCTTATTTTCCATTTTTAAAGCCTGTATAAATCACCATTAATTTCTTATAAGGCAGAAGATGTGACTGGCACCATAAAGGTGAGTGGGTGGAGGAAAGAACTGAGTAATGTTGACCATAATTAGGTTTGTAATCAGAACTAAATGGAGATCAAAGGAGAGGAAATGTGGAATTAACATTTATAGCAAAGAAGATGTTGGAAAAATGAAGGGAGAACTGGATGAAATTAAATAAGGTAATAGAGAGTAGACAAGGAAATGGAGGGGATGGATAGAAATGGGGGAATGAAGACATTTTCAGAAGTAAATCACTGTCTCCCTTGGAGGAACCTAGATTCAAAGGGTACTTTGGTGGAAAATACAAAAGAACAGAGGAGGCAAAAAATGATTCAAAAGTGAGGTTGCAATCTTGTCCCTACTTTCCATCCTGTCCTCTTTGCTCTTCACCAGCAAGTGCTAGATAAACCTATGAAGAGTTGGCAATACTTGCAGAAAAAAGTTAAGTTGTAGCCATTACATTTCATGGTTAGGACCCATAGAGATTTTTAACTCAGGACATTTTCCTGAAGTAAGGATTGCAGTTCAAGAGAGAGAATAGGACTAGAGAAAGAGATTTAGGAATCATCTATACAGAAGTCATAATTGAATCCAAAGGAGTAGATGAGATCATCAAGTGAGAGAGTGTAAACAAAAAAGAGGGCCTTAGGCAGAGCTAGAAAGGATGCTAAGTTGAGGACAAAAAGGAAATAGGCAGGAGTAGCAAGCATACCTTGATGTAGTGAGGGTTCAGTAGAAGTTACTTAGCAAAAATTTATAGTGGACCTAGTCAACACAGTTTCATTATTTCTTCCGGTTTCATTTAGTAGGTGGGTACAGAGGAGCCTGCTGTTAAAGTAATAAATGACAAGTTGAAGTTTGGCGAGGAGTGATCAGTGATAAGACAAGGAGAAAATAAATGCTGTATAGTTGAACTAGTTCAACAGCAGGTAAATACTGGGAAGAGAGAAGCATTTCAGAGCAGAAATGATATTCTGATTTGGTACTGAGGAGCCAATGGATCAGCAGTCGTGGAGAGGATGAAGATTTGTTTAGGAGTCAGGAAAGAGTTTAGGAGTTTAGGGGACAAGGAGAGATGTAAAGATAAAAGGTTAGGATAAGATAAAGGAAATTCAGATCTCTTCAATATGAATGCGGAATGTTGTTTAGTAATTTTTTTTTCAGTCATGTCTGATTCTTTTTGGGGGTTTTCTTGGCAAAGATATTGGAGCAGTTTGCCATTTCCTACTCCAGCTCATTTTACAGATGAGGAAATGGAGGCAAACAAAGATAAGTGACTTGCCCAGAATTACACAGCTAGCAAATATCTGAGGCTGGAATCAATCTCATGGGTAGGCAGAGCCAATATAATAACAACGACAATTTACCCAAATTAATTTATATATTCAGTGCAATCTCAATTTAATTACACAAAATATTATTTTACTGAACTAGAAAAATAATAACAAAATTCATTTGGAAAAACAAAAATTCAAGAATATCAGAGACTCAGGAAAATGAGTCTTCTTGGCTCTAGGCCCAATGCTCTGTACACTGGGCCACCTAGCTGTTTTGTGGAATACTTGTGGGAACAGAGAGATGAAGGGAAGGGCATCTCTCACACATATCCCTTTCTACTCAGTCACAAAGTCATAACCCTTATTCACACTTTCATCCTCTCTTGACTGAACTTTAAACTTCAAACTGGTCTCCTTGCCTCAAATCTCTCCCCATTCTAAGTCATCCTTCGCTTAGATCCCAAGGTGATTTTTCTAAAGTATAGAACTGATAATGCCATTCCCTCTGATCACTTGACCTCAAGTGGCTCCATATTACCTTCAGGGTCAAATATAATTTTCTGTTTTTGACATTTAAAATTATTCATAACATAGCTCCTTCCTGCCTTTAACCTTCTTACACTTGAATCCCCTCTTAACACCACTATGATCCAGTTACACCGGTTTACTTGTAGTTCTTTTAGCACTAAACCCCACCCTTCATCTTCATGACTTTGCATTGGCTGTTTCCCATAAGAAATGCTCTGTCATCTCACTTCTGCCTCCTAGCTCCCCTGAGTTCCTGCAAGTATTAGCCTATATTTGACCTGCTGCAGGAATCCTTTCCAGACTCCCTTCCCTTTGACCACCCCTCCAGGTGCTAGTGCCCTTCTCTCTTAGATTGCCTTCTATTTTCTATACACATATTTATATGTACCTAGTTATTTACAATAGAATGTAAGCTCCTTGAGGGTTAAGACTTTAATTTTTTTTAATATCTCCAGAAATTGAATGTTTGGCACATGATAAGCACTTAATAAATACTTGTTGATTGATGACCTTTTGATCCCCAAGTATATTAGAGGTCAAAAGGAGGAGAAAATCATCAGAGTTAAGCAGATTGAAAAAATGAGAAATTAGGGAATTTGAGGAAATATCAACATTTTAATTTAAGGGCCCTGTAATGAAGAAAGGATGGAGATGAAGACTATGAGCCAGGCACTGAATTCATTGAGAAAGGAAGGAGAATGTCCTTGGCTAGATAACAGCTAAAACAATCTGTATTGGTTAATAAATTTGGATTGAATGAACCTCAAAGGAGAAGAGGTGCTTAGTGATGTCAGTTAGGTCAGATTCTCCAAGTGGCAATGGGAAACAAGTTTTTCTAACTCTCCTACCATGATCAGTGAGTAAAAGTTCAACTAATACTAGAAAGGATAACTAAGGATGAATATCAGCCTTCAGAGATTGACAGAAGATTGAATGAATGGAAATAGAAGAGGTTTAAGATGAAAAGAAATTTCCAGAGAGCAAGATAGAAGTGGCATATCAATTTGGAATGAGATGTTAGTGAGGTATGGTTTAAGGGAATGGGAATAAGGTGCAAGCAACTAAGGATGGGGAGAAAGGTTTTTAGCAGCTGGGGATTCAGTTTTATAGAGATAGCAAAACTAGCAAAATGTTTGGGTATGGTAAGTATTAGTGAATGAGTCTAGTCCAAGTAAAAGCAAGGATGAAGAATGATGAAGAATGTTAATTAGAAAGCTTGAAGAAGATTGGGGGTGGCGGGCATAGGGCAGTGTTCATCTACCCAAACTGCTATATTGCTGTGACTTGGAGGAAGCTTGGCAGTGGAGGTAGTTTGCTCCCACCCTGTCTCACTGGTCAGAAAGCATAGTAAGAAGATGGAAGATCATTTGTCCTGGTCCCTCCTAACTAGTTGAGCAAAGCCTGGTTGCCTTGTACCCTCCAGTAGGTTTGAAAGCCTAGTAAAAAGGCAAGGATTGGTTTATATAGGGTCTGAAAGTCTAGCACAGAGGCAGAAAGTAATGTCTCAATCTACTCCATCCTATAATATCCTGCTCAAATAAGATAATATGGAAAAAGTGCTTGGTATCGTGCTTTGCACATAGTAGGCACTTCCCTTTTCCCCTGAGGTACTCACTAGCTCCAGCAGATAATAGACCCACTGTGCCCCTGAGCCAGTTTGGAAGCATAGCCAATAAAAAGATGTTTGTCCCAGCCATTCTATGACAGCCAGGAGTAAGACTTGTCAATGTTGTACCCTCAGGCATGTCCAGGTCATGGCAGGAGAAGACTGGAATCAGTGTCCTAAGATCAGCTAAATCAATTCAGGTGCTTTACCAAGATATCAGAAGATTTATGGAAGAGTGATCTTCAAAGATTTGTAATGTGAAAGCAAGATTGTACTCTTTCTACTTTCCCCAAAATAGCAGAACTTAAAGCAATATATGGAAATTGCTGAATATCAGATTTCCTTATTTAAGAGTTTAGGAAACAAGTTCAGAGATTAGCTAAGTGATTTTCCATCGAATAAATGACAGAGATGGACTTGAATCCAGGGCACCTAGTTCTTAAAGGCAGTGTTCTTTACATTTCACCACAGAACTTAGGAAAATGTGAAGGAATTGACTGAAATCATAAAAGAGGGACTTTAATGATATTCAAAGTATCCTGGAATCAAGAAGGGTATACAAGGGTTCAATGAGAGTAAATGTAAAGGTTATCTCTTTTTAAAAAAATTAAAAGGAAGACAACTCCAGAAATTCTAGAGGTTTCAGTTTAATTTCCAGGCCTGGAAAAATCTTGTAACATGCCATACAACAAAATGCATTTGTGCATAGAAGCACTGGGTATCCTGGATTGAAGTCAACAAGGCTTTGTGAAGAACGTATCCTCTCAAATTAATCTAATTTCCTTCTAGGAGAGAATAAGAATTCTGGCAGAGCAAAAGGAAACATCAGAAAACATATTTTTACTTTGGCGAGGCTTTTGATTTCATCCCACATGACACACTCATCAATAAGCCAGAAAAATATGGTTTAGATCATACTACAATTAGGTGGGTGAACAACTCTTTAGGGGCTCATTATAAAAGAGCTGTTATTGATCTTCCAATGTTTTTTCTAGAGAACCACACTGAACAGTCCTTCACAGGATTTGGTTCTAGTCCCAGAATTATTTTTATTAATAGTTCTGATGATAGCATAGAGAGTTGGTTAATCACATATTCTGATGACACAAATTGGAGGAGGTAGCTCACACCTTAGAAAATTGGATTCTGACTCAAAATGACATTGATTATCTGGAACAAGTAAGCAGACAGACTTTCCTGGGGATTCCAAGTAACTCTTTTCTGTGGAAAAAGTCAACTTCACAAATAAAAGATGACGTAGGATTGGATTGCATGTGAGAGAATTTGATCCGGGATTATAGTCGACCCTCTAGTTAAACATGTAAAAAAACATAGTGCTATAATTTAAAAAAAGAAAAGAAGCAAGGTAATAGTAGTAAATATTAATTTTATTGTCAGCATAACAAGCAGCTCCAGTCAACAACTGTGAAATAGGGGAATTTGTTCTACATTGCCTCTTACCCTTTCCTAATGATACTGGTTTTCCATGGCCATCCAGTAGAACCAGCTTTCCCTGGTCAGAGTCTCATTCTCTGGATCTCTCTCCACCCCTCACATAAAGATATAGTAACCAGAAATATACATCTTCATTCAGGTCCAAATAAAGGGACATGTGCTTAAACAACTGATGGAAAGATTTGATCAGACATGATGAAAAAAATTTCTGATCATAAGGGTTGTAATTGTAAGAGGGGCTGTGGAATTGTGATTCCTAAATAATCTTTCAGAATCATTAAGATTCCCATCTCTGTAAGACAGTTTAAATATTGTCTTCTTGGGAGATAAAATTTTCCTCTGGACATTTTCCTCTGATGATCAAATTAGCTGATGGTTTTTATTGATCTTTTAAAAAGCAATTTAGTTTTATTATGCCAATAGCATTATATTCAATTTTGTTTACCTATTCAATTTTTAGAATATCCATTTTGGAACTTATCTCAGGGTTTAAAATTTGTTGATTTTTATATACATAGGTTTATATATGTATATGTAAATATATATGAATATATGTATGTATACATATACGCATGCGTACATGAAACTTACTCACTTCATTGGCTTTCTTCTTTGTTTA
>CM053580.1:303743985-303803941 GCA_028627135.1 Pseudochirops cupreus
ACACATATGTCTATATAGGAGAGTATATATATATGCATATGAATACATATATGAATGTGTGTATATTTGTGTATATAGACAGAGGGCACAGGATCAATTGAATAGGAAGGGATGGCATTTTAAAAGGTGAAATTGAGAGGTGGGAGAGAAATAGAATGAGAGGAGACAGGGAGAGACAGAATGGGGTTAATCATCTCATATAGAAGAGGCAAGGGATAACTGTTATAGAAGAGGGGAAGAACAGGAAGGCAAAAGGCAATAGGTCAACCTTACTGTCATTGAATTTGCCTTAGGGAGGGAATGACATACACTCTAAATTGGATATCTTGCCCTACAGGAGAGTAGGGAGGATAGGTATGAGAGTTGGAATGATGGAGGGGAGGGCTGGTTGGGGGGGGAAGGTTGCCAGAAGTACACACTTCTGTAAAGGGACAGGGACAAAGTAGAGAATAGAACAAGGAGGGGCGGGATAGGAAGGAGGGAAATATAGTCATTCACAATATGTCCATTATGGAGATGTTCTGTGTAGCTACACATGTACAGCCAGTATTGAATTGCTTGTCTTTCCAGTGGCGGTGGGTGACAAGGGAGGAAGGGAAAGAATCTAGAATTTGATGTTCTATAATCAAACGTTAAATATATATTATTATTATTATCATTTTTATTTACATGCAACTGGGAATTAAGATATACTGGCACTGGGGTAAGGGGAGCCATCTAGCCTTACTGGAAAGTAAGTGGGGTGATGGGGGAGGATGTAGGAGAGAGAAGATTGGGGGAAGAAGTATACATTGGGATTGCTGTTTTGGGGTGGTGGGTAGGAGAAAGATGGGGAGAAAATTTTTAACTCAAAATCTTGTGGAAATGAATGATGCAAACTAAAAATAAACAAAAGTTAATCAATTACAAAAAAAATTTACATTTCTCTGATCAATAATGATTTAGAGCATTTTTTGCCTGATTATAAATTGTTTTGATTTCTTCATTGGAAAACTGCCTGTTCATATCCTTTGGCCATTTATAAATTAGAGTCTGACTTGTTTTCTTGTAGATTTGACAAAGTTCTGTATATATTTGAGATATGAGTCCTTTATCTGATAAACTGTTTATAAAATTTCCCCCCAATTTTCTGCTTTCCTTCTGATCTTGGTTATATTTGTTTTATTGGTACCAAAATGTTTTAATTTAATCTAATCAACATTATCTGTTTTACACCTAATTTTGCCCTCTATCTTTCACTTATTTATAAATTGTTTGCTTATCCATAAGTTTGATAAGTCATATGTTCCACATTCTTCTAATTTTCTTATAAAATCTCCCTTTATATCTAATCTTGCATCTGGTATCTTGGTAAATGGTAGTAATTGGCAGTATGGTAGTTTCTGCCATATTGCTTTCCAGTTTTCCCAACAATTTTTATCAAATAATGAATCCTTATCCCCAAATTTTAAGTCTTTACACTTGTCTAGTATAAGTTTATTATGCTTATTTGCTGCTGTAAATTATACATCTACTCTATTCCATTGATCTACCCATCTCTAATTCCTAGTTCCAAAGATGCTAAGTACAAATTTCTGCAGAAAATGCAGAAGACATACACAAAATTCAAGAGAACCTATAAATATGGAGACACGTAAATGGTCCCTAAGCTTACCTCAGAAGGCAATGAATTTGTTGTTGCCATTGGGACAAGCCTTCAATATCCCTGTGAAAGCCCTTTTCCCCCACAGAATCCTGCAAGTACTCATAGTACTACTCAGTAGCTACTTTTCTTCTGTAAGGTCAGTGTACTTTGCACCCTACTAAGCCAGCAATCATCTTTCCATAGTACAGTTGGTTTTAGGTAAAGAACACATGGGAGGTACACATCTTCACCTACAGCTTTCCTAGTGCAAAATTAGGTGTAAAACAGATAATGTTGATTAGATACAGAAATTTGTCAAATCTCATCTTTAAAGTTGGTGCTCTTGAACTTGAAAGCTCCTGAACTTGGGTTCCATCACTAGTCAACTCCTAATTGATGCTGTCTAGGAAATCTACTTTCTTTGGCTAGACAGTGGTTCTCAACCTTCCTAGTGCCGTGACCCTTTAGTATGTTGGGGTGACCCCCAACCATAAAATTATTTTTATTGCTACTTCATAACTGTAATTTTGCTACTGTTATGAATCATAATGTAAATATCTGATATGCGGGATGTATTTTCATTGTTACAAATTGAAAGTAACCCACAGGTTGAGAACTGCTGGGCTAGAAGTCTAGATTCTAGCCAGTACCATGCTTCCTAAGAAACCACTATTCCCCCTCCTCTACATAGGAGGTTGAATTTCAGGAACTTTGTCCACATCCATGTGAGCAAGTTTATATCTCCTTCCATTGTGAACTTCTATTGAAACAGTATCAATGTCCTTGCTGCCATACACAGGTTTCTGGTCTCTGACCTGCACTAGGAAAGCTGTAGGTGAAGATGTGTACCTCCCATGTGTTCTTTACCTAAAACCAACTGTGAAAATTCACAAGTACCTATCCTCTAGAACCTAAATTGGCTCTGCTGTGGGCTGGGCTATTTTCTGATAAGAAGGGTAAATGAGCAATCCAAAAACCAGGGTTTGAGGGGTTTGATTTTACTTATCATCCCAAAAGAGTGGCTCCTCCAATAGTCTGTCCTTCAGAAGTTCATCCAGAGGGAACGGCCAGGTAGTGCAGTGAATACAACACCAGTCCTGGAGTCAGAAGGACTTGAGTTCAAATTTGGCCTAAGACACTTAACACTTATTAGCCATGTGACCTTGGGCAAGTCACTTAACCCTAATTTCCCTGTCTTCCCCCCTCTAAAAAGCAAAAAAAACAAAAGTTCATCCAGCCAACAATATTGGGGGCAACCTCAGTCACTGGAAACCAATCAGAAATTATGAGTTGTCCTCTCAACAAAGGCTAATGTTTATCTAGGGAGACATGTTTTCTTGTCCTTAGACAAAAGCTGTCATGCTATAGGCTTATCAGGGATGACTGATCAACCCTCTCATCCTTTCATATATATATATATATATATATATATATATTCTTTCCTGGTTAATTAGCTTCAAATTGCCTTTAATTTCCCTTAATTGACTAGGGTGTGCCACACCCAGCAATCACTAATACCCATGATCATAAAGAAAAAGCTAGCTTAGCACTAAAAAACAAACAAAAATTGAATGTAAAACAAAACAAAACAGAAAAAAAACATGGCAATTTGGTAGTTTGAAGACAGCTGATTTTTTTTTCACATTTAATGGAAACATATTGGGCATCTTAATAATACTCAAACATATTTTGGGCAGTCTTGAAGACTTTGAAGAGCCAATTCCTTACATAATACAAACATATGAAAACACACACGAATATATACAGAAACATGTAAACAACTGCAAAATAATTACAGCTGTACAGAGGTAGAAGTGTAAATGCTGGGCTGATTACAAGCAGTCTAGACCAAGGGAAAGCACTGATTGGCAAGCAAGAGATCTGGATACTTGTTCTGGTCCTACCAATTTATCTGTGTGACAAGGAAAATCACTTAATTGCTCAATATCATCAGTTTCCTCATCAGCCAAAATGGAATAGTGATTCTAGCCTGCTAACTTCACAAGGTTATTGTGAGAATAAAATATAGGTCAAATTACATGAGTCCTATACAGATGTCAATTAAGAAGGGCAATGTTGTTTTTGTTGTTATTTTAAATTGGACCAGATGAAATTAGTGCTAGGTCCAGAGAAGAGGTAGATTTAGAACAGGATTTTGAGTCAGCAAGTATGGGGTAGTAAAAAAGAGATTATGGTGGGATAAAGAGCCTCTGAGCCTCAGTTTTCCTATCTGTAGAATGAGGATCAGCCCCTACCTTGCACAGTTATTAAAAGGATCAAATGAGGTGCATATAGAGTGTGTAATAATTAAGCCCTGTGTAATTGTCAGCTATGATAATGACGGTGACAGCTATGACAATGATGATGACAACTACAATGAGAACCTTGTCAGGAAGCTGAGCATTCCAGAGGAGACATCTTTGCTAGTTTGTGTGGTGCAGAGTACAATGCTGTCATGTTTTTATCAAGAGAAAGTGAATAAATTAGTAGGTAGAGTGCTGTGTCTGGATCTGGGTTTTAATCACTCAAGCTCAGCCTCAGTATTCTTTTTGTAAAATGAGAGTAATAATACCTCTAGTACCTCCCTAATGGTGTTCTTTGAGGCTCAAATGAGTTTATGAAGGTAACATGCTTTGCAAGCCTTAAAACACTATATAAATGTCACTTATTATAACAAGGAGTCCAATCCCATAATTCTCTAGAAGGCAATGCTAATATGTGCAGCCTATCAAAACCAATGGGAAAAGCATAGCAAAATCTAATGTTCTCTCTGCTTAATTGTAGCACAGCAAGTACTAAAGATTTATGTTCTGTGGCTAAGTAGTCTGTGGCTAAGTAGACTGCTTCTAATGGTTTTTCTTTTCTTTTCTTTTCTTTTTAAATTGGCAGCACACAAACTTAGTAAAAAGGTCATCAGACCATCCAGGCTCCTTCCAATGAACTTTAATAGGAAGAATGACTGAAGGGAATTTTTAGGCTGGCTAGTTAGGAAGGGAGGAGGTCCTAGCATTTTGTATTTGATATTGTGATCTTATTAAACCCAGCTGAATCTTTTTTGCCTCCAGTCTCTATTTTTTTCTCTTTCATGCTTTCTTTCTTTTTTAATAAAGGAAATTGACAAGTAAGTTAAACAATTTCAGCAATTAAATGTTATGATCCCATAATACTACAAAAGGGTCATGATTTCTCATCAGTGTGGGCACCACCTTCATGGACACATATTGTAACCATGTCTTAGTTTATGAACTTCATAAAGCTCTGTGACTAAAATGATCCATCATCTCTGACCAACCGTTGGGAGCTGAGCTTTCCCAAATTCAGCTAGGCTGGTTCTTAGATAGCAAATAGTCTTGTTACCACACCCATGCTTAAATCCTTTCCATCTTGTTAGAACCTTTCAGAGACTGCTATACTGGCATAGCCTTAGAGACAACCAGGATCACCTCCATGACCTGTTGAGACATTAGAGTTGAACTTATGGAAGGAAACATTATCATAGTAATATTTTTCCACTTAAAAATAATTTTATTGTAAAGTGAATAACCACTAATAAAGATCAGTAACCACATATCTTCATAAGAAATAAAATGTTACAATAAACCTTTAATATTTAATATAGTAAAACAAAACACATGAACATACAATGAAGATATCTTTTCTGTTCTGTGTCCCTTTCCATGTCTTTTAAAAAAGTTTTATGTCACTTATGGATATCTTTTCTTTTTCTTTTTTAATATGTAGTTGTAGTCAGTATATATTCTGGTCCAATTTTGCTGGGTCTCTCTCTATTTCTTTATATTCATATTCATCATCATTTACAGCATGCTATTTTATTAACTTAGAGGTAGGGATTGGCTCTCTATTTTCCAGTGACATAAAGAACCCCCTTGGTGAAGAAATGCCCTCCCTTAATCCAAGACTGTGCTGCTTCTCTGTAACTTGTAGTCTTAGCTGCATTTAACTCAGAGAAGTGAAACAATTTGCCTAGGGTTCCACAGTTGGAATGTATCAGAAGGTAAGATTTAAGCTGAGGTCTTCCCAACTTCTGGAGAAAAGGAAATGGGAAACCACACCAGTATCTTTGCCAAGAAAACCCCGCGGACAGTATAGTCCACAGGATCACAAAAAAATCAGACGTGACAGAACTGACTGAACAATAGATAACTTCCTGACCTCAAGGCTAGCTTTGTATCCGTTATACCACACTGCCTCCTATTCTATTGTATCAATATCATTAATTATTCAAACACTCTCAAATCTCTGGTCTCAGAGATTGCTTCCTTTCTTGTATAGATAAATCATATTTTCCTTTTTATAGGTTTTTAGGGTAAATTCTCAGTAATAAAATTGGTGGGTTTCAAAGTTCGGTTGGCCTCTTAACACTTTTATTATGACATTGCTCTTCAGAATGCTTGTACCCATCTGAAGACTCACCAATAATGTATCAGATTGCTTGTTTTCCTGCAGCATCACCACTATTAATTGTTTATTTCTTTTGAGGGAGGAGGAGGTTTTTTTTTTCCATTCTTGTAGGTGTGTTAGCATTTTAAGGTTGTTTTGAATTTCATTTCTCTAAGCATCTTTTAATATGGTTATTAAAATTTGTGTTTTCCTTTTAAAAAACCATCTGTTCCTGTTCTTTGACCATTTGTCCACCATAGAGTACTAGTAATATAGAAGTTCCTCATAGATTCTTAATGTTATACTCTCTTATTTCATATATTTGTTGCTAATATTTTCATCCAGTATGAATCTTTTTCATAACAGAAGTACTGATTTTGTTGTAAACCCTTTTATTTGTGTATAATCAAATTAATCAATTTTGCTTTAATATTTCTTTCAATTATTGATTTACTATAAATATTCCTTATTTTCCTTGTTAGGATAATCATATTCCTTTTTCACAAAGTTGTTTTCTTTTTTTAATTGGAGAGGTTAGTACATTTGCATTTAGCTTGATAATTGTTAAGTTTATCTTTTCCTAAATATTCTACTAAAAGAGAATAAAACTTTCTTATTCTTACTATTTCTGTTATTAGCCCAAGTGATTTCAAAATCAGTGTAATGAAAGGACTTTTGTTTTATATTAATGATTGCGTAGGGTTCTTTAACTTAGAATTCCCTGATACCAAAGAGAGGAATTTCTTTTGATAATTGCCTTACTCCTATCTTCTTCCTTCCTGCCTCCTCAATTACTGTTTTTTTTTAAATAGCTTTGAAGCATTTAACGATTTAGACAACACTATGTTCTAGAATCTTTCACATTTGTTAGCAACTGGTTTATCTTAATTTCGAAGGTGACTGTGTTTTTAGGTCTTTTTTTTTTTGATAAGGATACTTAGCTAGTCTTAGAAGATTTTTTTAAAGTTTCTGCAAACCATGAAAATTTTTTTTTTACATCATTTAATCTCTAACACCTAGCACAGTAGTGCCTTGGGCATAGTAGGGTGATTTCTTCCTACTTGTAATTTCCATTTAACTACATTTAAAATGTATTTTTCAAGAACTTACTATAGATACATAATATTATGTCAGAAATACAAAGTTAGATTTAACATAGGTCCTGGTTTGTAAAGGACCTTAAAAACACAAATGCACAGAGAAAGTGAGATAAGTCAAAGGAAGAGTCCAGTTGAAGTTATATGAATAATTTGAAGTAGGGAAGAGAAATCAATTTTCCCTGGGAATGGGAAGAAAAATTAGGGAAGAGGTGTGTGTGTGTGTGTGTGTGTGTGTGTGTGTGTGTGTGTGTGTGTGTGTGTGTGTGTGTAAGATAGTGGCATCTGAGTTGAATCTGAAGGAAAGGAACTGTCTCAAGAAATAGATATGGAGGTAAGAAACTCATTTCAGCCAGAGGATGTGACAAAAGTAAAGCCGTGGAAGCAAGGGAGGTCAGAATAAGAATGTGGCACAGATACCTTAGGAGAAGTGGAAGAAATAGTTATCTACTTAGGAAGTGATTGAGTAGTAGATCAGTAGGCACTTTCCATGGTTCTATGTGGCTATTATATGCTAATGTATTACATATATGCTGTATGTTTGCAACCAAGAATAAGTTAATTAAAAAAAAAAACCTGGGGCAGCCATGTGGAACAGAGAATAGAGCACCAGCCCTGGAATCAGGAGGACCTGAGTTCAAATCTGGTCTCAGACACTTAACACAAAACTAGCTGTGTGACCTTGGGCAAGTCACTTAACCCCAATTGCCCTACCTTCCCCCTCCAAAAAAAAAAAAAAAGCAAAAAAAAAATCTGATCATATTCTTACAGTGGAAAAAAAAATCAAATAATAAAATAGAGGACTTTCAGTCATTCTGGATTAAAAAGACCAGAGCTATGTGAAAACTTTGAAGTATAAGCAAAGGAATCAAGAAAAACATAAAAAGCTAAACATGAATGAACAATCCTAAATGACTAAACAAAGATAACCAGCTGGCATTGTCATATGAGGAGACGATACATGTGTTTCCTCTGAACTATATTACATGTGTTTCCTCTGAACTATATTACCGTTAGGATACATAGGAGGAGTCTAATTAGACTGGGAGTGGTTCTATTATATCTTGATATTAAAAGAAGAATGAACAGAGAGGGGAAGATGAATATATTCAGGAGGGAGAAAAAGAGGAAAGTTAGGGAAAATTACCTTGCATAAATGGTGTGCACAAATAGAGATCTATACAAAGAAGGATGACCGGGTAGAAGAGTGACTGATACTTGAACCTCACTTTCATTTGAACTGGTCAAAGGAGGGTAGAATACACTCATACACAACTGAGTGCAGGAATACATTTCAATCAACAAGGAAATAAGGTAAAGGAAGAAAAGAGAATTAGGCTAGATTAAGGGGAAGATTAATATTAAGGGAAGTATACTAAGGAAATATTTATAGATTTTTTTTGTGGTTGCAAAAAAGAAACTGGAAACCAAGGGGATATCCATCAGTTGGAGAATGGATGAACAAACCATGGCATCTAAATGCAATGGAATACTAGGGTACTTTAGGAAATAATTGGGAATATGGTTTTAACGAATCCTGAGAAGACTTGTTATATACTAATTCAGAGTGGAATAAGTATAACTAGGAGAGTAATTCATAAATACCCAGCAATATGATAAAATCAAATAACGTTGAAAGAGTAATGCTCATCAGTATAATGACCAACCATGATTTAAGAGGAGCAATGATGACACGTGTTCTGCACATCTTGATAGAGAAATGAAAAACTGAGGTTCAGTAGTTGCCTGTGAGATTAAGACCTAACCTATGGTATTAAATGGCAGAGCTAGGATTTGAGCTCAGGTTGTTTGATTCAAAATCCAGAGTTCTTTCTGATGAATTGTGCATTTCTTAATTGGTATGAGGATTTAGGAAGAACTGACTCTGCTGGGCTTCACTGCTCATTTTATTCTGCCATCTTATAGGAAATCTTGATAAGAATGTTAATACTTGATACTTCACATTTTGAATGTAGATTATTTACTTTATCTTGTCTATATCTCATCTGTATGTAATTTTTCTCATATTGTCCACCTAATAGACTGTGAGTTTTTGGAGGGCAGAGAACATTTTTCCTTTCTTTGCATTCTCACTCACGAGCTCATAGGTTACAAAATCTTAGAACTTGCAGGGACCTCATGCATAACTCACAATCTCAGAGTGCCACTTGGACTCTTGGGATAGGAAATGACTTGGCACAGGGTCACATAGTTTGTGTCAGAGATAGGACCTCAACCTAGATTTTAGCACAATGCCTGGCACATAGTAGGCACTTAATAAATGTTTATTGACTGACTTACTGGCTCTGAAATCAAGATCTATAAGATTCATAAACTCAAGATTTATAAGTAGTACTCAACGAACAGATTTCCTACTTTTGCAGTCATGTCACTCAATGAAATGAGAGTTATATATAATGTGGAAGATTCTGTGTGTTAGTATCACTCTAATGCATTAGTATTTTCCAGGATGACACAAGAGTCTCAATATCTCTTTTTAAGAGGTGATGCCAGGAAGCAGGAGCCATAAGCCAGAAGGGTTGCTTAGTTCTGGACTTGTTGCAAGATCTAGAGTAAGTCATTTAACATTCTTCAACCTCATTCAACCCATTTGGGGAATTAGGTGAAAGCTGAACTTTACTGAGAAACAGATGCTACATCTGAGATGAGTTTCCCTGAGTAAACAAATATTTCTCAAGGTTTAATTCCAAAGGAGGTTGCTGTTGTGGATGACCATGAAATATATTAGGTAGGAGCTGAGGGGTAGTGGTGGTTGTGGTAATGATACCCACATTACACTGAACAAAAATGGTAACCACATAGCTCACCTCACTCACAAACTCAGATATCACAAAAACTTAGAGCTGGAAGGGACTCATCCATAATTTACAATCTCAGAGTGCTGCTTTGAGTACTGAGATATTAAACAACTTGCCTGAAGTTGTATAGTTTATATGGATTGGTGATAGGTCCAAGGTTTTCTTGATGCTAAGACCCAAACTTTTAGGCCATTCTGCCTCTAATGGTGTTTCTTATGATATTGTATATAGAAGTATCTATACAGAACAATTAAGGAAGGGAGGAGACATATGATATCTGTAGTCCTAGAATAGCATAGTTCCCATATACCAGAAGTCAGTGAAGGTCAGGGCTCCTTATTATAGGGGCAAACTTGAACAGTCACAGGGTTTATAGACGTATGAGTTTCAAGAAAACAACAAAGACCATATTTGGTTTAACTCCCAGGATATTAGTTGACACTTTGGTAAATTCTTACATTCTAGCAAGGCTGGCTGCCAAAGGGAGATGTAATTTAAGAAAGTGGAACAACCCATAAGGTAAATGCCTCAAAGGAAAGAGAAACCCTCTTGAGAACCAATTGTCTGGCCATTTTCTCTCCTTATGAGTGTTACTCTGACCATTTAAAATAGCCCTGTAGCCCAAAGTAAGCCCTGAAATGGGGGAAGATTGCCCTATAGAGATCTCATCTCTAAATTTAAACTCCCCCTGGGGACTGTGTGTATTGTTACTGTCAGTATCATATTTCAAAGCTTCAGATTAAAGCTGCTACAATTTCTCCTGCAAAACCATTTGTCCTTTAAGCTGAGAATAAGGAATATGTGAACCAGAAGCATTCTAGGACCCTGATGAGAATTTTATTTCTGCCAGCCTGAGTTTCTTAGGGGGCGTTTGCCTACAATTGAGATGCTCCTGAAACTGACATCAGATAAAGAAACCTTTAAATGAAAAACAATTCAGAAAATTCAGAAAAAAATGAATCAAATAATGAAAAGCCCGAAGTTGTTTTCTTATGGAGAAAGATGAAAGTCCAAGCCAAATTCTTGTCTTAGTTGCTTACACAAAATTTCCTATCCATCATCAGGACTTCAACATGTCTGTAGATAGAATGAGTCCCCATACTTCTTGATTAACTCTGTGTTGACTAATTGAGTGAGATATAATCACTGTTGCCAAGTATATAACTACATGTAGAGGTCCAAGAGTCATGCACAGTAATTAAAAAAAAAAAACCAACAAAACATCTAGGGAGGAAAGGGTAAAACTAAGTCTAAATTTAGGTTTCCCATCTAGAGAAAATAGCCAGTGGTAATATCTAATGAACTGCAGTGTAGTAGGCTGCCAAGAGTATTGGAAGCACTGTTGCTTAGGCATTTAAAAGAATTTTGAATGAAGCTTCCCTGGGAAAAATACCATACTATTCCCCTGACTAAAGGCTGGTTGAATTATAGACATTTCCTTCTTTTAACTTTTCATGTTGGGGGAGTGGTTTTTAAATGTGAAAAGTAATATTCTTCTTGGCTTCATTACACAGTATATACATCTCTCATTCAAGCCAAATTCTGCTTCTCTTTTGGCAGATTGGCAAACTCTCCCCCCTCCCTCTCTTTTTTCTCCCTTCTCTCATTTATTCTCTCTCTCTTTCACTCTTTCTCTCTGTTTTTCTCTCATTTGCTCATATTCTCTCTCAGTCTCTGTCTCTGTCTCTCTCAATTATTTTGTCTCTACATGTCTTTGTCTTTCTCCTGGATTTGGAACTAGAGAACTTCAGTTTGAATCCTGACTCTCCTAATGAAGAACTATGTAATCTTGACAAAATTACTTTTTCTATTTGGATCTACGTTTCATCTGTAAAAAGTATAGCTTAGTGGATAGAAAGTCTGCCTGGAAACTGGAAGACTTGGTTTAAAATCCTGCCTCTTAGCCACACCGTGGGTCTGTGTGACTCTGGGCAAGTCACTTAACCTATCAAAGTTAAACTAAAGAAACTTAAAATTAATTAAACTTATTTTCAAATTAACAACTAAATTTTACTATACAAGTGTAATCTTAAAAGGTGAGTTACGTGGCATAGTGAAGAGTGCTAGACTTGGGCTCAGAATGACCTGAGTTTAAGGTGACCCTGAACCTCAAGTTTCAAACTCTGTCTCAGACAGTTATTTAAGCATGGAGAGTCCTTTAACTTCTCTGTGATTTAGGTTACTCATCTGTTAAGTAAGGAGGTTGAACTTGATGGTTTCCAATATCTGTTCTAGGTCTAAATCTATGAGACATGAAATACCTTTGCTTGACTTTGTTTTGGGAGATACCAGAGTGTAACTGGTAACCTTACTCTCCCTATTTGCACATCTAGAACAGTGCTACAAATTGGAATTACATTTGTGGGAAATCAGACTTGGGATTGTAAAAGCTTAAAATTAGTTGCTCCTTAAAATCTGAGAATTGTAGGAGACTTCATGAGTCTTCAAGATCATCCATACTTGACTACAAAGACCCTCTACCACATTTCTGAAAAGTGGTCCTTCAGAGTCTGCTTAAAGAATTCTGGTAAGAGTTTACCTCTTCCCAAGATAGCTCATCCCAATTCTAAAAAGCTGTAATTATGAAAAGATTTTCTGAAAAAAAAAGCTTAAGTATCCTTAGCAACTTTCTTCCATTGCTACTAGTTCTGTCTTCTTTGTCCAAGCAGAGCAAATATAATTCCTCTGCTACATGATTAACTTTTCTTTTAAAAATTATTTATTTATTTATGGAATAAAACAAGCATTTATATAACATAGTATAATAATAAAAAAGATTGTACATAAAACTGCAAATATATTTCATACAATTTACTATTCCTTTTAAATTTATCATGTTAGTAAAATTATCATGTAAATTTCTATTTTCCCTTTCCTACCCCCATCCTAAAGATAACTACCATTATATACAAATATACTTATATATGTAAAATCATTTTATACATCCTTCCATTTTTTCAGTTCTTTCCCTGGATGCAGATAGCATATTCTCTCATATGTCTTTTGTAGTTAATTTATATATTTATGATAGTCAAAATGACTTCTTCACTCAAAGTTGTTCTAAAAACAATATTGCTATAACTGTATATAACATTCTCTGCTCATTCCACTCTTCATTGTTTCATGCAAGTCTATGTTTTTCTAGGATCATTGAGCTAATAACTTCTTAAAGCATGGTAGTATTCCACCACAATCATTTTTTTTTTTACCACAGTTCAGTCATTCCCCCATTGAAAGGCATCCTTACAATTTCCAGTTCTTTGTCACCACAAAAACTTGCAAATAGCTATCAGCTATCATTCCTCTCATGCTCCCTCAAGTGTTCTGTTTTCCAGACCAGAAATTCCCAAATCCTTATATGGATCTTCTCTTAGACCACCATCCTAGATACTCTATTCTAGACAAGCTGGAAATTGTGTCACTGTTTTTACTTAATTGTGTTTTCTCACAGTGAACACAGTATTTAAAAATGGTCTGATCAAGGCATCTAATCAACTGATCACCATTAGTGTCCAAACACTATTACTCTTATAATACAGCCTACAGCAGCTTTTTAGGATGTCATATCATATTGTTAACAAATACTGAGTTTGTAATCCACTAACTCTCCTGTTCATCTTTTTTAAAGATGAATTGTTATTTTTCCATAACAACCCCCATGTTGTGTTTCTCAGGTTGATTTTTGCCAAATCAAGTATATAACTTTACTTTATCTCTATTAAATTTATTCTGATTTGATTCAAACCATTTTGATATTCAAGAATCTTGACTTTACCACTAACTTACCAGGTTAATATTATCTGCAACTTTGAGAAGAATTAAAATGTAGGAATAGCTGTAAAGCCACATATGAGCAGACTTCCAGAAGAATGCTACTGTGAACAGCTTTCAAGGTTCTGATCACATAGTACAGTGAACACTAATTATTCAATAACAAATCAGGGCAAAACATTCACAGAAAATCAAGGTACATCATTTGGAATATTACAACTTATCACAGAAAATCAAAATACAGCATTCAAAATTTATCACTAAAACGGCCACATAGTTTTCACCAAAGTGGTCACATAGTTTTAAGCAAAGTACATTCATTATTTAGTCAATCACAAAATCCTTAATTTGGTCACAAAGTACAAAAGTCAAAGTTCTCCACCCATAGGTCACAGTAAATCATAATCTTCTTAGTCAGTACACAGTATACAAGTAAAGTCTTCTTTCAGCTTGACTTGAGGCTGGCTCTCAGCTTCCATGGTTCATTTTCCATGGTCCCAGCTCTAATTGTCACCTGGGTTCAAAGGCAGGCAGCTCCCAGTTCCTTGTCCAGCTCCTTGTGCAGTTCTTTGTTCAGTTCCTGTTCCATATTGAAGTTCACAGTGTCCAGTCCATTTTAAGTCCTTCACAGTTCCTGTTTCTGGGAAGACAAAGCTTGACAGAGCCACAATAATATTTATACACATTGCTGGCACCATCATCAATTCACTATCTGCCTGTGAAATAAACTCAGACCCACCAACAAGGTCTGAGAACTCAACACAAATCATTAACATAGAAATCAACACAGACCCACAAACAAGGTCCAAGAGGTCAGTACAAATCATCAAACCTCCAAAACCCTCTTCCAGGATTTTGGTAAACATACAACCAGAAAATCCTCTTTCAGGGCTTCCAGTGAGGTCCCAGGGCTTCTGTACAAAGTATCACAAACAAACATCAACATGTACAGAGCAGAGTGCTTGGATACCACAAGTTTCCTCCTTCTTAACTCTTCCACCACAAGAGTCCTGTTCTTAATTCTTGCTGTCTCTAGCCTTGGGGCTCTCCTTATAAAGTCATTAGCTCCTCCCCTGGAATTCACAGATTCTAGGGTTCACAAGTTGGGGAGTTCACATGTTCTGTTTCCTAACAAAGTGAAAAAAGGTGTTAATTCAATAGCTGAAACAAGGTGTGAACTACTTCTGTGCTTGCCATTACAATAGCTCAGGACAAATAAAGCTCCATAGACATTCCACTAGAAAGTTCCCTTTAAGCTAACATCAAATCATTAATGAATATACCTAAATTTCTGTTATTTATGGAGTTTCAAATCTACTCAATTTTGTTGACATCTAACCCCCATTCCATCATTTTATCCAAAATGATAGCACAAAAGATTTTATCAAATGTTTTGCTGAAATCTAAGTATACTATGCCTATAGCACAGGTGTCAAACCTCAGGCCTAGGCAGGGATTCTATTTGAATCGGCTACCACTGACTGACAGCATTCAATCCACTTCAATACAATTGTCACCCCTGACCAAATGACCAAAGAACCAAAGCAGTTCTGTACCTACCAACTCTAAAACAAAACAAACAAGAAAAAAAAAACACAGAAAGCTCACACAGATTGTCAAAACTACTGTTAACTGTCTAAGAATAAAATAAATAAAATAAAAACAAAGAGTTAACAGTGGTTATAATCAAAAAGCTTCCTTTATTCTTTTGGAGAAGGGAAACTAGGCATGAACCAGGGCTTTCCATTATAACTGATAACCTGTGTGAGCTCTCTTTAGTTAGTTTGTTTAGAGTTAACAGCAGTTGCACAGTTGCTTTGGCCATTTGGTTAGGGTTCACAGTTAGTGTCAGAAGTGGTATCAGAAAGGGTTAATTCCTTCTGCCCCACTCTCAGTGTGACCTGATATAAGGTCCTATAGGAACCTTTTGAGCTCTGCTTAATTCATACTTGGAGAGTGGCAATGGATAATTTTTCCTTCTCTGATTCCTAAGTGCCTGTCTTTTTGGTCAAGCTCTGCTCCCTTAGAGAATTAAAACACTGGTTGATGTGGTTGTAGAAAGGATTCATCTATCTCTTCTTGCTGAAGTCTTTTGACTTCTTGCATCAGGTACCTTTGTATTTGTAATATACCCTTTGGTTGTAATAGAGGAAACCTGGAAATTAAGAGCGAACCACCAAAAAATACTTGGGTACATGGTACATGCAGTTTGTCAATGGAACAGATACTAGCAAATTTCTTATGTAATTGTCATAATTTGACATTGTTGGCCAACTTAGGGTTTTTAACAAATGGCACCTTGAAATCATCAAGCAAGAAGCCTCTTACAACTTAGATTCCCTTAAGAAAAGGTTGGATAGAATTATCTTATGTATCTGTCTTGTTGTTTTGTCTGCATTGGTGTTTTTATAAAACATAGGAAAATCTTTGCTGTGTTGTGTTTGTGTCATTTATACATTTATATGTACTGTTACCTTGAGAGATTTCTAAAAAAAAGAAGAAAATACATCCAGCCAGGAACAAAAAAAGTGCTAAGGTCTGTAGCCGAAGAGTCTGAAAGAGTGGAAAAGATTAATAAACTTTCATACTTGAAGCAATTGTCCCAGTGAGCAGGACTAACTTCCATTTTATGCTTTCCTTGGGAGATTAGGTTAAAAGAAAAGGAAAAAAAAAGAGAAAGAAAAAAGAAAAAGAAAAAAAAGCCTGAAAAAGATATTTCAACATTGGCTGTGTTGGAATTACAAAAATAGTTAGATAATAAAAGTTTGTAGATCCTCTAGAAACATCTTAGAGGAGATCTGGAGATTTATTATTATTATTATTTTATTTATCTTTTCTATTTAATGGCCTCACTCACATTGTGCTAGAAAGCATCTTGTTTTTTTTTTTAATATTTATTTACTTTTAGTTTACAACATTCAGTTCCTCAATCCCTTGAGTTCCAAATTTTCTCCCCGTCCATCTCCTGCCCCGTCCCCCATGATGGCATACAATCAAATATAGGTTCTACAAATAGTTTCACATTAAACATTATTCAAGTTGTAAAGAAGAATTATAACCAATGGAATGAATAGTAAGAAAGAAGGGACAAAACAAAACACAAAAAAGAGAGTGCAAGTAGTTTGCTTCAATCTGCATTCAGACTCTGTATTTCTTTCTCTGGATATGGATATGCCTTTCCATCATGAGTCTTTTGTAGTTGTCTTCTAACCTTGTATTGCTGACAGGAGTCCAGTCTATCAAAGTTAGTTGTCACACAAACATTGTGTCTGTAATTGTGTACAAAGTGCCTCTGGTTCTGTTCTCCTCACTCAGCAACAGTTTATATAAATCTCCTGGAGATTAATTATTAAGGAATTTGGAGAGTAATCCTTTTAAGATTGCACAGGAAACTCCTGAGATTTCGGACAATTCCTGGAACCCACTCCCTTCTGAAATATCTTCGAAAGTTTTGGGGTACCACTCTTTAAAATTTGTTTTAAGGAAAAATAAGGATTAAATTTTATGAGTTAAAAGTAAAATGACATTTCCCCCCAAAGATTTATAACTTCATTGTTTTAGGTAAAGGAAGGAAGGCAACTAGTTTAGAAATAATCTGAGAGTGAAGAAAAATAGGTAAATAAGTTGAACTTTATAGCAGTCTTGTTAACCCCCCTTGACCATGAAAAGAGAAAAGATTGCTTAAACCAAAGATCTCCTGTGACCCATCTGCCAGTTCAGAGACCCGCTCCCTCCTATCCTGTTAACACTTCTCATCTTAGATCAGATACTCAAATACAGATGTTGAAAAAAATTGCTAGAAAAATGTAGGGAACCTTGAATTATGTTCTAGTTGCGGAAATTTATTAACTGTAATTGTAAGCAAGTTACTTTATCTCTGCTCCAGGTTCCTGATCTCTAAGGAGAAAAATAATAATGATATCATAGGGTTATTGAGGATCAAAATAATATAATGATTGTAAAGTGCTTAACACAGTGATTGGCATATGCTAAACACCATATTGTTATTATTTTTTTGATTGAATGTAATTGTTCCATGCCTGATAATTCTAATGTGGATTTAAAAAGCCAAAGACAATAAGATTAATGATTTTTAAATGTGATATTTTGGAAATGCAATTAATTGATTGTTGTCATCTGAAATTTTGTTTCATGTTTACATACAAGATATTGTTTTGTTATTACTGTATTTCTAAATTCTATTACATTGTGAAATTTGAGAGACCACCGTTAGCAGAAATACAGTTTGATAAAACAACATTCCTTTTAATCTGGATGCTGTTGGATTATGAATTAGGCTTGTTTGCCTGATTTTCCTCATCTGTAAAATATGCTGGAGAAGGAAATGACAAATTGCTCTCATATCTTTGCTAGGAAAACCCCAAATGGGGTCACAAAGAATCAGACACAACTGAAAAGAACGGAACACCTAGCTTGTAATCAAATGAAACTAGATTAGATTAAAGATATAGGACATTTTTCATCCTTTTAAAATATGTCCCTTTTTAAATAATAAAGGAATCTCCTAAAGGACAAGGGAATGCGTTCTTGGTTGTCTAGCACAATCAAAAGTGGGAACTAGGACATTTTTTTTTCTAGAATAAAAAAAATATAGAGGGCAGGTGTGTGTACATGTGTGACAAATTAAATATTATCTCCATATCATCTTCCTGAGATGTATGTCATGCATAAAAGCAGGAGCTGAAGCAATTTAATCTGTCCTCACAATAATCAGATTTTTTCACACGCTGGAAAGAAGCTGAGTGACCCTGGGGTTTAAAAGTAAGCAATCATAGGAACATAACATTTGTAGATGGAAAGTGATGTCTAGGTCTGCTTGTCTGAATCCCTCATATTGCAGATGAGGAAAGGGAAGGGAAAGAGGAAGAGAACAATCATTAATTAGTTTTTTATGTGCCAGGCAGTTACATGAGCTTTAAAAATATATAATAATAATAATAATAATAATAATAATAATGGCTAACATTTATAGAGTGGTTACTATGACCCAGACCCAGTGCCAGGCACTTTAAAATTATTATCTTATTTCATCCTCACAATAACTGTGAGATAGATACTACTGTTATGTCCATTTACATTTGAGGAAACTAAGGCAGACAGAGGTTAAATGACTTGCTGAGGGTTACCCAGTCAATAAGTGTCTGGCACAAGATTTGGACTCAGGTCTTCCTGACTCCAGTTCCAGTGCTGTATCCATCGCACCACCCGGCTGCTCAGAAAGTGACTTGCTCAAGGTCACATACATAGTAAGAAGCCCTGGAAGGATTCTAAAAGTCCTCTGCCTCCCAATCCAGGGTTCTTTCAACAATACTATGAGGCACTGACATTATGGGGTCCTTTCTTCAAGTTATGTAAACAGAATACTTTATCTGAACTGAGTCCCAAAGGAACTGATTTCCATTCTTAGCCTGAAAAACAGAACTTGAGCACATTAAGAGATCCAAAAGGATGTATGATCCCTAAAGTTAGTTCTCTAAAGGAAAAAAATATGAATATGCAGAAAACTTTTATTCAGTTACTTTTGTTGCTCAATTGTTTTTAGTTGTATTGATTCTTCATAACCCTATTTGGAATTTTCTTGGCAGAGATCCTAGAGTGGTTTGTCATTTCTTCTTCAGCTCATCTTACAGATGAGGAAACTGAGGCAAATAGTATTAAATGACTAGTCTTGAGTCACACAGTTAGTAAATGTCTGAGGAGAAATTTGAACTGGGGTTTGTCCTGAGTTTAGGTCTGGTACACTATCCACATAGTCACTTAGCCATCCTCTGCAATTCTTTGAGTCTACCATGGACAGAGAGAAGAAAAGTCTATTATCCAGTGCCATGAATTGTGTTCCTGTGATTAGTTGCCAGTTTATTGGTCTACAAGTTTATGAGGCCCAGGGCAATTCAGTGAAACAATGAATAAGCTACAAACTTTATTTCTTTAGTTAGTTATTCCTGTTGAAAACCTAGTTCTGCTTTATGTATCTCTACAATCAATGCACGTTATGTATATTATTTATGGTCTGATGCTCCTAGTATATATACAATACTGTGTATAAACTGGAATACAGTTTAATTTGAGAAAATGCCAATCACAAAGAAGTTGTTGATAAAAGAAATCAATCAGTTTAATAAGATAAATATGACTGAACAGATTGCTTTTTTTCCTTTTGTTGTGGGTTCTAATGCCTAGATCAGTTAGGATTCCTCCCACCCCACAGTTTTCTCTTTTTTATACTGATGTTTTAAAATTTAGGGCCATTTTCATGAAGAACTCAAAACAGTTGCAAACAAATTGATTATGCATAACTCATGAGATAAGGAGATTCAGTAACAAAAAGAGGAAAAGAGATTAAAATAAAAACTTTTGTGCTTACCTCTTACCTTTCTCTCCAATCATCATTCATGGTAATCCTCATTCTATCATGCCCTTAAGCCTTTAGGAGTGCTCATAAATATTGATATTAATTAACAGCTACATCACCTTTTCATTAAGTTATGATAGCATATTCTTCCCTTTACTCAGTGGGGGTAGCATCAATTTCTTATGTCTCAGTGTGCTCCTTGGACAGCTAACCAGTTCTCAGGTTAGCACTGATAGATTTATATTCTTTGTATCATGTCATCATGGAGCATCAATGGTGTCCACCTCTTCAATGACACTCCGCACATATGCTTCTTTGAATTTTTTGGAGAATACCTACGGCAAGCAGGATTCTTCCTTTCTTTCTTGTCATTATGTCCCTATGGACCCCGAATGGAGGTGGTTACACCAGGAGCCCAAGTGCATAGTGACATCTATAGGCTATACATCCTTGCTCAATTTCAACAGTTTCTACCTTGTTGCATCACCTTGACTTTACAGATAACAGCTTCATTCATTTTCTAGCATCAGTGATCCTTTCACATAGAACCTTAAAAAAAAATTTGTATTATTTATTTTTAGTTTTCAACATTCATTTCCACATGATTTTGAGTTACAAATTTTCTCCCCATTTTTCCCTTACCCCCACCCCAATATAGTGAACCTACTGAATACCCCTTTCCCCAATCTGTTTTTGCTTATATCCTCTCCCATCCTCCCCCAACTGGGGCAAGATGGATTTCTATGCCCCAGTGCCTTTATATCTTATTTCCCAGTTGCATGTAAAAAAACATTTTTTTTAACATTTGTTTTTAAAACTTTGATTTTCAGATTCTTTCTCTTCTTCCCTCCTTATCCACCCCCACTGGGAAGACAAGCAATTCAATACAGGTTGTACATGTGAAGTTATGCAAAATGTTTCCATAGTACTTATACTGTGAAAGACTAACTATATTTCCCTCCATCCTATCCTGGCCCCCACTTATTCTGTCTTCTCCTTTGACCCTGTCCCTTTTCAAAAGTGTTTGCTTCTAACTACCTTCTCCCCTGATCTGCCCTCCCTTCTATCATCCCCCCCTCTCATCCCTTTTTTTCCTCTACTTTCCTGTAGGGTAAGATACCTAATTGAGTGTGTATGTTATTCCCTCCTTAAGCCAAATCCAATGTGAGTAAGGTTGACCCTTTCCTTTTCACCTTTCTGCTCTTCCCCTCCATTGTGACAATTTTCTTTTGCCTCTTTTATATAAGATAATTTACCCTATTCTATCTCTCCATTTCTCATTTTCCCAATATAACTTAATTTTATTTTTTAGATATCATCCCTCAATATTCAACTCATCCTGTGCCCTCTATGTATACATGTACACACACACACACACACACACACATATTTATGTACACACACACACTCCTATACAGACATATATCCTCATACTGAAAAACAGTCTCATGAGTTACAATTATCATTTTTCATGGAGGAATGCAAATAGTTCAACTTTAATGAGTTCCTTTTGATTTTTTCCTGTTTACCTTCTCATGCTTCTTTTGCTTCTTGTATTTCAAAGTCAAATTTTCTGTTCAGCTCTGTTTTTTTCATCAAGAATGGTTGAAAGTCCTCCACCTCATTGAATGACTATATTTTCCACTGAAATATTATACTCAGTTTTGCTGAGTAGGTGATTATTGGTTTTAATCCTAGCTCCTTTGATCTCTGGAATATCATATTCCAAACCCTTCAATCCCTTAATATAGAAGTTGCAAGATCTTGGTGTTATCTTGATTGTGTTTCCACAATACTCAAATTGTTTCTTCCTGATTGCTTGCAATATTTTCTCCTTGACTTGGGAGCTCTGGAATTTGGCTATAGTATTTCTAGGAGTTTTCTTTTTGGAATCTTTTTCAAGAGGTGATTGGTGAATTCTTTCAATTTCTATTTTGCCCTCTGATTCTAGAATATCAGGGCAATTTTCCTTGAGAATTTCCTGAAAGGTGATTTCTAGGCTCTTTTTTTTGATCATAGCTTTTAGGTAGTCCAATAATTTTTAAATTATCTCTCCTGAATCTATTTTCCAGTTGTTTTTCCAATGAGATATTTCACATTGTCTTCTATTTTTTCATTTGTTTGGATCTGTTTTATAGTGTCTTGATTTCTCATAAAGTCATTAGCTTCCATTTGTTCCAATCTAATTTTGAAAGAATTATTCTCTTCAATGAGTTTTTGAAATTCCTTTTCCATCTGGAAAATTTGGCTTTTTAAGACATTCTTCTCCTCATTGGCTTTTTGGGCCTCTTTTGCCATTTGAGTTAGTCTATTTTTTAAGGTGTCTTTTTCTTCAGCATTTTTTTTGGGTCTCCTTCAGCAGACTGTTGACTTGCTTTTCCTGATTTTATTGCATCATTCTCACTTCTATTCCCAAGTTTTCCTCCACTTCTCTTACTTGATTTTCAAAATCCTTCCTGGGCTCCTCCATGGCCTGTAACCAATTCATATTTTTCTTGGAAGCTTTTGATACAGGAGTTTTGACTTAGTTTTCTTCTTCTGGTTCCAATTTTGATCCCTTTTGTCCTCCAAAAGGCATTCTATGGTCTGATTTTGCTTTCTCTCCTTGCTCATCTTCCCAACCAATTACTTGCCTTTTGAGCTCTTTGCCAGGGTAGAACTCTGCTTTCAGAGTGGAGAGAGCTGTGTCCCAAATCACTGAGGTTTTCACAGCTGCCAGAGCTATGAGGAGGGCACCCTCTCTACAGTCACCACAAGCTCTGGCACATTGGTCACCACCACCCAAGACTGTGACCCAGACCCAAGGAGGTCAAAGCAATCATGATTACCCTCTGAATGGTCACTTGGTCCCCCCGTGATCTGCAGGCCAGGAGCTCTGGAGGCAGCCACATGGCAGCAGCTGTAACTACCATGCCTCTGCCACCTCTTGCCCCAGGGGCAGGGGCCAGACCACACACTTCCATCAATCAGTGCCAACAGAGTTCCCCACTGACCTTTTAGTTTCTCTTTGGAGTTTATGGGTTGAGAAATCTGGAAACTGCCACAGCTGCTGGTGATTCACTCTCCTGAAGTCTATTCCAGCCAGTCTATGCAGCTGGTTGGGGCTGCCCCGGGTCTAGCCTAGGGCAGCTCATGTGGGACTGTGCTCAGCTCCCGTCATGATGTGATAGACCCTTCTTCTTGGCCTGCCAGGCTGCCTTCAACAGGAGATTTGTTTCTTTCTGTCACTTTGTGGGTTCTGTAGCTCTAAAATTTGTTACAGTGTTTTTTTTTTTTTACCAGTATTAGAAGTGGTTGGAGCAGGAGCTGAAGCAATTTCCTGCTTTTACTCCACCATCTTGCCTCTGCCCCACATAGAACTTTAGAGCTAAGAAGGATCTTAAAGATTATATAGTATAGTACCTTCAATTAATATAGGAAGATACTGAGCCCTAGAGAGATAAAAGTGAGTTCCCAAAGGTTGCATATCTAGTGACTGTCAGAGTAAGGACCAGAGACCAGGATGACCTACATGAAGCAGCTGTGGTATAGTAGTAAGTGTGTTGAATTTAGAGCCAGAAAGCTTGAGTTTTAATCTTGCCTCTGGCATGTACTAACTGTGTGAAAAATCTTTCTGACCATTAAGCCAGTAACTTAATCTGTCTGACTTCCATTTGCTCATCTGAAAAATGAGGCAAATATTGCTTGCACTACTTAACTTATAGACTTGTTATTAGGAAAGTGCTTTGTAAAATTTAAAGCGCTGTAAAATTTTGAGATGTTATTGGAATCTTTTGTGAGAAGATACCCAGGGTTAACATAGGGGACATTTAATATTGACTTACAAGAGTTATCTTAGCCAAAACCTTAAAATTCCTCAATAATTCAATGTATTTATTGAGCAACCATTATTTTACAAGCCATTGTTCTATGTTCTGGGTGATTACAAGGAATAAGACATAGCCCCTCCTTTAAAGAAGTTTACAAAGCAGTTTGTGGTAATCAGGTTAGTGTTACATAAAGGAAATCACTCAGGATTCTTCATGTCTAGGAGTTTATGATTCAATACAACATTAATATGAATAAATACACAAAGGGTATATTCATAAACAACAAATGAAGAACACAATAATTGAGAGATAAGAGAGTATACCGTTCCCTTCCTGCTACATTACATGCTATATTGAGTCTAAGTACAATACATTTCTTGTCCCTATCCATCTAAAGGGAGTCAGTTAGTGAAGAGCCTTAAGGCTCTCAAATAGGTATTAAGACTAGTATAACACTGAAGTTCCAATAGCAAAGTATTATGTTCTTTCCATAACTGATCTAAGATTAAGAGAGATTAAATATAAAAGTTCTGGTTTAAGGGTGGGAGGAGGGAGAATGGGTAGAAATTCATAGGAGTTTTAGTGAAATAATAGGAGTCAATCTAATGGAAAGGAATACCTTTTCCATGAATCTCTAGATCGCAAAGTCAGGTATGAGTCAAGTTCCCAGGACTAATAAATACTGAGATATATAACTTGATAGAGATATTTTCATAGGAGGAAGGAGATGAAAATTGTACAGGTAAGAAAACACGTGGAGAAATACCTCAAATGGCATTTAGTAGTTCAGTCATATTTTGAAACTGAAAAGGGTAGTACCAACCTAGAAGAATCTGATTGATAATGATGCCTTCATTATAATCTCTTCTTCATGCATTCCAGTTCCAAAGCCTGGAGAATCCAATTCCATGTGGAAGGAATTGGTAGCATTCAGAATTATAAAAAGGGCCAAATGCTACAACTTTCATGATGGCTACTGAGATGGAGATCAAGGGAACAAAGACTGAATACCTCTGGTTCTGTCACTGGAAAGGGGCTGTTGCTGAATGAATGAATCTTTCTAGCTTTATCTGACAATATAGCAAAAACTTCGCTGTGCTTAGAGCTTAAGTTTTCTGGGTATTTGGTCTTTTCTGAAAGAGTATTTGCTCATGAATGAGATCTTAATTCTTGGGATGGTATGTGAACTTTTGCTTTATTTCTTTACTAATTGTTTTGGTCTGGATTAGATGTTTTCTTTTTAAAACTCATAACCCTCATCTTGTTGTATAAGCATGGTGCTGTGACTGAATTTACATCATCTCAGAGGTTGTCTGCTGATTGAGGATTGGGGCTTGAGCTGATTGAGGTGCTCCTTATCCAAACTACCCTGACAGTGAAACCAGAAAAAACATGTAGATTCTAGTATGAGTGTAAAATGGGTTGTATAATAGCAGATCAGGTAAACCGGAAAATATTCAATGAACATGTGATAACTGCTTTAGAGTCATTCTTTTAAGCCCACATTTAGAAATTCAGTCCTTAAAATAAAATTTTATTCTGCTTTTAACAGAAGCACAAGATTGTCAATATCCCAAAGTATCACAGCAAGTTGGTGTTGGTACCAGGTATAAAAATGTGTTCTTTTTGTTTTTAAGTGAGTGCTCAGTTGCGGCTGGTTTGTGCCGCATTTAAAGGAAGAATTGAAATTAAGAAAAAAAATTTACACACATAAAGGACATTTTTCCCTTAGAGTAATAAAGGTAAAATGACTAGGGGAACTGTATTAAATCTATGTTTGTCTAGCCCATAAAGATGCTTGGCTTTTTTTTCTGAGGAGTATTCACAAAGGAATAAAGCGTTGTCTCTGGGCCTCTATTACCTTCTCTCACTTCCTAAAGCAACTTTCTTATTTTAGATAAAAGAAAAGGATTTTCTTTGGAAGCATAAAATGTCAAGCATTAAAGACATTTTCTATTATTTAGTTTTTGAGCTCAGTTATAGTAAATACTGTCTCATTTTTTCCATTATCAAGCCCTAATTCTCAAGGAGTTATAGCTCCCCCAATAAAAATGTGGCCCCAGGCAAACACTGGAAGCATTTGCTTCTAGCCCAGGAACCCATTTGTTTCTCTAATATTTGAAAAAAGAAAATTCATTGAATTCCTTTTAAATTATAGGAGTGTTAAAATGAAAAAACAAAACACAAAACACAAAACCAGGAGTTACTGCTTTCAGATGTGTGTCCTTATTGCTGGGACTCTGGATTTTTGTTTTTATTTTTAAATTTGCAGGCCACCCGCTTACATTTTATAGAGTTTACCCTCTTTCTCTCAAACTAGCTTCTTATCCTGATTTTATTATTTATCTCAGAAACAAGACCATTCATGATTCTCCCATGTTTAAAACCTGAATGCTGTGTTTTATTCTTCTTCACTTGCATACAGGCCTTATTATAAGCCTTTATTACCACTTTCCTGGCAGCCTAGCATACTGACATAATTCTGAATTTGGAGCAAGGAAGACATGATTTCAACCCGTGCTTCAGACATTTGCTAGTTGTGTGATCCTGGACAAGTTCCTTAACTTCTCAGAGTATCAGTTTCCTCATTTGTAAAATGACAGAGTTAGATTCAATGAATTCCTTCAAGGTTCCTTCTAACTCAAAGTTATAATCTTATAACTATTTCTCTCAATTTATGATGAATTTTCCTATATATACGTTATTCCTTCCTATATTCTTCCGTCTGCAATCCATCCTCTGTATCAGTGCCAAAGTAATCCTCTTTATTTATATATTTGTTCATGTCATTACAATGTTCAAAAATTTTCCTTGGCAGTGGCCTCTGAAATTTTGCATTATTTTGCCTGATATTCAAGGCCCACTACCATGTGGTACCATTCTATCTTTCTGGATTTATTTCACATTACTTTCCCTCAATGTACTTTATGGTTGGAATTTGAATATTCTAATAAAATTGGAATATTCATCATTATGCAAACATGGTCTTAGCTTTTCCACTTCAAAACCTCTGCTCACAATTTTACTGATGCCTGGAACATTTTCACTTCAAATCTCTCATCACCCATGTAAAAGTGAAATCCAAAACCATTCCTCAAGGAAGCCTTTCCTGATCTCTCTAGTGACCAGGGGGTGGGGAACCTATAGCTTTGGGGTCACTTGTGTGTCTAGTCAATCCCTTTTCACTCCTGTCAGTCAATTAATAATTCAATTAGCATTTTTTAAGTGCTTACTCTGTAAAAAGAATTAGGTTTACAAGCTCTGGCCTAATGTTTCATTTTCCTTATTTTTTTGCTTTTTGGAGGGGTGAAGGCCAGGGAATTGAGGTTAAGTGATTTGACCAAGGTCTCATGCCTAGTCAAGTGTTAAGTGTCTGAGGCCAGATTTGAACTCAAGTCCTCCTGACTCCAGGGCCAGTGCTGTATTCATTATGTCACCTAGCTGCCCCTGTTCTCCTTTTTTTTTAAAGTTCTCCTAATGTATTATTTGCATTCTAGTAATCTATAGTTGTGTCATATCCCCCTGGAAGACTGCAATCTTCATCAAGTAGGTCAGGGACTATGTCATATCTAAATATTATATTTTCCCCAACTCCTGGAACCATGCCCTCATGCAATATATACTTAACAAATATTTGTTGAATTGAATTGGAATTGGCAGTTGTGAATTACTATAAAATATAATTATTTTCAATGTAGAATCATTTGAAATGCCCAGGATACATGGCTGAGGTGACTTATGTAGGATGATCTGTGCTACATCATCTGCATTCTCTGGATGACAATCCACTGTCCCTCAGCATCTCCATTCAGATAATTGATTTTGTGGTCACAAGTAAACCTATCAGTCTACAACTGTCACAGGAAGACTAGCATGGCCCCAGAACAGTCCTTGAAGAAAATGAAAGACATTGAGAACAAATTAGGTTGAACTACCCTTTTATAGAATTTTATCCTTGCCTTCCTAAGGAGGAAGAACTATCTTTTTCTCATGAAATGAGAGTGATTCTGGGTTTTTAGTTGAACTCTTAGGGTTAACTAACTTGCCACAAACCTGAGCTTATGGCTTCAAAATTACTTTTGATTTCAAGAACTATATTATAACCCATTTTCTTTGTCACTTTAGGATTAAAATGAAGGCAATGGAATAGAGATAGATCCAAGTGAAGGTGATCTTGGTTTGAGTCTGGCCTTGGACACTTAATGCTGCATGATATTGGGCAGGTTACTTATCTTTTCTTTCTTTTTCTCCACTTAGTTGTGAATTTTATTAAGCCCTGTGAGTTTTTCCTCAGTTATGGATTATATATCACTGAGTCCTTTTTTTAATGTATTATTTTCCCACATAAAAGCAACTTTTTTGTTGTTGGTTTTTGGAGGAGGGAAGGTAGGGAAATTTGGGTTAAGTGACTTGCCCAAGGTCACACAGCTAGTTTTTTTGTGTTAAGCATCTGAGGCTGGATTCGAACTCAGGTCCTCCTGACTCTAGGGCTGGTGCTCTATTCTCTGCACCACCTTGCCACCCCAAAAGCAATTTTTAATATTTGTTTTTAATATTTTGAGTTCCAAATTCTCTCCCTTCTTCCATTCCTACTTCCCCTTATAGAGAAGGCAAGAAATTAGATACAGGTTATACATGTCTAGTCACGCAAAAGATATATACAATAGTCATGTTGTAAAAGAAAACAGAGAAAAAAGAACCTCAAGAAAAATAAAGTAAAAAAAAAAAGTATGCTTCAATCTGTATTCAGAGACCATCAGTTCTTTATCTCAGGATGGATAGCATTTTTCATCATAAGTCTTTCAGAGTTGGATTGTTGGATTGTTGTAGTGCTGAGAATAGCTAAGTCATTCAAAGCAGATCATATTACAATAATGCTCTTACTTTGTACTCAGTACATTTCACTTTGCATCAACCCATGCAAGTCTTCCTAGGTTTTTCTGAGACCATCTTGCTCATAATTTCCTACAATACAGTAGTATCCCATTGTAATTACATACCACAACTTGTTCAGCTATTTCCTGATTGATGGGCATCCCCTCAATTTCTAATTCTTTGCTCCCAGAAAAGAACTACTCTAAATATTTTGGTACATATAGATTCTTTTCCTTTTTTTTTTTTTAAATCTCTTTTGGGACACAGAACTAGTAGTGGTATAGCTAGGTCAAAGGATGTGTATGGTTTTATAGTACTTTGGACATAGTTCAGAATTGCTTTACAGAATTGTTAAATCAGTTCACAACTCCACCAACAGTGCATTAATATTTCATTTTCTCCATATCCTCTCCAACATTTGTCACTTACCTTTTCTTTCTTATTAGTTAATCTAATAGGTATGAGGTAGTAACTTAGAATTGTTTTAATTTGCATTTCTCCAATTATTAGTGAGTTAGAGTATTTTTTTTGTCCATAAGGCTATAGATAGCTTTGGTTACTTCATCTAAAAACTGATCATATTTTTTGATCACTTATAAACTAGGTAATGACTCTTACTTTTTATAAATTTGACTCAGTTCTCTATATCTTTGGAAAATAAGGCCTTTATCAAAGAAACTTGCTTCAAAATTTCTTTCACAGTTATAATTGCTAGCTGTTTTTCCCTCCATCCTATCCACCCATTTATTCTATTCTCTCTGTTTCACCCTGGCTCTCATCAAGTGTTTTGCTTCTAATTACTCCCTCCCTTAATCTGTCCTTCCTTCTCCCCCTCCCCCTTTTTTATCCCCTTCACTTCTTACTTTCCTGTAGGTTCAGATAGATTTATATACCCTTTTGAGTGTGTGTGTTATTCCCTCTTTGAGCCAGTTCTGATGAGAGTAAGGCTCGCTCACTCCCCCTCACTTCTTCCCTTTTCCCCTCCACTGTAAAAGCTTTTTTTTGGCCTTTTTTATGTGAGATAATTTACCCAATTCTGTTTCTCCCTTTCTCTTTTTCCCCATTCATTCTCCTCTCACCCCTTAATTTTATATTTCAGATATCATCCCTTCATATTCAAATCACACCTGTGACTTCCATATAAACGTAATCCTTCTAACTACCCTAACAATGAGAAAGGTCTTATGAGTTACAAATATCATCTTCCCATGTAGGAATGTAAACAATTTAACCTTATTAAGTCCTTTATTTTCTTTTCCTGTTTTCCTTTCCTGTTTCTTTTGAGTCTTGTATTTGGAAGTCAAATTTTTTATTCAGCTTTGGTCTTTTCATCAAGAATTCTTGAAAGTCCTCTATCTCATTGAATGTTCATTTTTTGCCTTGAAAGATTATATTCAGTTTTGCTGGATAGGTGATTCTTGTTTGTAATCCTATCTTTTCTGTTCTCTTAAATATCATATCTCAAGTCCTGCAATCCATTAATGTAAAAGCTGCTAAATTTTGTGTTATCCTGACTAGTTCCACAATACTTGTCCTTCTTGACCTGGGAACTCTGGAATTTGAATATAATATTACTTGCAGTTTTCCTTTTGGAATCTCTTTTAGGAGGTGTTTGGTAGATTTTTTTCTATTTCTATTTTAACCTCTGGTTCTAGAATACCAGGGAAGTTTTCCTTGATAATTTCTTATAAAATGATGTCTAGGCTATTTTTTTTTAATTAAGCATTTTCAGGTAGCCCAATAATTTTTAAAATTATCTCTCTTCAATCTGTTTTTCAGATCATTTGTTTTTCCAATGAGATATTTCACATTGTCTTCTATTTTTTTTTATTCTTTTGGCTTTATTTTATTGTTTCTTGATTTCTCATAAAGTCATCAGCTTCCATTTGCTTCATTCTAATTTTTAAGGAGTTAATTTCTTCAGTGAGTTTTTGGACACTCTTTTCCATTTGGCCAATTCTGTTTTTAAAGACATTCTTCTCCTCACTGGTCTTTTTGGACTTCTTTTACCACTTGACCTAGTTTGTTTTTTAAGGTGTTATTTTCTTCAGAATTTTTTTTTGTATCTCCTTTACTAAGCCATTGATTCATTTTTCATGATTTTCTTGCATCACTCTCATTTCTCTTCCCAAATTTTCCTCTACCTCTCTTACTTGATTTTCAAAGCCATTTTTGAGCTTTTCCCTGGCCTGAGATAAATTCATATAATTCTTGGAGGCTTTGGATGTAGGAGCTTTGACTTTGTTGTCTTCTAAGTACATGTTTTGATTTTTCTTGTCACCATAGTAACTTTCTGTAGTCAGAGTTTGTTTCTATTGTTTGCTCATTTTTCCTGCCCATTTACTTCACTTAAACTCTTTTTTAAAGTAGGGCTCTGCTTCTAGGTTGGAAGACATGCTGTCCCAAGCTTCAGGGGTTTCATAGAGCTGTTTTCAGAGATATTTCCAAGGACCTGTAAATTTTCAGTTCTTTCAAGATAGTATGATCAAAGGAGAGATGTTTACTACTCTATCGGCCTGTGCTCTGTTCTGTGAGTAACCATAAGCACTCTTTTCTGCCCTGGAATGGTGAGCACCCCCTCCATTGTGGCTGCAAACTCTGATATGCTTACCCTGGGATTGCTACCCAGGATTTCAAATTGCATTTGAGTATGGGCAAAGTAACAGAGTCCTTCCTCAGTACTAGGAAAAAGACCCCTGTAATCTCCTTCTGAGCAGTTGTTTGATCCCCTTACCACCTGTGGCCTGAAAGCTACAGAAACAGCCATTGACACTACTGCTGCTGATTCAGTGACTCCTAAGTCCTACCCCTAGTTTGCTGTGGCAGGGGCTATTCTGACATGGCCTGTGCTAGACTGTGCTCTACTCTCAGCCACGTGTGACAGACCTTTCCTGCTGACCTTCTACATTGTCTTTGGCATCTGTTGGCTGAGAATTCTGGAAACAACCACAATTGTCAGTGATTCAGTTGTTGCAAGGCCTGGTCCTAGATTGCTGTGGCCCAGTCTACTCTGGCATAGTCTGTACTAGAGTGTGCCCCTCTCTTACCCTGGTGCAACAATCTTCTTTGCTGACCTTCCAAGTTGTCTTGGGCTGGAAATTTGTTTCACTTTATCTTTTTGTGGGTTTTGCTACACTAGAATTTGTTTAAAATCATTTTTAATGATATTTGGAGGAGACTGAGTGAGTAGATCTCAGGGGAGATCCTGCCTTTACTCTGCTATCTTGGCTCTGCCTCCTATCTAACTTTTCTTATTATCAGTTTCTCATCTGTAAAATGTCAATAATAATAGTACTTTATCTCATAAGACTATTATAAGGATACATTAACATAAGAGAAACAACATTTCATTTCTTAAAGCACTGTATAAATGTTAGTTGTTGTTACTACTATGACTACTACTGCAACTACTACTATTGCAACCCAATGAGGTAGATAAGGTAGATATTATTCTTCATATATGACTTCTAAAAATTTAATTTTATTGATATCATTTTTAATATGGCCAAAAATTTCCACCATACATATCCTTCTTCCCCCTCAGAAAGCCACTCCATATAACAGATATTTTAAGACAAAAAGAAAAATATTAAAAACAGAACTTTTGTACATTTCTCCCCTTTTTTGTGCTTCATTTGTCAAACTGTGGACTCTTTTTAAAATTATTCTTTTGAATCATTCTCATTTCTTTTCCCAAAATTTCCTTTTACTTCCTTTATTTGAGTTTTAAAATATTTTTAAAATTCTCTCAGGAATTGTTTTTGGGCCTGGGTCCAATTTACATTTTTTTTTGAGGCTCTTGATGTAGCAGTTTTGATCCTGTTTTCTTCTTAGTTTTTGTTTTGATCTTCCCTGTTACCATAGTAACTTTCTATGGTCAGGTTTGTTGTTGTTGTTGTTTGCTAATTTTTTAAACCTATTTCTTGACTTTCTCATTTATGTTGAAGTTAGACTCTGCTCCTGGGGTAAAGACAGCAGTGTCCCAAGCTTTAGGTTTTTCATGCTACTGTTTTCAAAGCTAGTTACAAGGTTCTGTAAGAATCCTACAGATACAACTAAAATATTTGAAATAACAACTTTAGTAAAATTTCAGGATATAAAATAAACCAACAAAAATCATCAGAATTTCTATATATGACCCACAAAGTCTTATAAGAAGAGATAGAAAGAGAAATTTCATTTAAAAGAATTGTAGATGATATAAAATACTTGAAAATCTACCTGTCAAGACAAAACTGGGAACTATATGAACACAATTATAAAGTACTTTTCACACAAATAAATTCTGATGTGAACAATTAGAGATTTACATATACAAAAATATTTATAGCTCCTCTTTTCTTGTGGTGACACAGAGCTGGAAATTGAGGGGATGCCCATCAATTGGGGAACGATGGAACAAGTTATAGTATATGACTGTGGTGGAATACTATTCTGCTATGAGAGAAATGTTGAGCAAGATAGTTTTAGAAAAATCCGGAAAGGCTTACATGAACTCATGCAAAGTAAAATAAGAACTAGTGTAATATTATACATAGTAACAGCAATATATTATAATAATCAACTGTGAATGACTTAGCTATTCTCAACAATGCAACAATACGATACAGTTAGGGAGGACTTATAACGAAAATTATTATCCATCCCCAGAAAATGAACTGCAGTTTTCTGATTGCAGATTGAAGTATAGTTTTTAAAACTTTATTATTTTTGGGTTTTTGTCCATGTTTTCTTTTGCAACATGCCTAGTATGGAAATGTTTTGCATGACTGCACAAGTATAATCTACAGCAAATGTCTTGCCCTTTTTAAGGAGGACTTGCAGAAGGGAGTCAGGGAGAGAATTTGGCACTCAAATTTTAAAAATTGTTAAATTTTTTGTTTACATGTAATTGAGAAAAAATAAAAATTAAATGTAAAATTAAATAACAGAAAAAAGTCATTCCTCAAGAACTCCTTCCCATTTCACATAAATTCCTGAGCTGCTATCTGTTTTACTTCTGTTTCACACAAAGGTGTGGCTTATTCCTTAACAAAGTAAATCTTTGTACTTGATCAAATGATCTTATTCTATCCTTTCACCCCTAGGAGGTTATGCCTTCTATAATTCCCATTCTTTCACTTATTGCCAATCTCTTCCTGTCTACTAGCCATTTCCCTACTGCCTACGAGCATGTCTGTATGACCCCATTCCTCAAAAAACTTTTACCTGATCCTTCCATACCTACTAACTATGGTTCTACGTTTCTTCTGTTCTTTATGGCTGAGTTCCTTGAGTAGGCCATCTACAGTAGTGTCTGCTCCCATTTCTTTCCATCTTATTCTCTTCACAACTCTCTACATTCAAGCTTATGAGCTGATAATTCAACCAAAACTGCCCTTTATAAATGATTTCTTAATCAGCAAATCCAAAGGACTATTCTAATCCTCATCCTTCTTGGCCTTGCTGCAGCCTTTGACACCATATAATGTGTTCCCCTCTTTTTGATACTCTCTTTTCTCTAGGTTTTCAGGACACCACCCTATCCTGATTCTCTCCCAATCTATTACTCCTTCCAAATCTCTTTCACTGGGTCTTCATTGATGTCAGCCCATGTAAAGCCATGCATGAGCAGCTTTCCAGAAGAATGCTACTGTGAACAGCTTTTAAGGTTCTGATTACACAGTATAGTGAACACTGTATTTATTTCATGATAAATCAGGGTGAAGCATTCACAGAAAATCAAGATAAAGCATTCACAACATTACAACTTATCACAGAAAATCAAGATACAGCATTCACAATGACTTATCACTAAAATGGCCACATAGTTTTCACCAAAATGGCCATAATAGTTTTCAACAAAGTACAATCATTTAGTCAATCATTAGTCAAAATCCTGAGCTTACTCTTCAAATTAAAACAAATATAGTTAGTAAGCAAAAAGATATGATTAACAAGTTAGAGAAACTTGAAAGAAGACATTTTAAGTAACTATGAATAAATGAAGAGACTATAAGCATGTAAGAGATGAGAATCATAGAGGACAGACAACTTTCATTTTTACATAAATTTTTAAGTGTCTATATAAACAAAACAAATATGGTTAAAATTTAAAATAAAGCAGTTAACTGAGTGGAGTGGAGGGGGTTTGCAGCAAGTAACTTTTCAAAGACTCAAGAAATTTGGTCAACAAAATGAGCAATCATGATTATAGTTGACCAGTGAAGTATGTCGTCCACCTCCTGATAGAGAGTTGATGGTCTCAAGATGCGGAAAAAGGAATACATTTTTGGAGATGACAATTGTGAGAATTTATTTTGCTTAATTATGCATTCTTGTTACATAGATTTTATTTGTCATTTTTTCAAGGAGGAAGAATATAATTAGAGGAAGGGTTGCCATAAAGGAAAAAAAATACAATTAAAGAGATCTAGCTTTAAAATGCATGGGGTGGGGATGGGGTGGATGATTGCTGGAATGAATCATTGATAAGCAGGGTAGCTTTGAAAGTCACATATAGAATTTATATTTTTGAAAGCAAGGTGTGATAGATTTGTAGATTCAAATAAAATCCTCTTTTTTCTGTTCTAATATATGCACATAAGTGCATATCATACCTACAGAGACACACAGACACAGACACATATACATACACACATTTTATATATATATATAAATTCTCATTTTATTTCATGTTTGTTAAATTCAGATTTTGTACTAAAGAATTAAATGTAAAAAAGAATTGACACCAGAGTACAAAAATATGGAGGGGAGTTTTAAAAGGCACTGACAAAAACAGCAATTTGCCCTGATTATCTACAAGAACTTTTTTTTTTAAATGCCCTCTGCCCAAAAATGATTTTAATCTTGCTGACACTTGGTGGAGACCATTTTGGTTTCCATTTGGAAAATAGTGGTCTGTGCCCTGGTAAAGAACTTACCTTAATGTGGTTTTATTTTTTTAAGTCCAGACAATCAAAATATCTGCCTACTCTACATCTTCCCCTCCCTGCTCTTGATTAGCTATTATTCCCACTGACTGATGGTAAAAATTTAGGAGCAAATTTTTTAGCACAGGAATAAAAATTATAAGGAAACAGCTTTCTCCAATCCTCTAGCTGTCACCTCTGTAGTCTTTATCCTGAGGCTGACTTCTATGATCATAAATTTAAAGCTGGAAGGGCCCTTTGAAGTCAACTTATTCAGCCCTCTCCATTTACAGATTAGGATAATGAAACTAAGAAAGGTTAAGTGTTTTTCCTAAAATTGCACAAGTAGTAAGTGGAAGGTTGTCTGATTCCAAACCCAGCATTCCTTTTTTTCCCCTTGCACCACACTTCCATTGAGATTTGAAATTGGTCCATCCACAAAATTACAATTAGATTTATTTGAGGCCAGACTTCCTACGGTATAGACATAGTGGAGAAGTTCTTGACCTTTTGGTGTTATCATCATCATCAACATCATTAGCATCTTATTCTCATTTTTTTTCCAGTTTTTCAAATTCATTTAGGAGAGGTATTAAGAAAAATAACTATCTTGCTATACAGACTATGCAGGGGTGGGGAAACTGTGACCTCAAGACCACATATAGCCTTCTGGGTCCTTGGGTGCAACCTTTTGACTAAGTCCAAATTTTACAGAACAAATCCTTTTATTAAGTGGATTTGTTCTGTGAAATTTGGATTCAGTAAAAGGGCTGCCCTCAAGGACCTAGAGGGCTCACATGTGGCCTCAAGGCCACAGGTTCCCCATCCCTAGAGGACAAAATAACTTCTTTTTGTAAAATGATAAAAGAATTGAGATATAAAAAGAACAAATTAGATATCTCTAGGAACCCCTCCCTTATGAAATTATCCTGTTGCAAACTATTTATTATACCTCTATTCTGCATTTCTTGTAGTACCACATGAATGTAGTCATCATAATAGCTCATATTCACATAGCCTTGTATGCCTACAAAATATTTTCATATACATTTTCTCATTTACTATTCATGACAACCATGAGAGTTACATAGAACAATTATTTTCCTGATTTTACCAATGTAGAAAGTGGATTTCAGCTAAGTTGTCTCAAGTCACACATATAGTGGTAGAGCCAAGACTCAAACACAGGTCTTTGGACCTACATTCAGAGCTTTTTTCTCTATGCCAAACTGCTTCATTCAAAGCTTTGTTCTGTTAAGTGACCTCTAGTACCTTCATTTGTGTATAATTTGTCTCTCCAACTAGTCTAGAAACTTATCAAAGGACCCAGTCATTTTTACATTATCATATGGCCATGGTTTATGCAATGTCTTATTCAGATAACCACACAATCTCTGCTATTGATGAAATGACTGAAGATAATGGACTTTGAAGGGAGGAAGGCTTAGGATTCATCAAGATGGATTGTGAGAATAGGGAGAGCAGTGATAATACCAATAGAGAAAGAGCTACAAAGAAGGGTCTGGAGGAGTAGGGGTAGGAAGGTCAGTATGTACTATGATCACTACAGACAAACCTTTTGTTACTTAACAAAAACGTAAATGGAAAAAATTGTGGCATCCCTTCTACATTACCCATTCCACACATGTGCTTATGGAATCAGCACTCTCCAGAAAGTCATCTATGGAGATTGCATGGACCTGACCAATCAGAATGTCTTCTTTCCTCAATAAAATGATCAAATAGATCTCAAAACCAGATGAATTTCCATAATAAGCTGCAACAGCCTTGTAGACATAATGGTGCAGCAACAAGTTAGTTTGAAAGTCAAGCATCTATTTTGTAGTTCTTTAGGTATCAAACTCAAAAGACCATGCAAAAAATGAATGCAAAAATGTATACCTGCCTAGTTACTTGCAAACACATACATTTTGTCTTTTCTTTTGAAAGCTGTGATTCCAAAGTATAATTGTCAAATTCCATCCTCTTGTCACATGTATGCAGCCTCCACTATGACTAAAGGTAATTATATTGGTGTATGTTATCCTAGAATTTGGATCAGAAGTGTCTAAAACCACTATGGAAGTGATGAAACCACCAGACAGGAAGGAAGGAGGGCAGCAACCCCAAGAATAACACAGTGGTCTGCAGAGCATAAATATGAACAGATCACAAATAGAAACACAGCATGAATCAGAAACTTCTACCACAGTCTGCCCCAACTCTGTTAGAACTGATAGAAACATGTGGGATCCTCAATAACAATGGAAGAACCATGAACTTAAAAAAATTTTATTCTTTGATGCAGTGTGTGAGTGTTAAGGAATAAGAGGGCTTTGGGGCTGGTTCTTTTTATTGGAAACAAAGTCTTATTTGTATAGCTATCTATATGAAATGTTAATGATGAAAAAATTTACAAGTCTTTCCTTATAGCTGCCTAATATGGACATATTGCCTAATGAGACCACATAGCAATTTTAAATTTATATATACATGCACAGTATATATGCATATATGTGTATGATAGTTTTACTTATATAGAAATATATTATTATCTCCCTCGTAGAAGATAGAATTCCTTGAGGGGTAGTGATCTCAGTTCTCTGTCTTTGGCACCAGCCCCTAGTACTACCCAGGGCATAACAGATACTTAAGGAATGTGCTGGCTTGCTTGAACTTTATAATGTTCCCCAAGGTAAATAGGGATTGGTGGCAACAGTCTTTTAAAAATATGAATGAATGAAGGCTACAAAAGTTAAGGGACTTGAGTAAGGTCCTAAAGTCAGTCAATCACTAAGCACTTATTAAATACTGTGTGCCAGGCACGATACTAGGTGCTGGTGCTACAAAGATAAAAAAAAAAAAGGAAATAGTCCCTACTTTTAAGAAAATGAGGTCAAGAACTAGAATCTAGCTCTTCCACTTCTCTTATGGGAATCTGAAGATCTTCCCTGCCCCTAGGCCCTTTTATAGGCTTAAGTGGCTCTGAGAATCATTCCTGATTTGAAAGTATACTCTGCCCCCTAATAGGCTGAATGTGGTCATGTGGAGCCTGTGGCAGGAGGCTTGTTTTTCAGGAATGATCACGCCTTGTTGCTTTGTGATTGGGCAGTGGGTCAAGAAGGCTGTGACATTCTCTGATCCAGTAGAAGCCTACATATATGCCCTGATGTGAGATTTTGCTTTGGGGCTCACTTTGAGAAGAATTGTGTGATTTGGCCAGATTAGACTCTGGGAAGCCGTTGATCCCCCTGGCTTTGAAAACCCAAATGTTGATGCTTCCCTCTCTGATAATTGAATAGGTATGGATGTAATGGTCAGACAGTTCGAAGCCCGTCTGCTGATCTGTTTCTTTGTCTGTTTGTAACTTCTGCTTGTTAACTTGTGTTTGTATTCTGTTTGCATTCTCTGAAGTTCAGGGTGATGACTTTTTCCCCTGAACTAGGTAAATGATATATGTTTGATTGATTAAAGTAAGATTGTTAACCCATTTTGAGTTGCTTTCCTTTAGAAAAGCAGATCTAAGAACCTGTGCTAGAAGCCACCCTGGGTATGCTAGGGTGCTTGCTGATACTACTTCCTAGTCTAGTACTTTTCCACTAAATTTCCTTACTTCTGAATGAATTAGTGCTTAAAGAAATGCAGATAAAGCAAAACAGATGAAAGCTCAGGCTTGCCCAAACTGTTGTCACAGGATCCTATGAAGGACAAGTCCTACTATTGGCACATATATTTACCTCCTATGAGAGATTATTCTGGGCTCCACTGGGAAGTGATGGATAGAATGCAACAACTCTGGCAGTTGGAATGAAGACATATAGGGAACTAGCAATACATCATTAAATAATATCAGAGTTAAGGTTTCTCCATCGAAGGGAGAAAAGTGGCACATCTTTGTAATTTGTGAGTAACACTCCTCTGATGGACCAGTGGATATCTTTTTATAGATAAGCTGCTGTGGGATCACATCCCAAGAAGTAAATGGAGACAAAAACACAGTCCATCTGTAATGTCTTTTATCAGTCTGGACTCATATCTCCACTTGACTTTGTTAACTAGGAAACTTAGCAGGGCTATTAAGGTCAGTCTTTGGCTAACAATCACTGAGAATGGCCGTTTCCCTCTTCCAAAATGTAGATTCCATATTTTAAACATTTCTTCTTTAATATTTAAAGATCTGTCAAAATATGCCCTCTTATGGAAATTGTACCTGGCAGTGTATCTTTTCCACATAAACAGGAAAAGATCAAAGCTGCCAGTAACTTGTAGTCTCATGTGTGACAGATGACCTTGAACTAAAATAAGTGAGATTGCAGTACTGCGATTTTATGGAGTTTTGGGACAACATTTTAATGCTGAAAGACTACTGATTGAAAGCTATAAGGAATCAATAGTATTAACCAATACCATAAACACAAGGAACATGATATCCTGATGATGGATTTAAGTAGAAATAGTGTAAAATTTGTTTGTATAAGATATCCTCAATGAAGATATAATTGAGCATATAGATATTTCAAATATACTGTGACTACGCAGCATCTATGACCTTAGGAAAACTTCTTTACCCCTTTAGGCCTCAGTTAAGTCATGTGTGAAATATATATAAAAATGCCTTTCTGAAATACCTGAAAAGGGCATTGTGAGGATTAGAAAAGAGAGACACAAAAGATAATAGCAGGATTTAGAGTTGGAAGGGACCTTAGAGTTTATCTAGACCAACCCTCTCATTTTGTAGCTGACTAAAGGGGAAGGAAAGGGGGAAGAGAATAAGCAGCTATATGGTCCCTGTTATGTGGCAAGCACTGTGCTAAGTGATTCATAAATGTTATGTCATTTGATCTTCACAGCAGTCCTCTGAGGTAGGTGATAGTGTTATTCCCATTTTACAGTTGAGGAAAGTGAGTCAGATAGAGGCTAAATGATTTGCCCAGAGTCACACAGCTAGTAAATATCAGTGACTGAATTCAAACTCATGTCTTCCTGACTCCAGTACTCTCTCTATTGTGCCACCTGAGACTGAGGCTTATAGCAGCTAAGTAACTCGACCAAGGCCTTACACATAGAATTGGCAGGGTCATTATATGAACTCCAAAGCCAGTACACCTTCTATTATACCAAGCTGCTCTTTGAGGAGTTAAAATTGCTAGGTGAATCTAAGGTAGTTTTAACTGGACATTAAAACTGTGAACATGTTGGGCTAGGTAAGGCCACTCTGCTTTGGGACTGATTGTCAGACTCCCATCCCCACATTTTAGCAGACGGTGAAGGAACTTCTTGAGCTGTGAAAAAAGAGAGGCAAAAGGCATTGATTAGTGGCCATCAAATAACTATAGGTGTTGGAAGCTTGCAGATTAACTGTTCTACATTCAATCTAAAATAGCATTGTGATTTTAGGCTCTAGGTTCAGTTAAAGGGAGAAAAGTTTGATAAAATTTAAAACTGCCCCCAAGCTTAGAAAGGCATCCTGACATGACAAATAGAGCATTTCACTTGGAATCTGAAAAACCTGAGTTTTAATCCTGCCATAGATACCTTGTGGCTGTTGCTTAGGGCAGTAATTTAGCATCAACGGCTTTTCTCCTTAACTATAAAATGGTGTACCTTCCTCATAAGATCTTTGCAAGAATCAGGTGAGATCCTGCGTGTAGTGCACATTATAGTCATCAAGGCACTATATAAATGTGAGATATTATTATCAATGTTGTACTCTTAACTTAATCCAACTTAAGCTTCACCTCTTCCATGAAACCTTTCTTGGTTATGCCAGTTACCTTTCCCTCTCATGAACTCTGACTGTGGCTTATTCATACAACTCTTATATACTTATTTCCTAAAATATAGGGAAATATGAACATTTTTTCATATCCATTTTAGTTCTCCTACTAGATTATAAGCAAAACTTGTGTTCACTGACTCTATCTATCTATCTGTCATATTACATAATATAGTATAATAACATAAAATAATAATATAATCACTGTATTAATTTATATATGTTATACAATATATAATAAAATAAATTATATATGTATGCATGCATATATATATATATATATATATATATATATAAATATACATACATACCCACATATACTCTTTATACAGAATCTAAGATTTAAAAGGGATCTCAGAAACCATTTAGGCTAAACCATAACTGCCCAAGATTCACTTTTAAAATATTTCTAGTATATTGTCGACCTACCTTTGCTTGAAGATTTCTAGTGTAGGGGAATATACTACATCCTGAAGAAGCACATTCCATTTTAGGACAGTCCTAGGTAATAGTATGACTTTTCTTATGTTGAGTCTAAATCTTCCACTTTACAACTTCTACCCACTTCTCTCTTTAATTCTTCCAGTCTGTGATAAAGGTCATTCACCTTTCCCAGGCCAATCTTTTTACATGTGTACTTGATCCTACTCCTTCCTGCCCCTTCTGTCAGAGTGCATTTTCATTCTCATAAGTCTTCAGAATCTTCCTTTTTACTGGTCTCTTCTTTATTGTCTTCAGAATGTACAAGTCCGCTCATCTGTAGAAAACCTGACCATCAACTCAAGCTACCCAGTATCTCCCCTCCCTTTCTATTGCCACTCCCTCTTCTCTCATTCACTCCTCAGTCCTTTATAATCTAGCTTTTGACCTTATCACTCAACTGAATCTACTGTTTCCAAATGACCAGTGATCTCCTAATTGTCAAATCTGATGGCATTTTCTCAGTCCTTGTCCGAGTCAACCTATCTGCTTCATTTGATACTATTTGATACAGACCATCTCTTCCTGAAAACTCTCATCTCTCCAGGATTTCATGAAACTATTCTCTCTCTGTTTACCTTTGGACTGATTGACCACTCTTTGCTCTCCTTTTGAGAATCCTCATCACTTTCATGTCTTCTATCCATGGCTGCTCCCCAAGGGTCTTGGTACCTGTTTTCTTCCCCCTCTACATTCACTTCTAATGAATAAATTTCCCAGTTGAGAAATATAATAATTCAAGGTAAAAATCATCACTAAGGGTTTAGAACAAATCCTGTGGGCTCTGTGATTTTTGTATCTCTGGGAACTAAAGAATGATTTTTATAGTTTTAAGCATAATAAAATTTTATTTAAAATTATTTTAAAAATCTTAGCTTTCTGGCAATAATATGCTTCAGGTAAGGCTATATGATGACCTTTCTGATAAACTGTCATTTTAAGTTATGGTATCAAATTAAGTGAAATTCTGATCTAAGTTCTTATAATAATTTTAATGATTCACTAAAAATAATAACAAAAATAAATATTCGTAATAAATACTATGTTAGTATTTGAGAGGCATTAATATTTAATTAAATACTAAATAACTCACTAAAATTATATTTTACTCATTTATTAATATTAAGTAACTATGAACAAATTAGACAAATTTGTCAATACTAAATAGTTCAGCAAATTAATATTCACAAAGTTGAAATAGGTATGTAACTACAACTGAACAAGAATTCTATCTGTATTATGGCTGAAAAGTGACCATTGGATCATTTTTACTTGAAGACCCAAAATAATACTAATACTAAAACTTCATGAGGTAGCTCATTGCTCTAATTGTAAGGAGGGAGTACCTTGCATAAACTCCAAACTACTCTCTTTGCTACTTTTACCCTTCATTCTAGAATAGACCATGTTAAAAATAAAATAATTTCTCATACAATATGAAGGAAAGAAAGTGAAAAATAGCAAGCAGGCTTCAGTCTATATTCAATCAATATCAGCTCTTTCTCTGAAGGTCAATATTATGTTTCATCATTAGTCCTTTGGGATTGTCTTGGAGCAATGTACTGCTGAGAATAGCTAAGTTATTTACAATTCTTCATTGAATAATATTGTTGTTACTGTGTACAACATTCTCTTAGTTCTGTTTATTTCACTATGCATCAATTCATGTAACACTTTCCAGATTTTTCTGAAGTCATCCTGCTTATCACTTCTTATAGCACAATAATATTTCATTACAATAATATAACACAGCTTGTTCAGCTATTCCTCGGTTGAAGGGGGACCTTTTGATTTCCAATTCTTAAGCCACCACATAAAGATCTGATAAAAGTATTTTTGCACAAATAGGTCCTTCTCCCTTTTCTTGGATGTCTTTGGGATATACTGGATCAAAGGGTATGCATAGTTTTATAGTCCTTTGGGCAGGGTTACAAATTGCTGTCCAGAATGGTTGAATCATTTCATAATTCCACCAAGAATGCATTGGTGTTCCAATTTTCTTGCATCTTTTCCAACATTTATCATTTTCCTGTTTTATTTTGTTAGCCAGTCTGATAATGTGATATGGTACCTCAGAATTGTTTTAATATGCATTTCACTGATCAATAATGATTTAGAGCATTTTTTTCAAATACTGAAAACTGTCTGCTCATATCCTTTGACCATTTATCAATTGGGAAATGACTTGCATTTTTATAAATTTGACTCAGTTCTCTATATATTTGAGAAATGAAGCTTTAATCAGATATTCTTGTTTGCCAATTTTTTCTACAGTTTTCTGCTTTCCTTATAATTTTGGTTGCATGGGTTTTGTTTGTGCAAATTTAAAAAAAAATTATATAATCAAATTTATTTATTTTGGATTTCATACTGCTTTCTATATCTTCTTGGGTCCTTAATTCTTCTCTTATCCATAAATCTGATAGATGAACTTGCTCTTTTAATTTGTTTATGCTATCACCCTTTATGTGTAAATCATGCACCCATTTTGACCTTATCTTGGTATAGGGTGTGAGATGCTGGTCTATACCTAGTTTCTGCCATAGTGTTTTCCAGTTTTCCCATCAGTTTTTGTCAAATTATGAGGGTTTTTTTCCCCAAAGGCTTAGATCTTTGGGTTTGTCACATATTGGGTTACTATGATCTTTTATTATAATATAATTTGGATCTAATCTTTTTCAGTGATCTACCACTTTTTTCTTAGCCAGTACCAGATCCTTTTGATAATTACCACTTTATAATGCAGTTTGAGATCTAGTTTGGCTAGACCATTCCTGGTATAAATCCCACCTGGTCATAGTGTGTTATCTTTATGATAAGTTGTTGTCTCTTTGCTAATATTTTATTTATATTTTTGCATCTATATTCATTAGAGAAACTGGTATATAATTTTCTTTCTCTGTTTTGGCTCTTCCTGGTTTAGGTATCAGCATCACATTTGTATCATAGAAAGAATCCGGTAGCACTCTTTCTTTGCCTATTTTTCCCAAATATTTTATATAGTACTGGAAGTAATTGTTCTTTAAATGTTTGGCAGAATTCATTTATGAATCTATCTGGCCCTGGAAATCTTTTCTTAGGAAGTACATTGATAGCTTGTTCAATTTCTTTTTCTGAAATGGAGTTATTTAAATATTTTATTTCCCTTTTGTTAATCTGGACAATTTATATTTTTGTATATCCATTCATTTCACTTCTATTGTCAAATTTCTTGACATATAGTTGGGCAAATAACTCCTAATTATTGTTTTGACTTCCTCTTCATTGCTGGTAAATTCACCCATTTCATTTTTGATATTGCTAATTTGGTTTTCTTTTTCCTTTTAAAAAATCAAATTAACCAAAGATTTATCTATTTTATTTGTTTTTTCATAAAACCAGTTCTTAGTTTTATTTATTAATTCTGGAATTTGGGTACAATATTCTTTGGCATTTTCATTTTGGGATCTCTTTCAGGAGGTGATCAATGGATTCTTTCAATGACTATTTTACCCTCTGGTTCTAGGACTTCAGGGCAGTTTTCCTTGATAATTTCTTTTCTTTTTTCTGTTTTTTTTTTGTGCTTAATCAGAGATTAGAACCAGGCTGAGTTTTATTCCCAGAGCATGAATCATACAAATAAGAACTACTTTAGGAAGGCCACAATATGGTTACATCACCCTAGTATTATGTGCCCTGGACTGTGTTTTTATTTTGATGATCCCTATACTCTACCCATCTCTTTTTTATTATTAATTAATTTATTTTAGTCTTCAACATTCATCTCCACAAAATTTTGAGTTCTAAATTTTTCCCCATCTCTCCCCTCCCCCCACTCCAAGATGGCATGCATTCTAATTACTCTTTCTCCCAGACTGCTCTCCCCTCTATCATCACCCCTCTACAATCCTCCTCCCTTTCACTTTCTTTTAGGACAAGATAAATTTCTATACTCCTTCCCTGTACATCTTATTTACCAACTGCATTTTATTGAATGTCTGTTTTTTCTCCTGAAGTATTATATTCATTTTTGCTGGGTAGGTGATTCTTGGTTTTAACACTAGCCCCTCTGAACTTCAGAATATCATATTCCAAATCCTCCAAAGCCTTAACATAGTAGCTGCTAAATCTTGTGTTATTCTGATTGTGTTTCCACAATACTTGAATTGTTTCATTTTGGGTGCTTGAAATATTTACTCCTTGACCTGGGAACTCAGGGATTTGGCTATAATATTCCTTGTTTTCTTTTCAGGATCTCTTTCAAGAGATTATTGGTGGATTCTTTCAATTTCTATTTTACCCCCTGATTATAGAATATCAGGGTAATTTTCCTTGATGATTTCTTGAAAATGATGTCTAGGCTCTTTTTTTGATTATGGCTTTCAGATAGTGCACAATTTTTTCAATGATCTCTCCTGGGTCTATTTTCCAGGTCAGTGGTTTTGCCAGTGAAATACTTAATGTTTTCTTCTATTCTTTCATTCTTTTGGTTCTGTTTTATAATTTCTTGATTTTTCATAAAGTCATCAGTTTCCATTTGCTCCATTCTAATTTTTAAGGAATTATTTTCTTCAGTGAGCTCTTGGACCTCCTTTTCCATTTGACCAATTCTTCTTTTTAAGACATTCTTCTCATTGGTTTTTTGGACCACTTTTGTCATTTGGATTAGTTTATTTTTTTAAGGTGTTATTTTCTTCACTATTTTTTGTGGTCTCCTTTAGCAACTGTTGACCGATTTTTCATGATTTTCTTGCATCACTCTCATTTCTCTTCCCAATTTTTCCTCTACTTCTCTTACTTAATCCTTGATAATTTATTTAAAGATATTGACCAGTCTCTTTGTTTGATCATGGTTTTCAGGTAGATGAGTAATTCTTAAATAATCTCTCCTGCATCTATTTTTCAGGTTAGTTGTTTTTCTAATGAGGTATTTTACATTTTCTTTTATTTTTTCATTCTTTTGATGTTGTTTTATTGATTATTTGTGTCTCATAGAGTCATTACCTTCCTGTTGCCCAATTTTAATTTTTAAGAAATTAATTTATTCAGTTAACTTTTTACCTCCTTTTCCATTTGGCCAATTCTACCTTTTAAGAAATTATTTCCCTCAGTGAATTTTTGTACCTTCATTCCCATTTGTCCAATTCTGCATTTTAAAATCTTTCAGTGGATTTTTGTACCTACTTTTCCATTCAGCCAACTGTATTTTTTAAGAAATTCTTTTCTTTTCTTTTTGCTTTTTGGAGGGCAATTGAGGTCAAGTGACTTGCCCAAAGTCACATGGCTAGTAAGTGTGTCAAGGGTCTGAGGTCAGATTTGAACTCAGATCCTCCTGACTCCAAGGCCAGTGCTCTATTCAGCATGCCACCTAGCCGCCCCTTAGAAGTCATTTTCTTCAGTCAATTTTTGTCCTTCCTTTTCCAAGCTGTTGACTCTCCCTTTTGTACCTCTCATTTCTTTTCCTATTTTTTCTTCTACTTTTTTTTTTACTTTTAAAATCCTTTTTTATCTCTTCCAAGAAGGCTTTTTGGGCTGGGGACCAATTCATATTTCCCTTTGAGATTTCAGATGTAAGTATATTGACACGGTTGTTTTCTTTTAAGTTTGCATTTTGATCTTCCCTGTTACCGTCAAAATTCTCTATTGCTAGTGTTCTTTTTTTTTTTCTTACTCATGATGTTAGCCTATTTCCAGGCTTTTAAAATCGCACTCTTCTGCTGGAGCACAGGGGGCACTGTCCCAAGCTTCTTGTGCTGGGGGCCAGGGACCTGGTCACTGGCTTTGTGTGCTGGAGACTCAGGTGGTGGCAGCTGGGATTTCTAGGGGTCTGGAATCTTACCTGGTACTCAGTTGAGGTCCTGGTGGTGGTATCTGACATGTGCTGAGGCCAGGTGAGGATTTTCTGCATTTTTCTGGGGCTATGCTGAAGCACAGGGAGGTTTGGCTGCTGAATGTTGCCTGCTTACCTGGGGCCACAGTGAAGCACTTGCATTGCTGGGGAGCACCTGCCCACCTACGGCTACATTGGTGCCTGTGGTGATTCTCTGAGCTGGAGTTTGCCAGTTTCCCTGGCTATACTAAGGCATGTGGCAATGAGGGGGATGTCCTAGTGTTAGCATTTGCCTGCTCCACCCCTTTGGGGCTTAGGATCTCCCTCTGCTTTGCTGAGGTGTGGCTTGCTCCTGGTTTCCTGGAAAACTTCCTGTCCTGGAATGTGCTCCCTGTTTACCATAGTGAAAAGACCTTTTTTGCTCATCCTCCAAATTTTGCAGGCTAAGAGATTGCTTCACCCCCTCTTTCCACTGACTCTTCTATTCCAGGATTTTTCCTGAGGCCCTGTTTTCTGGTTTTTTTTTTCTTTTCTTTTAAGAGGTCAAAACAGGAGAGAGAGAGAGACTTACTGCTTACTTCACCATTTTGGGTCTGGGAAGTCAGGATCTCTAGCACAATATTTAATAACAGAAGTGATAATGGGCATCTTTGTTTCATCACTTATTGTATCAGGATGGCTTCTAGCTTATCCTCTTTACAGGTAATGCTAGCTGATGGCTTTAGATGAATATTACTTATCATTTGAAGGAAAGCTCCATATATTCCTATGCTCTCTAGTGTTTTTAATAGGAATGGGTGTTGTTTTTTGTCAAAGGCAAATATTTTGACAAATATTTGATGAAAACAGAATGATTTACTTAGAAAATTCTAAAACTACCACTTCAGTTCTAAATTGGTGATTTTGTGAATGTTGGACCATAAGTCAGGATGAGCCAGTTTTAAAACCCCATGTGATACATACTACCTATGTGACCATATATAAGTATTTATTCTCCCTGATCTTTATTTTCCTTACTTGTAAAATGAGCATCATGATGCTAGCCTCTTTAGCATCTACTTAGCAATGTGGTTGTAAAGCTTAAATGAGGTAACGTAAGTGAAGTGTTTTGTAAATCTCAAAGCACCATATAAATGTGACATATTATTATTGCTATCAATGTAACTAGAAATGGAAGGAAAGAATCAGATCAGGAAAATATTTACATTAAATATCTCTAAAAGAATTCTGGCAAAATTTACATGATATCACTAATAATTTTTAACAGGGGTTGACACACTGTGCCCCACAGGTCACATCCAGTCTGTATACTTATGTGAACGTGAGCTGTTTTTACATTTTAAAATAAAGATGTATTGGGGAGACTAGGTGGCGCAGTGAATAGAGCACTGGCCCTGGAGTCAGGAGGACCTGAGTTCAAATCCGGCCTCAGACACTTACCACAAAAACTAGCCATGTAACCTTGGGCAAATCACTTAACCCCAACTGCCCTCCAAAAAGCAAATAAATAAATAAATAAAGATGTATTGCATTATGTTGTACAATATATAAGATTAAGGACCTGATCTTTGTATAAGCTCTATATAATTAAGGGACACTTCCCAACTGACAGGTGGTCAAATAATATACAAAAGAGAAAATTCAAATTGTCAACAACCAGCTGAAAATCTAATCAAAAGCTTTAATCAGAGCGATACAAACTAAAATAACTCTGAAATTTAAGTTATGTTCATCAAATTAGCATAGATGCTAAAAGATGTGAAAACTCATTGTTGGAAGGGTTATAGAACAGACAAATTGATTCACTTCTGCCAGGACTGAGAATTGGTTAACCATTCTGGGTAATAATTTGCCATTATAAAAGACAAGTTACTGACCTCTTCATTTTCTTTGATGCTAGGATTCTGTTTCTTGGCTTATACTACCAATGAAGATACTGATAGCAAGAAAAGACTCTCAAAGACATTATTTTTATAACAAAAAATCTGGAAAGTTATTTGCCCTAAGATTGAACAGAATATGAATAAACTGTGATATAGGAATGAAAAAGAAATGACACTCTGAATTATGAATATGAAGAATTGAGAGAAGCATGGGAAGAGTTGTACATGTTACAAAATGAAGGCAGAGCAAAAAGAATCATATTTGAATAGCTATTTAAAGGCTATACAGAATGACAAAATTAAATGAGATATGACAACACTTGTACCATAATATCTGCCAACAATTGGTAAATTATAAAAGGGAAAAGAAATACACACACTCACATGTCTATGCAAACATATATGTGTACATACATATATGTTTATATATGCATCACATTGCTTAAGTACTTTTGTGTAACTGTTTTTAGAAATGTACTCTGTATCAAGGATTCAAGGGGGGGAGATTTTTGTGGTAAGTACCTGTTGTGTCAAAGCAAAACATATCAACTAAAAAAATCCAAACAAACCTCCATTAAGTTTGGTGGGAATCATTTCATCATGTTTTATTCTTTTAGAGTTTACCTTTCCAAAGAAATGTTGGTAATTATTGGATGAGAGATAGAATCAGCAGGGAGGGATGGAGTGTCAGTCTTGAAAAACTCAAGAGTGGAAAAAATGAATTGAATAAATACAAAGGCAGGTGGTAATCCTTGGACCTCACATGATTTTGATCAATTGCATCTGGCTTCCATTTTCAAATATTAATATTTCTTGACAGATATACTGTGCTATGTCTCCAGAAATATTTTAGTCTTGGCTTGTGCCAACCCACCACTCACTGCAACCTCCTACTGTTAATGCCCTGGCAGTCAGTCTTTCAGGTTAACAGGATTTCTTTCCATCACAGTTTTGTTTCTCTCCTGAAGTAGATATTCCACAGTCCAGCGGGAAGGCCTCCAACATAAGTGATGTTTAAAACTTACAAGCCCCAAACCAACCTGCTAAATAAACTGGAATTACATCTGTCTGGCTCACTTTAAAAAAATGCATCTCAACTGAAACCACTTCCCATTCAATTAATATTGAAAATAATTTAAGATAAACAAAGAATATAAACAAAGAATAATAATTCTATTAGATGAAATCAGGATGAAATCTTTAAATCATAATTGCAAATTCAATATTTGAACACCCTAAAGTCATAGTCTAAAAATAACTAAAGAAATTACTTCTTTTTTCTTTAATATGGTATTTTTGAGATATGTTTAAGAAACTGGGGTAACATAATTAAGTGCCACTTGCCAATATTTTCCAGCTCTGTGTAAACTTAACTGCACATATAAAACATATTTTCTCCTGCTGTTGACTTTTTATTGTCCTATGCCTGTATTAAACTCAGGGCTGCTATGCTTGAGGGTGTAATTTTGTGCAGGAAACCACAATAAGGTCTGGGAATAATTGCAACAAAGACCAAGATTAAAAGATAGAAGTTTGCAAAATCTTTTGACATTTCTATCAAAATACATTCACCAGAAGAGTTCCAATTACCCTTCTGATTATGAAACTGATGTTAGAGTAAGCCACATAGGTTTCGTTTTGTCACACAGCAAATTCATACAGCCTCAGTTAAAGTCTGGAGTCTCCTCCCTATCTGTTCCAAGTTTAGGTTAAAAGAAAAACAATATGTTATTGAGTTTTTAAGTATTTCTGGGGCAAACTTTTTAGTTTTACAAGGAGGTAGCCATATCTACATAAGGCAGTTATTCCCAAAGTTTTGGCCTCAGATGTCCCTCCCTACAAAAAGAACTCTCACTCTATTTCCTCCCTACAGAGTGGGAAAATTAGTCAAAAAAACATTTATTAAGCACCTACTGTGTACTAGGCATTGTACTAAGTACTGGGGAAATTAAACTGTAATTATTTGGAGATACATCATGCAAGGCCATCATGGGATGATTCTGGGAGTTCTTCAAGGAGCATATTTGTCCATAAATCCAATTTTGCTTGATCATTTTAAGTCTAAGATTCGTTCCACAACATGCAAGATTACCGTACCCCCTCCAGACTTGTTTGTCTTTAATGCCTTTATTTAATTCCTTAGGTAGGTTGGAAAAATTCTTCCATATTGGAACCAAAGACATTAACTCTAAAGCCCGAGACTAGGTGAGTGTAACCCATGCCAACCTGCTTTTGCTTTCTGAATTACCCTGGGATTCACTGTATGCATGTCAATAGTGTAGTACTAAGAGAAGATACCTTTATATGTTATAGGTAATTAATATTGTATGTGATGTTCAACCTTGACACCCTGCCCCTCTGACTCAGTCACTCAGAAGGCTAAATGGAAAACTCACAAAACAGTGAGTCCTGCCCCTAAGGAGATGTATAGATCATTCATGCCCTTGCTTGTCAATTTTACAGCAAACAAAAAAAATATCTGGGAGAAAATCTCCTTTGAGTATGAAAAAATATACTAATTTAGCAGAAAAGTATTTCATGTCATTCAGAGAGGAAGAGAATCTGATTTTATGTTCAAGGCACTAACACTCATTCCCCTTCAAAGTTTATTCTTTCCTAAAACATTTGTGACATATGGGAGAACAGGGTTACATGGGAATAGTATGCATGCTTCTGTACAGTATTGCTTTACTAGAGAACATGGAGGACAAAGGGGAGGAGGATGACTTTTAGCTTTTTGGGTGGGACATGTTTTTTACCTGAACACTAACATACCATGGTGTTGATGGGCAAAGGATATGGAATGAATGATGTCTTGCTCCCTGTGGGTCCTAGTTCCCCATATGAATCTATGGTAATCTGTCTACCCCAGCCACACATGGACTTGATTCTCATCTTGACAATCCAACTTTCCCATTGTTCCTTTGTGTAGGGTAATATTGAGATGGAGCAGAGGAACCATGCAAAATAACCCCATTCAGTTGGGTGAAATCCAGGGCTGTTTTTTTCCACAGACACATAAAATTAAGTAGTGAGTAGCCAACCCTCCAGCACACTGCAGCCTGGGTGTGCTGCTGTCTGCTTCTGTTAGAACATCTCATCTGCAAGCCAGGTGTGTTGAGCACTGTGGAGTTGCCAGTAATTAATGGAGTTATACTGAGGAATGAGAGTCAGGGGAATAGCCCCATGTTATAGACCTGTAAGCTAGTGTTAGAAAATTTTTTTTCTTCAAATTATAAAGTACTCTTAAAAATACAGTGAGCCTGCGTGTAGTCAATGTTATCAGTCCCTCATACTCAGTACAATTCACTTGCTGGCCTTCTCTTCTCACCCCCATAAAAGAAAGGAGAAAGAAAAGAAGACTTCAGAGGGTGGAGGAAAACGGGCCCTATAAAACATGTGGAATGAAGCCAAGGCTAACTGTTAAGCCTAATGCTCCTTGTGGCTAATAGATTGCAATCATAACCCACAAAATCGCCTTGCTGTTCCTAATAGAGAAAATTAAAGCTGTGTCACATGTCCACTGTCAAAATTTATGCTCCTTTTGGACAAGCTTGGCCTGCAATTTGTGCTGTAATCTGGCTTTTATATTTTCTCATACTTGAAAGTCTTTTTTTTCTGGATACAAACTCACAAAAGACAAAATAGTTGAGAAATCCAAATAGATGAATTTAGACAATTTGCCATCAGTGAGCCTCAATTCTTAGAGTTTAGTACCATCTCTCTCAAACCTGCACTTTTTCCTGACTTCACTCCTCCTACATGTGGCACTCATCCTGCGTGTTATTTGTGTAGCCTTGGGATATCTAACTTTTCCCTTCTCTCACACCTCATATCCAACCAATTGTCAAGACTTGTTGCTTCAACCTCCCCAATGCCTCATAGTTGTCACCTCCTCTCCATTTCCACTGTCCCCATTCTAGCACCGAACCTGAACTTTTACCATCATCTCCTACAAGATCTTTCTACCTCTGATCTTTTGCTCCTCTCAAATGTATCTGTCCTTTTGCATAGATTTGTATGTGCTGGTAATGTTAATCCCTTAATGTTAATCTAGTAATCTTAAACCCCTTTAATGTCTCCGTGATGTCTGGCACAAAATTCTGAAGGTCCACCAGTGTGCGTTTAAAGTGTGTTTTGGACACCAAAATAGGTATTAGGGACAAATCAAACTTAAAAGAAGTAGATACTGAACTGGGAGTGAAAGACCTAGGCTGCAGCCTTAATTCTGCTGTTGACTCATTGCACATCCTTGACCAAGTCATTCTATCTTTTTGGGCCTCAGTTTCTTCATTTGAAAAACAAGAAAATCGAACCAGATGATGACAAAGACCCCTTCTCACTCTAACACTACATGTACATTTTATAAGAAACATAGTAATTCACCCTTATATAATTGTTTTCAGGTGTGCAAAGTGCTTAATCAACCTCTAAGAGTTGTTTCCCCAATGTAATTTCCCCCACAATTCCTGTGGTTTTATTGTACAATTTTGAATATCATGGTGATGGAATGCACTTATAGCAGAACTAATTTTGATTAATAATGTTGTTTGACCAATGATCCATTGATCCTGTTGTTGATGGGAAGAAACTACAGTGTCTCCTCTACCTTTTCCCTGCGTTTTGCCAACCCAAGGCCACCCAGAGTACATTGCATTGCAGGATGAGAAGACTGACATGGCTGTTCCAAACACAGGAATGGCTTGAGTTACCCATTACAAGCTTTTTAATGCTACCAGGCCTTACCATCTGCCATGTCACTATACCCTCTAGATCCCTGAGCACAGCCATCTGACTTCCAGTGGCACCCTGAGGATCAATGAGCATTTTTACTCCTCACTTCCTCTGACCTACTAAACCCTTAGGACTTCCAAGATGTTCAATCGCTCCTGCAACTAAATTCTTTCATATATGTTATCTCCTTTGAGTATAATGTAAGCTCTTTGAGAATAGTGACAAACTCCTTTATTTTTTGTTTTTGTTGGTCTTTCTAGTACTTAGCATATTGCAAGCACTTAATAGATACTTTTTCATTTATTCCAAAATTCATGGAACATTGGGAACTCAGATGAATAATGATAAAAATACATTTGGGGGAACAATAGTCACTTAAAATTGACTTCTCTATGGCTTTCAATTTTGAACTATAATGTAGGCAAAATGACTAACCTCAAATGATTTCAAAATTTAATGAGTTGATGTTGAATGGAACAGTAGGTTAAAAAAAAAAAAAAGGAATAAACACAGTACCAGGGCCTCTGATTCCTTTGCTATAGGCAGTGGAGCCTGGGGATGTCTAGTAACAACTCTTTGAAAAACAAAACAGGGCACACTTTAAAATTTAATCTTTGTTATTAACATTTTCTCCACCATTTTTTTGTCTATCTAGATAATCAACAAGACAATGAAATAGCCCTTGTTTGTAGCGCTAATTTCTGATGTATAAATGCATAGACTGAAAATTTAATAATTGACAAATCAAGCTAACTCTAGCACATCTCTGGATAGGGAACTCCTGTAGTAAGTGACTCTTTCCACCATGCAACTTTACCTGAAATTTATGGTGTTGGGGAGATTCCTGGACTGCTGAGAGGTTAAATGATTTGTCCAGGGTTACACAGCTATTATATTTCAGAGACCATATATGAATGCAAGTCTCCCTAGAGTCAGTTCTCTACCCATTATATTACACTTCCTATTTATATTCTAAAAAGATTTTTAAAAATTCTTATTTTTTGAGTCAATTCATCTCAAATCAAGGACTTGTGGTGAAGTTGTTGGCACCTTATCTTCATTTCCCCTGTTTTTGTACTCGTCTCATATGGTCTAGATAACAGAAGTTTCAAGTCAGTTTAAGAAATTGTAACAAGCATTTATCTTTGACAGCAGACTCTTTAGATTTTCCATGTTGTAGAGAAAGGGAGATTGTCACTATGGCTAGAGAGAGCCCTTTACACATGTAGGTGGAGGAGGGAATAGAGAAAGGCTGCTCTGGGAGGATTCATACATACCAAAGAAGTCATCAACAGAGAGAGAGGCTGTGAGAGTGATGAAAAGTGATAGGCTCACTCAGAATAAACTGCTTACTTGCATTTTTTTGTAAATGAAAGTACTGTGGGAGTCATCCTAAGCCACAAAATTTCTCCACTATTTAGAACCTTCCCCCCTCACCTCCTGTGTCCTCAATTCTTCATTTCAGTAGCAATTTTATTGGTATTACAGAGCCCTCGGAAAGTTATTCAAAACTGTTCAGCAGCCATAACTTAAAAACAAAAAAGAATCCCAAATGAAAGGAGTGGGAACAGAATCAAATGCAATTGTAAAATGATAGCTTAGTCTCCATCTTATTTTGAAGGTTTTAAAAATTTTTTTAAAGAACTTCATTGTCCTTTTATGGTACAAGATGCTTGTATTTTTCTTGTGGTCGTTGAATCATTTCAATAATGTCTGAGTCTTCCTGACCCTATTTGGGGCTTTCTTGGCAAAGTTACAGGAGTATTTTGCCATTTCTTTCTCCAGCTCATTTTGGATGAGGAAGCTGAGGCAAACAGGGTTAAGTGACTTTTCCAGGGTCACACAGCTAATGAGTTTCTGAGGCTGGATTATGAACTCATGAAGATAAGTTTTCCTTATTCCCAGTGCAGTACTCTGTGCACTGTGCCACCTAGCTGTCATCTATACCTGTATAGATACTCCAAAGTTTTTATTTTCTTCAAAAATGGAAGTCTGTATTCTAAGCAGCCATGTCCGAAAACAAGTGGGGAAATAACTATTTGGCATTACTAATTAACCAGTCTAGACTTTTATAATCTCTTTAAGATATATCTAGATAGATGCGTGTATACACATACACACTCATATACAGAAATTTAAGCTCTTATTGCATGTAGACCATTACTTGAATACTATAAGTAAACCTTGTCACATTGATATTGGTGGGTAGAGGAAAGAGATGGCACAGAGTTCTTAAGAGGAAATTATGTCATTGATGACCTTTTAATAAATGCAGAAGGAAAAATCAATATGTATTTAGTCACCTGACACTACAGTTTAGCTTGGGGGACCTGCTTTAAAACTAACCACATACACTGAATGAACAGACCTTCCTAAGAAGACAAGTGAGAATATCTCCATCAAAGAAAGGGGAATTTAATGGTATCACTCAGAGTTTGTATGAAATCTGAAATGAACTGAAAACCATGAACCATATTTTGTTTCTAAAACACATGAACAGGAGCAACTAGGTGGTGCAGTGCTCTAGCACCAGTCCTGGAGTCAGTGGAATGGAACAGTAGGTTCAAATGAGTTGAGTTCAAATGCGGGCTCAGACACTTGACACCAGCTGTGTGACCTTGTGCAAGTCATTTAACCCCAATTGCGTTGCCTTCCCCCCTCTAAAACACACAAACACACACACACACACACACACACACACACACATACAGATAAACACACACAAAAGGGACTTCAACTAATTGCTATAAGCAACGGAGGCTGGGAATGTCTAACAGCAGTTCTCTGCAAAATATTGTTTCATGCAGCTTGAGAAAAGAAAATACGAATATGAATATTTTTTACAAAAACAGCTATAATATTTAAACTTCAGCTATGCACATATTCCCAATACACACTGCATTATCAAAACAAATATTGTATTTATGGCCACATTTTTCTCACCTTCATTTTGAGAAGAATTATTAAGAGAAAGGTTTTCTTTGCATTATCTTGTCAATAAATGAATGAATTGCAAGATTACCTAAAGGACTAGATGGCCACAGACTATGCTACACAACCACCTCTGACAACTTGAGATATATCACCATCATTTTTTTGCTGCGTCTTTCTTGTTCCTGTCCTAGAACAGCCTGATAGGGAGCAGAGACCATGCCTCCTCCTGTGGGGAAGTTAATCTACTTAGGTTAGAGCTGGGCTTGATTGGCCAGTGAGTGAAGGAAAACTTACCTGAAGAACTACAGCAAACTATCCCCAAAACATTTACACTGGGCATTTTGTGATATCTTGTTTTCTTGCTCTCCTGGCAGTCTCCATGCCTGGCCCAATTTCCCCCTCTGACTCTGGGAACAGTATTCAAATAAGTACTGCCTTTGCTTCTGCTTATGGTCTTACTCACCACTCCTGTTGTTCTCAAGACCAAAACTCCATTCCTTGACCACCATTCTCTTATAATTTTTCTTCTCCTTATAGTGGGAATATAAAGTCTTGAATGCAAGACTGTTTTACACTTTTTGTACCCCCAGTTCTTTCATACAACTCAATATAAATTAATTAATGAATTAATTGGTTCCATTGCATTAGGCGTGGGGCAGCTTTTAAAAACAGATGTTCAACCATTTTTATTGTTGGAAAATAGAGTGATCTAATTGAGTACTTGTGTGGAAGGAGACCTAAAATATAATTTTATTTGCTGCTAATTGCTATGTGAGTATAGATGAACCATTTTGCTTTAGTAAAAGAGGATAAAAGTGTTAAAAATTAATGACAGCTATGGGTCATACATAATTACATTGTGCCATTTTGGAGGATAAATTATGAGAAAGCAAGGGCAAGACCATAGAAGTTAATGTGATGAACACTCTTAGATGGAGTTTCCATTCTCTTCTCCCAAAACCAGATAGTTGAGCAGAAAGGCCTTTATCATTCTTGTTGTGGCTCTAGAGCTGTGGGATTGGTATGTAAAGCTGGTTTGGGGAAATTCATAAATCAACTAGCAAGTATTGAATACTATTATTTGATAAATAGTGTTTAGTGGTGGGGAACCTGTGGCCTTGAGGGCACATGTGGCACTCTAGGGGTCCTCCAATGCAATACTTTGACTGAATCCAAACATCACAGAACAAATCCCATTAATGAAAGGATTTGTTCTATAAAACTTGGACTCACTCAAAAGACCATTCCTGAGGTCCTAGAGAGTCACATATGGCCTCAAGGCCACAGGTTCCCCACTCCTGTTCTAGGCAATATAAATATATTACAAAAAGGCAGCATGCCAGAATGGATAGATAAAAAAGACTGCCTTAGAATCAGAATGAGCATTCAAGTCTTACCTCTGAAAAATCCTATGTGACCCTGAGGAAATCACTCACAATTTTTCATGCTTCTGGGAAACTTTCTAACACTTTAAGTTACTTAACATGACTATCTGTATTTGTAGAGGGAGTTTACTCAAAATATCACAATAGCTATACCAATGTAATCACAGATTTGGACCAAAACAAACAAAAATCAGTCAAGTGATTATGCTCTCAAACAGCTCCTAATCTAAAGAGAGAAGATACACATGTAGCCATGACAAATAAGATGATATATGACTGCAGTTGTGTAGCACATATTAAAGCAGAACCTTAAATACTCATTAGAGAGGGTGATCCATAAAAACTAGAATAACAAGGAAGGAAGTAGAAGAGGTAGAGATTGAGCAAGGTCAACAATTGTTTTAAATGCTTGCCCTGTTCAACTATATGCAAGACATTCTAGGTACTATTTGGAGATACAAAAATATGTAATGCACAGTCCCTATTATTGAGGAGCTTTGAAGTTTCTGAGGACATAGGACATAGACATATACCCAAAAGTATGAACAAAAAGGACAATGATGCAAAATATGTACACACCTTGTAGCCAGATGAGAAGTAGAGACAATTCATGCTCTGAGTTCAAAGAACAGAGAGATCCCTGTGGATAGACTAGAGTAATCAAAAGAAGATTTATGGAGTAGGCATAATATAAAAGAAGGGGAAAATTAGGAAAAATGTTCTAGATATGGGAAATATGAATTAAGGGGTTGAAGAATCTCCCAGAAGTGACTAGAGCTCATACTTGCATGCAAAGAAATAAAAATAGCTCGCACTTATATAGCATCTTTCCTATAGAGTAGATGTTACCCTTTTTTCCTCCTCTGATGTGAATCAGCTGAGGCTCAAAGAGTGGATGCAATTTGCACATGGCCACACAATTAGAAAGTGGCAAAAACAGGATTCAGACTCAGATTCCCAGATGCTAACATCTAGCACTCTTTCCATTACGCTACACTGACTCTGACAAAGCTCACCTGTCGTTAGCTCAATGAATTTGTGTTAAGCATTTTCTGTCTAATACTGCATTAGGTGTTGGGGGGAGCAACAAGATGAGGAAAACCATTTTCCTTCCTTGTTTTGCCTTCCTGCTGGTTGTCCATATTTTTCAGTGTTCTGCATTTCTTACATGATGTTTCTCTTGTCTTGCCCTTTACTCTCTCCCTTACCCCCAGTTGCTAGTGCCTCACCCACACCTATCACTTTGTGTTATATATATGTATATATATATATATA
>CM053580.1:303804441-303822330 GCA_028627135.1 Pseudochirops cupreus
AAAAAAAAAAAACAGTTTGCTTTGTTTGGTGGCTCATTTTTTTTTTGTTTTCTTTGATAAATTTTTATGTTTTTCCAGCAAGAGTAGTAATGCCATTGTTCAGCAAGGGTACATTATATTATGTTATAGTACTAATCAAAGGGACTAAATTGTAACCAAAATATGTAGAGCAAAGAGTGGTGACTCATACACAGTTCTTCTGTGGATGATACCATTGGAAAATAGGTTTTATGAGGTAAGACTTGATGAGCAAAACTTACTCCATTAACTTTTGTGATGCTGAGTAGAGTGGGTGATTTCAAGCTCCCTCAGTTATAAAGCTGAGGATCTAGTTAGCCAGCATAACTGAGACTTACAAACTGTTTCCAGCCATATAAAATACAGTGATTAGAAGATATTTGGGAATTGTTACAAATTATTAGAACTGTATTTAAAGGGTTGAACCACCCTGGTAGACTTGAATGAAAAACAGATCGTTTTCCAGAATTGTTTATGGGGACTTAAGGCACTTGTGTGGTCAGAGAACTCCAGGCAGCCCCATTAAGACTATGGGAATGAGCTCCTGTGAAGTTAACATCACTCATAGCACAAGGCTCTCTTTGGACCAAGTTGGGTAGTGCCCAGGAACAGCTGTGCATTCATTAAAAAGCAGACTGTGGAGGGATTACATCATAGAAACGCAGAAGCCTTAGAGCCTATCCCAACCCAGACCTGAACAAGAATCTTCTCTAAATTCTTCATCGAGCCTTTGCCTAAAGATTTCTTGTAAAGAGTAATCTATTATCTTCTGGAGCAATCCCCTTCTACCTTTGGATAACTGTATCTGTCAGATACTTTTCTTGTAAATGAACTTAACAAGCATTTATTAAAATGCCTACTATGTACCCAAACCTATACTATGTGTGCTAAACAACATTTAGAGCCTGAATTTTAACTAAATTATCTCTTCCATGGGTGGAGAGATTTTTTTTCATCAAGTATTCTAGACCAATAAAGTGAGAAGTGTAGGATCCTCCTGTCAAAAAAAACCTCCAACAATTGAATAAGATAAATGCCAGGTAAAAGAGGGCAATTTAATGAAAATTATACTGTCTATTAGCAATGTCCAGAAAGCCCACGGAGGTTTGCATATGTCATTGCCTAGACATTATTTACTAAATGTCCCAGATTTTATCACAAGTCCCCAAGATATCTCTAAGGACTAACTCCAGGAACTTCTGGTTAAAGTCCTGATGGATAGTGGGCTACAGTTGACAGTTACTGGGTTTCAAAATTCACTTTACATCAACTTTTTGCATGTCCTGGTTGGGTATAATCAATAGCAGATTTATTTAGTAGACTGAAACAATCAAAGACATTACAGAATGGGAAAATCTCAGCTAAGAACAAAAGCTCTTCCAACTCTTTCCACCTTGCTTATCCAAAAAACCCCTAACAAAAAGAAAACCAAACCAGACCACCACCACCACCACCAACGGGCCAAGGTAAAAAATAATCTAATAATTTTCACTGAGATGTGTTTCATCAGGACTCATGCGCAGCTCCAATGGCCGTGACGCCGTATTGAGGGGTGACTAACAAACCCCAAACACATCAACGAGATAGGAAGGTGTTCACCTGCCGCCCCACTCTCACCGGTGGCTCCCAAGAAGCCGTAGCCTGTCCAGCAGCCTCACCCAGGTGAAAGCTCATTGCAAATAGGTTCAATCTGGTTGCGGGTAACTGATCAACCTCACGCCTGTCTGTGAGTTAAAAGGTATCTACTCCAAGCAGGTGAAGATTCGCCTGGCAGAATGGGTGAATGAGAACATTTTGCTTCAACGTTCCAGTGGCCACAAAAGGTGGCTGAAGAAATCACGATGGAGCGCTCAGAGCTTGGTTAGATATTAAAGATGCCAGTGTCTTCCTCTGTAGCCTCGGCCTTTGCCAGTCATCTCGACTTTTATCCTGCCACTGGACTTTGATAACTCTGGAAGGGAGAGTAAGGCTGATGACTTTGTGCATCTCTGCCTCCCTTAAACGTAATTCACCCAAGAATCAAGACATCACCTATGATGTCATTGGTCCTCTTTGAAAACAAAGGACAGTCAACAGCAATGTTATATGTTAATGATAATTCAAATAAAAATAAAAGAAGTTTACTATAGACTATGGATCAAGACACTTTCTTCAAGAGAATGAATTAATCGATTAAATGTTTTAAGTTACAAATAAATATCTTTCACATATTTTAAAATAATAAATAAAAGCAATAAACATTCACATTTAGATTCCTTTGATATTATTAAAAAATTTAGGGTAAAATGCAATACATTTCCAGAAATTCAAAGAAAAAATAAGAGGTCTTTCCTGGGATTAGAGAATTCTGAAGCCTGGCTAAGGGTTACTTACTGAATTAAACATAAGAAAGACATTAAATGGATTCACATTTCGAGGGAAAAAAGGCCATAAGGATAGTAATTCTGGAAAACTTATCACTCAGCCATATCAGAAAAGAAACTGTCCAATTTTTAATTCTGTTGGGTACCCCATGTCCTCTATGTATACATAGATAAATCTGTTTATTGGTCCTTGGGACAGAAGTGGCCATGGTAAAAGATACTTAAAAGTAAGTTTAAATTCACAAAGGAGGGTTAAAGTCCTCTTCTTTGTCTCCTGACCAGCTTTGGTTGACATGGTTAGACAGTAGCACAGCAAGGCTATCTGATATGGAAAAGATGTGCCTTCCCAAGCATTCAGGAGATGAGAAATTAAACACTGGCAGTGGCATAGACCTTAGTCAAACCACCTCCAGAGAAAGCTAGACCATTTAAGGATTTAAAGGAATTACAAATAAAATAGCCCCTCTTTCTAGGAGGGTTCTAGCTGGTAAAAGTTACTTGGCATTTCCCAGTCTCTCCTCTTCTTTGACATGTGCCTGAAAGAGTAAATTGGATGGAAATAGAATGTGACATACAGGACTAATATTTCTTCTGTGCTCAAATCATAAATTCAAAAGTCAGATCTTATGCAATTTATGTTTGATCTTAGGAAAGTTACTTTAACCTGCAAGGCCTCTCAGTTTCTTTACCTGTAAAAGGAAGAAAGTTGGATTTAATGATCTCTCTTTAAAGGTTTTTCTAACTCTGGTGTCCTTATTCTATGTGACACGCTCTACAACATTAAAAGTCTTCAGATGGCAATGCATGAGCTTTTTTTTCTCTTTAGAAAAGTTTGATTTTATTTTAAAGATTCCATTGGATAACAAATGAAAACCAAAGCAAAGGGGAAGGTTTAAGACATCATCTTAGACTCTATGTGGCATAACACAGTTTTTGGAATAGGAAATAAAAGGTGGAGGGGGAATTTCTCACAGAAACTTCTTGGGGATCAGAAAAGCTAAAAACGTTCATTTTTTTTTTCTTTTAGGGCATGTCACTTGATATTCTCATGCTTTGAATTTGTAAAAATTCTCAATTTGGTGCAAGAGCAAATTCTGTTGTTTTGATACTTTCTATTTGTTTTCTGGAAATTTCCAAGTTCCCTTCTTTTCTCTACCTTAATTGTAACTGCAGTGTACAAAGACATTTCCTTCTTTACTCAAACATATTAGCTATCAGGAAAAAGCCCAGATGGTACAAATTCAAATAGCAAATACATATTTATGATAATAGGTTTCTCACAAATATATATATGCAGTTTGTGGCAGCAAATATGCAACTTGATCCCCAGGCAGAAAACGTGTGAGAAAAAAACAACAATGGTTTTGAGGACTGTATTATTCATTTGATTTTTAAATCTGTCTTTAATCAGGGCAAAAGAAATCCATTTCTGCTATTGGACCCTGTGAATGCCATTAAAAGAGATGAAGAAACATTTGGAAAATGTAAGTTGAAATGAACAATTTTCTGAATGATTATTTTGACATTAAGAATAACAAAGAATAGTCAATAAAGTGGAATGGGACATGGGTTGGGATTGGATGTGTAGTAAAAATGCTGGCTCTCCAAAGATACAGAAATCAATACTTTAAAAAATATCTTAATGTTTATGAATTTACATTTAAAATAAATATTTATATTCTTCCTAACATCATCATGATGGCTAGCATTTTTGTTGTAAAATTCTAAGCTACCTGAAATGTACACTGGAATTTTGATATAACAATAGTCAATACAAAATGGAATTCAGTAGAAAGATAGTCCAGATACCTTGAACTACATTTAAGGTTCATTGAGTTATGTGAAATAAATAATTAAAATAGGGTTTTTTCCCCAAAGTGGTCACAGGATATGAATCCTGGGGACAGTGATAATAGAAAGCTCATGGTGCATATATGTATTTTTTTTTGTTTGATGTCTTTAAAATATCAATATGGAGAAAGGGGATTATTTATCATGGCTCAACCATACAGACAGAACTAGCCATATGAAATTGAGTAAAGGATTCTTTGCTAGACACTTTGAAGAAGAACTTACCAAAAATTAAATGAACTGGGTTAGACCTAGTCTGATTATTTAGGGTAAACCAAAGTTTTTGGGGAAAGATTCAAAACAAAATTTAAAAAAGAGATTTCAAAATAAAAAATGAGAATTTCATAAAACCCTCTGCCTACTACTTTACCTTCCTTCTTTCAGAAACAGATCAGATATTATCCTATGTATAAAACCTTTCTTGATTCTTTCCTCTTGCCTGCATCAGCTGGTTCTCTCCTTCCTACTGCTTTTAAGTTTACTACTTGTTATGTATTTTCATTTATTCACTTTATATTGATACTGCACATGTGTGTGCATGTTTTCATACTCACCCATTAGAAAGTAAACTCTTTGCAAATTGGGATTTTAATTTTAATTTTTTATCTTTTCTTTGATTATCTGGCACAAGTGCCTGGCTGGCTACATAGTAGGTGCTTAATGACCGGTTAATTGGTTCATTGATTGATACTTTATCATGATCTTTCACTGATGAAGAGAATTCAATTAACTTTCCAGGTTTAATGTTGGTATGAGTTTCAAGCTTAGGGAGCAACCAGAATTTAAGATGATCAATTAAATTCACAAGGGTTTCCAAGTCAGAGTGTTGATTTGTTTTTAGCTGTATAGTTTTCTCCCTGCCTTCATCTATTCTTTTTTTACTCCTGTTCCCATAAAGAACATCTTCAAGCCAATTCAAAAGGAGGCACAGCCCAGGAATGAAGAAAGACAAATGACCCTGATGTTGCCTGCAGAAAATGTCATATGAAAGAGAAAATAAACAAAAACATGAGTCATTTAGTTTGGGGAAAGAAAATAGACAGTTGGGAATAAAGTTTGCTCTTGATCCAAATATGAGGAAAGCATCCTTTAAGTCTTCACCACAGAAGATAAGTGATGGTGAATAAGGAAACACAGATTTGATGAGGATAGCCCTAGACAGTCCTCTTGTGGATTAGATTCCATGCATTTTTCTTTGGGAGGGCAAGGGTGTGACTCTCATTTTCACCATGATGCAGCAGGGAGCTGCATTCCATGCATATGACTGAAATAAAATGAAGATACTCTCTTAAAGCTTCTCATGCCAACATCTTTCCTTAGCAAGAAAAAGATGTTAACTTTTAGAACTAATAAAATTAAGATGATTTTCACTGTTCTCCTCAAAAAAATTATATATTTCCGCTCTTTTTGGTATCAGTCAAATCTCCCTAGGTGAGAAGAAATCTGTTATATATTTCATACTCAATTTAAAAAATCAAGATTTTGTTGTATTGCAGGAAGATTGCCACATGTCCCTTATTTAATTAAGGCTGTCCTGATCCTGTAAAATGTGTTCTGGCTCACATTAAAAACAAAACAAAACAAAAAAAAACTTCGAATTAATAGTCCTCTCCCTTCACCTCTAATTACTCATCCTGGGCAAAATGCAAATGAAACTTGAAACCAATCATTTTGGAGAGTCCGAGAGTTTGGTTAATTTTTCTTCCTCTTTCTTTTTTTTTTGAGCAACTTCATGCTTCTGGGATCTGGCAAAGACCAGGAGGGGAAATGCCAAAATACTATGGGGAAGGCTGTTCTTGTGGTAATTGGGGCCTGACTGGAAGAGGCCGGAATTGCTATAAATTTCATGTTTAAAACCAGAAAAAAAAAAAAAAGAAGCTCCTTCTTGTAAAGTTTCCAGCTCTGCCTCACACATGCAAGAATTTCTGATAATTGGAATGAAGTTCAGACGCATATGCAAAGCAGGGAGAACTACAGTATAACATTTAGAAATGGTCATGCTATGGAACTTTGAGTCCAGGTATGTAGATGCTCTGCTCTGCCATTCCTTTTAGAGTAGAAATTTGGTAAACTGAGATTCTTTTCTTTTTAAAAAATTTCTGCCTCAGTTTCTCCGTCTGAGAATCATGGAGCCAGTACATCTCTAAATGCTTAATTTTGGGGGATATATGAATCCCTGAGGTACATGTGTATTTTTTTCATATAAGATAATCATGGTTCCAATTGACTTTAACAAGCAATGATTTAATAAGCAAAACAGGGCCTCCAAATTCATTGTGTAGATCCTTTATGGAGGAATTGTAGAAAGATAAAACAAAGATTCTGTGAGGAGAATGATAAGAACAATTAGCTAGAGTACAAGAAACAAAATTTGGAAATGCCTAGGTTTATAAGTATCCTCTTTTGAGGCTTACAATAATCATTTCTTATTATCAACATTTTATACATAACACTATTGAGTCTTGGAAGAGGTGAAATAATTCAATTATTGTCATATATATTTATCCCTTCCACATCTCAGGGGTTAGGCGCATGGTGCTCCTGTGATCTGGAAAATCTACATAAAATTTTTTGGCCCTCCCTTTGTACCAGAGAAGAAGTCTGAACTATTATGGTAATAAAAGATAAAATGCATTGAGATTATACATATATTTTATGCATTTCTGAGTTTCTAAACTTTTTCTGGGCTATCTCCTGGGTTTTGTGTATCATCTACGGCTTCTGCAAAACTCCTCAAAAATTCCATTTAATATCTTTACCAATTCATGATATATTGAAACCACAATGGTGAAAGTCACAATGTGGAAGGGATAACTGTAGTTTCAGGCCCCCCTTCAGGGACTGCTTTTTCCCAGCTAGCAATAACACTCACAATCTTGAGTTTGGTTCCCAAGAACTGGACTTGCCAGCTTTATAGTTACTTTACAGTTCTATGATCCTAAAACGAGAGCTTGGAAGCCACCATGCTTGCCTTTCATAGTCAGCCAGTAGATACAATTACCTCAAAGCAAAGGCATTTACTAAAGGTGGCTTAGCTAAAACAGCAGCTACACAACATCCCTGGGTCTCATGTTCCCACAAACACAAAGTATCACTGGGAGAAGGAGCTAACTTGGAGTACCCTGGTAGTAAGTCACAAGTAGAGGGAACACGTGTGGCCAAGGCAACAATGGATTAGGGGCAAAATTTTATAACTTGCCTGCCTTGAGGTTACCTAGAAAAGGTGGTGGTTATTTCACTTCTGTGGGAAAGTATCCATATGTGCAAATCGTAGTGCTTAAGGGGAAGCAGACCCTGACCAATTTCTTTCAGAAAGGCTAAGTAGGTTGCCTATCTGAGCACCCTGGGTCTGGTCCTTTCTGCCGTCCCACTTCCACCTTGCCGCATTAGTTCCTCCCTGAATTCACAACCAATTCTCTTCTCTGCTGCCAGGGTTAACATTCCTTGAAGCTGCTTCCTAAATGAATATGTTTCACCTCTGTGTTATGCCAACACAACAAAAAGAAGGACATTTCCCCCAAAATATTCTATTTGGAAGGTTGAAATTATAGATTTTTAGTAGTGTGTCACTTCAATCTTTCCTTCTCATGTGTTGTAACTTCATAGACATAGTATTTCTGAATGTTAAAAGATATCATTGAGTCTAACAGAACAGGATTTGTTTTTTTCTCTAAGATGCAAAAAGTAAAATTGTATAACCTCAAATAGTCCAGTTTATAATGTTTATTGGAAGAAATCCTATTGTATTTTTTACAACGTCCAAGAGAAATACTTGTCTGGACTTGATTACAATGATAGAACTTATTCTTACTCATACTCCTAATTGTGAAAACAAATAATAGCAGGGGAAACAGTTTAATTCATATGGGTATGAAAAACTCATATATTGTGATGCCTTCTCAATGACTTGTTTTACTGTTGAGATAGATAAGTGTCTAAACAAGGGAGGTCATGTTAAATTGACTATCAGAGACTTAAGGTTAAAGAACAGGTAAATGCACATGGCTGGTTGATGACCTCTCGACCACCCGCCCTTGGGATCCTTTCTTATGAGAAGTGAGATGCACAGCTGCCATGGGGATGGCAAGTTATGTTTCCTCATAGATGGCATAGGTGACCCCTTTCATAGATGCTCATTTCTATTACAACAAGGAAAAAAAGAAAATTAAAATATATATATATGTATACACACACACACACACACACACACACACACACACACATATATGTAGCACATACAAAGCCTATTAAGTTGTCACCAGCTACCAGATCAGAGCCAGAATTTCTCAGTGTAGACTGATTTCCTGGGAGGCTTGTGGTAATGTTAGAAATAGAGGCTATAATACTTACAGATTCTTGGAGTCTGTTCACACTTATCTACCCCCAGCAAATTTTTTTTGGAGAACCCTGGACTAGGAGCAGTTTGGTGCCATAACCTTCCTGACTCAAGGCTTATTAGAAAAGATAGTAATTCTCCTACTAATATCACCTTTGCAAGCAATTGCAGAGGCCACGGAAAAGCACACCTTGATCTTTATCTTTAGGAAGTAGAAAGGTCATTTTTGACTTTCTTGCATTATGGATGCTCTAGCATTTGAAGAAGGCAAATACAGATTATATCCTTTAAAAAGTTACATTTTTCAAGTGAAAAGAGAGCACTAGAAATTCTGCCATTGCTGAATTTTGGGTAAAGTAGAGCAAAACAAAATCTCATCAAGTACAACCCTGTGTCATTTCTTCCTTTCATGTCTTGAGAAAATTTCCTCTTTGTTCAGTGATTGTGTATACTGGAAAAGGATATCTTCCGGGAAAAATGTCAAGGGAGCTTTTCAAGAGTTAGACAGATTCTTTGGAAGTTTTGGAGGTGTTACTTCATAATTCAGACTCATGATTATGGCTAAAAATGTGTTTTGTTGTTTGTTAGCAAGTTGTAGCATGTCAGAATGGATAGAGGAGTAAGCCTGGATTAAGAAAGAAAAAGGTTCAGGTTTGATCTCTGAAACATACTTGCTGAGAGACTCTGAGCAATTCTCAAGGCCCCAGAAAACTATGACTACAAATTACAGAGAAAATTTCAATCTGTATAGGTGAAGGGAGTTTTTCCACCAGGGAGTTCATCAGATTAATGAAATCATAGGCCTAGAGAAAAAAAAAATACCTACACATACATTTTATATTTGTCTCAGTCCCCAAGGGAATATAGTGGTCATAAGATGAGTTAAACATATATTATTTTCTATTTGATTAAGAAATCCTTCACTCTAGGAAAGTCATTTAGTAATTATAAGGCTTATTTTATTTTTTATTTCATTATGACTTAAGAATGGTGTTAATCTATGAGTTTCTAATATTCATGTTTTACATAAATATATCTATAGGTGCTATTCCCCAGGTGACATGGCAGAGTGACTAGAAAGCAGCCTTTGGGCCTGACAGTCTAGGTTCAAATCCTGCTCTGATATACTGGTTTTTTTTACCTTCAACCTCTCAGTGCTCTGGGCAACTCTTTCAGGCTTTTAAAGTTGCAGAGAAGGCACTAAGCTGCTTTGGTAGGGGAAATCCTTCCCCAGGGAGTTCTTCATGCCAGGAAAATCATTGGTCTAAGAGACTCTATCCCTATCCATCTCATATTTATGGGTTCTCACTGGTTACTATAAAGTTTCTCCTATTGCTCTTATCTCTTAAGGGTTACGGCATATATCCTAGGTACCTTTAGGCTCAAGAGACTTTTCAATCTGTTTTAGGATTTATTTGGCTTCTGTACGTTCTAAGACAACAATGAAATTGGCACAATCACAATTAAATCAGTGGGTCGTATGTAATCTCTCTCAAATGGGAAACTCCAGTTGCTAATTTAAGAACTCTCCTAAAGGACTGGCACTCGCAAAAGCAAAATCACAGTTAATTTGACAATTAAGAAGTTAAGAGTTAGAAGTGAGCTCAGTAGTCATCAAGGTCAATTCATATTCAAAGGAATCCCCACTATAACATACATGGCAAGTGGTTGCCTAGCTTCTGCTTGAAAACCTCCGAGGGGAGGGAACCAGCACCTTTGTAGGCAGATTATTCTACTTCTAGACAACTCAGTTGAATGTTTTTCCTGATGTTGAGCACAAATTGGCCTCTTTACAGCTTTTACCCACTGCCCTCCTGGACCAAAGCAGACTCGAGGCTTCTAGAACAGAATCAGTGTTCCCTATAAATGAAGGTGGTGCTTTCAGGCTCCTTTGAGTAGCTTTAAATCTTCAACCCTCATTTGTAAATCAAGTGTCCCTCCCTAATTCTTTTTTCTCTCTTTTCCCATCCACCAATTCTAAAGCAACTGATAAACAAAGGCATTTTCAGAGTTTAAAGGAGACTACATAAGGTGTTTTTTTTTGGAGGGGATAATTTGAATTCTTTTTCACTCCACTTCAATCTTAATGATGATGCTTATAACTTTGGGCTGCCCTATAAAATCCCATCCAGTTCCTTAACGATGACTTCTTTGCATTTTGACAATATCTTTCTTCCAAAATACTCTGGGTAACTTCAGAATTACTAAGCCAGGGCTAGAAACAACTGGCAAATTTGAAACAATAGAATGAGGTGACCTTTGCCTCCGGAGAAGTGCTGCACATCATGTCTTTGACTGGCTTTTGCTATGTGGTAATTATTTGGCCAACATCTGGTGACCGTCACATTTTTTAACATCCGATCTCATTGTGTGACTTTTCGTTCTGTGACATTTAGTTCCCATTTGGGACTTGGAGTTGGAAACCTAAAATTAAGTTCCATTTCAAACATAATAATAGGGGATTGTGTTGGATAATGATGTTTGAGCTTCCCAGTAAAGCAATTTCAACATAACACATTGGAAAAAATAATACTGAAAAGCAATTGATGATTTTAAAAAAATGCATAGGTAGGTGCCAAAAACTGTTTAGAGAGGCAACTTCTCAGACTTCTTTTATATCTGAGAGAATTTTCTTCTAAGCTTTAGCTTTATGCTCTTCAGCTCTCCTCCTGAAGATTCATACAGTTTCATCTATATGCTCTCCTTTTTTTCTTTCTAGCTACCCTTTTTCCCTCTCTGGTGAGTACATTTTAGTAAAAATTTTTTTTCCTTGAAAATATCTTCAGAGAATGTTATTGTATTCAAGTTTTCCATAGGAGGCATAATGAATTTGCTATTAGTACTTGCTTAGAATGAAAGTAGACTGAGCTGTGAAATCATAATTTGCCTCTCTAATTAAAATTTCCTTTTTAAATTTTCATTTAATTTAATTTAAAATTTAATTAAAATGTCTCCAAATGGCTCTTAGGCCTAGAAAAGAATTGTGAAAATTCTTCTTTTTCCCTTTTTTGCAGAGGTAGATATTTTGGCTATAGAATAGTGTATCCATTGTAAGTTGATGATTTGGTTGCTTTTGCTCATTGTTGTTAAAAGGGTTGGTTTGCTGGGTAGAGTTGGTGGGGATGGTGGAAGATATATGTTTGGAAATAAAAGTTATGGAAAAATAAAAGTTATCAACAAAATAAGTGTTTTTAAAGAAAAAAGAATGCTTATCCACTGCCAGCCACATAAGGAAAGATTCATCCCCAGCCAGTCTCATCTTTGCATCCAGTTTAGTAGCATGTGCTACTACTAGTACATGTGTTGGAGACATTGGGCACAGCCATACACTCTCACTGCTGCCTGTCTCAGAATCGATTATAAAAGTGGGTCCTGCAGGCATCAGTTCATTCTCTGGGATGGTGGTATGAGTCTTCAGATACTTCCAAAGGATTAATTGAACGTACATGTCACTTGAGTTCAATCTAAGCAACCAGTCATTAACCAGAGGAAGAAGCAAGGGTAGGTCACCACAGTTATTGTTAACAAGAATTATTCACTTTAAGAAATCTTTCCTTGATATTCCTCAAATTTTGCTTCCAGTTCTGGCAACAGAAGTCAGAGAGATGGTTTTAAAGTTGGTCATACCTTTTAGTCAATTAATGAATGAACCATTCAAGGGACAGTAAGAGGTGGGGAAAGAAAAAAAAACTGAGTTATGGCCTGTTCTCAGCAATACTTGTCATTTCTTCACTATAAATGAAGGCCTAAGGGAAATGTGTTCATTCTTTTGGGCCACTATGGTACTTTTGCCTCACTATCCTAATAAGCAAGTAAGCATTTATTAACATCCTCCCTATGTTCCAGAAACCTTTGTGGGTGTTAGATGTACAAAGAAATAAATGAAACAGGTCTTTCCCTTATCAAGTGCCTTACTCACTATATAGAAAATGCTTAATATTTATGCTTAATAGCTTATACAAAAGATACACAAGGTAATACAACAAGAGAGTTCATTAATTCACCTTAGTAGATGCAACATTCTAAATAAGAATCAAAAATAAACAACTTAAAGGAAAACAAGCTACATTTTCCCCAGAATTTTTTAAAATTAAAAAGTTGAAATGATTTTTCCCCAGAATGATGAATATTACATTTTGGGTAAAGTATTCATATACATCCTCCTGGCTTTTTAAACTTCCAACGTGATCTCTGAAAACTACATAGTAGTATTCTGTTTTAATCATGTTTTCTATTTTTTATGTAGTAATGCAGTATCACTAATGTGAGATCATTGCAATGTCTATGCATTTAGGACAAATAATACTAACCAATTCTCAAACGCAAGAACAGAATAAAGCTGCCCTAGCAGAGACCAGGGTTTTTACAAGATAAGGATGGATTTAGGGTTTTATTTGCTGACAGACTGGCTTCCTTTTGCTTTCTTTTTACCTACAAGTTGGTGTCTCTTTTTTCCTGGCCTCCTCATTAGGTGTTAAAGGGCTGGAAACAGATTGGACTTTAGCCATACCATCTCTCATTCTTATAAAAGTATGAAATCAGGTGCTTAATTTCCTGCCTGCTCTGTGGGCTCAGGACAAAGGTCAATAAAAGCAAATCTAATGGTTTTGGCTTCATGTGGAAGATAGAACCTGGATTCTTCTGGCCCTATGGGCTTGAGATTCATTCAAAACAAATGAAAAGAGAGTGGGCTACATTTCATTTGAGTAATTGTGAAAAATCTTTCAATAGTCTAAAATCCCTCCTGTTATAAATACCTCTCTGTTACAATAAATGTTCCCTTAGCTATGCTTTCTGAAACACCACAATCTTTGAGCAGAGTTGCAAGTGATTCAAGTGACAAATGAAAAGACTTATGGTGGGTGAAGGCAGATTATGTATTTCCAGTGATAATCTGCTGTACAAAAGTCATATAAGGCATATATTTGCCGTATAGTAGAGTGGAAAGAGTCCTTTATTTTGAGTTGGGGAACTGAGGTTGAAATCCTGGCTCTGCTGCTTGCTTACTGCCCATGTTACCTTGGGCAAGTGACTTATTATCTCTCTAGGTTTAGGTTCCTATAAAAAGAAGAATTTATAGGAGAAGGTTCTTACAATTCTAATTCTAGATTCTATGATAACACATGTATGATTAGAAAAGGAAGTGGACTTTTTTATTAGGTATTTTTTTTTTTTGGCAAAAGCAAGGAGTAACAAATAAATAGCCAGAACATTCCAATGTTGCGTCCCAAATGAAAAAAAGACTTGGAGGAATTCATCTAGGACTTTAGATAGATCTTTTATGGGGTATCTATGGAAGAAGATGGACAAGAACCACTCAGGATGATGAGAAGGTAAGGGAGGATTACGTTCTATCTCAATAAAGGAAATACCCACATCAGAGAAATCACAAATTCATCAAAGTGTGGAAAATTAAGGATTTAGTTTTGTTCAAATGAAAATGTTAAAATGCCACCTCTTCATTGCCTGTGTGAATCATTATTTACTTTCCATAATGAAATATTCATGTCAAAATCATCTGTGATACCTTAATAATGACAAGGTGAAGCCTATTGTGTTGGTGAATTACTAAAGGTAACTCTGAGAGGTCTTCATTATTACATGTGCCTAGAATAGTAGGCTAGATCTAGTTATGGGACTGTACTTTCTTTTCCACCTCAGCAAAATGAGGAGGTCTACCTCTACAATGTGGAATATTTCTACACTGCCAGAAGTATTGCTAAGGTAAAAAAATGCACCATATGATTTGAAAATACTATCAAATAATGTGTGAACATTGACATTTTTAAATTCTGATCTTAACAAACAGAAAATAAAATGAGCATTTTTCCAATACCATGTAGAAAAATAACAAATAACTTTCTATCTGAAATGGAGAATATTTATTATGTAAGGCTTGGTTTTCATTGTAAGCAAAAAATTAATTTAATATGTAGAACCAGAACTCATCTGGTTCTTTCTAGTTTTTATTTTGTTCTTTCCTATGCATGTTTTTTTAAAAAAAAGTTTTCATTGATATCTTCTTTTTAAACATCACTATGATCTTCCCCAACATTTTCCCCTCACCTTTCTTAGAGAGGCATCTTTTGGTAAACACATAAAAATTTTAAAATAGTGTTTTTTTGAAGAAAAAAGGAGAGGAAGGAGAAGAAAAAAAAACTCTTTCAATTAATTGAAAAAAGAAGTCTAAATTTAAGGGCCTTCCTTCATTGCAAAGAGGTGGGAATGTTTTCTCATATCTCTTCTTTCAAGCCATGCTCGTTCTTCATAGTTTTGCAACATTCAGTTTTGATTTATTTTAAATGTGCATTTGTTCCTTCTATTTACATTGTTTTAGTCAGTGTGTATGTTGTTAGCTCTGCTTACTTTCCTCTGTATCAGTTTATGTAGAGCTTTTTTTAAAACTAAGATTATCTTTAATATTAAGGTCATTTATCATTTAAAATGTATTGCAGAATATGATGCATGGTGTTCGTTTAAGCCTAATCTCTGTCAGACTACTTCCAGTTTTCTCAGTTATTTCCTAAGTAATTTGTGTTTTCTAGATAATCATATACTGGGGTATTGAGGCCCATTGTTTTTTTAATCTCCCTTGTCTTATCTATTACGTTGATTTATCTCTCCATTTTTTAAAGCCAATTCTTGATGGTTTTGATGACTACAACCTCATAATATAAATTGAGGTCTAGAAATATTATTTTCCCTTCATTTATACTATTTTAATTATTTTCCTTGATGTTCTAGGACTTTTAACGGGACTGTCATTTTTATTAAAGTGACATGACCTAGCCATGAGCACTGAATTTTCCTCCAACTTTTTCAGTTAATCTTTACTCCATTTATGAGCATTTTATAATTAAACCTATGCAAATATTTGTTGTACTTTGGTAGAGTGATCCCTACATATTTTATGCATTTTTATTCCTTTTTAAGAATAAGATTTCTTTTTGTTTTATAATCTCTTACATTTTGCTATTTTATTAAAGATGATGTTGATTTTGAAGGTTTATTATGCAACTTAAAATTTTGCTGAAGCCATTAATTCTCCCAAATAGTGCCTTTCCTGATTCCATAGGATTTGTTAAGCTAGCTACAATATCATGGAGATAAGGATCATTTTATATCCTTTTAAAATTTTTATTTGATTTATTATATTTCATATAATGCCATTTTATAATTATATGTTATTATAGGTTATCTGTATATATTAGAAAATATTACATATTAAACCACTGCATAATTATATTATATTATTATATATTTTTTTCTTATTTGCTATTACTAGCACTCTCAAAACCATATCAAATAATTGTGGGGAAAGTGGACATTCTTGCTTTATTTTTGCATTTTTCAGGAAAGGTTCTAGTGTTTGTTCTTTAATTTAGATAGATACCTTTTAAGATATTAGAAGGGTTCTCACCATGCCTATACTTTGTATGGTTTTAACATACATAAGTGTTGAATTTTTTTTCAAAGGTTTTCCTCCTATCTATCAGAATAATTTTGTGACTTTGGATTTTTTTTGTTTGTTTGTAATATAATTATGTTGTTTATTTCCCTGATAATGAGTCATCCTTGCAGCTTTGGTTCAGGATGAATGATTTTTTGGATCAATCACTGTAGTCCATTTGACAGGACTTTCTTTAATATTATTAAGTCAATATCTATTATTGTGATTGGTCTGTAATTCTCCTTCTATGTTTTATCCCTACCTACTTTATGCATGAGGATTGTGTCTCATAAAAGAATTTTGTGAGGTGTCTTTGCTTCTCAATTGTAAAAATAATTTGTATGTTGTTATATTTCTGTATATATGAAAATAATTTGTATATTTGAAAATAGTTTGTATATAAAGAATAATTACACTAATTCTTCTTTAAACATTTGCTAGAATTCTCCTATGAATTAATGAAGACCAAAAGTGCTTTTTCACCACCTTTGGCAGTTCCTTTACAATTTATTCTATTTCTTTTTCTGAGACTGGGTTATTTAAGATCTCTAGAGGGTCTTCAGTCATTTTGGATATTCTATACTTTTTGAAGGTATTTATTTCTTTTGTGTTCTTAATTTTGTTAGCATATAATTGTGTATAATAAGCTCTGGTTATTTCTTTTTCTTCTTGTAGCTTTGTTGTGATTTCACCTTGCTCATTTGCTAGTGTTTTATTCTCTCTCCTCTTCTTTTCAAATGAACAGGTTAAACACATCAATTCTGTTAGCCTTTTCAAAGAAACAGATCTTACTTCTTTTTTGTATCTTTTTGTTTCCACTTTAATTATTTTTGCATTAATTTTTAATATATTCTGTATATATTTTAGTGGGGTTATTTACTATTTTATAATTTTAAAATGCACATTCAATTCATTGATCTTCATTTTCTATTTTTTTTACTGTAGGTTTGTCATGCTCTGATTTTTCCCTTAAAGACTGAGTTAGCTGAAATTTTGTTATATTGTTTTATCATTATTATTATTATAAAGAACCATTCTTTATTTAGGATTTCATTGTTAAGTCTCCATTTCGGTCTGTGTCTTTTGTTTGCGCTCCACAAAATCATTATTATTTTTATTGTGTTATGGTTTGGAAAGCATGGTTTTACTATTTCTTCTTACTATTTACACTCTGTGTAAATAGTATCTCTGTGCTCCAATAGTACTTTTTTTTTTTTTTACAGAAAGATGTCATATGGTGCTAAGAAATGTGCTCCATCTTTAGCATTTTAATTTACATTGCAGGGTCTAACTCTAGCTTCTTCTGCAAATTTGATCAATTCTGTATTTTGTCTTTTGTTTGTCTTTCAGTTCAACTTCTCCAAAATGGAAAAAAGGGCATTGAAATCATGTGTCACTATTGTGCTACTGTCTACACTGTATCGTAGTTCAGTTAATTTTTTCTTTACAAATTTGGCTGCTAAGGTATTTGGGGCATACAAGTTAATTAGCTAGTTGTCTATATTTCAACAAAATGGATTTTCCTGATTTATCCTATTTTATGTTTTGAATATTTGTTTTTTATTGGTTATTATCATGACAGAATAATTGCAACTCTGGTTTTTTAGGACTTTACTTAATATGCAGGAAAATTCCCCCAGTTTCCTATTTTTATTTTTTTATGTTATGTGTATGTTTTTAAAATATTTCTTCTAAGCAACAAATTGTGTGGTTTTATTTTCTTATCCAATTTTTCACTCATTTTCATTTTATTGGATTCTTCAATCTATTCACATTTAAAGTTGTGAGAGTTAGGTTTATATTTTCCTCCACTTGTCTCTAACTTTTTTGTTCCCAAATTAGGAAATTTTTTCCTCTCTCTTCCTCTGTAA
>CM053580.1:303822830-303841753 GCA_028627135.1 Pseudochirops cupreus
CTAAATGTCCCTTTGTATACTTGGGTCATCTTTTGAATGTGTAATTTCTTTAAATGTATAGTTGTAAGCCACTTGATGCAACAATTGAGTGATTTTTTTAAAATAAAGTGTTTTTTAAAAATTTTTCTGAATCTTTTATCTCCAAATTCACATTTTTTGTTAAATTCATTTATTATGTGTTTTCTACTAAATGAAGACAGTCTGATATAGTGGAAAGAATATTAAAATTGCAGTCATTTGAGATATGAGTTGGAATCACTCTTCTGGCACTTACTAACTATGTGATCCTGACAAAGTCACTTCTCTCAGTCTCAGTATTCTAATCTATAAAATGAGGTTAATAATACTAGTGGTACTTACCTCTCAAGGGTTTTGTCAAAATTAAACAAAATAATGGACAGAGTACAAAGTGCTATGCAAAACTTAATGCACTGCAGAGGTGGGGGGTTATGGGTGCATAATATTGCATATCAATAGATTCAGTTGATAAGTTGGTTGGTTGGTTTAATTGAATTGCCTTTTTTTTTCTTTTTTAATTTTTTTTCCCTTTTTTTTGCAAGACATGATTGTTTTGATAGGGGAAGGGAAAGGCTATCTTTTACAAATAAATTTAATGTAAAACCAAAAGATATTAATGTAAATGTTTACATCCTATTTTTGAGGTTTAAACCCAAGGACTCCAAAAACTGTAGAGGTGGGGGCTCTTCCCACTCAACAGTTTCATGATGTGTTGTGGTAGAACAGTCTCAAAGAATTCAGAGTCAGACTACCTCCAATTCAAGTATAAGCATTTATTGAGATTGACACCTCTCATGAAGCAAGCTAAATTCCAAGAGGAACCAGCAACTTTAGAGAAAGCAAGATGGATTTGTATAGGGTAAAGATGCAATTACATAACAGAAATTTACATAGAATAGAGGAATATCATTAATATTAAAAAGGCAGGAGGAGTTTGTTAAGGGATTAGGTAATGGAGGAGGGGTCCCATCTGTGGTTCAGTAGTTAGATATTCTGGTCATTCTGCCCTCCAACTGGCTAGCTCTTGTGGTCCTGTCTAGTTAAGATGGATAGTTAGGTATTGTGGTCCTGTCTTAGCCTAGATGGATGATATGATCGTGATTGAATACAAGAACACACCTATTTCTGTGGGAATGGGTCTGGGGGCAGTGACCAGGTAGAGGCAGTAGCTGGGTTCCCATCATATGGACATATCTGCTGTTTCTGTGGGAACTAAGTGTTCACGTACACACCTGTTGTTTCAGTGAGCAGTAAGGCATATATAAAGAAGTTAGAACATTGGTGGGGAGGGCTAGGTAGGTACAGTGGGTCTGCTGTTCAGGAGGGCTAGGCCTATAATGAAGTTAGTATATTGGGGCTGGGGGCAGCTTTATTAGGATTTCATCACTATGTGACAGTCATCTATCACTAAGGCACTGTAGTAGCTGCTTGGGATGTATGCTGTTTCTGTCACCTTGGAGGTCTTCAGGTTTAGTTTTTCCAGTTTTTAAAAATTGCGTGGTATTCATGCATGCCATCCTCTAGTTCAGAGGTTCTCAACCTTCCTAATGCCGTGATCCTTTAATACTTGTATGTGGACTTATCTGCATGTGGGTGAACCCCCCTGGAGATGGATAGAGGAGCGGTTCCTAAGACCATGGGAAATATGTGTTTTCCGATGGTCTTAGGTGACCCCCGTGACCCCTGTGAAAGGGGTCATGACCCACAGGTTGAGAACCACTGCTCTAGTTGCTCCTCTCATTTGAACTTAAATATGATTAATTCTAGATTGGCTTTCAAAGGGCATGTTATTATCCTGTACTCCCCACCCTCTTTCCTGATATTTATAGAGTTTTTTAACTGTAGGTGTTTCCATCAGCTCCAGGGTGAGTTCTTTCCCAATTAAAGAAAGAAGGGTTAATAAGAGCATAGGGATTTTTTAAACTTTTCTTTAATAGACAAAGAAGGTTCTTCAGGTCATAGACCTTCTGGAATTTTTTCAATGGTCAGTATTCCTGGAATGCCAGAAGAAATCCATCTTTCTTAATATTGAATGAAGAAGGCAGAGCTACTAAAGAGTCATCTGCAAATAACTTCTATGTAACATTTTTTTAATCAGCTAAGAAAAGGGGGGAGTTTGATGAAGTGAAAAATAAAAGCTACAATTGCCAAGCATTAAGAAATCTTTATAATTCAGCTTTCTTCACGCCCTTTACATTCAGTGTGTCAAGGATATTTGTAATCACATTCTAAAGTACAAACCACTGAGACGTTGTAGTATTTCCATTATTTATTTATTTTTTTGCCTATCCTTTGAGCAAATAAGTGGGGGAAAAACATTCAACAGAAAGCAAAAACTGTGGAGCATTTGAAATGCATCTAAACCAAGTATGGATAAATCTATAAACCCGGGCTCTCTAGGGTGTGGGGAAAACAGAAAATCACAGGACCAATCAGAGTCCAACTTGGTAGGTCATCTTTTCCATTATCTAATGCCCAAACATTTGTAAGACTGAACGATTGACTATTATTTGAAGACTGCATACTAATTTTTCTCAGAATTTGCTATGTAGTAGGAAATAGTCTACAATTCTGCTTTCAGAGTTTTTGTGAAGAAGCTTTCAAAAGGAATAGAAGTCACACTAAGCATAAGAGAATGAAGAGTAATGATGCAATTAAAAGTTGTTCAACTGGTGCTGCTAGCTGTAATTCATTCAATCTATTTGCCACCAAATCAGAGGTGCAATGAAGGAATTGGGAGGATGTGGCTGCTTAGAAATGGCAGACCAATGGCAAAGCCAAGAGACGTTTTTTCATGTTGGGAGGCTAAGGGAGAGGAGCTTGTGGATAGATAGAAAGGCCCTAGAGAGTGGAAGATTGGTCTTTCAGGACTGTTTGTCCAGCACTTCCCCAGTTGGCACATGAATACAAGTGAAGTTTTTTTTTGTAACATAGTTACTTGAGTACAAGCACAATCAGTACAGCAATCAATACATATTTATTGATCAACAATTCATAGATGCCTAACAATACACTATATATTTTAGGGAAATGAATTCCATCTTGGAACAACCAATTTAATCTTTTTAGATTATTGAAATATTCATATTACATATATACTATTTATACATATGTGCATATACACATTGAGTATATTCTCTCTATATATACAGAAACATAACATCTTGAGTATTAAAGGGCTACAGGAGATTTAACATTATAAATTAAATGATTAGGATTTAAAATGCCAACAATTCTCTTTGAAAGTAAGATAAATCCACGTCTTCTCACCAACTCAACAGTGGAGAAGGGGAAAAGGGATCAATGGAACAGCAGAATGAACACAGGGATAAATCATACCACTGGAAAAGAGAAAGAAGGAGAAATTTTAGTTCTGAATGGGTAAGGTAAAAGTAAAAGGTAAAAGGAAAGGAAAGAAAAAAAAAATACTTAGATATCCAGGGGTGTATTTATCTGTGACAAGATATGACTATTCACTTTTTTACCTCCTTGTTTCAGCTTTGCTGGCACTTAAGAGTTCCTCAAAAAGTAGAACTTCTTCTTAACTTCATCTGGTCCACAGAAGTTATAGGGGATCTCTAATTTCATATGCTCTCCAGAAGCAAGAAGGCTTCCTGGAATTGTCATTAACAATCCCAGATATGTCAGCAATAATTTTCAGACTCCACACACTCTGTTTACACTGTGAAATAGTTTTACCTCATCTAGTAAAGGAAATTTTTAATAGGGCCAACAGAGGTTCATATCTGCAAAATTCCTACTCTGAGAACTCATTGTGGCATGGAGTGAAACCTGGGTTCTCCGAGGTTGTACCAATGTAACACAAATTGTGGCTGGGCCTACCAAGTTAGAAAGGTTTCCATGCTGTGATAAGAGCAGTCTATTAACCTAGTTCTAGGCTAACAGGCCAATGAATATTTCAACTTAATATTAAAAGACAATCAACCACATCATTAAAAATGTATTTGCAGTGAAAGAAGGAGAAATCACTGAACAAAACCACAAATCCTTGCAGTCTTGAAATGACTCATATCAGCATGGGAGTGAGGGGAGATGCTTTAAAACAGATTCTCATATAAACAAGCCCCACCTTCTTTTTACCTGGCATGTAAAGTCTCTGCTATATAGCCACATTAATACTGTCAACTATGGTGTTAATGCATCAGAAAGAAGACAAGACTTGGCTGAGTGGTGATGGATGGATGAGAGACACACAATGAGATGAAGACATTTTGTTTTGCTTGGTTATATACTTATTTGTTATGAAAGAGGGCTTTAGGGGGTGGAGTTAATAGGTACTAAGAATGATGCAAAAAAAAGAAGCATTTTAAAACACATGGAAGGGAACAGAAGGAATTTCAGTAAGGGACATAGATAATTAAGGCATTTTGTTATTATAATGTTAAACTTAGTAAGTGTAATTTGATATCCATTTCTCTTTGTGTACTGGAATTTTTACATTTAACTCCATGATTTAAAAAAAAAAATTAAAGGTCATTACTGCCTTGCTAAATTTAATGTATATAGTAGATCTGTTCTTTATGCATGACTGCATGAGATGAAGTTCAATTTCTTATATAGTTCTCATTTTTATTCTTCGTATATTGAAATGTTTAATTTAACCCACTATTCCTAATTTGTGGTCTATGAACTTTATATCAAAAAAAACCAATTGTTAACTATACTTAATTTCCTTTGTAATTTTATATATTTCATTTTATGCATTTAGCAACATTCTTCTGATAAAGGGGTCGGTAGGCTTGGTCAGACTGCCAAAGGGTTCCAGGACACACAAAAAAGGTTAAGAATATCTGATTTAAGTTTATAATATTATTTTTTAAGGACAAGACCTATCTTCATATTGTAATTTTCTGTTACTGTTTGTGAGGAAACTTCCCATCATAACACATTGAAGTGGTTATGATGTTTAGGCTTCTCTTCAGTCATTGACTTTTTTTGGTAAGGGTAAACAAGTGCTTGTGCACTAGAAAATGTCCATCAAGGGAAATGCCTGAGGTAGAGCGGCACCAAGATCGAACATTTAAAATCATCTCAGTGCTTCCATATTGATCTCTCTGATCTAGAGACTTTCAGACACACAGACTACTGTTCGATCATCTCTGTTGATACTGGTTGAAGCGCAATTCATTTCAAGGAAACAGGAATTATACACTAAGTGGTCCAGCATTTTCACTGCAATAAATATTTAATAAAACATTCCTCACAAGAAGTTGTATGAGGACTGGGGTCTTCTTGTAACCAGAAATGGCAGCATTTTCCCAATTCCAGGACCTCACAAAAAAGTGGTTCTGATTTAAACCCTCTTGCAGGACCTCTCTCAGCATTTGCATTGTCAGCAGTTTAAATTGACCACAGAAGGATAACTAAATAATTTAGAAAATCATAAGATGATTTAGGCATTTAAGATGTGTAAAAGGTAATTAAAACCACACTGCAGGAGGCTTAAGGCCATAATGTAGCTGGCTGCTCTACAGCTGGGGTCACTGGTTTAGTTGTACAAATGCATATGTTCAATTTATGATCCTAATGAGGAACATGGAATGTTTTTCTTCTTCATTTGCAGGGCTCATCTCCAGAGGACGTGTGAGCCTGGACTTTAATGTGCATATAAGCTCTTTATGGTTTTTGGTCATATCTTGGCTATTGTAATTCACTTCATATGACTGCATACTAGGCACTTGGCATTTGCCATTGTGTAGGGAAGTGTTGCCTTCAGATGACAAAAATACCAGGCTGTGTCTCTCATTAGTTACCAGTGAGTGATAAAACATGTGCTTTAACTACCCTATTTATCACAAATCATTCCCATTAAAACCCAAGGGCAGTGTCTCTGAAAGATGTCTATACTTAGGCACTTAATTTGTCTCATACCAGACAGTTTTAAAGGAAGCATTTCTTTTTTCTTCTCTTACCTCATGCATACATCCATGATATAGTACTAATTATTAAATCAGATCATTTTCTTGCAGGCTGCTCCTTATTGGTGGGATTTAAATATCAGTAATTTCTAGGACCTTCCTTCCTTAGAAATGATGATTTGTGCCCCATATGTTTCAGACATTCTTGGGCATGGTTTCTTTAGCAGTACATTTAGGAACACAAAAAGGTCCATGGCATATTCATATGATAGAAAAAAATATAATTAGGAAGATTTTGTAACTAGGAAGACCAGATCACTAGATAACCTAAACACTCATTTCTTCTCACCTGTTTGTTATAGCAGAAAGAATGCAAGATTTGGAGTCAAGTGAGAGTTGCGTCAGTCTCACCTCTGACACTTACTAATTGTACAACCCTGGACAAGCCATTTAACCTCCAGGACACTCTTTCCTCCTCTCTAAAATGTGAATATTAATCCCAATAGTACCTGCATCACAAGATGGGTAGAAAGATGAAAATCATCCAAGATATTATAAGATGCTTTGTAAACCCAATAGTCCTATATAAATGGCAGCATTATTAACTAGAAGTAGTTCAATGCTGAATACACTATGCTTAACTATTTTAAAGCACCCAGTTTGGGGGGCAAGTATTCACACCATCCTTTATCTAGTTATAGGAAATTTTTTCTAGGGTGGGCAAATTGGAAACTATCAGTCTAAAAAAGTACACATACATGCATGCATATTCTTTAAAGAACACATATTCTTTAAAGTAATACAGTTTTGTCACTTACAACCTACAATAGTTCTAGAGGTACAGAATAGAACAAAGCAACTGGAAGTAAGTAAACAGGTAACAAAACAATGGGATGGCATAATGGATGGAAGGTCAGCCTGCAATCTGGAAGACCTGGGTTCAAATCCTGTGTATTACTCACCATGTGGCCATGAGTAAGTCACTTAACTATGCAATGTCTGGAGGCAACCCTTTAAGGTTGTAAATTGACTTGGTAACCTACATTCTAAAGAAGAAAACCCCATGCTAACAAATAATAAAACAAACAACTGAACCGCTAAAGTGATTAGTCATTATCTGGAAAAAAAATACTTTAATGAGTGATTCTTAGTTCCAATTTTTGATAAGTAAATGGGTTATGAAAGCCCCAGGCAATTTGCTTTCTCTTTAGTGGATTGCTTGGCACCTCTGAAGACTTCAGGGATTTGTCTTTCATATTCCTTCTTCATTCCCTTTCTACAAATATTAGTTTTGTCCCTTTTCCGAATTTTCATGAACTTTGATTTAATAGAGTCCAAATTAGCGACCATCTTCTTTAAAGTGCAATGACTTCTCTTATCACACAGGCCCATGGGCCCTGTGCCAGTCTCCATGACCCAGGCAGAGCATTTTCTGTGCCTCTGTCTGTGACAGAATCATGGAGGTTCTCTCACAGAGTGCCTCAGAAGCTGTTCCCAGCCCATTGTTGGGGGCCCCGTTTAGACACAGCCTTCTAAACTCACTTCCTAAAGCCTTTCCAGCTTTCATAAAGCAAACTTGTTTTCAGTTCATTCCTCTTTATCCATTATATAAACTAGGTGGACCTGGATACTTAACAGGAAGAATCTAAAGCATTTGGTTGTTATTAGAGGAAGGATAGCTGACTCACACATGCAAAACATTAAAGAAACCTTACAAACGTTCGAGGGATTTGTTGTTGTTGTCGTTTGAGGCTATGAAGCCCTTAACCACATCCTGCAGTGCACATGGCCATCAGACTTTTTTTTTTATTACTCTGTATAATTTTAGGCTAATAAAACAAACAAGGACGATTTTTGTATTTTCTATTCCCAGCATTTTATTGTTTTTATTTAAAGGTAACATACTGTACATGGTTCAGCTTTGGGGGGAGGTAGGAAGGAGGGGCAATTCTTTTATCTCTATGAGGCATCCCCTCAGGTACCAACATTCACACAGACACATGCTTGTGTTGAAGCACTGTCATATCCCAGATCCACATTTTCCACATGGGCAGAGTTCCCCAAACTTCCAGGAAGTTGTTCCCCTGAAGGACTCAGGATTGGACACTCCTTATCTTCAGTAGCAGTCCAGCCATAATGGGGACCAGTGTACTGTCTGACATAGAGTCATCATTTTTAAATCAGGAGATTTTTTTTTCTTACTCCTCAGGAAATAGTTCCTGTCTTTATCTCTGTTCACTTGGTAGGGGGTGGAGGGGGAGGAGAGGGAGAAGGAAGAAGGATATTTGGATATTTTCTATTCTTGGCCTCTGCAAGCACTGATACATTTTGCTAGAAGCTATTTTAGTGTTTTGAATCCTATAATTATGAATGTTTATGTGTAGGCTCTTCGGTAATCTAAACGATTACATGAAATGAGAACCCAGTTTATGCCCTAGATGCTGTTGGAGTGGTCATCCAATACTGTATTTGTCTAACCAAATAGTGCATTGTTGTGGGTGGTCCATGTTGAGTTCCCATATCCAATTATTATTTTAAAATATGTAACCAAGAATATCTGACCCTGATTGAGGTGAATTACATTTTTGCTTTCAGTTCTGTTACCAAGTTAAGTTTTAGCATCAGGATTCCAACCATAGGTATTCAAGAATAAGTATTTTTAAAAATCCCATTTGTCAACAAGCAAATTGAAATCTAATTACCATGAAATGCAACTTTATCTATAAGCCAAAATGCTGTGTGCCTCCAATGCATTTATTTTTTGAAACATCCAACTTTACTTAAAGGAGAAAAGTCTGACCACTCAGTAATTCATGGGAAAGCTTCTTTATACAGCTAATATTTAAGTAACAGATTAACATTGGAAGTGCTGGTTAAGCATTGACTCAAATAAGTTATAAGAAGATCACAAAACACCAGCCTTTCTAGAGATTAAACTTTAGTAAAAAGCCACATTTACTGAGTATCTCCTTTGTACCAAAATACAGTTTCCAAACAATAAAAATAAACAGACTTTTTCACAACAAGAAATATGGAGATAAAACCGCAGCATCAATATAATCTCAGTTATCACTTAAAGTATTTAGAACAAATAATATTATACTACATTTTTTTTCTCACTACAGACACTGCAAAGAAGGCTTATGTATTTATTTAGTGGAATACAATGTGAAGACTGGTACACTCTGATGTACTGTTCTCTATTTACCTGCTCTAACAAAATGAATTTCCATATGGTTATATTAAGGAGCTTTCCAGAGCTCTTTAAATTTACAGAAAAGAAGATAAAAAAAAAAGACTAGATCATACAGCTTGAACAGATTTTAGTATATGATTACACATATACCAGGATAGATTACTCAGTCTAATTCATGGGAAGAGTTGTACTTTATAACAAATGCCTCAAAAGCTCCTTTAGGGGAGATTGATGCTGATAGAGTCACAAATGGTTCTCATACATCCAGACAGACTTTGCATTGTTTGTTGCTGTGATATGTGTCAATGAGTCACTTCTAAGTATGTGGGCCAAGCAATTTATGTGTTGTTTTTTTTATAGTTAGATCTAACTTCTTAGGATGGGGACCCCCAAGTTGATGCAATAGGAGTCCAAATGCCTTACCAATAACAGAATTTGTCCATTTGTGCTCATTTCACGATGGATATGATATATTGGGGTCAATGTATTCTGGGACTGGCAGATATTTCACAGTGACCACATACCCCAGCCCTTCTCAGATTCATTGTTTGTTGGAGCTTATTAAATAAGTGCAATGTCAGCCAAAGGAAAGCAGGTTAGAGGTAAAAATCTGCTCTCCCAGCTTGGTCTGACAGCCACATTCATTTTCCATTTTCCAAATATTTGCCAAATATTAAAACTATTACTTCATGAACATGAATGTGATACGCTGAAAGAAAAGACAAACCAGAAGGCAGCTGCTGAGGAAAATATTTCAAACCCCAAAAGATATTTAACATCCTATTAAATAAATAACTTAGAAAGAAATAGAAAGGATGAAAACAGAATGCACAAGCATACCATACTATTCGTTTTGTTAGAACAGTTTTGCACTAATGTGTTTATATTTCTTAATCCTATCCATTCTTCCACTTTGCCACACCAAAAACTCCTTTGGTTGTGCATTAGGACCCAAGTGCTTCCAGTAAATGCTTGCGTGTCTAACTGCTCATTGGATCATCAGGCTTGAATGAGCATTGAAAGTCTTTGATATGAGTTAGTATTCCATAAATAACTTTCCCCAAAGATCATTCATCTGATTGTCTCACGTCCTCCAAGTTCTATCACAGAAATAAAAAACAAAACAAAACAAAAAACAGCCATGTTGTTCACTCTGGGAAGAGCATCCATCCCGTTTGATCCAGTCTATATCTTCATTATAAGATATGACACAGAACAAAATTAAATGATTTCTTTTTCCAGCAGTGAGTACAAAACCTTCAAAGGCTCCCTGTCTCTCAAACAAGCAGAGGTCTGTAATGTCTTTTCTTTTCAAGACTACCCTTCTCGAGGATTAACAGATATTCTCAACAAGAGAACTTTTGATTCCACTTGCATCAAGAAATGCTTCATCTATGAATGTACTACCATGGGCAGAAAGTGAGCAGAGGTGTTTTTCCTTCGTGTTTTCTGTCCTCTCCTCGGAGCTCCTTTCCCATTCAATGCCACATACATCTGTCTCCCATTGTGTTGCCAGTTAAAAGATGCATAGGTATTGTATCCATTTTCCTCTATCCTTTCCTTCAGCTTGCAATCATTGTTGAATTCTCTCTGCAGAAGAAAACCAAAATGTGATCTTTAATTAGAATGAGAATTTTTCCTTCATCATAAAATCAATACTGTCAAAAGAATTTGTAGTTGTTTTGCTTGTTGCCTATTCTGTGCAGTTGTGCATAAGAAATATTAACCAAAAATGTACAGTAAACCTCATAAAAAAGCAACTCAAGTTTAAAAGTATTAGATTTATTGTCATATATTTATATAACCACAAATTGGGGCTCCCCTTTTATCCAGTGTGTTTAGAATGAAAAGTGTTTTAAGTATCTAGATTGTCCAAAAGAAGTGTAACTAACCTTTTTTTGTGGGGGGGGGTTGGGTCAAAAATTAAGAATGTTATTTTTATCATTCCCTCATAGTAGGAGCCATGTGCCCCAGGGGGAGAGGGAGCTGACAGTGGGGGAAAAGTGTGGATTGGGGAAATACTTAAGCCTTATTTGCAAGGTTACAGTAAATTTTGAAAATGCAGATGAATAGAGAGTAAATAGACAATGAATCCTGATGAGAAAAGAGGAGAGCCAAAGAGTGTTATGCTACTTCATGTATTTAATTTCATTGTTTAAATATAAATCTTTCTACTTCACTTAATCACTTCTGTATACTACTCACCATAAGGGCTATTCCAACCCTTCTATGTTCAATTCTTCTATGGGACCCCATCCTACCACCCTCACAGCTAAGGATGTCACCTCATGTTCCATCCTCCAATTCTTCCTTTCTGCTCATCTCATATCCTCCTAACATCACCCCCAACTATGTTCTTCACCTCAGTCTCTGATGAAGTGGTTACCCTTCTCCTGGTGAAAGTTAACTCAAACACACACTCTTCCCATTCCCTCCTTTCTTCTTTGGCAGATTGCCTCCATAAACATCCTTCTCACCCCCGCTGCTAATCTTGAGTTTCCTCCCTATCTATTGGTTCCTTCCCTGGTGCCTACAAACATGCCTAATTTTACCCCATCCTCAAAAAACACCCATTAGATCCTACTATCCCTTTAGCTATCAGTAGTATCTCTCACTTCCCTTTCTCAGATAAACATTCTAAAAAAAAATTATCTCTACATTCCACCTTTCCACTTTCTTTCCTCTCACTTTCTTCTAACTCCTTCACAATTTGGTTTTTGATCTCATCATCCAACTGAATCACTCTCTCCAAATTACTATTGATCTTTTAATTTAATGTCATTTAATCAATTCCCCCTCTCCATAGCATGTAAATTTCTTTGACCACCTTTCTTGGATATCATTCTTTTTTCTCTCTGGGTTCTTATTATATTTCCTTGTAACTTTCTAAATGATCCTTTTCAGTCTCTTTTGTTGGATCTTTATCTATATCACATCCTCTTATTGTGGATATTCCCCCAGGCTCTGTTTTAGGTCCTCTTTTTTTCTTTCTCATTTGGTGATCTCAACAGCTCCTGTGGATTTGATCATCTGCATGCAGATGACTTGCAGATCTATATATTAACTTCAATCTGCCATCCTATCTTGCATCAACAACTACCTTTTGGATATTTTAGACTGGATTGTACATAGACATCTCAAACTCAACATGTCTGAAACCAGAAATCGTTATCTTTTCTGTCAAACCTATGCCTATTCTGACTTTATGTGTTACTGAAATGCCATCCTTCCAGTCACCCAGGTATACAACTTCATTGTCATACTTGATAATTGCTGTTACTCTAATCTCTTATTTCATTCCCTCACAAATTCCCTCTTATTTCATTTAACCTCACAAACGGATCCTAATGCCAAAAAAGTTGAGAACTGCTCATGTAGAGTCTTATATTTTGGTTATCAAAATCAACTTCAAAAATAAGGAGATAGAGGAGACATCACTAAATAGCACCATGTCTAAAAAAAATAAAACCGAAGGTGTTACTAAAATATAAACTCAATGTGAATTCATAAATTGCTGTTGCAGTTACTAATGCTAATTTGACGTTATGTTGCATTGAGAAAGGCAGTGTTAGGACAGGGAGGAGATATTTCCACCATACTCACCCTGGAATATTTGGACATCATATTTTAGTAAGATCACTAATAAGCTATAAAGGAAATAGAGCCAGTCATGGTAGCACATTTATATAATCTGTGATACTGGGGAGGTCAAGCCTGTAAATTACTTGAATTTAGAATTGCAATAGGACTAAGTCATTTGGGTATCTTCCCAGTTTGGCATGAATATGTGCTAAGTTCCTGAGAACAGGCTATCTTAAGAAGGGTCAGAAAATGAGCAAGTCAAAGCTTCTGTGATAATCAGATAGTATTTATGAGTGGCCATTGTACTTCCAGCCTAGGAAAGATAGGGAGAGATCCATCATCAAAACAAAACAAAGAACACCTCCCTTCCCCTCCCCCCCAACAACTATATGAAAGGGCAACCAGAATAATAAAAGGCTTCATGCTACATGTGACTCAGATGAAAGAGTAAGGGATATTTAACATGGAGAAATGAAGATTTATGTAGTGATAGGAATGATTTTCAAAACATTTTAAGGGTAGTTATATGGAAGAAGGTCTAAATTTATTTTACTTGATCCAGAAGGCAAAACTGGGAGGAACAGAAATTTCTAAGAGGTGATTTTTTTGCTTAATAGAAGGAAAACAAAAAACAAAAAAAACTTGAGTTCCCTTAGAGAATAGTAGGTTCTTATAACTAGAAACATTCAAGTCAAGCCTGGATGACCATGTATTTCATGTATGGTGTGGAAAAGATTCTATTTTGGTACCAATTAGTCTAACTGGCTTCAGTTTCTTTTTAAATTCAAACTTTGTTCAAATACGGCAAAAATAATTTGTGCTTCCATTGTATCTGTTTTATCTACCAGTTGGGTGCTATGCATTGTAGTTACTGTTGACCCAGGTATAGGTCAGTCTTTGAATATAGGACAGTGGTGTGGAACCTGCAGCCTCAAAGCCACATGTGGCCCTCTAGGTCCTTGGACGCAGCCTTCTGAGTGAGTCCAAGTTTTACAGAACAAGTCTTTTTATTAAGGGGATTTGTTCTCTGAAGTTTGGATTTATTCAAAAGGCCACACTTAAGAACCTAGAAGGCCACATGTGGCCTCAGGAGTGTAGGTTCCCCATCCCTGATATAAGATGTACCCCTAAAATGATCTCTTTTTGAAAAGGAAAAAATATATATCTAAATATAGATGTAGATATAGATATACCCAACAGCTACACCAAATTATTGATTATCTAACATGTGTATGTAGTTGGATGTGTGGGGAATATTGGCATTAGAGAAAACTGGCATAAATGCCAAGGACATTTTTTTATAACTTGTGTTCAATTAAAAAGATTGCTAGAAAAGCAATACAGCGACTTGTCAAAGGAGTTTTGAAAGTATGTGCATTGGTCCACGCCCATAGCTCTTTAACTTTAAGGAGCAGAAGGATCATGAGGCACATTTCCGCGTCTTTTCCCTGGAGCCAAGCTTAATCACACAACTCCACAGTAGTTAGAGGTTTATTTCATTTTTTCCATTTGCATTCTTGTTGGTGTTGTATTTCCATTTACTTTTTTAAATCCACTAAAACAAAAGAAAATAAACATTTATCCTTTGCTTGAGAAGAAGATACTTTCGTCCAATCCGCAGTAGCAGAGCTTGGTCATTTGATTTGGGGGATTTTCACCTGTTTGGGGGACATAAGTCAGCCACACTGTCTCATCTGATCTCCTGGGTAAATAGTGGTCTATATTGATAGAGTGACTATCTAGAGTTCGTAGGATCTTCAATGTAGAGTTGAAAGTGACCTTAGGAGATCATTTAGTCTGATCTCGTGTTATAGATGAGGAAACTGAAACACGGACCTTAATTAGCTTTCTCACAGTCATCAAGCTAGGAAGTGGAAGAGCTGAAATTTTAACCCAGGACCTCTGATTTCAAATCCGGCCCTCCTTTCTATACCATCATGATTGCCTGGATAAGGGTAATTTTTATTTTGGAGGTGGGGGGGGCAGTGATGAGGCTTACTAACCTAAATGAGGATAGGACCAAGTAGACTAAACAGTAAACTTGCTGGTATATAGGTAATATGAAACAATTAATAGAGATGAGAATAAGAAAAAGAGGCTAAAGAATATTAGATACAGACACAATACAAAGTAGGATAATAATGTGGACTGAGATATATTTCTATGCTACAGTGCTTTTTAAGCATTTTCAGCTTCTTCTTTAAACAAAATTATTTCATTTATTCTTTGTAATTGTCTAGTAAAGACTAATGCATTCTTACTCAATAGTCTAAGATAATACAACAATTTAAGTTGAAATCACAAGCCCTAATAATGGATTAGCTGGTCTAAATTTATTTGCAGAAATAGGAGAAAATCTGGGAAGATGAAGAAAGGATTGTTTCAGGCAGTAAAATCTTTTTTCCACCCAAATAGCATTTACATTGCTCATTATCGTAAATCTAAAGAATGCCTGACTTCGCGTTTTACTTACTCCTGTTTCTTGGGTATATGAATCCACTTGATAACACAGTTCTCCTATATTGAACCAGCTACAGGAATTCATTCGCACTCTGAACAATAACTTGAATTAAAATTATTCTAAAAAAGAATTCCTATTTAATTCAATCAAAATCTGATATCTATATATCACATAGACACATATACACATGTATGCACATATATACACATACATACACTGTGTATATATATACATGTGCATGAATGTGTATGTGTGTGTATATACACAGTATACACACACACACATACACACACATACATACCCCCCCCCCAAGAAAACCTCAAATGGGGTCACGAAGAGGTGGAAACAACTGAACAACATAGACAACAACTATGTGCACAACAAATATGTGCATGGATTACATATATTTGCATATCTGTATAACACGTATGTGTGTGTGTCCAGATATTCCTCACAGTGACTGGAAAGGACCCAAGATGAAATGGGAAACCCTAGCCTGAATCCATATTGCTCGGAAGGAGAAAGTGAGGCTGATGAACTTGCACAGCCCTCTCTCACTCAAATCAATCAACTACAAGTCACATCATCATTTCCCTGATGCCATAGTCCTCTTCAAAAATGAAGAACAAACATATGGATAAATTGAGCTGCCTGAATGGGGACCCAGCTAGTTAGGTACCTCAGTTCATCCTTTCCCTCTCTTTCTCCCTCTCCCTCTTCCTCTCCTCTCCAAAGGAAGATAAATTTTGATGGCCAGAAGCTGCCCACTTAACTTGGGATTTACTGAATAGATTTCCTTCCTTCATCCCTCCCTCGCCCCCCCCCTCCCTCCCGCCCAGAACCTTAAACCCAGTTCAGTCTGAAGTTCATAGATTGCACCTACCCAAGCTCCACTCAATCATTGTATTTTGGGCCCTCCTGACTTACAGTGAATGTCAGTGGTAACTGTTTCTCTGTGGAACAGCAACCCTGAGAGCCTTCCCCTCCCAGCTTGATTTTTCTAATTGAAGGAGCCATTTCTTGACTCACTTCTTGCAAAGGCCTATTCACTGAATGGGCATTTGCTCACTCTAAGTAAGTACATGAAAAGATCTTAGCCTAAAAGGGCCAGGGTCTCCCATTGCATCCTGGGTCATCTCCAGTTATCCTGATGAATATCTGGTCACTGGATCCAGATGTCTTTAGAGGAGAAATTGAGGCTGGTGACCTTGCACAGCCCTCCCTCACTCAAATCAAAGTCAACTACAAGTCATGTCATCATTTCCCTGATGCCATTGTCCTCTTCAAAAACCAAGGACAAATACACAATGTGTGTGTGTGTGTGTGTGTGTGTGTATTTATATATTTTTTTAAGTGTTTGAGTTTCTTTCCACAGAGTCCCTACTTTTATTTCAAGTTTTAGGCATAGTTCTATATTCAGGATATATTCAAGTTTATACAGGGCCAAATTTAGATATGCCTTGTACCTATTCCTTATGTTTAGAACCTACAGTCACAATTGAATTTCCCTTTTCAATATCCACAAATCCAACTAGTATTCCCTGCATTAGCTTTGTGGCTGGTACAATGGAATGCACCCCCACCCAATTCCTCTCTAATCTGTAACTCTGGTTATCCATTATTCTACTGGCAACTATTAACATTTGACTGGTAATTTAACTTGTCTCTTATCTTCAATAATAATTAGACCCTTGATTTTCCTTATCTGAAGAATAAAGACCAAATTACTCTCTCTGGTTTATTGTAATTAACAATAATAATAATAACATATATAAAATTTTATGGTCTGCAAAAAATGTAATATTTATAACCTCAGTTGCTCATCACCACAACCATGGGGGAGAAGATATTACAGGTATGATTATCTTCGTTTTATAGATGAAGAAACTGAGTCTCAAACAAGTGATATATCAAGCCCACCTCTCATTGCTTCCCTATATGAGCATCTCCCTGAAGATTCTTCCCCATAAACTGTGTTTATTCCTTCCCTTGACACTTATGCTTTTCTGTTCCACTCCATCCTCTGTTTCTTAATTGCCTACACATCCACTTTCTAAATTTGATCCATCTTCTATTGTCTAGATTTAGTTCCAAGACTTTTTTGAACTGTCCTTAATTATTACAATGTACAGTGAACTACAATTTTAGCTACAGATATAATTAGAACTTAATTATTTCATCTGTAATAGCTTTGTCTCCTGACTCAGAACCTAAACTTTCTGTACATTTTAGGAAAAAAAAGTTATTATGGAAAAAATCATTGAATTGAAAGATATGACTCCAAATTCCACCTCTATCACTTAATAGCTCTGTGACCACAAACAATTCATTTAACCTCTCTGAGCCTGAGTTCCCCCATGTGTAAAATGAAAATCATCACAAATGATCTACTCCTCAAAGCTGTTGCCAAGATCAAATGAAATAATATATGTAGAATACTTTATAAATCTTAAGATTCTATATAAAGTCTTTTAAAAATAGATGTTACTATTAGTTATCTTCTAAATTAGCTGGCATATAGTAGGAGGTCAACACATACTTGTTGGTATACATAATTTTGCACATACACATATAATATACACCCTATATGTATGTAAAATTTCATTGAACAAATTCATGTATTCACTATATCTATGTGTATATACATATGCTCACATATTCCAAAGACATTATTAGAGAATAATTAAAAATTAGATAATTCATAATCCTGGGTCACACTTCACTTATGATGATCTCCATTTAGCAATTTAAATAAAACTGATTTAGGGTCACTACTATAAGATAGAAAATGTATATATACAAGTGAAAATCCAACACATTATCATTCACAGAGAGAAACTAGTGATTGTTTTTGAGGGCTTAAAACAACAAATGGTATAATTGATTAGAAAAAAATGGTCTCACCTAATGAATATGCTAATCCTTTTCCCCAATAAAAGTAAAGAAGAATTTATGGGGGTATTCAGAGGACACAAGAAATTCATAGGCTAGATTCCACTGTTACCCAGGGTACTCATGCATGCAGTCTGTGTTCTAAATTGACTAAAACAAAATGGCTTGACTTGGTAATGATTCCCTTCCAACTTGAATATAGCTCTCAAACCAACCTGAGTAGAAGTTGCTCTGAGAGATCTTACCAGTTACCATGCCAGAATATTTACTGATGATTGGTAGCAGGCAAACAGATAAACAGCATAGGATTTGTCTGGTCAGAACTGCTGGTTGGCCAGTGCTTGAAGTTTGGGAGAATTATTGCCCATGCAAGACTATTTTCAAGCAATCTATGATAACAGAACTATTGAGAGGGGATAGATAGGGTTAAAATCCTGAAATGATGGTATGAGTTACTAAAGTCAATTTGAAAACAAAAAGCATACTTACTGAACCATAGAGTTTTCCTTTCTTATTCATGGCTAAATAATAGTTGCTGTTAATGGCTTTGACTGCTACAACTCCTATTTCCACTGATGTTATCTCCAGGATACCTAAAATTTCAGAAAAAAAGAAATGGAAAAGGGTAAACAATACTTAAGAGTTTCCAGCACCCCATCAAAAAAGAAGAAATCCTAAGAGGACCCAGCACATATTATATATATATAGATATAGATATAGATATAGATATAGATATAGATATAGATATATAGATATATATAGATATAGATATAGATATAGATATAGATAGATATAGATATATATAGATACATACATACATAGATAGATATATATATAAAATTGTCAATGAGAGAGCAAGTGTGTTTTCTGCTGTTGAGAACTAAGGCCTTCAAAA
>CM053580.1:303842253-303859625 GCA_028627135.1 Pseudochirops cupreus
TATAGATATAGATAGATATAGATATATATAGATACATACATACATAGATAGATATATATATAAAATTGTCAATGAGAGAGCAAGTGTGTTTTCTGCTGTTGAGAACTAAGGCCTTCAAAATGCAGAAAAAAAAAAGTAAGAATACAAATGACCAGCAAGTTCTAGTAGCTTCCTCTCCGTTCTCCTGTGAGCACTGATGGAGAAACATTGTTTTCATTAAAATGCTTCCTTTGCTAACTCTGCATTTTCAACTCCATAAATATTAAAACAACCTTACTCATCTTAGCCTAGATTTCACTCAGATTTATCGGAACACACATCTGAACTATGGCATTAAATTAAATCTATAACATATGTCAATAATAAGTCCGACTTACCTCAATCTGCAAAAACAGTGGTAAACTATTTCTTCCTTGTAGGACATTTTAGATAAACTAAATCTCTTGGCTATATTTAGCTGATAAATTCATTTTTGGCAAAGGTGTTGACATTCTGGGATATAGAAAGACTATTCCCTACATCTATATTAGCTTTGTCTTTCCAATGTCAAGAAGGTCATACTGTGTGGGGGAGGGGGAGAGTCAACATTTTCCTTCTAAGAAAAGAAACTTTTTGGGGAAGGGGAGAACTCATGGTATTAGTAGAGAGTACAATTTGTTATCTATATTTTACAGGAATAGAATTGACATAATCAGAAGGTGAAAACATCATGAGGTAGTTTTATAGCTGATTATTTGAAATCTGTGAAATAAACTGGAAATTTTTGTGCAACTCTCTTTGAAAACATATCCTTATCACCTCCATCCACTTACATTCTTAGGATATTATACATTGGGGACCCCAGTACTTAGTGTCACAACCATCTAGAAGATAGCTAAAGTTTATCCTGTAACTTGGAAATTTAAATGTTCAGATTTGTAGGCAGCACTTTTTCAAATAAGCTTTGGAATTCTTTCTCAGAATTGTGACTCTGAGCATCTGAGGTAGGAGTCTTCTGAGCAAATACAAAATGGAATATATTTTTAAAGTCCTACAACTGTAGCCCAAAGGAGATTATAAAAGAAAGTGTTCCTTTTTTTTCTTAATGATGAAGTGGGACAGCAGCTCTTAAATGAAATATGATGTCATTTGTCTGCACCACAGATTTTGTCCTTCCTACCTAGAAGGGTAAAAATCATTGCCCTTGTGACATCCAGTAAAGAAATTTCCTTCCATTTTTCAACTGCCACTAGTGGTCATGGAGTGGCTGGATACATTGCTTATAGGTTGACATTAAGTCAGCCTTGGCTACAAAACTGCACAGGAACCAACAGTCACAGATTTACTACAGCAAGCAACCAGAAGCACTTCTATTCACTCGTCATGATATCAGCCAGGTTTATCTATTTATTCTTTTGGGAAAACAGAAATGCATGGACTTGATTGACTAGTCCTAAAACCTGCAGAATCAATCACATCACAGGTATATTTATAATAATAATAACTAACATTTATACAGTACATTTTTAAGATTTATAAAAATATTTTACATGTATTATCTCATTTATTGTCACAACAACTCCAGGAACTAGGTGCTATTATTATCCCCATTTTTATGTTGGGGAAACTGAGCCAGACAGAGGTTAAGAGACTTGCTCAGTGTCATACAGCTAATAAGTAAGTACATGAGGAACTTGGGTCTTCTTGATTCACAAGTCTAGCTATCTATCCACTGTAATACAAGCTTTCCACTAAATGGGTATGTAAATGAACTGATTTTATTTAAATTTCAAAGTCTCAATGATGCACTGTCTCTCACTATATACCTACTGTGATGCCTTACTGTACTGTAAAGGTGATGCTGGATTCTGGAAAGCTATGCAAGTAGAACACAAACTATGGCAGGTCTTATCCAGCTGAAAAAGTTTTGGGCATGAGCCTAGCCAAATTTGAAGATGATATCACAGGTTCAGTGGAGGGACTATGGATACTGTAAACACAGAAGCTAATAAGACCATCTACTAAGATGCAGATGGGTTGTAATCTACACCAGTGAATGGACAACCCTCACTAATGAAATCATACTTCCATTAAATATTGAAATGACAAATTAGGCCTGATAATTACAGAATTACACCCACGGAATCTCAGAATAGTGGGGATCAGAGGGGTAGTTCAATCCATATTTGTGTTGATTATTGTCATTTTGCCAGCTCTACTGGTGAAAGAAGTATGTGGATTTGGACATTGTGAGGGTTTGGTAAATCAGAGTTTAGCTAGGGCAGTTCAAGAAGGGTTTTGTCTCAGAACATAAAACCCAAAAGGTAATGACAGCACCAATCTGGAAATACTTTCTCCACTACCCCACCCTGCAACTATACCCCAGATGAGCCCTTCCACTTCCCTCCTCTTCCATCCCATATGTAAGCCTTATCCTATGCTTTCTCCCTCCAGTGGCCATACCACTATCTCTACCCCCAAATCACAGGCCCGCAGGATGTCAAAGACCAAAAGTGTCCTGAACAACTCTTTCCCAGTCACTTGAAACCACATACACCAAGGACTAGTTATCATTCTCCTATTTTTCCTTCATTCATTCCGACCCCAAAGTACAGAATGCAAGTGATGCCTACAGATACTAACTATACTGAGTTTGGCACCAAATAGAAGAAAAGAAGTCTGAAAGTAATTATTCACCAAGTTAAATAAGTTAGTTTGCTATCATAAAAGTATAACTCATGGAATGGCCTGTCTCAGCCTCTCAGAGAGCTTTTGAGGTGATCTCATACAAGTAGAGCTCTATAAATCTACAAAAATCAAAAATATTCTAAGTAAATCAGAAATACACAAGGAATAAGTATGTGTCCAAGTATACTGTACTTCAAAAGATATATTCCAGAAAGCTGTGCCTCAGAGCACTTATTATTTATAGGATCTCCTTAAAGAATCCTTCTAGAAAGCAAAGGAGGAAAATTGTCACCCCCTAACCTTCCATTTTTCAAATTTAGAATTTTACACATGGAAAATGCCTGTTTTATTTATTTTTTTACTTTTTGTTGAGGGGGGGAAGGCAGGGCAGTTGGGGTTAAGTGACTTGCCCAAGGTCACACACCTAGTAAGTGTGTTAAGTGTCTGAGGCTGGATTTGAACTCAGGTCCTCCTAACTTCAGGGCTGGTGCTCTATTCACTGTGCCACATAGCTACCCATTTTATTTTTTTATAGGACACATTTACAGGGTGGTTGTTTTATTAGCTGGTTCGCCTTCTCTTTCTATGTTTTCTCAGTGAGCTCATCCGTTCTTCAGTTCTTATGGATTAAACTATTGCCTATGGAGATAATTCATATATATAGATATAGATATATGTATGCATATATATATATACATGCACACACTATATATGCATATGTGTAATTATGTGTACATAGACATATACTATATTATAGATATACATACATACACACACTCCCTTACTCACCCACATATATATGTGTGTGTGTGTAAATATATTTGTGTGTAAATATAAAAATGTGTGTGTATATGTGTGTGCATATTCTCTCTTAAACTTCAGTTTCATCTCATCCACTACCTATTTGATATTTCCAGCTGTTCTTCCAGTAGTATGTTAACTCAACATGTCCTAAACAGAGCCAAATTCTCTTGTCTGCCTAAGTTCCCCTAACAGAAATATGTTGAAGGTGGTACCATTCCTGTCATCCTCTGGGTTCACAAGCTTGGAGTCATCCTTGCTTCTTCCTTCTTTGACACATCACATATCCAAAGAGTTGCGAAGTCTTGTTGATTCTATCTCTGCAATATATTTAACATCAGTCCTCTTCTCTCTACTCACACTACAATTACCCATGGAAGCCTTCCTCTCATTTTACTTGTACTACTGCAACAGCCTTCTCACTGATTCCCTGCCTCAAATCCCTCTCAAATCTGTATCTGCTGAACTGGTATTTTGAAAACGGTGGTGTGACCACATTACTCCCTCGGCTCAAAAAATTCTAGTGGTTCTTTCTACCTCTAAGATAAAATACAAAATTCTCTGACTTATAAAGCCATTCACAATCTGTTTCCTGACTACCTCTCCAGATTTGCTGCTTGCATTTTCTTCTCAAGGACTCAATGTTCTTATGCCCAAAGGGCTATAAATAATTGCATACCCTGTGACCCAATAACACCACTTCTGGGGTTGTATCCCAAAGAGATCATAGAAGCAAGAGGAAGACCCATATGTACAAAAATATTTATTGCAGCTCTCTTTGTGGTGGCAAAAAACTGGAAATTAAGGGGATGCCCATCAATTGGGGAATGGCTAAACAAGTTGTGGTATATGAATGTAAGGGAATACTATTGTGCTATAAGAAATGGAGAAGTGATGGACTTCATAGTTACCTGGAGAGGCTTACACAAACTGATGCTAAGTGAGAAGAGCAGAACCAGGAGAAATGTGTACACAATCACAGACACATTATGTGTGTGATGACCAACCTTCATAAACTGGACTCTTCTCAGCAATGCACGGCTATAAGACAACTCTACAAATCTCAGGATGGAAGGACATAACTACATTCAGAGAAAGATCTAGAAAGAACAGAGTTTAAATGGAGACTGAAGCAATCTACATGCTATCGCTCTTTTCCATGCTTGGTTTTGTTTCCTTTTTCTCATTGTTCACTCCATTGGTTACAACCCTTCTATACAACCAGACTAATGTCCAATGTGAAAAAAAAAAAAAGAAAAGAAAAAAGAACTCAATGTTCTGGTAAAACTGACCTGCTTGCTATTCTCTATATACAGCATACACAGTGGATAGAGTGCCGGGCCTGGAGTCATGAAGACTCATCTTCATGAGTTCAAATCCAGCCTCAGACAGTTGCTATATGTGTGATCCTGGGAAAGTCACTTAACCCTGTTTTCCTCAGTTCCTCACCTATAAAATGAGCTGGAGAAGGAGATGGCAAATCACTCTAGCATCTTTGCCAAGAAAACCCCAAATTGGATCATGAGTTGGACATACCTAAAAACTACTGAACAATAACATACACAACATATGCAATGTTAACTCTCCCATCTCTGTGTCTTTCCACATTCTTGAAATACATTATTTTGTCATTTCCAACTCATGATATTCTTAATTTTCTTCAAACCCCAACTCAAGTATTACTTCCCACAGGAAGTCTGCCCTGATTAAATTTTGCATTTACTTTAATGTGTTTATATTAATAATTTGCAGTAGAATGTGAGTTCCTTGAGAGCAGGAACTGTGTGGTTTTATCTTTGTACTGCCAACTCCTAGCTCAATGCCTGGTACATTGCTGTTGTTCATCATTAGTTTTCTCAAAGAGGATCAATGGCATCATGGGTGATGTCTTGACTAATGGGTGAATTGGATTTAAATGAGGCAGAGCTACAGAGTCATCAAAGTCCTATGGCAGGACAAAACACCTGATGATTGTCAATGGCATGGGATTCAGTGGATGAAACTGGAGTTTTGATGCCTGACCAAGCTTGAAGTGCTCCACAATATGTTCCTCAGCCACCTTCATGGCTACTGGGATGGATTGTTCTCATCGACCCAGAATAAAATGAAAAAAAAGGTAAAAATAATCCATACATTGGCTCTAATTGTATGTACTATGTGTATGTATGTATGATGGAGAGGGTGAAGGAGACAAAACGAGAGAGAACAAAACTATTATAATACAATTTTGTATCATCATGGTGACCAAGGTTGGCACTAAAAAAGTATTGAAAAAAATACACATTCCTATTTGCAGAGGTAGAGGAATCTGGGCATAGAACACTATGTGTACTATCAGACATGACATATTGATTGATTTTGCTCAATTTTTTCATGATTTTTTTGATCTTTGTGTGAAGGGATGGGTCAATGAAGTGGAAGGAAATGAGATATATTCAAAACTAAAGGTGACATAAAGTCAAAAGATATCAATAAAAATCAGATTTAAAAATATTGAGAAATTTAAAATAACCCTCCCCCCAACAAAAAGAGTAGGTCAAACCAATGGCACAAATACTACTTTCCTTCAGTCCTGTTCTTCTTATGATTGGAATAGAAATGGAATATGTGAATAGAATTTATTTCTTCATTTGCAAAGTTCCCAAGGGAAACTCCCATATGCCATTATGTAATGTTCATCATTATTACATACAAATCTGATTTTCTTAGAGTGAAGCACACATGTAGAGCAATTATATCAGGCTTTATTTAGATAATTTCTGCTCAGATTCCTTTTCAATCACTGTTCCCTTGGCAAGTATAGGGATCAGGTCTTTCTTTCTACATGTGATATTTGTAACCCTTTCTATGCAGGTTACCATTTTTTTTTTAACCCTGAACCTAGAGTATTGGAATGTGCTTAACATAAGGCTGGTCAGAACTTCTTGACTGATCTGCAGCCATTTTTATGTCTGATGGCACTAGTATCTCTTTTCTTCCATTCCAAGGGATATCACATAAGGATACAAAACATAGAATAGCTAGAATCCCCTTCCTATAGGAGATACGAAACAGAGCTTGAATCACCTTCCTGTGGGGGAGGTTGACTCCATGAAGGAATATAAAAGGGTTGTGTGGCTTTTATTAGGGATGTGTGTAAAATATTTTAAATCATGAAAACCTAAGGCTGCTTCATATAATTTTTCTTGTTTAGGGTAGGTTAAGGCAGGGAAGGAGACCCAATGAAGAGAAGCAAAGAGTATGTTTTTGATAATATGGATACACCTGGTGGAGGGTAGAGGCTATGGTTAGGAAAAATGATTTTGCACAAATTGAATACTATAATCTCTTAGAAGCTAGAATATGGACACAGAAAGTTCCACTGTAACAAATAAATAAATCACTCTTTGTGGTGTTCATCAAGGCTAAAACTCAGGAATAACTCATTCACTAACTGGTATTTTCCAAAAATTTTCATGTGAAATATGAAAGTAGATGTACATGATGACAAAAACTACAGTAGAAGTAGTAGTACAGAATTAGTCACTTGTGTCCTTCCCATTGACTATTCTGATAAAACATTTTGGTGTTATATATCTTGACAGCTTTAGGAGGCATGGCAAAATATTTCACAGTTTGAATCATACAACTCATAAATCCTGTGTTTTGTTTTGGTGTGTATGAGAGTTGTCAGAATCCCAAACCAATCTATTATATCTAAAGTTCGTAAAACCAAGAGAACTCCTTAGGGTTGTTATCACATTTTCACTGTATACCACAGGAATTATGTGTGACCATTCCAAATAAGAGTATGGGGCTAACTGGCTCCAAATGTGGTTTGGAATTATCATCAGTCTCATCTCCTTGTGAGTGGTCATGCATACCATAAAAAATGACAGCTTTTGACTATGTTAAGTAAATATTGAAGAGATAGCATGTCTTACAAAAGCCTGATTCAATCACCAGCCAAATCAAATGGAAAGATGAAACTTTTTTTGGTTTGGAAATGCAGATCATTAAGATTAATTTGATGCTTCAGCACTCACAGGAATGGAGAGGAAAAGGAAGTAATCCAGAAGGTACAAAAGATTTTTAAAAAGCAATTTCCTTTTTATGAAAAGGAGGAGGATGGATAAACCCCATGGATGCCCACATGTATTTTGTACATATTTATATTAATATTTTTCACTACTTTTAATGTTCTTTGGCATGAATATATAGTTCTATAATTATACCACAGCTTTTTCACTTTGAGTTTGTACATGGGAAAAAGAGACCCTTGAACACAGAGTACTGGGGAGTCATGCATGGGAGTAGGATACTGAACATGACAGGAACCTGAAATAGAAAATTCAGTTGAATTTAAGCCAAATTTAAAGCAATTGGCCACCACAAAATAGATGAGGTAATTAAGATGTCAGTGATCATGACTAACTCCTAATTTTACACATTTGTTAACTACCTTTGGATAAATACAAACAACTGTTAAACTATAAAATGATGCTGCAGAAATCTCATTTATCTGGAACTGTGAATGAGGTCTTTCAATAAAGCTAATTTTTCCAGATAACTTAAACTTACCTTTTGAAGAATAAATATTTTTGGTGGAAATACTTCCAAAATGTATTACCCATTTTTCCTCCTCCTTTCATACAAAATACATGGTATAGAATTTAACTTGTTTTTAATACTTCAGAGTCATTATTATAAATATAAGTATGATGTTGAGCCTAGAGATATGACTAGGGCTATTTGCCCCTAAGTTAAATGGGATGGAAAATCAGATCACCAAGCTTATTAGAAATAATATGTAAAACAAAAACAAATAGGTCCTGAGTGGTTTCCTGAAAAATCCCCATAAGAGTAAATATATGGTTTGGCTTTTTTTCATTGCATAAACTTCTATTTTCTAATTTTTTTTCTATTAACTGGGTGACAGTCTCCATTGATGAAGACACCAGGTCACACTCCAAATTTTTGACGTATGTAATTCTGATTATAATGAGTTGAAAATTATTTAGATAGCAAAAACTACTCTGAATGAGATAACTAGGGATGCCAATTAATTTAATACATTCTGATATTTTACTTATTAGATAATGTCCACTTGGTAATTTAACGTTTGGTGACTTTAATATAATAATACATAATAGGCATGGAAAATTAACCCAGCAATTACAATTTCATCTGGTAGTTCATTGTAATCTGAATGAACACACAATCCTTTTACTGTTTTCAGCAGATGTTCTAATATTCTTTCCTAGTTATAACTCTATGGATGGCAACAACTTAATTGTAATAATGGCTACATATATTATACCATGTCTAGGGGAAATGAGTGGTAGTTTTTAATCACCTATATTATTTTTGATTAATTGAGATCAGAATTATTAACATTAAGCCTTTGGGATGTGTCATATAGATCTTAAATTGACTTTCTGATGTGCACAGGTGGTACATTTTCTTAACATAATTTCCTCATAAGAAAGTTCCACGATGTAGTGTCTATAACCATTCATTAAATAAAAGACAAACTGCATTACAGCAGTATGGCTTGCCATCAAATGTCATACAGAAGTATGGTGAGAAATTCCATATCGATACATTTATTTAAACTACAGATAAAATGTTTGGTTTCTTAAAACTCCTGTAAGTGATAAGTAAAAGTATTTACATAAAAATATTTAATTCTCATGGCAGTTAGATGGCACAGTGGATACATTGCCAGGTCTGGAGTCAAGAAGACCTGAGTTCGAATCCAGCTTCCGGCACTTCCTTGTTGCATGACCTTTGCTTCAGTTTCCTCATCTATAAATGACTGAAGAAAGAAATGTCAAACCACAGTAGGATCTTTGCCAAGATCCTAAATGAGATCAAAATATTACTGAACATCATGTAGAATGCTATGCATCAAAGTAGAGAATTAAATGTAGAGGTAGTGTAATCTAACAAAAAAGAAATCTGTGGATTTAGAGTCTGGCGATCTTGGTTCATCATGGGTCTATGACTTACTACTTGTTTAACTTCATACAAGTTACTTAAATTTCTGGGTCTGAGATGTTTGATGTCAATCTTCAATAGACACATAAAGATCCCTGTACACCACATACTTACTTTTAAAATGTAATGTTATCCATGTCTTGTCATATTTTTATTTATTTTGTTAAACATTTCCCAATTAAATTTTAATCTGGTTCTAATGTTCTTGGGAGTGTGATGGGCCATAGTCATGTGTTGCAACCTCTGGGCTAGATGGCCTGTAATGTCCTCTAAATCAATGATCCTCTAATCCTCCCAAACTCTTTATCTGTGACCTTTTGATCCTATGAATTAAGAAAGTCAATATGGGGTTTGAGATGATAGCTGGATATAATGCCAAGCTCCCGACTCTAATGAAGAATAAAGAGGAGAAGAATGTTTAAATACCCACCACTCACTTAACATTAAAAGTCAAGATGCATGACAGAATCACTAACAAGCTCTTAAATCCCAGCTAACTCACTAAACCAATATCAATCAATTAGCAAGTATTTATTACTAATCTAAAATGTGACAGGCACTGTGCTCGGCTCATAGGATATAAGTACTAAGAAAGAAACAATCTCTACATAGTATGCAAAATGTTATTAGCTTAAGTTCTAATGTAATGCTTTTTTGCTGACTAATCTTTCTGGGACAAATAAGTAATAGAACTCCTGTCAGCAGATGAGTTAACTCTCTCTGTTGCGTTGAAGTGGGACAACCACAATGAGAACAAACCAAAGAAATGCTATTGGAACAGATTTGAAATGATATCCGGCATACTTACAGTCAAGAGAAAAACTAGGGCAGCAAGATTTCCTGTTATTTGTGGTTTTTAAAAAAAGGCTTTTTTTTTTAAAAAAAAAGGTATTGGGCAGAACAAGTATCAAGGGAGAGGGGTCATAAAAAACAATAGATTACAAGTAAAGGAAGCTGTCTCATACCAAATTACAGCCTTCTACACATACACATCATGAAAACAAATTGTGGGATTCTTTAAATCACAACCATAGTATCTTGGCTGTGGGTCATCTTCAAACCAGAAAGACAGTGACATTGATCAACAAGCACTTATTAAGTGCCTATTATGTATACTACCTTAGGAAATGATAGGTACTCATAAATATATCTCATATTTTGGGGAGGATAGTGATGTTTGTAGAAGCTGGGGAGTTCAGTAAAGTCACATAGGAGATAGTGTTTGAATCAAGTTTTGAAGTAGACAAAGTATTCTAAAAGGCGGAGATGAGGAGGAAGTACATTCCAGGAATGGAGACAGTTTAGAATACCATTTATGACAAATAGAAAGAAGGACATTTGTATAGACCAGAGCACACAAAGGAGAGTAATGTATAATAAACACAAAAAGATGATTGAAATAAAGTTTTGAAAGGTTTTAAATGTCAAACAAAGTAATTTAGAGCTGATCCTAGAGGTAACAGGGAGCCACTGAAGCTTACTGAGCAAGAGAACATCATGGTCTGACTCATGCTGTTGTAATATCACTGTAACTGCTGTACAGAAGAATACTTAAAGAGTGGAGGTTTGATGAAGGGAGAACAATTAGGAGGTTACTGAAACAGTCTTGGTAGTAGGTGAACACAGGATTTGAACAGGGAAGGGACCTCAGAGACCATTTAGTCTAAGCTCCTTATTTTACAGATAAGAAAACTGAGGCCCAGGGAGGTTAAATGACTCATATTAAACCACACAACTAGTGAGTCTAAGAAGTACACTTTGAGAGCCTAAACAAAAGTGGAAGTCGAGTAAGTGCAGAAAAGGGTAAAGATGAAAAATATGTTGTGGAGGTAGAACCAACAAGACTGGACAATTGATTGGATATGTGGAATGATGGAGAATGAGTTGAGGATGACTCAACAAGGTTGTGGAAATGGGTAGTGAAGGATATTGTCAACCTCAACAGAAAGTATGCTTCAGTTTCCTCAGCTGTAGAGTGGGGATAATAATAAAGCCTATTTTTGTGAATTGCTGTGAGGGAAAAATAAGATAATATTTGTAATGTGCTTATGACAGTGCCTGGCACATAATAGATGCTATATAAATGCCAGCTATTATTATTATTAGCCAGAGTATAAAGGGTATAGCCTCAACTAGAGCTTCAGATATACCTGATAATCCAAGAAAGAGGAGTAGGAGCAGTCAGACAAGCAAAAGGAGGACCAGGAGAATAATGTCACAATAACCTCAACAGAGAATATATCTGGGAGAGAGTGGTCAACATTCATTGGTAATTAATATGCATTTTATGTATACTTTTAAATTAGGTATTTTTAGGAATGATAAAACTTCAGTGGACTCATAGATACCTTCTATCATTCACTTAAGAATCCCAAAAAAATATTCTCAAACAACAAATTGCCATACTACACCTTCCAGAAGAAGAGAAATATATAACCCCCCTTTCAAAGTCACATTATCACACAAAACTACACACACACACACACACACACACACACACACACACACACACACACACACACACACACATATACAGACATGCTAAAATAATAGCCACAAAGTAATGTGAACCCATTTGGATTTTTTTTTCCTGAGATAATGTTCCAATAGCCTATATAATAAGAATAAAGAGTGATCTAATTTTGCTGTCTCTGATGCTATCATTACATACTATTTCAGCTTGTTTTTTAAATAAGTGGGCTATCCATGCCCAGATGTCTAAGGGCATTCCCCTGGTGGCTAAATGACTTCTCATTTCCCACCAGGAGGAAGGGAGAGTCCAACTGATTGTCTATGTACAATTTCCAAATACCAGCAGCACAAAGCTATGGGAACATCAATGCAAGCTATGTTATTGTTGGAAAAATCTACAGAGAAGGCAAAACAACATTAGGAATGAGTTATGAACTAGTAAAACCAAGCAACATCCCAAATGAAAGCTGCTACAACAGGGTTTTGGACAAGCATACTTGGCACGGTTTTTTTCTGGCTGAGTCACTGTATTCTGCATAGTGCGGTGTGTCACTGGAGAAAGTCACTATTCAATCAAATCCTCAGCTTAGCTCACTCACCAAAGTGTCATATACCATTGACACTAGTGCTTCAACAACTGGTAAAGTTATTGAATAGAAAAGATCTATTTCCTATTTATACTGAGTACTCAAAAAATAATGGTCTTTTTTCATGACTTGTCTAAATTGTAGAATTCCAGAACTTTAGAGCTAATAGGAACCATTGAGATCATCTCGTTTAATCCTCTTATTTTACTAATGAGGTCCCAGGAGAAAAATGATTTTCCTATTCACACACATTGAAATAAAATTGTTAGGCATTAATTTTGGCATCTTCTGACCATCAGGATAGTGCTCCTTTCTAAAATTGCTTCATGTAGGTTGGAGGACTGTGCTGACATCAAGGCAGAATTTACAATCCATGGAACAACTCTGAAATGTATTTAACTTCTATGCAAAGAGCAGGAGCTTGCTCTGCTTAAGCTAGTACATTCCATCTTACTGATAAGGAACAGGGTCATCCTGAAGAAGTAGAATTAATTCAAGGCACTGTTCAAATAAGCCAGTGCAGATGTTTCCCCTAAAGATAGAGCAATGAAATATCTACCAAATATTACTAAATAGTTCCAAGAATTTCCTTTTTATACTGTCCAAATGGGAAATGACATCCCAGGATGGAAACTCTGTCTACCAGTGCATGTTAGCAACTCATCTAAGTTATATACTGAAAGCTTAAGTGACTTGCCAACAGTCACACAGTCAGTCTGTATGACTGGTAGCATTTCTGATTCAAATGTGGGCTTTTTACCAACTAAACTCCATGACCTCTCTTTCCCTTACATGGTTAAAGAAAATAAAGAGTATCTCTTTCAAATATTGTCTCTGCCTTTCTTCAAGTTGCAGATGAAATTCTACCTCCTCTGCAGGACACAGTTTCCAGTCCCCAAAACTATTAGTCCTTTCTCTTCTGAGATCATCTCCCATCCATTCTGTACATGCCTCCTATGTACTTAGGTTTCTATATGTCCTCTCGCTCATTACAACGTGAGCTCCTTGAGAGAAGAAGCAGTCTTTTTATCCCAAGGACTTAGCACAGTATCTGACAAAATAGAATAAATGGTTTTTGATTGCCTGTTAAAGGGATTTGGAATGTTTGCCCAGAGGGAGGGATGGACAGAGGGGAGAGAGAAGCAGAGAGGGAGTGAGAGGGAGTGAGAGGGAGAGAGAGAGAGAGAGAGAGAGAGAGAGAGAGAGAGAGAGAGAGAGAGAGAGAGAATATCTTTGAGAGTCTATTTTAAATGCTTGTAGAATAAGACATTCACTTGCTGTCCTGGAATTTGGATTATGATGGATCAATTCAGTGCAAAATACAGAAAATAATTTTAAGTGTTTGGTGATGAGTGAGCTGGAGCAAACAAAGAAACAATCAACATTCTACTCTTGCACAAAGGGTATCAATATTGAGTCTATCAATTTCCTGGCACAAGAATACCAGCAGTTATGTGAATGTTTATAGTCTGAAAACTCATTCTATACACTTTCTTCCAAATGGGTGCTTCACTAATGTCATATCACAAGAATGAAGAATGGCAGATAGTCAAGTACTAATCTTGTATCCGTGCAATCTTGGAAAGCCCAAAGAAATACTCCTCTCACCTTCCCCCCCTCCCCCGCCCCCCAACGTATTGGGTAGATCTTTAGAGTTTTGGAGTAAGAAATGCATACAGGATGAGAAGACGCAGAGGAGTTTACATCTACAACAGTGAAAGGAGCCTCCAGGTTCACTGAAGTAAAATTCTAAAAAGAAAGTACCTATAGGGTCAGCATTAGCATATCAATGTGCAAATTTAATTAGCTTTACAATAAAAGTGGAGAGAAATAGCTGTCCTTTCTTTCTCCCTTAAAGTCCCTTCCTATGGCCAGTGATACAGCTCTATATTGGGAGCCAGGAGGAGTGGATTCTTAATATTAGGCACACAATCGCCAATTTCTGTGATGGTTTCCTCATCTATTTCACTAAATCTCCTTCCGAAATAACATGACCACCGTACATACTTGAAATAAATCGACAGAACCCATAAATAGAGAGGTCCATAGTCTGGGCCATGATCCATTTTGTCAGAAGTTGAGGAAGGGGGAGGAAGGAAAGGTCTGACAATTGGTTAGAGTTAGAGTCACAACACAGACATAAGACAGGGGAAAGTCCTACTGGTTATAAGGCAGTTACTGAAGGCTACAGTATATGCCCTTTCGTTTCTTATACATATAATGTTCATTAAGCTGCAACTTTGTCTTTGGCTTTGGATAAGAATATTATTTACTATACTCAATATGTTTTGAGGTATATTCCATGGAAAGGGACATTGTCATTTAAGGAAAAAAAAAACAATTTGCAGCTGAACCAAGTTTTCAACTCAATTCCGTTAAAAAAGAATTAAGTTGGGGTGGCTAGGTGGAGCAATGAATAGAGCACCAGCCCTGGAGTCAGGAGGACCTGAGTTTAAATCCAGCCTCAGCCACTTAGCACTTACTAGCCATGTGACCTTGGGCAAGTCACTTAACCCCAATTGCCCTGCCTTTCCCCTCCAAAAAGAAAAAAAAAAGAATTAAGTACCTTCTACATTCCAGGCACTGTTCTAGAGACACAGAGAAAAAAATATTAAATACTTTCTTCCTCAAAACCTAACAAGTTTGTGAATTATGCAGTTGATCAGGCCTCTGTAGGAAGCCTGGTATATTATATTGAAAACAAGGTTTGGTCAGGGGACCTAGAGATTGGATTTTGCCTTAGCAACTTGCCAGTTAGTTAACATCTCATAGTCTCATTTATGTTATCAGTAAAATGGGGATAATAAAATTTTCACTAGCTACTTCAATGGATTCTTGTGAGGGAAATTCTTTGGAAAGCACAAGTCACTATAGAAATATGAGTTATTGTTATCCTCGAAAGAGGATAACAATCAAGTATTTGTTAAGTAGCAAACAGGGGTGAAGATATCTAGAAGAAGACAGAGAATCAAAATCTCTACAAAAATTTATGATTGTTTCATTCTGATATATACAGAGATGCTCTTTATGACCACGCTTTCTCTTTTTCGGTTTTTGCCCATGGATGGAGAGATAAGAAGGTTAGAAACAGAGAAGACAGAAAAGAGAGGCCATCCCTTTATTTTTGTCTATAAACTTTAAAGGGATGTAGTTTCTTTTTGCCTGAAGTAGAGAAAAAAGTGTAGTAGCCAAAAAATTGAAGATATATTACTAGAGGGGCTCTTGATATTAACCTGACACGATATTCCAGAACTATCTAGGAAGGGGCCTGAGTCAGATGTGGGGGATTTCAGAGGATCCTTTAAACTCTAACATTGTATGACTACGAGATATGTACAGATAAGTCAGGAAAAAATATTTTACTGAGCTATTTGGGTGAAAGAAAGGAGAAGGAAGAGAATGGGACCAGGGAGGAATGAAAAAGTAATAAATTAAAAATTAGCAAAAGACATTTTTTGTGTATTTTGATGATTTGTCCTACAGGATTATTTACTTTTCTTTCTTTCTTTCTTTCTTCTTCTTCTTTTTTTTTTTTTACTATTTATTCTTTAATGCTTTAACCACCAACAGCAGCAGCAGCAGCAACCAGGCATGAAATATTACTGAGTAAAAAAGGATGCTAATCTCTATTAACCACAACTGTAAGAAGCCTAGTTCTTCAGTCCAGAGTCAGAACACAGTCATTGCCACTCAACTGGCCGTAGTTAATCCTATAGGTCATCAATATATTTGCAGGAAACAGAGACCCTTAGGTACTGGCTCTCAAATCTATAAGACGTAGAAATCTCAAACCATCCATATATGTGAATTCATAGGATAAGTATGCTAACTGAAGGTGCTCTGTTCAGTAGTCCTAATTCTCTGTACATAAATATGTATTGATAAGATTTGATATTTCAATCCATATCATGAGGAAGTGGTCCAAAGCTGGTATAAACATTATTTCTGCAACTTATTCTCTCAATAATGTTGCACAAGTTGTTTTAACTCAGTGGCCTCACTCTTATCTGTACAATAAAGGGGTTGGATGAAATGCTTTGGAGGATTCCTTCTAGCACTAGGTAGTATACTGAAAAGTTGTGTGGACAATGATTGGAGCAAAATGCTAATGAAAGAAAGGTCAGAAATTTAATCTTATCATGGGCCAGGAAGCTTTGTTTTGTGCTATGACTACAGATTGTGTTCCAAAACCCTGCTGTTGTTGTTTATTTGATTAGTTGTATCTGACTCTTCATGACCCCAGTTGGGGTTTCCTTGCCAAAGATACTAGAGTGGTTTGCCATTTCCTTCTCCTTCTTATTTTATGGATGAGGAAACTGAGGCAAGCCATGTTAAGGGACTTGCCCAGGGTCACATGGTCTGAGGTCAGATTTTAACTCAGGCCAACCTAACTCCAGGGCTGGCACTCTGTCCACTATACCTCCTAGCAGCCCAAAACCCTAACCGGTTTTTTTTTTAAATGTGTGCCATTGGTCATAAAATAACCAGATAAGCAGCATGGTAGAGTGATGAAAGTCCTCAATTTAGAATCAGAGAAACTAGTTTCAAAGTCCATGTCTCCTATACTACTTAATAACTGTGTATGACTTTGGTAAAGTCAAATGAGGAGTTGTACTAAATAATTTCTAAAGTCTATTTCAGTTCTGAAGCTATGTTCCTATAGATCCAAAACTATTCCCATTTCCAGATAAAGTAGCATCAAGGGCATGCTGTACTCATGGTAGATCCACCTTCTATCCTAAGGGATATACATTTATGGGTGTGAGTTTTAGCTCATACTATGTCTTGGCACGTGTTGATTCACCATTCTGCCAGAAACAAAAGTTAAAGTTTTCAATCTCTTTCAGAGTTCTTTTTTGTTTGGTT
>CM053580.1:303860125-303932994 GCA_028627135.1 Pseudochirops cupreus
TAGTATGAGTGGTAGAGTTAGAATTGAAACACTGGTTATTTGACTACTAAACTAATGCTCTTTTCCTATATCAAACGGCTCATGAGAAATGTCATGGTTTTTTTTTTTCTCTATTGAATCATATACTTTTATATAGTTACAGTAAACCCAGTAAGATCTTGTTAAAATAAATTTCTGCATTCAATTTATTTGCCTAAATGGAGAAAAATCACAAGCCATCCTTTCTGAGCATTTATTAAATAATAAAGAATAATTTATTGATATAGGACCTTAAGATTTGTGAAAGATTTTACCTATAATGTCATTTCATCCTTCCTCATGAGATTAGCTGCTACTATCATCTCTGTTTTATAGATATGAAATTGAAACTCAGAAGGGTTAAGGAACTTGCCCAAAGTCATACAGCTAGAAGTGTCTGAGGTAGGATTTCAGGAATGTCCAGAAAGAATCTGGCTTGAGGCAACTAGAGATGGAAAATAAATAGAGAGCTGAAGACTTTAAAAAATGGTTATGTTTTATTTTGTTTTTTCAATCCACAGGAAATAGTCTCATTCACTAAGAAAGCAGAGAGAAGAGCAAGCTCTGTTAAATTAGCAAGCTCAAACAATGCTATTTGTGTCCAGGAAAGTGTCATAAAGCAAAAAGTAAAACCTCTTACCTAGTATCTTTAAGAGTTTCATTGTTGTTCAGTCATTTTGGTCACGTATGAATCTTCACGACCCCATTTTGGGGTTTTCTTGGCAAAGATACTGGAGTGGTTTGCCATTTCCTTCTCCATTTCAGTGCCAAATGATTTGCTCAGGGTCACACAGCTAGTAAATGTCTAAGGCCAGATTTGAACTCAATTCTTCTTGACCTGAGGCCCAACATTCTATCCACTGCACCATCTACCTGCCCTTCTTCAAAAATAGCTACTTTTTAAACACTCATGTGATAACCAAATATCATGAAAGAGGTTTCATAGATTTTTACTCTATAAAACTATCTTAGAAAGGAGGCTACATAAATTTTAGACATGAAGGTAATTCTTTATACTAGAATGATGAGGCTTATCACCCTAATTAAAAATACGCTAATGACCCCTAAGGAGTTCTAATCTAATCTATATTCTAAACTGGAAAATTAACTTATGTCTTTTGGTGTTAAGGCATCTTTCATGAGAACTACCCATTTAGTGATGTGCACCTCTACATAGTATTGTGTAGTAGGAACTCCTTGTAACCTTGCACAAATTACTTTAGCTCTCAGGGATTCAATTTCCTCATCTTTAACATGAGGGGAGTTAGACTAGATGCTGTGAGATACTTTCCAGTTCCAACAGTCTTTGATTCCAAACCTTGTGCCAAGGAACTACTGAATAAAATCTACGACTTTAATTGCCTCTCCAAACTTTTATCAGCTCCACCCATTTGCAGCTAGTAAGTTATCCAGTAAGGACAAAAGGCATATTTATTGCCAATTTTATTTTAATGAATGAACCACCAAAATCACTTAGAAAGGCAGAAGATGTTAATAGTTTGATTCTAAATTGGTTAATTTTTGTTAAAGGGGTAGACTTCCAATGGGGAAATATTCAAAGTAGGGATAATGTCTCCTAATGTTAACAAAGCCTGGAACAGTTTCAGTTCATCAAAAAACAAACTCATTTTTTTAAGGGAACAGAATTAAATACACATTTGACTTAAATCTAAGTCTAAAACAAGTAATTTCATTAACTGAACTACCTAACACATGGTTACACAACACTCTAAATGTTATAAACATGATTTCTGGCAAATCCTGACTTTAATTCAGGAACTGAGTTGGACAACACTGGGCAACATTTGGATAATGACAATCTCATCTTGTCTCTTTTGGACAGTAACAACTTGTAAACAAAATGAGCCATTTACTGGCACTGACAAGCTATGCAACTGGTATCTGCTTCTTTCTTAACATCCCACTCATATGTTTATAAAGGATATTTTTGTAGGTAGAATAAATGCCCCGTCTTACTTCAGCATAGAGATGATCTCATAAACTGTATTTTAAATTTATTTTTCACTCAGTGTCTTTCACTCTCAAATAAAGTATTTCTCCCAGAAAATTTTAAATTCCTTCATCTGATAAATGTGTGTGTATTTATACACACACACAGATGTGTGTATATACACACATACACACATATACACATACATACATACATACGCGTTGACACATATACACATTTAATTTTGCAAAGGAACTTGAAATGTCTGTGACACTTTTCTCATTTTGATCTTGTGTAAGAAGGGGTGAGTAAGAAGGGAGTCACCATGAAAAGGTGTCCAAGATGGTTTTAATGTTTACGAAGGGCATGTGAACCTTCTCAAACAGATTTTGAATTACTGTTCTCCTACTCTGAAGAAGCAAGAATGAGGTGAGAAAGAAGAGAATTGCCACACTTAAAGACTAACTGAGTGACCTTACAACCCTTTGCCTCCAGCTCACTCTGCTCTTAAAATAGAATACTTCACTTCTTCCTTCCATCCCCCCAAACCATAGGAAACTGTAATTAGTATGAACAGCGGAGAAATGTATTTGTTTGGATGGATGTTATAAAGAATATATTGAAGTTTTGTTTTCATTTTACTACTACTATTAATAATAACAGCTGACATTTATATAGCACTTGAATGTTTTATATACATTAATCTATTCAAATAACCAATAAAATAAGTGCAGACTATGTTTTGAGAACTATGCCTGAGGGATGCAAAGATAAAAATGAAATAGTCCCTGCCCTCAAGGAGGTTACATTCTATCAGAGGAAACAATGTGTGCATAAATAAATATGTACAAAATGTAGCACAAATAAATACAAAGTAAATTTAGGGTCGGGAGGGTATTAATAACTGGGGATGTCAAGAAAGGATTGTATAAGGTTGGCAGTGGACTTATGAGATAGTACTATAGATATCATCACCTTCATTTGAATGAGATGAGAAAGATAAAATAAGGACAAGAGAAAAGTTTCAATTTTGAAGATTATTCTTGGACTGTAAAGTTTTAGAATATATAAGCTATTTATATTATATTTGTATATGAATATATACATATATTTATATTAATATATACGTAGAAACTATAAAGTTTTCTTTACCATATTGCAAGCATTATATATGTACATGTGTTAATTCTTCATATTTCTTCCCATTCCTCTTATCTCATCCTCCAACCACAAATCCATGTTTAGAAAGCTGGGCTTGTCTACTGTAGTGAATTACATTAGAGCAGGGGCTCTTAACTTGGGGTCCTTGAACTTGAAATGGGAAAAAATACATCTCTTTTCATTAACCCTTGGTTTCCTTTGTGATTTGATGCATTTTATTTTATGTACTAAAAAACTTTCAGAGAGGGCTCCATAGGTTTCACCAGAGTTCCCAAAGGATTCATGACATGCAGAAGAGGTTAAGAATTCCTCCTTAGAGAAAGGAAGGACCAAGTCATTGGTGACTTACTGGATGAATGGGGCATTTCCAGATGAGATAGATTTTTTTCTATCCTTATTGTTTATATTCCAAAAATGTTAGTGATAATTCAAGGTGAGGCCAGCTGAGAACCTCCTTGGGGACCTCAGTCTGAAAAACTTCCTTCAGGATGGCAGGAGCCATGTTTTTGTGAAAACAGAATTTTGAAACCCATACTCATAGGGTTAATTCTTCTGCTAAATTATGATATGATATGATGTGACATGACATGACATGACATAATATAACGTAATTAATATAATATATAAATGTGTTGTTGTATAGACAGAACCTCTGCAGGTTACATTTGACTGCCCAGGCTACTAACAATCATTTAAACATTCTTACTAATTGGGATATAAACATGCTTTCCTTATAGTTCATTGGACTTTCAGGGCCTCTAAGAATTAGATATAGACTAGAATTAAAAAAAAAAAGGACACTATCCATCAGAAAACATTTGTTAGGTGTCATTTGTTAGGTGTCTAACTTTGCCAAGTGCTGGACAGAAAAAGATAATGAAACACTTATCTTCAAGAAATCATTATACAGAGAAGTACCTTGGTATAGTGCAAAACATAGTGGAATTAGAATGAGAAAACCTGCTACCAGTGTGACCCTGAGGAAGCAGCCTCTGAGGAAACTTCAGTTGTCTCCTTTGTACAATAACGGGCTTGGATGAGAAAATCTCTTAGGTCTTTTCTGTCTCTAAGTCCTATGATTTCTTCTCCTCCAAACTCAATTTATGGATTGAAATATTTTGAACCACTTTCCTTATGAACAAATTAGCACACATTTGATTAATAAGGGACTAAATACAATGAAAGGCAGGATGATACACAAAATAATGGAAAGGTTTTGCAATAAGAGAGACCTGGGTTCAAGTATTTCCTTTGTCACACACTCATATGTGTGATCATAAGTGAATCACTTAACTTCTTGGTGCTTTTAAGGAACCATCTAAGACAAGTTATCTATCTTTACCAATAAATGTTTCAAAGCAAGAATCAGGTCTGGATGAAATAATAATAAATATAAATATAGAAACACAATACAGTCATGAGATAGGAGCTTTAAGACTTCCAGGACCTAGATAGCTAGTGACTTTCTTGCTCTCCTAATTAGGGCTTTCCTTCAGATTGTTTATATCATATTCAGAAAGTGTCAACTGACGGTGGATTGTGCTGGAAACTTTCAGGCATAATTAACCTCAGTAGCCTCTTAGTACAATTTCACCTATAATCCACATCCATACCACAGAACAATCTAACAGCACTCTCAGAAAGGGATTGCAACATTTCATGAAGAAGTTGGTGATTAAAGCCAGACATATAGACAGTAAGAAACCATGTGGTGTGCATTATCTGCACGCATCCATTTAATGGAAAATGCTCTGCCCTCTGACAACTCTAAAAGCCAATACAATGCAAAATATTTAAAATTGTTATCTCATTCTTCAAAGCCAAGAATAAAACAAATTATGTAATTAATAATGCTGGACTCCAAAAAGAGAACATTAGATGATATTATTGCTATAGCAAAGAATTTGTGTTTTTGGCACATTCACACTTTTTTTTTTTTGCAATTCAATGCATGGTGTACACAGATGTGGACACTCAGACTATATGACATTAGCATTGCCCATTTCCTTCACAGAACTGTGCCTTCTTCATAATGATTTCCTGTGGGTTAAATTTAGTTTTCCAATAAGACTATAAACCCATTGAGGACAGGGTCTTTGTGCCATTCTTCTTTTTGCATGTTCCTCAAGGCCTGAACATTTGGTAGATAAGGCAGATTTGAAGCAAAAATACATAAAACTCAAGAAAACAAAAGGTATAGCCATGGATATATGGGAGATGTAAAATACAACTTAGAAACTACTCTACTACATATAGAAAAATGATATTTATTCTATGATACAGAACTGATAATATTCTAGGAATATTATCAACCCCTTGTGATGGCCTGTCAAAGTTAATGTACATTATGTGAAAACCAAGACCCTCTGCCTTTTGCCAAGATGATCTTTTGTATTTTAAACACAATGTTGTATTCTACAGAGATTCATGACATTTTTATCAAGTCAGGTCAACAAGTATTTACTAAATACTTATTATGTGTTAGGCACAGTGAAGAGCTCTGGAGCTATCACCCTAAAACCATCAATTAAAAGAGATCCTATTCAATTGTTTTAAATGACTCTGGAATATGAGTTGAAGTATAACATCTCTCACATCTTATAAACTGAAACCTGTCATCCGAGGTCCTACATAGCTACATTCTGCTCCTTTCTATGGGGGAAAAAGGTTAAAAACAAACAAAAAAATTTATTCTATGCAGGTCAATCTACTCATTGAATGCCTATTGAATTTAATTGATCCCTAAACATCACTTCTGCCTCTTCTTTTGCTCACACAATTTTCCCTACTTAAACCCTTCATTTAAATCCTTCAAGGAAGAAGTCTGGCACCATTTTATGCATTTTAAGTGATGTAATCTGGGTCCCAACCTGGCTTTGCCACTTGTGCCTATTTGCTCTTGGGCAACTCGATTTAGTTCTTTGGGCTTCAGTTTCCTCATCTGTAAAATGAAAATGTTTGAATGGACGGCCTCTGAGGTCCCTTCCACTTTGAAATCAATGACCCTCTGATTGGTCATGTCTCTAGCCCCTTCCTGAGGCCTACTAGTCTGAGTTTCTATGCCATTTGCTCTCTTTACCAACAGGCACTGGAGTCAACTTGCATTCATCATGGATTTACATCACTAATCTGATTTGTGAACTCTTTGTTAGTCACTTGATAATTGCGGTACACATTGGTTTGAACAAGGCAGCAAAGGGCTGCAACTAAAGCCAAGTTCTAGAATTTGAGATATTTGGCCTGTACCCCATAATCTACACTTAGCCCTTTATTGCTGCTATTGTTATTCATGTTCTGTCTGGACAAGGTTGCAAACTCTTTAGATAGATAGCATGGCATACATGCGGGTGTCCCCTAACATTCTGTCCTTAGCTCTAGTCCTCCCTCTCTCTACAGACTCTTTATCCATCTTATCTGCTCCCATATTTTCAATTGCATCTACCTATATGACCTCAACAATGATGTAACCAGATCCAGTCTCTCTTTTTTGTGTCCTCCACTTAAAGCACCACATAATGTGGAAAGCTGGCACTCTTATCAACAAATATCTTCTTCTTGTTTGTGGATGGCAGTAAGTCTTTTCCATCATCTCAGTTGCAGAACATGATAGTTACCAAATTGAGTGATATTCCAAAAATACCTAAGAGAGATTGATCAAGGAAGTTCTATAATGAATTTAATGAACTTACAGGGTAATTGTGTTTGGAATCAGGAATGCAACTCATATAGATAGAAAAGACATGTCCCTTGTTAACAGGACAAAGATGGTTCCTAATTGGCTTCCCATAACTGGAGTTGATCCCAAGATGATCTAGTTGGCTAGGACTCAGGAGGATGGATTCTCATTGGAGGAGCCACCCCTTTGTGATGGCCTGCCACAGTAAATTGACAGAACTACTCTTCCCTCTTCACCTTTTCCCTTATGACTTCTTAAATACAGCAAAAAGATGGGGAGGGAGAAGGAGCATACTTCCTCTCCCCACATAAAACTTAAGGCAATTTAAGGCAATAGGACATAGTGTGCTCCATATATTTACTCATGTGTCTTGAGCAGGTTTGGGTTCTGTAAACTAATCAAACTAGTCAGGGACCTCTCCTAAATACTCCTTTCTCCAAAACATAACTAATGACATGATTATTTAACAAATGATTTGGTTTAATAGCATAAAACTAAGGATGAAATTTCCTTCCTAGTTATCTTCCTACTCTTATTGTTCAAATGTGGGTGTCCCCCAAGATTTTGTCCTCAGCTCTAGTCCCTCCTCTCTCTACATACTCTTCTTTATCAATCTTATCTGCTCCAATATTTTCAATTGCCTTTATCTATATGACCTCAACAATTATATAACCAGGTCCAGTCTCTCCCCCAAGATCTAGTCTCACATTTCTGGACACATTCATCTTTGTGTCCAAAAGACATCTTATGTCCAAAATTAAACTCATCTTACTGACTAAACATGTTTATTCTTCTCCCGGCTTTCTATTTCAGTTTAAGGCATCACTGCTATCCAGATTCAAACTTTTGGAGCCATATTTGACTATTTCTTTTTCCTTCTAATCCATTTCAATGCCATATTCTTTGGATTCCATCTCTTTTTCTCCACTCATACAACCATTATCCTAATTATCTCTCTCCAAACTCAAAACTGGTTTCCTTTCATCCAACAGTTAATATTTCACATAACTACCAAAATAATCTTCCTAATGCACAAATCTGACAATGGTACTCCCCCTACTTCTTGTGTCTCCTTATTGTTTATAGGATAAAATAAAGATTTGTGAGATTCCATGGTTTGGCTCTAACCTACCAACTTCAGCACTATTTCATTCTATCTCCATTTATACCTGCTATATTTCCATTAATTAGGATTTATAACTGTTTCTCTATCTTGTGTTACTATGTAATTATTCTCAAAGAATATTCCCCATGCCAAGAACACATTGTTGAAATCCTCAGGTACTACTTCTTTTCCCTGATCTCCTCAGAAGAAAATCTTCTCCCCCTCCACAACTTTTCTTTTATTTTGTTTGGACCTCTCCTTTCCCCCTTTCTATGTTCTTCCTTCTATCATTCTTATTTTTGTGATCATCATCAGACTACATCCTCCTCCACCAGTACCCCCAGTAGTCTGAGGACAAATATTATGTCATTTTAAAAATCTTTGTGTAACCAGTACCTAGCATAGGGCTTTACTTTTAGAAGGTGACATAAATATTTGTTGATTTAAGTTCAAATAGTTATATTATCTGCTGCATAATTCTGGCCAAATTTGCTAAAACCGCCAAGTCCAGTTTCTAACTTAAATAATTAGTAAGCATATCCACACAAGTCACCAAACCAACACAGAGAATTTGAATAAACATATCAATGTTAGGAGTAATATTACCAACACTTAGAATTTTAAAATTTCACTCTTATAATAGTCTTTACTACTTTTTAGATACAACTCAGTAACATGATTAATGTCCTAGTGTTGAAATCATGTTTCTTGGAGGGATGACAATTGGGAAGTTTGCTAGTTCAGCTTAAAGCAGTTCTACTGACCCACAGAAGCAATCCTGGGTGCTTGTAGTTTGTAATTTATTGCTTTTAGAGTTCAACATTGTTAAAGGAGCTGGAATATGAACAGCTAAGGCCTTTAATTCACTCATAAGACACATCCTTTATAACATTCAGGCAGTTGAAGACCACTCAAGGGCCCAACCACTCACCCCTCTCCTTCCCAAGGGCAATAATACCATAGATTTCAGAGTCTGACATCCTCTCATAGCTACTTGGTACTTAGGAACGGCCCACTGTATTAATTAGGAGAGTAATATTCAAGGCATCCCTATGACTAAACAATGAGAAGTAAGGGTTCTTCTCCAGATGATTGATCATCAAGAAGTGATTTGAAAGAGATCATTTCATTTTGAAATACCTCCCCAGCTAACAATTTTGTTTGGAAGTTTAGCTAAGGATGAAAGAGAAGATATCTTTTATGACATAGCAAGACACAGAGACTTTTGGCTTCCATTGATCCTTTGTCCTTCATAGACTTTTTTTTTTTGCATTGTTCTGAATAAATCTATACCTTAGCTTTTTGAAAAACTAATTGGGTATTTTCATTGATTTCAGCTTATATATTTATAATGAGAATGGGAATTTGAAGATCTACCCTGTCCCTTAATAGATCTAGGGGGGAGTTTGAAGAACTCCCCTGCTGTGAAGATAACTCTGCCCCCTGATAGGCTGAAGGTGGTCACATGGAGCCTGTGGTGGGAGGAGTTTGCTGAGGAGAAGCAGAGCACACAGGAAGCTGGTAAAGAGAGAGCCTGACAGTTGGAGACAGTCGGGGACAGAGGAGCTTAGGCAAGGAGATAGAGACTTTTGTGAGTATAAATATTGATCTTGTATTGGTTTGTGGGGAGGCTAAAGGGTAGCATGGCTCTCAGCATTATTACGGCTTCTGAATATCTTTGGTACTACGATGGAATTGGCTTACTGATTTTGGGATTTGATTTTTTGGTGTCTAAATAAATCCTTCAGCTTTATCCTTTACCTGGAGAGTCTGGCATATTTTGGGATCAAACGTCATGCGATACTTATAGTCATGGGCTTTATCATGATCATAGGCACTGTAAATATTGCACTGGCGCTACAATGTTCACCATTCCTATAATCCCAGTTTCCATAAATCATTAGCCATTTTATCTTCTATCTCTTGGCTGATTTGTCTTGTAACATACTTAGGAGGAAGTACCTCTTAAGGTCATGAAGTCACTGCTTACTTACTTCTAATAGCTGTGTTCATTCAACTCAACAAATATTTACTAAGTGGATACTTACTAGCTGTGTGACCCTGGCTAAGTCACTTAAACTTGTTTGCTTCAGTTTCCTCATCTGTAAAATGAATTGGATAAGGAAATGGCAAACCACTCCAGTATCTTTGCCAAGAAAATCCCATACAGGATCACAAAGAGTCAACACAACTGAAACAACTATGACTATGAGACTGAGAAATGGGTTGTGCTAGGTACTGGGGATCCAAAGAAGGAGTCAAATACATCCCCTGCCCCCAGCACACTCAGAGGGCTAGCCTTAGAGTCAGGAGACTTGGTCAACATTTTCCATTGGACACTTAGTAGCTTCAGTGTACTTATTTGTAAAGTGAGGTTAATAATACTTAACATACTTTCCTCATAGGGGTAAATGTGAGGAAAGGGCTTTGTAAACCAAAAATTCTATATAACTTTTAATATATTTATAATTATCTGTAGTCAAATAACAAATTGAATGATAAAAAATTAGTCATATAATAAAATTAGAATATAAACATAGATGAGGCAAAAGACTGCATACCTGTTGTCTCAGGACTAGCTAAGCTAAGTTTGGAAGAGGCTAATGATGAAAAGTGGTCACAAGATGGTGATTTTCTTCAGTTACAAGTGAGTTATTAGTGGATAATACTCATTATACTTAATATTTACATAGCATTTTAAGGGTAACAAAGTGCTTTAAATATATTATTTCTTTTGTTAGGCAGTCAGAAAGTAAACAAACATTTATGAAGCCTCATTAAGTACCAGGAACAGCACAAATTGCTGGGGATACAAAGAAAAATAAAATCACAGTTCTTGCCTTCAAGGAATTTCCATTCTAATGGAGACAACATGCAAACAACTAAGTATGTGCAACTGTAATCTGCCTTCCAAAGTACCAGAATTTGGGAAAACACAGCAACAGATGTTAATTAAAAATCCACAACAAAAACTCCACAGGCTGGGTAAGACTGGATGTCACTGGGTTTTGTGCAGGATGAATTCAAGGGGATGGTTTCAGAGTAAAAAGAGAGAGTGGTACAGAGTAATAGATGAAAGGAAATGATCTCCATACCAAGGCTCCCAAAATGGGCAATACCACCCCAGAGGGGCACTAGAATGATGGGGGTGGGGTAGAGGATGGGGGAGTAGGGGTGGTAGTAGCTTCAGGTACAATTGGGGGAACATTGAATAAAAATAAGGGGGTAGTAGAAGCATAAGAGAAGAAAGTTTTGAAAAACCATTCTTACATGTTTCATCTGTTGTGTAACAGACTTAACATCATAATGATTACATTATTTTCCAGATAAACACATAAAATACAATTTATAACCAGTTAGAGGTCAAGTCAACTGACAAGTCTTAACAAGGAAGTGTTGACAGGCAAACATTGTAGTCCAGCATGCACTGGCAGGAATATGTGTGTCTAATGACTTGTTTACAATATGATAATATATGGTTACATGATGCAGTATTGTGTCAACAACATTTCAATGTGGAGAAAAAAACAGAAATTTACAATAAATTATTAAATTTAAGATGTGTTATTTATATATATGTTGAAATAATGGAAATTAAAAAAAAAAACACTACAGGGTTAAAGAAAGTAGATTTCCAGGGGTGTGCTGAGTAATTTTTTTAAAAGGGAGAGGTAGGCAGAATAATTTTGAGAACCTCTGATCTAGAGGAAGAGGAACATGTAAGGTAACTTGTAGCCTCCCAAGAACTTGCATCAAGAGAGAATGGGAGAACTGGTGACCACAGCAGTACTGCTTACACTTTAGAATCTGTATCATATACTTTACTCAGTTAGGAGATGATCCCACAAAAAAACCTCATCCTTTCCTCCCAACTAGATTGGTCCTAAGGGGAAGGTATTAATGAATGGTTCCTCTTTGGTATCTCAAATAGGAAGCTCTTCCTGCTGCCTGTACTCCAATGTATCTCTGGCTGCCTTACTTTCACTTTACTAATAAGCTTCTACTTCTCTCCTCTCCCCCCGCCCCGAACCTTATACATTCAATACAAACTCTTTGGTGCATAAAATCATTTTTGGCCACTAACCTGAGCTATGTGGTCATTTAGAGAGCACTACTAGTGTGTGTGGGGGTGTGTGTGTGTGAGGGTATGTGGGGGAGATAGAGTTAGTGTAGAACAAAAATTATAGATCCATTCAATGCTGGGTCCAGGAGATGATCCCTGAGGCTACAGTAGAAGTACTACATTTTAAGCCAGAACAAAGTAATAAGTTGGAGAAGGAAATAAAAACCAGAGATTTTAGTGATTCACTACACTTGTCCCAGCATTAACCATCCCAGTTGTAACAGAAGAATCCAATATTTTGATTTCAGTAGCAAGAACAGAGAAATTTGTAGCATTCTATGACCTAACCTTTCCTAATTGAGTTCCTATGCCACTTCCACTAGAACTCTTCTTTTCTCAATGTATACTATTTTTTTCAGCAATTTTATCAGCTCTGGTAAATTCAATTGTCACCTCTACACTGATGATTCTTTAATCTACTCATCCAGAATTAATCTCTCTGCTGATCTTCAGTATCACATCTACAACTTTCCAGAGGGCATCTCAAACTGGATATTCCTTAGACATTTTAAACACATATCCAAACTGGGTTCATTATCTTTCCCTCCTTCCAAATCCTCCCCTCCTCCTAACTTTCCTATTGCTGTTGAGGGTACCACCAACTTTCTAGTCATCCAGGATTGCTGTTGATCACTGTTGATTTTTACCCTGTCTTATAGATAACACCTCTTACCCATGCCTCTTTCTCTGACACTGTTACCCCCTTGGAGCAGGACTTCCTCACTTCACACTTGTCATCCCTGGACTACTACAATAGCTTACTGGTTGATCTTCTTGGTACAAGTCCCTTCCTATTCCAGTCCATTCTCTATTCATCTGTGGAAGTGATGTTCCTAAGGTACTGGTCTGATGATGTCACCTCCTGGTCACTAAACTCTAGTGGTTCTCCATCTCCTCTAGAATCAAATAAAGAATCCAATGTTTGGCATTCAAAGCTCTTCATAACCAGCTCCCCTACCCCCCCCCCCACTTTTCCAGGATTCTCACACTTTATACTCTTACATACTCAGTGACACTTGTCTCTTTGCTGTTCCTTGAAAAAGATACTCAATCTCCAAAATCTGTGGATTTTTACTGCCTATCCCACTTACCTAGAATAATTTTCTTTTTCATTTCTGTCAACTAGATTCCTTTAAGTCCTAGCTGAAATTCCATCTTTTATAGGAAGCCTTTCTCAATCTTGCTTAATTCTAGTGCCTACCTTCTCTTGATTATTTCTAATTCATCCTGTATACAATTTGTGCATAATTGCTTCCACATTGTCCTACCCATTAGATTGTGAGCTCCTTTAGAGCAAGGACTGTCTTTTGCCTTTCTTTGTATCCCCAGTGCTTGGCACATAGCAGATTCTTAAGTAAACATTTATTGATAGATTAATACTGACCCACTTAAGTCTCTTCCTGTATACAGGAAGCACACTTTAGTTCCATATACCTAAGATACATGCATGATCAGCCCTACATTTTAAGACAGTCACTTTGACAGCTGAGTGGAGGATGGATTGGGGTAGGGTGAAAGTAGAGGCTAGAAGAACAATTAAAGGGTTAATGGAAGAGTCTAGAAGAGAGGGGATGAGGGCTCGTACTGGGGAAGGAGTTTGTGTCAGAAGATAAAAGGGACTGAATATAAGAAATGTGAAGGTAGAAAAAAAATTTGACAACAGATTGAGTATACAGGGTAAGTTTGAGTGAGGAGTCACACTTAAGTTATAGAATTCAGTGCCTGGAAGAATGGTATACCCTTAACAGAAATAGAGAAGTTGAGGAAGAGGGGATAGTTTAGGAGTAAAGATAATGAGTTCTGTTTTAAATATGTTAAGTTTTGGGTGCCTCTGGGACATCTAGCTCAAGACATTCAAAAGGCAGTTGTGGTATGGGACTAGATTCCAGGAAATATACTACAGTTGGATGCAATGCATAAATCTGAGCAACATGTACAGAAAGATGATAATTCACAAGAGTTGAGGTCACTAGGTGAGTGAGCTAGTATAGAGCAAGAAGAAAAGTGGGCCTAGGACAGACACTTGGCAGGGGGGGAGACGCCCATGGATTATAGATATAAGCTGGATAGAAATTGAACAAAGGAGACTGAAGAAGAGCAAATAAGTAGAAAGTAAATCAAGAAAAAATCTTATCCAAAAACCACCCAACTATAATGGAGAGAGTGTGCAGGAGGAGAGGGTGACCAACAGCATTAGAAGTTGAGAGATCAAGAATGAGAATTGAGAGAAGTCTTTAGATTTGGTGATAAAGAGATCACTGATAACTCTGGAGACAGTAGCCTGTTGAATGATGAGAGTGGAATTCCTATTAGGAAGGGATTAGAGTCTAGTGAGAGGAGATGAAGTAGTAATACCTAATGGAAGTGGCTTTCTAAGTTAACTGAGATTGGAAGAAGAGGTGGAGGTCTAATAACTAATAGGAATGACTAGATCCAGCAAGGTTTTTGTTATTATTGTTGTTGTTGCTGCTGTTGTTTGGAAAGTCATCTTCTTAAATATGGAGGAGTTGCAACTTGCCTCAGTGAAGGGAGTGCCTATAGTGATGTCTTAATCTGTGAAGTATTGCATTTGAAGTAGATAAGAATGACATCTTAATGTAATTGTAAATGTAATATTGAGACTTAAGAAATAATAAAAGATCCATTTCAGAGAAACCTGGGAAGATTTGTATGAACTGATGCAGAGTGATCCAATGACAACAGTATAGAGACAAATAAAGTAGAGCAGAGTCAAGATGGCAGAATGAGAAAACATTTTTGTCTAGCCCACTCAATATACCTCCTTCATAGCAATCTAGAAAACATGCCAGACTGAATTCTGACTAGGGGAGCCAAGAAAAAGTCATAGTGAATGGTTTTTTTCAGCCCAGAGCAGCTTAGGAATACAGAGAGGTCATAGACCCTAGAGTAGAGGCTAGCCAAGATGGCAACATGGCAGCAAATGCTGCTGGAGATCAAGAATGGAACAGCAGCTGAGACAGAGCACCAAGGCAGGAAGCATGGTGCAGAAAGAAGTTCTAGGGACTCTCTAAACTAGCACAGTGATCAGGAACAGGTATCATCTAGCATCTCTATTGCCCATTACCCAGCTCCAGGTCACAGATCAAGGATGGAGCAGAGTGTTCACTAGCAAGTGGGGACTAGCTGACTACTGAGCAAAGAACAGGTTCTAGAAATCTGTCTGTCTCTGAGTCCAAGAACAGAGCTGTGACTCAGTTCTAGCCTTTAGCCCAGTCCATAAGTGTGTAGTAGAATAACCAGGGCAAGAGAGTAGGACCTAAAGAGGGCCATAAATTCAATTGCTCTGAACCTGCAGAACTCCCCAGTGGGTTCAGTGACTGAATCTATCAAATATAAGCCAACAAATTGAAAACTGGATCAGGAATTTGTAGCACTCAAGCCATCCAGAAGGGTAGTTTAATGACTTCTGCCCAGAGCACATCGCTTTGGAGCACTAAAAAAATTCAGGCCACCTAAATCCTGGCAAGATATCCTTCCCAAAAGTTAGCAGAGTTCAACATTAACATAGAGTCCAAAGTCAAGAAACAGGCTTGAAGAATAAGGAAACAAGAAAAGAGTTTGACCATCAAGAGCTACTATGGTCATAGGGAAGTTCAAGACAAAAACACAGAAGGAGCCAATGGCTTGAGAATATCTGCAAGGAAAGACAAACAACTTTGATGTGAAAGCTCTGCTCAGTGCAATGATAAAGTAGGATTCTAGGGGACCAATGATGAAACATGCTACCATATCCTGAGAGAGAGTAGATGGACTCAAGGTCCAGAATGAGTCACACAGTTTTGGACACGATCAATATGGGAGTTTATTTTGCTTGACTATATTACAAGGATCTTGTTTTTCCTTTATTTTTTTCTTCTTCAGTTGGTGGGGGCAGGGGAGAGAGAAAACAATTTCTTATTAAATTTAATAAAAATAAAATAAATTTTATTTGAAAAATGAAGTGCATAGAAGAGGTTTGAACAAGATAAGATAACAGATGATAGCATATTGTACTAGCATACTCAGGGAAGGCATATTGTAGTCATAATAATAGGCTCAAAGGTTTAATACCAGGTGAATATCTAGGAGCAGAGATAATGTTCCGCAAAATGGTCTCAAAAAGGTTGTGGCAGGATTCACAAGACTAACTTATTTTCCTCCTTAAAAGGACTCATCTTCATCCAACTGACATCAAGTCTCATTTTCAAATAATTAGAATTATAAATTGAGAGCTCTAAGAAACCTTATAGGTTAGCCTCAACCATCTCACTTCATAGATTAGGAAATTCAAATTCAGATCTTCTTTCTGGGTGGGCATTTGGTTCTAGCTCATGACGGTGTATGATCTAATTTGTTGTTATCTTAGTTAAATTTATCATACAAACTGCATCCATGTGAGCTAATTTACCATCATTGGTTAACAATATTTTGCATGTTTTTTATTTTGAGTGAAATTTTAGTTCTAACTCAATGTACATTTTAATGTTTGGTGGACTTCTTTTAGTTGATTTCAATGGTGTAGAAACTCCCTCTATTAATGCAGATCAAAGACTGATCTGCAACTTACAGTTTTAAAGAGTTCTCTGGATATGGAGAAGTTAAGTAATTTGCCCAGGGTCACATAGGTAGTCTATCTCACAAGTGAAACTTGAATGCAAGTTTTCTTCATTTAAGCTGAGTTTACTCTATGCTCCATGCTGATCTCTTAATCTTGGTACCTTCATATAGATTCTTCTCAATGCCTAAAATATTTTCTCTCCTCATTTCTACCTCTTAAAGTTCTACCTTCCTACAAAGCTCAAATCTTAGTAGGAGGGCAGGTCCTGCTTTCCTAGTGCCTTGCACAGTCTTTGGAACTTAGTAGGTACAGAATAAATGCTTGGTAATTGATCTACTAAGAGACAATATCATTTTATACCACACTGCATGCTGCCTCTCCAAGCAGCTATGTTCTTAGATTCTAATGCTGCACTCTTACAATGCTTCTTCAAGATTTTATGCCAACAACTTTTTTTTTAAAGAATTTCATTTCAATTTCAAAATACTATTAGCATAGAAAATTCTAAACCTTCGAAAAAACATTTTCTTGACCATAACTATTTTCCAAATTCTTGTAGTTTAATACAGAATTATCATCTTTTGTTTTCTCTGTCCTTTTCAACAGTAGGAGTAAACACATTTGGGCTTACATTTATAACAGAAAACAAATAACTGCCATTTTTCCATGTATAAATCCAAAATGATCAATTAGCTAAAAACAACACATGGTTTATAGGAGGTTAGAAATGTCACCAGGGAAATCCACTCAATTTCCATGTGGTCAAGTCAAGTAATTAGCAACCGAGGAGATGAGATTTGACCTTTCCTAATGAAGTTAAATCGTACTTGCGATGAACCAATGAGGCATCTACATCTTACCAGACAAACAAAATAATGAACAAATTTGACAAACAGATTTGTATGTTTAGAAACAGTTTCAACAAAGTCTGTATGCTTTGAGTATTCTGTGAGAACTTGGGGCCAAAGAGGTTTCACAGAGTCTGGGGTTTCACAACAAATGCTTCACACACACCCCTGGTAGTATAGAAAAGATGTTTGGTGAAAACTGAAAATGCAGTGTGAAGGATTTGGTCACTTTAAACTTGGCTGGTCCATGGAGAATTAAAAAGGCACATGAGAAATGAACAGCCTGGTGAACATGATATTAATGTGGTCACTAATATTGGGTTTACTAGCATAATAGAGCTCTCTTTTCAATATAAAGAAAATGCATATTCTAAACTGCCCAGTCATTTGACCTAAGCTACTAAGAAATTCATTTCTAAGTGATTTAATACACACTGCTTTTACATCCATGACTCTGAAGGAGGCAGACACAAGTCCTGATTCCTTATTTCCAATGCAATTGATTATTTTCAAAATGAAAGAATATAATAAAAAGGTATATATGATTTCATATGTGACTCTATAAGTCTTTCAAAGAAGGTATACCTACTCAGTTTCCCCCAAAAAAGAAAACTATTTCAAGGTATTTGAAGTTTAAACAAAAAATTGAGAGACTTTGTAAATTTGTAGATAAATAGTAGGGCTTCGAGAAGAAAGAGAAGAAAGGGAAAGGAAATGAAAAAAAGAGGGAAGGAAAGGAAAAAGAAAGAAAAGGAAGGGTAGACTTTGAGGATGTTTACATTTTTGTGGAACCTGATAGAGCTTGTATGCCACTTACAAAGGGTTAACTACACACAATTCTGAGATAATAAAGTAAGACTTTTGTGTAAAATTATTGAAAAATCTGGATTTATCACTATTCCCACATGCCATATGCCTGAATAAGGTCTATTATCCCTGGTCAATTCAGCCAATGCTCTCATCCTGTTTCTCCAAAAGAATTCACATAGGAATCCTGGACCACAGTCTCCAGGGATTTTATATATTAAATTGAAACTTATGGCTCTTAAGCATGTAAGTTCAGTATCAATTCAGCCTTGAGTACAGAAATAAAAAGGAATTTAAGCTGCAGGAGTGATTTAAGGTAGATATGAGAATGGGGATCCTGATAACCTCCCAAAAAGGTTATCATAGAAGTAATACATAACAGTTTTTTTTCTTCTAGAAATTACACAATGCCTTGAGATTTACAAAACATTCTTATAAATATTATCTCATTTTTATTTTGGGAAATAGGTAATGCCTTTTTTTTTCTTTTTACAGATAAGGAAAATGAGACAGATAGAATTTAAGTGACTTATTGAAGTTCATATAGTTAATAAGTACCTGAGGCTGGATTTGAACTTATGTCTTCCTGACTTCAGGGCTAACATTCTACCTACTTTGCAAACAGGACAAATATTTCTTCATCCGAGACATCTAAAATGGTTTAGTCATTGGGGTAGCTACATGGTGCAGTGAACAGAGCACCAGCCCTGGGACCTGAGTTCAAATTCGGCCTTAGACACTTAACACGTATTAACTGTGTGACCTTGGGCAAGTCACTTAACCCCAATTGCCCTGCGTTCCCCCCTCCAAAAAGACAAAATAAAATAAAATAAAATGGTTTAGTCAAAATCTTGGTTTATGATAAATGAAATTACTTCTCAAGATCATTTTTAGAATCATCCTTTTGATTCTATGAAATTAGGTAGCAGGCATTTGGTAAGTTATCCCAGATGGCTCCATTTGGGGTTGTATTTGGGACCCCCCTTTACTAAATCATGTCTCATTTTGGCCTCTTTATCATCTGGTCCTAAAGGTCATCTCCTCAATTTAGTTGTCAAGATTTTTTCCCCACTTTTTGTTATCTTTTTCCTCCTGTCCTAAATCCTGATTTTCTTCACTATTCCAGAAATACTGAAATACATACACAAAAAGAGGCTCAAAACTTTTCTTCTTGTATCTTCCCTCCTCTTGCTCTATAAAATTCCTTTTCTGCTCTGAATCATGATGAATATGTATATGTTTGCAGAGAAGATTGTTTTCCCTTTCTCTGTCCTAACTCTAGTGTTTACCCTCATGATTCTGAGCATTAATTAATACATATGTTTAAAATAAAATCCTGCTTGTTCTATGGCAGATTTTCACCTCATTGCCAGTTTTACTCCAGTTTTATTCATAAAATTGACTTTGCCTAGGCCCACTTTATAAGCTGCTTGGTAATCTTGAAGTCATATGTAAAGGTGAATTGTTATTAGAATAACATTGATTCCAAAAGTGTCAGAACACAGCACCAGTCAAATTCACATGGGTCTCATATTAGGCACACAATTAAAGCCACCAGGAAAAGTCAGCAGGAGAGACAATCAAGTTCCACGTGAGCCAGCTTCCTTCATTAGAGGAGCTGATTAGAATGTGAATGTTCAGTATTAATATCACAGAGTTTATGCAGTGATAGATTTCATGAACATACTTTTGGATACATAGGTTAGGACAAAGAAATTTTCTCTGTTTAATATTGTGTCATATTCGTCATTTGGAATAACCAGATACATAAACAGGAGTCCCTCAAGTTCAAATGGTCAAGGTCAAAATGTGATAATTGTAAAGTGCTTAGCACAATGCCTGAAATATAATGTGATATATAAATGTTAGCTATTATTGATGTTATTGTTAAAAGAAGAAGAGAAAAAATGGAACTAGCACTTGATCCAGTTGAGAAGATTATTCACAAACTATTTTGAGGGCAGTCTGGTACTTTGGTATAACTGGGTAATCCATTTGAAAAATTCATTATTTTACCATAATAGTTATTTTTGTTTAGTATTGCACTTACTTTAGCTGGGAGACAGGAAGATCTGGGTTTAAGTTCCACTGTCTCTGACTCATACTAGCTATGTGACCCTGGGCAAATCACTTGTCCTCTCAGGGCTCTAGGAAACTCTTTAAGACTTTATTTTGAAGAGAAGACCTCAAATTGGTAGAAGGAGTTTTTCCACCTGGGAGTTCCCTATAGGAATGAAATCACAGGTTGTCACTATCTCTTTTCTTACTATTTTAACTCCCTACCCCCAACACCAATCCCTTAATGGAAACCAATTAGAATAATGAGGGCAAAGGGTTATACATACGTCTGGTCTACCCCAGTAAAAACCAGGTTTATCTTTTATACTTTGTTGAGAATGCTTGAGGGAAGAGGGTGGGGTTCTTTTGTATATTTTTCCAATGCAAAAACCTTCAGTCTACATTTTTCACATATGTGACATCTGAAAAAACTCAGATATGGAAGTATTAAGGAAATCATTGCTTCTTGGTTTCATGTTTAATTGTCAGAGCCAGAAAAGAAGGAAGTGAAGAAGGCAAGACTTGCATGGGCTGACACTCTTTGAGGGACAAGGCTGTGGCAGGCATGGCTTTCATTATATTTAAGTGAATTAGCCTGTTTCCTTTAAACAGGAGAGATTAACAAGCCACCAAGGACCTGCTGTGGAATTCTGACACTTTTAGTGGCTTGTGACATATGATTTGTGAAGATCAACTCTCCTTCAAAAGCAGCAAACACATCTACTATTAGAATGAGGGATGCCAAAATCTGATATATAATGAGAGGGTTAAAATTTATTGTCAAAGACAATTACTAAAAAAGGCAAAATGGGTCATTTTCTAAAATAGTTCTTACTCGGCCATCCTACAATCTTTGATGGTTTCCCAGTGAGTGGGAAATATAATCAATAAAGGCCTAGAGTAACTCGTATTTAATAATTTTATTTTTGGTATGATAGACACACTACTGAACTTAGAGGCCGAATGAATTAGGTTCAAATCCTACTTCTTACATTTGCTAGCTGTATGACCCTGGGCAAGTGACTTAACCTTAATTTCCTCTTTTGTAAAGGAGGATAATAACAGCTACTTCCACAAGGTTATTCTAAAGATCAAATGAGACAGTATTTGTAAAGTGCTTTACAATCCTTAAAGACAATATAAATGATCTAAATTAAACCTTAAAGAATTAAAAAAGATTAAATTTTTGGATGAAATCATAGGAAAAGTCACCACATCTACAAAACGAACTTCTGTTTAAAAGTGATCTTTAAAGGAAAGGCTGTGATATCTCTGAATAACTTAGCATTAGGCAAACATTTCTAAAATTGTGCACTCATTTTTATGTATATCAGTAGTAAAAAACACAAAACAAAACAAATAACTGGAAACAAAGTGGTTGCCCATTGGCTGAACAACTTGTGTCATCTGAATAAGATGGAATATTTTTTTGCTTTAAGAAATGGTGAAGGATTCAGAGAAATATGGGAAAACTTAAAAGAACTGATGTAAAAGTAAGTGAACTAGAATATAAACAATGATTCCAGTAATGCAAATGAAAAGAACACTAATTCAAAGCTTTAATGACTAATAGTGGCCCTGGGGAACATGTGGGGGGGATAATGAGGCACCTCTGCTTTTCAGTAAAGACAGGTGTATGGGAGGGTAGGCTGAGGGAACAGAATGGGGTCTCTACTAAACCCAGACATTTAACTGTTTTTCTTTGTTACAATAAATGGATCAATTAATGGTGGGGGGAAAGCGATAGAGGTGTCATAGCTGTAAGTGATGACATGAAAACAAACAGTATCCATAAAACTTAATTTTGTGCTTGGAATGTTCTCCCTCCATACCTACCCTGCTTTCCTTCAAGTTTCATTTCAAATCCCACTTTCTGCAGCAAACCTCTCCCAGGCACTAGAAGCTCTTAGTTCATTTCCCTTCCAAGATTATCACCCCTCTAATATGTATATGACTTAGGTATCTTATTTTTGTTTTGTTTTATTTTGCCTGTTGTCTCTCTTATTAGAATGTGAGCTCCTTGAAGGAACTATGCAGTTTTATCTTTCATCATATCCTCCATGTTTAACAGAGTACTCAACATATAGGAAGTACCTAATAAATGATATTCCATTAATTAATTTGTGTTTTTGTAGGTAAAGTTTCCTATGGATGAAATATATTACAGCCTAGTTAGAAGAAATACCCAAATATGAGAAAGAAAAGACTGAATTTAGGAAGTTACACATGTACAAAGATCCCCTGAGGTGGGAAAAATTCCTGTGGCCAAAGTCAGTTGGGCAACTACAAAGCCCAAGCTTTAAAAAAGGGAGGAAAAAAAAAAGCACCTCAAAAGAAAAGAACATCACAAGCATAAAGACTACAACTCCCAGAAGGAAAAATCTATTAAAATACTACAATGCCCATTGTGATGTAAGGGTATTAACTATTATTAATTCCTTCCTTACCAAGTTTTCAAATTTGTCTCTGGAAGTCTTTCCATAGAAACTCATGCACTAACTTATATGAAAAAATAAGACTCTTTTGAGAGAAAATCATTTTATAAATGAATTTTCTGACACGTATTTATTTCATAAAGTGAGAAATGCCCATGTGCTGTGCTAGTAGGAATGTAAACAACTTACATCTGTGTCTTTCAGATATGCAGAAACTCATAAAATCTTAGAAAATATGTGGCCCAATCCCCTCACTTTACAGATGAGGAAACTACAACACACAGAAGTTAAATCATTTACTCATGGACACGAAGTGTGTGAAAGAGCCAAGATTTGACTCTAGAACACCTGACCGCTGGTCAGATCTTTTTCCACTTATGAAATATCTTATGATTATGAAAAGGGTTGTTTGAATAGCAACACAACAACTATAATCAAAGATCAATCCTTGGAATATTACTGTGCTATAAGAAATGATGAGTTGGTTTATTTAAAAAAAAACAACATGGAAAGACTTGAATGAAATGATGAAGACTGAAATGAGCATAACCATGAGAAGGTTGTATGCAGTAATAGCAATATTGTTTTAAGAATGACTTTGGACTTCTCAGTCATTTTGAGTATTGGGAACACTCAAATCAACTGCAAAGGACCTATGAAAAAAAGATACTATCCACATCCAGAGAAAAAAACTAATAAAAAGAACTATGTATAGTATGATTTTTACATATACATATATGTGTGTATACATATATTCATACATACACACACGTGCACACACATATATTCATACATACGCACATACAATGGTAGCTTTCTCTAGGGCAGTGGGGGGAGGGAAGGAGAAAAAAATAAAAAGTACACAGCAGAGAACCAAAAAAGTTTAGAAGGAAGAATAAAAAAGCAAGGTAGCTTTGAAAATAATGTGTACTATTTATTACATATTTAAAAAATGAACTGAAATGTAAATTCATGGTTTTATATTGAATCTTCTTTTTATGCTGTGTACATGGGAAAACATTTTGATATTTAAGTTTAAAATGGATAACAATTTTAAGAAGATCAGTCCTGAAACCCTTTGAGATAAATGGATTGATCTCTTCTAATCCTCAAAATAGAACACATAGAATTCTCTGAAATAGTGGACTTGGAAAATTAGGATTAGTTGCCCCCACTTCTTTTTCTTTGCCATTTCCTATGATGTCTGCCTCCTGTTTGATTTCTGCCTAGTAAGCTAGATTTTAGTATTGGAAGTACAGTTGTAGAAGAGAGATTCAACTTGTTTTGCTTATAGTAATGGGTGAACATTTTTCAAGGGGCACATTTGAACTCATAATAAGGAAAAACTTTCTGAAAATCCAAAAATAGAGTTAATTGCTAAGGTAATTAGTGGGTTTCCACTCATGAAAGTGATCTCTGGATGACTGTGTTGGGGATTCTTGGTCAGCTATGGACTGAGCTAAATGGTCTCTGATTTTTCTTCTGGCCTACCTCTGTAAATCTATAAGGCTGCGAAGGAGCACATTTAGATTCATGTAAAGAAAATCTAACCTTCTGCACTGACTCAAAGCAGAAGAGGCTGTCTCAACGGGCTACAAACTCTTCCTCAATAGATACCTTTATGCAAAAACTGGACTACCATTTGTTAGAGAGTAGATTCTTGAGAAAAAATGTCACATAATATCTAAGAACAATGGATATGAAGTCAGGAGACCTAGATTAGAATTCTACCCTTGAAACATTACATAAAAGTGAGTTATCACTATTAGAGGAGTGGGTTTACACTAGAGCTAAGATACTAAAGTCCTTTCTAACTCTCAGATAGATGTCTTAACATGCTCAGCAATTTCTGCCAGGGCCCAAACAAAGAAATCCAAGTACTTACATATACTTAATATTTCATCGCATAACCATCAGATTTGGGACAGGGTTTCCTAACCTTGTTTTGTTGCTGTTGTTGTTGTTAATATTTTGATAACTGTATTTTAGTACTTTCCTTTGTAATCACATATATTTTATTTTATGTATTTAAAACATCATTCTGATAAGGAGTCAGTAGGCCAGATGGCCAAAGGGGTCCATAACACAGAAAAAAAGATGAAGAACCCTTAGTCTAGCAGTGGTTCTCAACCTTCCTAATGACGTGACCCTTTAATACTCGCATGTGGGCTTATCTGCATGTGGGCAGACCCACCTGGAGATGGATAGAGGAGCCGTATCTCGGTTCCTAAGACCATCGGAAATATGTGTTTTCCAATGGTCTTAGGTGACCCCTGTGAAAGGTCATTCAACCCCCAAAGGGGTCACAACCCACAGGTTGAGAACCATTGGTAAAGATATCTAGAAATACTTGTATAAGTCTTAGGAACATGAAGGATGATATTGACACATGTTTCATTCACTTTTAATATAGATGGTGTGCAAAACTGATCAAGGGTTCATTTATTCCCAGCACTATTTTTTCATCCTGATCCCAGATTGAAGATCAGTCCTGAAACCCTAAGAGATAGATGGATTGATCTCTATGAGGTCATCCTTTGAATTCTTCTTAATAGTCAACTGGAGTAAAAAGATACTAAATAGTAAAAGCCTTTAAAATAAATAGGGCACTACCTCATAATGGGCTAAAACATAATCAGGATGGCATACCTTTACTTTATAATCAATCCAAACAAAGGAAATCATCCACAATGAGCTTTCTCTAGTAAATAACATAAAGATGGGAGATTTTTTTCTAGCACTTTAACAGTTGAAAATCAGGGAATGCCTCAGTACAAAATGGAAGAGTGAAAAGACGTTTTGCCAACTGTCTCAGAAGACATATCCCAGCAGGATATAACAAATTATTTCAAACCCCATAAAGTCGTTTCTGATTTTGAAAAACCCAACCCTGTTGCTTTATGTTGGTCAGCACAATGGTAGGCACAGACTAATAAGCTGCAGATTTTGGTTAATGTCAATTGTTATATTCTGCCAAATTCAGCTGTGCATATTCTCTTAAAGTTGTTAAATGACTGTGAGGTCTTAAGTATAAAGAAAAAAATATGATGAAAGTAAAAAATGTGTAGGGCCTCACAGAAGTGCTAGAGGATGTGCTACATGTTGCTAATTCTCTGTTAACAATACCAGACCCTTATTTTGCTGAAGAGCTTTAGGGGAGGCAGGGTTTAGCCTAATCCATCATATGGCTGTGGAAGAAGGCAACAATATCACCAGAAGAGACACCCTCATTTGTATACACATGAACACCCAAGATGGATCCGAACTCCTTCTGTTATAATCTGAAGTGAAGGGGAAAGCTTATCTCAATATTAAACACACACACTCTGAAAGAAGAAATCATTTTCCACAAAGCATGAATGAGTGCCTATCTATTGTGGAGAAATATGTATAAGAAGGTACTTTCAAAGGTAGGGCATAGGACCTTGTCAATACTTCTCCTGGTTTCCAGCTTTGGAAGCCTTAACTATGAACTCAAGTGACCACTTGCAGGGATGAGTTCTTGCCAATGCTCACGGGAGGCAGGGAGTTCATGTACAAATTCCTGTGGTTTAAAGAAAAGGAAAAAAGAAAAAAAAAGAAAGGAGGGAGGGGCCCTGACTCACTAAAAGTTTGTTTACGCAATGGTCACTGAGTGAAGCATCCAGGGCTTTTCCTGGTAAACATGGGGGTGAGAGATAAAGAAAGATATTATAAGGGAGAAGGAAAGCTGAAGCAGGCATCTTTTCTTCTTATAAAACTCATCCATCATCTAGTTAAAAATCGAATTGATTTCAGATTTATCTGTAAACTTCTCCCACCAACCAGGGGTTAAACATTGGCATATGTTTTAACTTACTTTTAGAATAGGTTTTCTCTCAGTAAAAAGTATAGACACTTTTAGGGTTTGCCTGAGTGCAATACTACAGCTTTCTAAATCATTCAGACTGAATCAGTCTCCAATCACCTCCCACTTTTGCCTCAGCTTTCTAAATCACTTTCTTCAGAAGTTTCCTCAGGTTCACTTTCTCTGGAGCTCAGGAATCTCTACTCTGTTCCTTTGCTTTGATCCATCTTGTCTTCCATGGGGATTCTGCTTTATCAGTAGGGCCTTCTTCTCTAGGAACCTTATTTTCAGATACAGCAAAGGAATTATATCCATCCAAAGTAGAGCTAATATTATCTCTACCTAAATTCATCAATAATACAGCCCATTCTCAAAACAAGAACCCTAGATAGGTCTATGCTAGATTGTCCCATTTCAATAAGCATAAACAGGAATCTCTCAATCCATTCCAGGGCTGGCTGGACACAACGTCCATTTTGACAGAGGGAATCCTCAGCAGATGGTGCCCATCCTAATACTGTGCCATCTACCCTTCCTATTGTCTACTCTCCACTGCATTCCCAGTCCATCAACTCCGTCTCCCAATATGAACCCTATGTGCCTTTAGATCAAGGGTTCCTACCTGTGGTCTTGAACTTTTCAAAACATATTTTAACATATTCCAATGTAATTGACTTCCTTTGAAATCCAAAGTATTTTATTTTATATATTTAAACACTTTTTCTGACAAAAGTTTTATCAGCCTGCCAAAGGAGACCATGACAAAAAAGGAAAAAAAAAAGTTAAAACTACTGTTTACATCCTCCTTGCCCTTTTACCATCCAGTTGGCAAGGGCAGTGTGAAGGAGATGATGATCCCTAGAATATTTTTTAGTAATGACCTACTACTTTCATTGTCAGGCTGGTCTATGGCCCTAGGTAGCCCAACATCAGTTTGACATGGGAATCAAGGGCAAAAGGCCATTTCCTCTGCTTTCTATATCATATGGACATTATCCAACTTATTAAGCATCTCTGATACCACAGGCTAATCTAATAGTTACTTTTGATATCAGTTAACAGTTTAGATATTAATATTTAAAATGGGCTGCATTCCCAGAAAACAGGTGAGAAAATGTACCTGTCTTCCTGGTTTTTTTTGCAAGATTCTATGTGTGTAGAGCAAGCATAGTCAGACTGCTGATGTGCTGATTAGCTTTGTTGAAGTTTTCTTTTCTCTTTTTTTTATTGTTAAAATATTTTGTTGCAAGGGATGATTTCTGGGGTAAAATGAGGTGTATACACATGGAAGTTAAGGGTATACAAAAGCAGAAGATGTTAAAATTTTAAAATTGCGAGTGATATATAAAGGAGGTATAAATGTATGTTTCTGTTGACTAGTTTGTTAAAACTCACTGCAAATTTAATGACTGACACATATGTGCAGTAATAGCTTCATGAATTACAAGATCATGTAGGTTTTGATTATTCATGAATGAATAATAAAAGTTCAATTAACCAAAGCATTTTAAAACAAACCCAATAATAGTACCTGGAATTATTTTATTTCATTCATTTTTTGAGGCATTATGAAAAACAAAACCTATCAAGCCAATATAAGATCATCTCATTGGCCACTTTTGTACAGATAGAGGAAACTGGGATAATTTTTGAAATTGAGGGCTAGTGGAGTAAGCTATCTGAATTCAAAATAAAGCACTAGTCCTTTGAATTCACTTATTTGGAATTTGTTACATGTGACCTGATCAAACCCTTTCTTAGTTATGTCTCTGGAAACAAACTCTTTCTTGATGCAAAACAACATTTCATCAAGATCAATTGTCAACAACTCAACCAGCACTCATGAAGCTCTTTCTTTGTGCCAGTTGTGGTGCTAAGTGCTGAGAGAAAACAGCAGTCCCTAACTCCAAGCAACCTACATTCTAGTAGGTGAAGACAACAAATAAAGTGAAGCTGAAAAGAGGGGATGCAGGCATAGGAGAGAGAGATGAGGACAGAATGGGGGGATGTTCAAAATGCTCCAGACCAAATGTTTTTAACCACTTTTAAAGCTTCTAGAGCAGTGGTTCTCAACCTGTGGGTCGCGACCCCTTTGGGGGTTGAACAACCCTTTCACAGGGGTCACCTAAGACCATCAGAAAACACATATTTCCGATGGTCTTAGGAATCGAGACACTGCTCCTCTGTCTCCAGGCGGGTCCACCAGTCTACCCACATGCAGATACGCCCACATATGAGTATTAAAGGGTTGCGGCATTAGAAAGGTTGAGAACACACTGTTCTAGAGAAATATTCATTTACATAAAAGCAATGAATATATAGTAGAATTTAAGCTCCTTGAGGACTGGGAATTTTTTTTTCTTCCTAGCATCAGGAGCAAGCATAAGCATTAAATAAATGTTTGTTGGACTGAATTTATATGATTTAGGGCTAGGTTAGGAGAACCATATGAATTTGGTCCACTTTTTATTTTATAAACAAGAAAATTGAGGAGGTTAAGTAACTTGCTATCATAAAGGTTGTGGTAAAACTAGAATTCAGAAAACTGAAAAAAATAAGATTCAAATTCTTCTCCTTGGGATCATAGAGCAAAAGTTCTGTAAAATACTTAGCTCAAATCTGTCAGTTTACAGATGAGGAAGCTAAGGTCCAGAGAGGTTCAGGGCCCCGCTAGAGGTCACATAAGAAGTGGCAGAGTCAGGATTTAAACCCAAGTCCTTTCGCTCTAATCTGAAGGTTCTTCTTGCCATACCACAATGCTTTGGTTAGACTGGTTTTCATAACTGGGTATACTTTAAATGAATAAAATTGTATGTCTAAAATTAGACTAAATTCAAGCTTCAAATAGAAACTTCAAGCTTCTAACTAATTAAGAATATCTTCCTCCCAATTAGTCCTATTTAGAGAGTTTGGCACCATATTTGTAGGACTTCTATGGGCTACGCTTTTTAAATAAATACCCTCATAGAAAGTTTAAAATTTTAGAATTAGGCAGGATCTTAGAGATCATCCAATCCCTTCACTTTACAGAGGAGAAAACTGAAGTGTAAGATCACATTGCTAGTTAACTATATAATTAGACCAAAGGCCTGGATCCCTCCTTTGATACAGGCTTTCCAACACAACTTTGATTGATTCTCAGGGGTTGTTGTTGTTCAGTTGTGTCCAACTCTTTGTGATCCCACTTGGAGTTTTCTTAGCAAAGATGCTTGCCATGTCCTTCTCCAACTCATTTTACAGATGAGGAAACTGAGTAAACAGGGGTAAGTGACTTCCCCAGGGTCACACCGTAAGCGTCTGAAGCCAGATTTGAATGTAGGAAGATGAGTCTTCCTGATTCCAAGCTTAGTGCTTTTTCCTCTGAACTACCTAACTGCCCCATTCTCAGCGGTAATCACTGCTAAACATATTTAGAAACAAAAATGTAGTTCTTAGAATTTACCTAATATAGGTAAATATTTACCTACCAAACCAGTAGGAATTTGAAAAAAGGAATGAATCATTCTTGACCTCCATTTTGTATATTTAAATCAAAGGTTCTTAACCTTTTAGGATGTGTCATGAACCACTTTAGTTATCTGATGAATCCTTCACAGAGTATTTTTGAATACATAAGATTACAAAGGAAACCAATTATAGTGAAATATTATCAAATTATTTGTTTTAAAATTCACAGGCCTTTCATTAATACCCCTTGATAAAAAAAAATAAAAGTAATCTTATCTAGAATGATGAATTGGAGAAACATACAAAGCAGTAAATTTCAGACGGCAGAAGGCAACAAAGGCTATGAAAATACCCTTGAGAAGTGAGTATGTACACTGATAACATATGGACAGTAGTAATTCAAAGATACAAATGCAGAGTATTCCAAAAGTCTTTGTGCAACTTTAAGTTTCAATAATAGCTCCCTTACAGAGACTTATCCCTGTAAAATGAAGTCCTTCGGGCCTCTATCTCTTCAACTTTAAAATAGTTGGATTGAACCAAAAAATGTCTGAAGGCTCTAACACCTCCAAATCCATGACTCCATGATACTTTGGTCAAAAAATAAGTGTCTAAGGAGGTAATGCCTCCTAGCTCCAAATTAAGTGCTCTACAACCATAGTAATTGCTTACATCTATATAGCGCTTAACATTTACAAAGCACTACATATACTATACTAGGTAGAAAGGATTTTTTTTCCATATAGTAAATATTACATAATAATGTTAACACAATAATTATTCTTTAGAGAAGTAGTTAAATTTCTCAGAAATGAAAATTCCTGTCCCTGGCCCAGGGGAATGGAAGAAATGGACAGAAAAGTTCCCAAGACTGTAGTTGGCATTGCCTGGATCAACTTTCCAAAGTTAAGGTTCCATCCTGTTTCCCTAATACAGGGAGATAGCAAATCCCATTAAAGTGAATGCCAAGGAATAGTACAAAGCTTAGGTTTACTGGAACTATTGCATTAATTATTGCATTAGCTAAGTGAACAGCTGGCTGAGGCTAAGAAATCCTTGTTCAAAATGTTAAGCCAAATGAAACTTTACAGTTGTCATAAAGGGGTGGTGACTGACCATTAAAATTTACTTATTCCTTGAGGCTCCAGTTGCTTATGGTCATTCCTTTTCAGTTATTTCTTTTCATATTGATTCTACAATGCAGTTATCATCCTTGACCCAAGTGAGCCTTCACCACAACCAGGACAGTAATGGACTATAGGCCAAAGACCCACAAATTGTCCACTGCCGTTGAGCAGGAAGGGAGAAGAAGCTGGGGATTCACCCACTTTGCCCCACCTTCCCTTTTCCATACCGTTTCACTTAAAAAGCTAGAATTTGTACAGGGCATTAAGATGACATGCTCTCCAATCAACAAACTGACACACTTTAAAGGAAGAATTCAAACCTAACCAAAAGTACTCAGCTCAAAGGTTTTTTTAGGCTCCACCCTCTCTCCAGAGGTCATACTCCCTCACTGGAGGTTTTCAAGTGGAGGCGTGGTTCACTTGTGGGTAAAGAAAAATTCTTGTACAGGCATCAGTGGACTGTTTGTCCTCTTAGTTACCTTCCAAATGAAAGTCATCAGACAGCAGCTTCTTTGGAGGACAAACACTTTACCTACAACATTTTTAGAGGAAGACTTAATCCTTTCACTATCATTTCTTTAGCTTGATTTCTTTTTTCCAGTTATGATAGGTGAAGTAGCCTTCAATATACATTTCTTTTTTTCTTTCCTTTAGAGGTAAAAGAGTGACGAAGAATGAAGAAAAATAAGTTTTTAAAAGTCCCTGAAAATGCCATTTTTTTTCTGAGGTAGATCTGGAGATTATATTTCAAACCTCCTCCTAAAATTTCTTTTAAAATATCTCATTCATTTCTCTTCAGCATCAAACTTTATATGGAATGCTCTTTCTCCAGAGAAAAGTTTTTTTTTCTTTTTTGATGAAATCAATCTTCATTCATCTCAATGTGGGGGCTTAATTGCTGCTACCTGACACTAAAATGGACCCCTCATCTCCCATAAAATAGAAGACACACAACATGAGAGCTGCCCCAGCAACAGGGTTTGGCCTGAGAAATGCTCTGACGGAAACTATCCTCAGAATAAAATGCTTAATATTTCAGCTGTAATAGGATCCCCATTATTCTGCTTCCAGAGACAATGAGAGGATGGTTTCACCATTTCTCTCTAGCCATGAAATCTCGTCTTTACTATTCAGACATTTTTATGTATAGATTCCAAAAGGAATTCTTTTCTTTGATGTGATTGATTTTTTTTGTAGGTCCATTTACTTAGCAATTAAGGACGAGTGTAAAGCCCAGTACAAATAAAATTGCCCGTAAAAGTACGAGGTCGTGCGTGGAGGCGCGGCTAAACAAGCCCAAAATGGTGGCAATACCTGCCTTACCGAGCTTCCGAAGGAAAGTACTCAGAAAACTTTACATTTCTTTATAAATGTAATTTTCTGTTACCAATGTGAAAATTATCTGGGGATTTCAGCACACTTCAGGCTCAGTATGAATTATCAGTGCAACAGGTAGAAACAGTGTTTGATGAATTTGGATTACACTGAGGAACAGATGCAGGATATTCCAAAAGTTTCAAGGAAGTTTTATACTTACTTAGAGTTGGAGTTTAAAGTTATTAAGTTTTATTAAGCTGTTAGAGTCTAAACTATTGGAGCTTAAAGCTGCCGTGAGACTTTTGGAACACTTTGTATAATGTTCAAGTAATAGTCCTATGGCATATTTTTTAGATCATACTTGAAATTTCATATTCAGCACTCAGTAGTACATTTTAGGATTGATAAAAATGGATTAGAGTAGGCCCTGACCAGCACACTGAAAGAAAGGGAATAAACATGCATTGTGTTGATTTAGAAATATCTTTTCATTTAAATTTCTAGAAAATAAGTGCTATTTTACAGTTGAAGAAACTGAGTCAGACCCTGTGCTCAGGGTAATACAGGTAGCAAATAACTGAGGCAGGATTTGAACTCCAGTCTTCCTGACTCCAGGCCCAGTGCTCTTGTCCAGTATACCACCTAGATGTTTCTAGAGAGGGCTGATATCCATCTTATATGAGGATGGTTGGAAGAATTGGGTATGTTTGATCTGGAAAAGTGGAATTTATTAGGTATACCACTGCTGTCTTCAACAAGATTAAGGAGGAGGAATTCAAATAATTTTATTAGTTGGTAGAAATAAAAACATTACATTTTTAGGCTTAAAGAAAAATTCCCTATCAATTAGAGCTATCTCTGAGTATAATGGTTAAAGAGTAGTGGGGTCCCTTTCACCAAAGGCTTGCCTATAACAGAAGAGACTCCAATGCTGGTTCTACTAAATGGTATCTTAGATCCCTTCTAATGCTGAGTTTCTATCATTCTATCATTGGTACTTTCATAACTTGATTAAAAACATTTGTTACCTTCATGAATTTGAATATTGATATACATCCCTCACTTCAGTCCAACCAATACAATAGCTTTCAGTAAAGGAGAAGGTTTGAATAATGGGTCATGAGAGTAGAATAAAGAGGCAGCTTTGTGTTAGTTAATCTTCTCTGTTCCAAACTAACAATCCCCCAATGACATTCTAATCTGATATATATATATATATATATATATATATATATATATATATATATATATATACACACACACACACATATATATATGTAACCTAATATAACTATAGATAGATAGATAGATAGATAGATAGATAGATAGATAGATAGATAGGGTTTGTGTTAACTAATCTTCTCAGTTTTGCACTGACCAGTCCCTTAAAGAGAAACAAGCCCCAGGGCATTCACATCTGAAACATAAGATTTGAAATGTAAAAGACAGGGTTTTGACCACCAACTCCCCAAGGGAGTTTAGAAAAATCCTGGTAAGAAGGAAGGTTATTGTATATAACCTAACTAGATAAGAAAGACAGGGAAGGGACTAAGGATGTATAGGACTGCCACTCAAGTCCTTCAACTAGTCCTTCATTCCATCTGATGGGGAGAAACAATTTTACTATCCCTTTGAACTCTCTGCTTTCTTTTATCTAGCAAGAGGAAAAATAGGTAGATAAGTAGACAGAATCACCTCTTATCTCCAAGAGAACATGCAGTTTTTCCATTTCTCTGGCAGGTAAAATAGTACTGAAACTCAGTGTTCTTTCTCTGTCTTTCAAAAGTTGAGTAGGTGGGTCTCAGGTGAGGGACACCCGATTAAGACTAGAGCAAGTATCCACTTCTCTCTCTCTTTATTTCTCTATTTTTGTCTTTGCAGTAATACCAATATGTATGTATCTGCTGTTAAGAAATCTGATGATATATATGTATACATACATATACATATATGTATAGGAGAGTGTGTGTATAAATGCACATGTGAGTGTATATGTGTGTACATGTATACATAGACAGAGGACACAGGATCAGTTGAATAGGAAGGGATGTTATCTAAAAAATAAAATTAAGAGGTGAGAAAGGAACATATTAGGAGAAAAGGAGAAACAGACTAGGGTGTATTATCTCATATAAAAGAGGCAAGGGAAAACTGTTTCAATGCAGGGGAAGAGCAGGAAGGTGAAAGGGAATAGGTCAACCTTACTCATTGAATTTGGCTTAAGGAGGGAATAACATATGCACTCATTTGTGTATCTTACCCTACAAGAAAGTAGGGGGTGAGGAAGGGGATAAGAGGGGGAATGATAGAAGGGAGGGCAGATTGGGGGAGAGGGCAGTTAGAAGCAATCACTTTTGAAAAGAGACAGGGTCAAAGTAGAAAATAGAATAAGTGGAGTGCAGGATAGGATGGGGGAAATATAGTCTACATAGGAAAAATAGTCTTTCGTAATATAACTACTATGGAAATGTTTGTGTAACTACACATGCACAACCTGTATTGAATCACTTGTCTTCCCATTGGGGGTAGGTGAGGAGGGAAGAAGGGAAAGAATCTGGAAATCAAAGTTTCAGAAACAAATGTTTAAAAAAATTGATTTTTACATGCAACTAGGAAATAAGATATGCAGGCACTGGGATATAGAAATCCATCTTGCTCTACTAGAAAGTTAGAGGGGAGATGGGGGAGGATATAAGAGAGAGCAGACTGAGGGAAGGGGTATTCAGTATATTTTCTATCTTTGGGTGTGAGATAGGGAAAAGACAGGGGAAAATTTTGTAACTCACGATCTTTGGAAATGAATGTTGAAAAATAAAAATAAATTTTGAAAAATGTTCAAAAAAAAGAAATCTGATGGAGAAATTGTTTCTTTTTTTAATTACATTTTTTCCATTATCAAACATTTATTTTTCTTCTTCCAATGAATTCTCTCCACAAATAAAATAATGAAAAAGAGAAAAAGAAAACCCTCATAATAAATAAGTATAGTCTTGCAAAACAAATTCTCAAATTTTCCATGTCTAGAAATTCATGACTCTTTCTGGGGCATACTGGATTATCTACCATTCCACTGGCTTTGATGTTTATCAGTTCCATTGGTGACATACTTTTTGATATATCTTCAAGACTGGATACCAACTAAGTTTGATTTCTGGGGATATCTTGATTGAAAAATATTCCTATTCTCCAGCTGAAGAATGATCAAAGGATATTAACAGGCAGTTTTCAGATGAAGAAAGCAAAGCTATCTATAGGCATATGAAGAAGGGTTCTAACTATCTTTTTATTAGAGAAATGCAAATTAAAACAACTCTGAGGAACCACCTCATACATATCAGATTGTATAATATGACAACAAAGGAAAATGGCAAATGTTGGAGAGAATATGAGAAAATTGGGACACTAATGCACGTTGGTGAAGTTGTAAACTCATCCTACCATTCTGAAGGGTAATTTGGCACTATGTCCAAAGGGTAACCAAACTGCTATACCCTTTGATCTAGCAATATTACTACTAGGTCTATATCCCAAAGAAATAATAAAAAGGGGAGAAGAACCTACATGTGCAAAACTATTTATGGCAGCTATTTTCATGGTGGCAAAATATTGGAAACTGAGGAGCTGTCCATCAATTGGGGAATGACTGAACAAGCTTGTATATGAATATAATGGAGTACTATTGTGCAATAAGAAATCATGAACAGGTAGATTTCAGAAAAAAAACTTGAAAAGACTTGTACAAACTGATGCAAAGTGAATTGAGCAGAAGCAGGAAAACACTGTACACAGTATCAGCAACATTGTGTGATGATTATGAATGACTTAGCTCTTCACAGTAACACAATGATCCAAGACAAGTACAAAGGACTCAGGAAGGAAAATGCTATCCACATTTAGATAAAGAACTTAGGGACAGTGAATGCAGATCAAAGCATACTTTTTTCACTTTATTCTTTTTCATGTTTTTTTCTTGATATGTTTCTTCTTTCACAACTGTGACTAATGTAGAAATATGTTTTATATAATAGCACATGTATAACCTATATAAAATTATCCACAATTTTAGGAAGAAAGGAAGGGAAGAAGGAAGGGAGAAAAATTTGGAACTCAAAATCTTGTAAAAATGAATGTTAAAAATTGTCTTGACATGTAATAGTGGGGAATAACTATAAAAAGCCGGGGAGGAAAAGAAAATTACATTTTTCTGATAAAGTGTTCTTTTCTCCATTTCCCCACTGCCTCTCCCTAATCCATACTACTCTAGTCTGAGCCAGGAAAGCAAAGGAGCACATTCATGAATAAAGCAGCCTCTGGGTTCTGCTTAGGAAAGGAATGTAATATGCTACTTGAAGTGCCCTGGGCTGAGGTAGTCTGTTTTTCTTCTTCTGTCCTCTCCCCACTTTGCAGTTTAATTTATGAACCACCTTTGCCATTTGATGATACTTTGTTTCTCCTGTGGTAAAGCCCTTATGGAGAGTTTGTCCACATCTTTCAACCTTGCCTCCCTGGTGTCTGTATAATAATTAGAGAATTCATGATGACATTGTCTTATGAAACACTTTCCTTACAATAACCCTGGGCAAATATTATTATCCCCATTTTATAGATGAGGAAACCAAAAGCCAGAGAGATCAAGGGATTGGCCTAACGTCACACAACTAGTAAGCACCAGAGCCAGCACTGAAGCTTTTTTGTAACATCAAGACAAGCAGATGTGTCTATTGTTGAGCAAAGCCTTGGACTTTACCAGAGGGACCTTGTTCATACCAGCCCTAGAACCTGAAGGGTTTACAATAAGAAAATAAATACTTGTTTCTCTTTCTGTCACCAAAGAAAGCTGCTGGTGCTGGGATAAGGAGCAATTGTTACAATCCATTGTGGATATATTTGATGGAGTCATTTGTAGGTGATCCTCTAACCAGGGATTCTTAACTTGAAGTCAGTGAATAAATTATAATAATTATTACATACATATATGCATATGTATTTGTATTTCAATAAATTTTGTGTCCTATATGTTTTATTTTGTGTACCTAAAACCATTCTGAAAAGGATCAATAAGCCTCACTAGACTGCCAAGGAAATCCATGACAAAAAACAGTATTGCTCATCACTTGAGAAAACAGGTCGCTCAAAGATATTCTGACTTTTTTTTGTCTCCAACCTGACTGACACTAGCAAGATATCTAGTCCTCCCAGCTACCTGAACTCTGAGGCATGGGGCCAAAAGAGGCCATAACATAGACAATGAATTGGACAGAACTGTATATTATCGAGGGGAGGACAGAAGATAATCATAATACGTTTTAGAAGTCCTTGGAATCATAAAATCTTAATGGACCTCAAGAAATCGTCTTGCCTTTAAACACACAAGATATGAAACCCATCTCTATGAGGACCATTTTTACAAATTAGGCATCTGTGTCAAACTAAGATTAGATAAGTTGTTTAAGGTCACATAGGTATAAAGTGGTAAAAATTGAACTAAACATCAAATCTGGATCTCCTGATTCTTACTTCAATACTCTTTCCATTGTGCTACCCTACCTTCCCAGGATATAGGCAAATACTAAATCTTTTCCCTTAATGGCAGCATGATATCGTGAAAAGAATACTAAGCTGGAAGTCAGAAATTCTTTTCCCAATTCCCAATCCCATTACTTCTGGGCTGCCAGTGAATCCCAGTGTTACTTACTCTTCCTAGGCTTCACAAGCATCATCACAAACTGGGAATAACTCCTACCCTGTCACCTTCATTGGGTTGTTGTAAGAATCAACATTATGGGGCAGCTAAGTGACACAGTGAATACAGTTCCAGCCCTGAAGTCAGGAGAATTTCAAACCCAGCCTTAAACACTTGATAATTAATTAGCTGTGTGACCTTGGGCAAGTCACTTAACCCCAACTGCCTTGCCTTCCCCTGTCCAAAAAAAAAAAGAGATTATATGTGAAAGTGCTTTGTAAACTCACCAAGTGTAACGCAAACATAACACAATTTATTTTTTTCTTTTTGGGCCTTTTTCATTATTCTTAAGATTTAGAGCCTTTTTCAAAGTTTTTTTTTGGTCAGAACTTGTGTTTTCAGTGTGACAAAGTTTGGTGGAAGGCTCCCCTGGTGATGCTGATAAACAAACAAGTTGTCTGTAATTTAACAGTCTTAGAGAGTTATACTACTGCATAGATAAGGTATGAGATGGCTCAGTGGACAGAATGATGGGCCTGGAGTCAGAAAAGACTTGAGTTAAAATCTGGACTCAGACACTTATTAGCTGTGTGATCCTAGGCAAATCATTAACCTTGTTTGCCTCAATTCGCTGGAAAAAGTAATGGCAAACCATTCCAGTTATCTTTACCAAGAAAACCCTATGGATGGTACTGCTGTGCTATGGTCCATAGGGCCGTGAAGGATCAGACATAACTGAATGACTAAAGAACAACAGTAATAACTAAGGTACTTTCCCAGGGTCACACAGATAGTAAGTGTTAGAGGTAAGACTTGAACCCAGGCTTTCAGGAGCCAGTCCTCTTAACCACTTCACTCTGCCTCCCACCAAATAGAAGGAAATGTAGTAATCACGAGGAGATCCTAAGAGACTTAAAAGGATTTCCTTCATTCAAGTGAATTATTATAAGGAATAGCACCAGTTGTATAAATATTCCCTCTTTATCACACCAACAAGCTATTTCAGAAAACTTTCACTTCTCCATGAAAAACATCTGTAGGCTACCACCTTGGGATAATATCTTCAGATATCAAGACTCAGTAAAGCAAAGACCGGTCTACAGAGAAAGCTGACCTGCTAAACTGAAGGCAGTTGGATTGATGATATAGTAGGTGGTATGTTTCCTCTTGATTCAATGATGAACTGACACCCAAGAGCTCTTGGACATAATGTCTTTGGAATGAAGATTGTAGCCAATTTACAAATTGCTTCTTTTCATGAATGTTTTCTCTTCCCCTTCTACACTCCTCTCTCCAACTACAAGTGCTTGAGATGACCAAATCTGAACTCTTACAAAGTTCATGTACTTTGGATATTTCAATCTCTCCAAAGCTAATAGCTTTATTTCCAAAAATACTTCTGCTCTTTTTAATTCCTCTCCCCCCTCAGAAACAAAAGCGACTTGAATACAAACACTGTTTCAAACACTGTTTCAATACAACGTTCCAACTGAGATCTTATGGTCTGGAATATAAGGAAATTCCAAAATTAAAGCTCTCACCATCATAATAACTCAACTTTATTTGACATGTAGTTTGTAGTACATTTTCTTTCTGCTTTCTTTGGAAGGTAGCACACCTTGCTATGTATTACACATCAGTACTGAAAACTTCTAATCAAGCCAACAGGTTTCTTCTACATACCATAGATTTCTATGATCCTCTGAATATGTGATCACATAGCATGTAAATGTGGATTCATACCGAGATCATACTCCAGGTCTAGCTCTCTATAATACCACCAACAATTGGCATTTTACTTAGTGTTGCAAAATTTTCCAAGCACTTCATGTATATTACCTCATTTAAACTTCCCACTAATCCCAAGAGGTAGGTACTACAAGTATTAGCCCAATGTTATAAAAGAGGAAACTGAGTCTCAGAATGTTTACATAGCTGGCTAGTAAAATATCAGTTAGAATTTATATCGAGGATTCTCTCGACTCCAAACATAGCACTATTTCTACTATATAAAGTTGCTCATAGATTAGTTCACAGTGAGAAAATAGATTTCATTCCCCACCTCTCCCACCAAACATACACACATATAGGACTCAAAGAAACCAATGACACCCAGAGAAATTTGATGTAAAATACTAAACAAAAACTCATTTGTGATTTACAATTTATAAGAGCTAAAAATCAGTTTTGAGGATACTATTTATTCTCCTAGATATGCTACTTGCCTATAGATAAAAGAGTAAGAAGAATTTGTTTGAATCTTCAAGTTCTGTTTACATTCTGTTACCACAAATGCCACTGGCAAAATGATAGTATGAGTATTACAGGAAATGTAGTAGGTGACATAAATTCTTAAAGGATTGAAAATGTAGCCACTGAGAGAACTCACAAGGAGCAAAGCCTAGCACAAGGCCTTGTACAGAGCCATCACTTAAATACTGGTTAGACTGAATAGAATTGAATCTATCCTGGAAAAGAGAATTCTAGTATTGACAGGGATTACATACGGAAGATACTTCCCTGCATTTTGTTCTCTTCCCGTTCTGAACTACTTTTCCTCTTCATCTACAAATCAAGGACAATAAAAGTTATACCACAATCCAAAAGGATGACTTTGGAGAAAGTAAAGTAGCATAAAAAAAATGTGAGTTGTTAGGATGACTGCAGTGGATAAAAAGCTGACCTCAGAGTCAGGAATACCTGGGTTCAAGTCTCAACATCCACACTTAGCGCTTGTGTGACCTTGGACAATTTACTTAACTGCCCAGTGCCTCCAACTCTCTGTTAATAACAGAGAAGCTGCCTGCTTGGAATAGTAGAAAGAATTTGCTCAAATGAGAGTTCCCTATACCAATGAATTCACAAGTCTAACTTCTATCCTAGAGAAATTGGGCTAAAATTCCATGTAGAATGAGGGAGAGATTAAACAGAAACAGGTCACTGATGGAGGCTACTGAATTTCTAGTTAGAAATTTTTAATTAGAATAGAAAGTCATTCAATTCACTTCAACTAATAATTAAAGTACTAGTTACAAAATTCCTGTTACACCTAGGTAGAATCAGCGTGGCAAATTAAACAAAGTGCTGGGCTTGTAATCAGGAAGATGAGTTTAAATCCTGTTTCTGAAATTTATGCTTTCAGTGACCCCAGGGAAAGTCACTTAACCTCTGTCAGATTACTATCTAGGACATATCTACTAAGTCCTAGAAAGTTTGTTATCTGAATTGTTGGAGAGAGTTATATGTGAAGTGAAAAATTACAGCACAGTCTCATATTTAGGTATGCACTAGGTTCTAGGGAGACAAAGATGAAATGAGACAGCTGCTACCTTCAAGGAACTTATAGTCAAGCCCTAAGTCAGGGGTGGAGAACCTGTGGCCTCAAGGCCACATATGACCTCCTAGGTCCTCAAGTGCGACCCTTTAACTGAATCCAAACTTCACAGAACAAATACCCTTAATAAAAGGATTTGTTCGGTCAAACTTGGACTTACTCAAAAGGTCACACTCAAGTACCCAGGAGGCCACATGTGGCCTAAAGGTCACAGGTTCCCCACCCCTTTCCTACATATTTCAGATTAAAGATCTACAATCCAATTTGTTGTTGTTCAGTCATTTTCAGTTGTGACCAATTATTATTGACCCCATTTGGGGTTTTCGTGACAGAGATACTGAATTGGCTTGCCATTTCTTTCTCCAACTCATTTTACAGATGAGGAAACTGAGGTAGAGTTAAGTGATTTTCCCAGGGCTACAAAGCTAGTGTCTGAGGTGACATTTGAATTCAGGAAAATATCTTCCTGACTTCAGGTGTGTAAGTTTATCCATTGTCCCACCTAGCTGTCTGTACTGTCTGATTAAATTTCTACAATCCGCTAAGTACTCAGAGCCACTATTAGGGTCAATTGAGACCTGACAGTTTAATTCACAGGTCCAGAATATGAAGATGAGAAAAAGGGAAAATTTGAAGACTAGGAAAACAGGACAGAGGAGAGATACAGTTTCATGTTTCCTCATCCATAAAATGAGGGGGTTGGTCTAGATGACCCGTAAGGTCATTTCTAGTTCCATATCAATGTTCTTATGGTGGGAGGGAGATAGGAGGAGTGGAGGGAGAGTTATTATAAGTAACATTTGCCTCAGTTACTCAGAGATACTAGTGCCATGGGTGCTGATTCCTGATTTTAATGTTAAGTTACTTGAAGACAGAACTATTAGAAAGTGGGTTGATGAGTCTTTAATTTTAAAGCCTCTATAAAAGTGTCAAGTCACCTTAGATCACAGAGCCAAATTTTAGAGCTAATAGGGGAACCTTGGAGATCATCCATTCTGACCTTCCACCCAAGGAGAATACGTCAGAGTGAGTTTTAAGGATAAACTAATATAATCTCTCTGTTAAATTAATCAAGAATGTTAACCTTAGGTCCTTGGAGGAAAGTAATATTAGGAGGAAAATAACGACCTGGCAGTTTGAAGTCCTTATTCTTGCAGTAAAATTCCAGTCATCAGAATTCAGCTCTACCTGGGGGCATTGATGGCAAATATTTGAAGCTCAGATTTGGGAGTTGTTTTCCTTCTTGCATTATGGACAGTTAGAAGATTAGCCCATGTCATCATTCATTTGGGGGAAGCATGTCAGATGTTTGAAAATTCTTCATTAATGATCATACATACATACATACATACATACACACACACACACACTGACACTGATTAGCTATAGGTAAACGTGGACAGATTTTGGCTAAAGAATTATTAGGTGATCTATAAAATAAGGCAATGCTTTACAGCCAGTGCTATGAATCTATCAAACAGTAATTGGATGCACGTGTTAGCAGCAGTATAAAAGCACTGTCCAGTTGTCCACCTTACATGGGAATCTACTTGGCGTGTCTTCTTTGATTTATTGTTCCAATTAGAACACAGTGTTCAAAGAAAGAACACAAGGGACCAGGTTTAAAAGCAAGGGAGTCTTTAGAACCATCATTTAGTATGTGACCTGGCTCTCATTGAAATGTCCTGAAATTTTCTATTTGTGTAAAATCTGTATAATTAAAGACTATTTTAGACTGCTTTTCTCCTGTAATACACTAGCATTTTTTCTTCATGATTAATTCAATGGTCTATTGCCAATGATGGCTTCCAGTGATCCAGATTGATTTCTTTTCAATCATTTTTTTCTATCTTACTTCGTTCTTATTGTTGTTGTTACCTATTATGAAGCACCTCCACACACTGTGCTGGCTAGCAACAGTAGGACAGGTAGGCCACCCTGGTGAAAGGAAATAGTGCTGAGAAATAAATAAGAATGTCCAAATGGAATATGTAAAGCATTTATAAAATGCAAATAGTCTCTTAGGTTCAATCTATCTCTAAATCTGATATGATCTCTGAGCCTTAAAAAAAAAAATTACATATGAGATTGATGTACTTTGGGATAAAGCATGGATTTGCCACAAAAGAGACAAATCAATTTACTACTTTTTATACAATAATCAGTAAATTTTGAATGGTTTCTCAAATATGAAAATATAGAACACATAAGTATAACCTTGAAAAATTCACTTGTCTAAGTGAAAGTGTTACCTTTTCCTTATCTAGAATGAAGGATATCAAGTCCCCCCCCCATGTAAGCCTGTTATGCTAATTTCAGTTAATAACATTGAAAAAAAAGGAATTCAAACTAAGAAGGTCATTTTAGGATTATGGATTTAGAGCTGAAATGAAACTTAGAGGTCAAGTCCACTGCATTTTGCAGAGACCCATATAGCTATTGATTATTCTCCACACATTTCCTCCACTTCAAAAAAATTCATACAGTTGATCTTATATAAGCTCAAATCACCTTAAACTAATATAGATTTCTACATCTTTTAGTAAAAAAAAATAGAGGCATTGACCAGCATGATTTTTGTATGAGTGTGTTGACATTAAAGGCTCGTAGCCGTTGAATTGTATTCGTAGATTTTAGGAACATTAGATTCATTTAAAATAAACTAGCATACCTTTTGCAGCAATTTTTAAATTCATACATAGGCATTTCTACCTTTTCCTCTGAAGGAAAATGACCCTAATATAATTCACAGGAAGTTTAATAACAGTATTTCATAGGAAATGTTGCTTGGCTTTTTTTTTTAATCTACACCTGATTGCAGTTCAGCTTTCAAGGAGAAATACACCTGATGTCTAGTATACTTTATCAATTTCAGTGTCCTGTGACACATCCCTTTAAAAACACCTGCTTTCAAACCACAGACACTTTTCTTAGGAAGGCATCTGAGAACTTTTTCAATCTTGAAATAACTGTTATCTCAAAATGGGAGTTTCAAAATTCTCTCAAGTTCTTTTTGTAGTCTTTTTATATCAGCACTGTGATCCCTACCAAATGTCTTCTTAGGTTTCTTTTAGCAGGTGGTGATAAATCAGGTTTATGAAGAAGAGACTTTCCAATTCTACATTTTTAATAGATTTATGATAATGCTATCAGTGTGGAGGGTCTACATGGTGAGAATGCAGTAAAGGTAACAGGATAGTGTCATGTAAACATTAAATAATACAGGGCCTTCCACATTCATAAATCCTCCATGCTCATGATTGAATGTTGCTGGTTATAAATTATGTAACTGAATTCTAGAAACCACTAGGACTTAAATGAGACGCCAAATGAAGTCATAAAGATGTGTAAAGTTTTCTTTTAGTCCTGACTTTTATGCAAAAGTCCTTATTAGGAATCATTAATAGTTTCCTATTTTCTTTAGGAATGATTGCCACCCTTCCCCCCTCCCCCAACAAACTTCTAACAGTAGGTGCCTATCCTAATTTAAAAACCATGGAAGCATGGAAAACTTTTATTCTGGAAAACTGTCTTTGCTTTTTAGCTGAGAAAATAAATGTTCTTTTGGCAAAATCATTTTGAAAGAATTAAAACCCAACCTCTTAATCTTAGCTCAGCTCTTTGCGTAGCAGAGAACAACATACAGCAAGGGACAGCAGACTTTTTTATAACAGCCTGATTTCCCAATGGCATTCAGAATAGAATTATTTTATTACACCTGGGAACAATTAAACATTTGGCTGTCAGCTGTAAACAATTACTATAGACAATGAAATTAGTGGCTTTTCCTTAAGGATTCATGTATTCCTAATGACCTCGGTTAACATAAGTGAGATTGATCTGTCTATATATTGTTTTTGTATCCAGGACCAATTATATCCCCTAACCATTCTATCACAGAAGTGAAAAATATTACCAGAAGATGAGAATAGCACTGCCCAACTCTAGATAGGTATGCCTTGAATATTATGCCTTGAGGGGTAAGGAGAAAGCATATATAGAACAATAAGATACCATTTCTGCTACAGTGACATTCTGAGAGAGACAGAGAGACAGAGGCAGAGAGAGACAGAGAAAGACAGAGAGAGAGAAACTGAGAGATGGGGGAGGGGAGGACAGGCAAAGCTAAGACTGTGCTATCATTCCTATTGAGAATTTCTCCACTAATACAGATCAGCAACTCCTCTGTAATCTTTTTAGAGAAAAACCTGGCCAAGAAGCACTGAGAAGTTAGGTGACTAGCCCACAGTAACACAGCTAGTGTCAGGTTGCTTCTCATTTGTGTTCACAGTAAAAAGAAATTTTTCCAGTTCTTGAATTGAGTCAGTTCTTTTGAGAAAGGGGAGGAAAACCAACAATACTTTTAAGTTGACTATGAACAATCAATGACTTTCAGTTGTTGAAATACCTTGATAGAAAGTTCCAAGCGGCCAGTAGGTTTATCAAGACTCTTTTGAAGCTCTATTTGCTTTTCCCCAGGACTCTTCCTTTAAGTAATTCTCAGGAGAAACCTTCAGCTGTTTTACTCCCTTCTGGAAATAAGCCTCTCAGACCAGCACTGGGGCAAGAGGGGTGAGCAGCTGTATCCAGGCTTTCTCTGAGGTAAGAGCTAGTGCTGAGTGGTTGTGTTTCAAGGGCAAAACTGTAGATGTAAAGAATGATAAAGCAAACCCTAAACTACTCTGCACATATCTAATGACAGACACAGCACAGCTACTCTAAATTATTCAAGCTTTCCCAGACTTCTGACAGAAGAGACATAATTCATCTCCGTTCTTGTTATTCTATAAGCATGAAGAGACACAAGGTATAAAAGCTAAACATCTCCAATCACCAAGATGGTAAGCCTTAGCTCGAGAAAGCCTTTATTTGGCCCATGTCATATTTTTAGCATGATTTGGGCCCTGGGAACCATCTTTGAAGGTAGAAACTTAAATATACTTTTGCAATACTTGTGGTTCATTTCCTATTTGTCTTTAGTTTGCTAGTATTTTGCTGGCAAAGAGCCACTGAAACAGTTGTTTAATTACCCAGGATATCACAGGCATGTAACCTCTAAGATAAGCTGTGACTGTATTTTAGCAGTCATATCACTAGGGTCAAAAGTAACAACGAAAATTAAGCTTCAAATAAACAAATCTTAAAAGATCAGCTTTGTGTATGGAGAGTAATTAATAACTTGTTTAGGAAAATGTTACTGAAATGTGGTTTTGGACAAGGAACTGACATACTACTTCAGAGGTTAGATACCCTAATATTTAACAGGCTACCATTTGGTGGGCTGGCTGACTTGCCTGTAGGCATGGCACAAGTTAGTTCTTCACATGTAATTACACAACATTTAGACAATATCTTAATGACACCATGCACTTCAGCTGAATCAGGCCAGCTGGAAATTGTGGCAACATTCTGATTACCCAGGCACATGTGAAATTAAGACTTGTACAACCTCTGCTTTTCACTTGTAGTGTTTTGATACAGATGTTCTTGGAAAGACTAAACTGTATGTACTTTGGCATAATTTAACAAAATAATCTCCTTTCAACTTTTTTCTCTCCCTTCATTTGCACTGCTAAGAATAAAATAGTATTATCAAAAATACTTAAGTTGATGACATACATCCTGTATTTGTTAAGCTTTATCAATCACAGGTAGAACACATGGCTACACTTTGGTTAGTTTTGATGACTTCATTTATTCATACCCCCCCCTTTTTTCTAAAAAGTCGATTGTATTTTATTTTTTTCCTTACATGGAAATGGTTCACCACAAAATAGAGTTGTTTAGAACTGAATGAGTCATCCCAGTAAATGGTTAATAGCACAAATAATTATCTTACAAAAGATTGATTTTACTACATCCTCTGAATTTTAAGCTTAAAGCAACTCTACTAGGATCCCCTTATATCATCATAAAGACACTCAAAGTTGGCATGACTGGAGTTAGTGATAAAGAAAGTGTGCCTTAATATAATGAGTTCACTCAAGATAAACACTCACCCTTTAATTTTTTTTTTTGAGCTGAAAACCCAGAAATATACTACATAAGACAGGAGGGTAGACAGGGGAGGAGTCCATGCTCAGTTGTCAATAAATGTTTGAACAGCTTTCCCCCCAGAGTCTTAAGTAAACAAAACCACAACTATTTTATCTTTCAAGCACACACTGGTGTTAAGTCAAAATTTTGGTCAAAAACAGACAAGACTATAAACATCATCTCAAGAATTATGGTTACAAATGACTTTCTAGTGCAAGCAGCCTTACTATGACATGACATCACCTAAAACCACTTTCTATGAATCAGAAGGGTGGAAAAAAAGTAAAACATTTGACACTTGTGATATTATAGCCATAAACCTCAAACTTCAAAATTATAAATAATTTGCATAACATGAAAACAAACTATTGTATCTGGAAAAAAGGAGGAAGAGAAGTTAAAGAAGAAAACATGCAACTGGGATAGTTTATTAGAAAATAGATTTATTCATCTTTTCATATGTGTATAAAACAACTTAGAAAAACATTATTCACCCACATTTCTAATATGTTTCTACTTGGTGTGGCAAGTTGTCACCCCATCCTCAACCATCCCTACCACTGTCTACCCTAGATGTTTAACCTAGAGAAAAATAACTCTTGGAGTTATCAAAAGACAAGAACAAAAGGCACTACCTGTAATTCATGTCCCGCCCCCCCTCCCATCGTGTGACTATTAAAATGATTTGAATCTCATAATTTATTGACTGTTTTCAATGTACCGTAACATACACTTGGGAAACATTCAAATAACAATTAGTAATTTCCAAGTTCTACTTTTTGAAAGTGGCTAGGAAAGGAAGTGAATTCAGTAATACTGGCATTACTGGAGTGATTGAAGAAAGCACACATATTAATCCCTCCCTTCTCTAATAAGAAGAATAAAAACACCTCACCAAAATCCTGTTCCATAATTTATTCCAAGGAGAAAAGTTCACTCTATGGGGTAAACTATATTCATGGAAACAGACTTTTATGCCTTTTACTTTGAAAATAAAGAATGACAATGAAATGTGTGTGAGGTCTCTGAGAAGACAGTCCCAGATGTTTACAATGCTGCTGTAGCATAGCTGTGCAATATGAGAGGTTTCTGAAGAAAAGAGTACGACAGGACACCACAAAGCGGCCCATATGCTATTGACAATGCAGACAAGAGCATCATGTTACCATGAGAGAAGGCAGGCAGAAGACAAATAGCGGCAGTGGTGCCTTAAAAGTTAACTTCATGGACTGCGATCACTCAAACCAATGCGAGGGACACACAAAAATCAAAACCAGAAAAAAAAATGTTTTTCTCTCCTACGGGGGGCGGGGGAGGGAAACGGCGGCGGCGGGTGGTGTAGGGCTAGGGGTGGGAAGAAACGACAAGAGTGGAATCAAACTTCTCTCTCTCTGTAATAAAATTTCCCATAAAACCTCTATAATTGACATTGGGTAATTATTTTCAGATTGAGGTAGCTCGTCCCAAAACTCTTAGCAAGGCTGCCAGCTAACAGAAACAAAATTTGTTTTCTAGAGCATTTACAGGGGAGAGAGTTCTGTCTGCAAACGGGGGGTGGTGGAGGAGATTGGATGCATGCAGAGAGAGCACACACAGATAAGTGAAGTCACCAGAGCCCCCTCCTTCTCGTGGTGGAGGTTTCCTGAGCAAGCCAGCTGAGGAGGCTGGGGTGGGGAGAGTGGGGCAAAAGAGAAGAGCGGGTGTCCTCAGCCTGATGTAATATACGCGGGGGGTCTCCAGCGTGAAACTATTTTACTTAATCATTTTACAGGAGGTTGGGGACATCGATATTTAGCGGGTCACATCTGGAACAGATTTTTCCCCCGTGGAGGTTGGAGGGGTGAATAGTTTTAAAGTAGGGAGTGGGGAAAGGACAAGATTGTATTCGTTACTTACTGTATGGGCAGTTCTCATTCTTGGTCCCGCTGACCTTTCCATTCTTCTCAATCTTGAGAAAGTACTTGGTGAAAGAGAACAGCTTCCTCCAGCGAACATCTCCTTGGAGGTGATTGTAGCTCCGCACATGTCTCCCCGCGCTGGATGGAGAGGAGAAGGAGGAGGAGGAGGAAGAGGAGGAGGAAGAGGAAGAAGAAGAGTTGGTGGCCTCCGGTGACAGCATGTCCTGGCCCATGTCGTGGCAGGTGACAGACACAGAAGACACCAAGAAGAGCAGCAAGAAGCAGCAGCAGCAGCAGGGCAGGTGGGGAAAGGCTGAGGCACCATGTGTCAGTATCCATTTCCACATTGTACTGAAACTCTCGGCGTTAGAAAATGTCTCATCAGAAGAAACATACTGGAAGGGTAAAACCCGGTAAAAGGCGAGTAGAAAGCTGCTGTTGGCTACTGCTGGCTATCTTCCTCAGAGCTCTGATCTGGCCAGAAGTGAACGCACCAACATCCATAACTCAGGGGCACAAATCACCTCTGAACGGCTGACTGCCTTCTCTCTCTCTCTCTCTCTCTCTCCCTCCCTCTCTCTCTCTCTCTCTCTCTCTCTCTCTCTCTCTCTCAAATCCTCTTTGGTCTGCCTATGTAGTTTCCCAGGAAGCGGTGTCACTTGGGTGGCAGTGGTAGCTGCTGTGACTGGTGGCCCGCAAACTTCTTTCCTTCACCCAAGATTTTCCAGTAGCTACTTTGTTCTCTTCTTCACTCCTTTCTTCACCATGTTAGATGGGGGGAAAAAGTCTGGAACGAAAAAAAAAAAACAGATGACAGCACAGTGAACAAAAACCAAAGAGAATGGGGGTGGGGTTTGGGGAGGGGGATGCCAGAGCCCCTCTGGAGATTAGCACCTTCTGTTCGTTCTCTATCCTGAGCCCCACAACCAGTTAGCCAGCTGTAGACAGAAAGAAGCCCGTTGCTTCCGATTTGTGGGCTCTGAAGGCTGCAGTTTGATGCCGGTGGCTGCTTTCCTCTCTCTCTCTTTCTCTTTTTAGTGGTGGAGGTAGTTGTTGATTTGAAAGCCTCCAGAAAGTAACTTGTTGTTTGGAGTGGTGGTGATTGGTGTTTTGGATTGTTTTTTTTTTTTTTCCCCTCCCCAGAACGCTTGTAAACAGGTTGAAGGCTGTAGCCCAAATGTCAATGATTACGAGCCAGAGGTGGGATATGCCTCTGGTGGTCAAACCTTATTTGCCAGGATGGGGAGATGGAGGGAAGGGCGGGGGGGGGGGGGGGGTGTCAGGCAGCGGTGGGACATCTGAAACCCTCTGCAGTAGGGAACGCCAGGACGGGAGAACGCCAGGGGGAGGGAGAGGGAGAGGGAGGAGAGAGACAGAGGGAAGGGAATGAAGGGGTGGGGGTTGGGGTGGGGGAATAGAGACACCGAAAGCTGGGAAGATTCAGAGCACCCGGGAGAGAACCGTGCTTTTGCCGCCGTACTAGAAGCGGGAGCTGCGTACCCCCTATCCTTCCTCGCGTCCGAGGAGGCACCGGCCGCAGCTTCCTTTGACTCTTCCTAATTGCTCCTAAAACGTTCTTCTGCGCATTGGCCACCAGCGTGCGTTGTATCCTCATGCTTTCCTAATTTTGCTGTCTTCCAGCCTGAACCAATCCCCTCTAGGGAGCCCCTTCCTGACTTGTTTTCCAGCGTAAGACATTTTTTTTTTGGCAGTGAAGTGCTTGAGAGCCACCTGGAGTTTGTTGCTTTGCTGACTTTTTCTCGTTCTCTCATTGAGAAGGGGGTGAGGGGGAGAGGGGAAAAATACGTTTCCGACAAACCCTCAAAAGCAGATTTTACCCTGGTCAGGGCGAGCACGGAAAAGGGGGGGGGGGGGAAGAGGACACAGAGGACATAATTAAGTTTCCTTTCCTCCTCTTCTGCCAGCTTCCAAGGAGGTCTTTGCTTTAATGAATCACTGATTTCTCGCTTCCGTTGCTGAAATAAAAAGTTCACACTTTAGCCTCGCTCTGCCTTTTAAGCCCAGAGAGATTTATCGGCCCCCTTAAAGTCGCCCCTCTCTTGCCTCAAATGAAATCAGGGACCCAAATGACCAATTTCTAATTGCTAACATGAGTCATTTACTGAATCACGCGTGCACTTCAAAGCAAATGGCACTTTACTGGGATTGCAAAGATTTTACCATAAAATTTGTCTGAATGCTTTGCTGTCTGTTTTCTATGCAATTTCCTTTGCACTTTGCCATAAAGGGGCAGTTTTTTTTTCCATCTTCAAATTTAATGTTTAAGGAACTCTATTTTACAATAAACAAACTAAAACAAACTGTCATTAAAAGGAGTTGCCCCTTCCTTCCCCGCCCCCCTTTTCCTTTTCTCCCAGCCCTATTCCTTTCCCAGTCCTTTCAAGGTTTGTACTCACTGTTATACATACATGTCAGGTAAAGAAGAAGGCAGTCCCGAACTGGGAAATAAGTTTTGCCAGAAATTGATCCGTTTATAAAATGATGTAGTGGTCTCTGTTATTCGTAATAAGGAATCCCAGTTTGCCAAGCAGTACCAGGATTTCTACTGGATATCTACAATTCAGATAGCCTACCTAACTAACCATGAGAGATTCTTTAATTAAAAGTCAACCTTGTGTCAAAAGACTGTTGTTTGGGGACAACTAAAGTTCAGAGAGAGAAAATCTGTATGGTTTATGCAATTAAAAAAGAAACCACTTAGCTTGTACCTCTCTACTGTCCTTTGGAACAGCATTTTCATTACAAACAGCACAAAATACCTAAAGAAATGTACAATCCGGTTCTTAAAATGGACTTTAAATGATATTATAAACTTCACAAAAGGAAATTTGAAATGACTTTCAATTATACTGTTTACTGACTTGAAAAATAGGTTTAAGTTTAGTTTGTATGTTTGTGTTCCAGGGTGGCATTTAAGAGGGCTGGAGTGGAAACAGTTTAATGCTAGAACTGGTATTTTTAATTGCATTGTTTATGGTCCTCCAAATACTTATTCATAGGATTTCAATAGTGTGGTAAACACCAGAGAAGATTGTTGGGTTTAATTTAATTAGACTTGATTTTTGTAGTTTAATAATTGGAAAGTGAAGGAAATAAAAAACATGCGTCAACCAAATATTGCTCTTTAATTAAAGCGTGGTGACTTTAAAATGACCCAGAATGCTAATTTCAGTCTCCCAGTTCACTGTTTTATACCTAGATTGACAAATGCCTGAAACTGAGTGTAGAGTTTCTAAGGGACTTGAGTTTCAGCCCAGGAGCACAGTTGAATCCAAATATTTGAATCAACAGCTAATCAAAACTACGTGTTTTAAAAATGTTCTGTTTGATGAAACCATAAAATAATGCTCCTTGCTGTCAAAAGTTGCAAAACATGGGAAATTATTGTTTAAGAGTTTCTTTGCACTGGAAACCAAGACTATTGTTGAAGTTTTGTGGTCATTTGCTTGAAAACTTTAATTCCTCCTTCTCCCTCCCTCCCCCCCCCCCTTAAGGCCAGCTAACCTCATCTCCTATCCGCTTCTCCCGTGGGGAGCTCTTTCACCTCCAACATACACGTACAGGAGTTCTGTGTTCCCAAAGTACAACTCGAGGTGTCCACTTGGTTAGATATTAGTGTTTATGTCCAAATAGCATCTTCAGAAAGTAAATATTAAAATCAGGCTATTCCAGGTGCACTGTTTAATAGGATGGTAACTTGGATTAAAAAAAAAACTCTCAAGAATTTTTTAAAATTCAAGCATCAGCTCTGCCACTGATTAGTTGTGTGATCTTGTTCAAATCATCTCCCTGGGACTCAGTTTCCTCACCTGTAAAAGGATTGTATGAGATGAGAGAGGATTATATGAGATGATCTCCCAGGTCCCTTCCAGTGCTAGCATTCTGTGAAATGCCCTTAGAGCCTTTTCTCTACTGTGTGATGACAGGAAGGACATTTACAAAACAGCCCAAATGAAAAGCTGACATAGCTTTTTAGATTATATCTCATTCTTTTTTCTCTTTTCTGTATAGCCTTTCTTTTACAGCACAGTCGAATCCCTAAATACCCCACTACTTTGTATTGTTGGGTCACCTCTTAGGTTAGCCTGAGAAAGCCTGAGAAAAGTTCCACAGGAAAGATGCACTATTTAACGGAATTCAATCTCTCCCAATAGATTTGAATCACTAACATAAATGTATGAATGTAGATTATATCTCTGTAATGAGGCCTGAATCATTCTCAGTTACTTCAAAGGACTGAAATTCAACCTCCCTTTTTAGCAGCAATAATCAGGCCTTAATGGGTTCCTTTATTAATTGTTTCTCTGCTAAGTCTGAAAAAGACAGTATGAGCTCTCAATTAGAATGGTACCTACTAGTTTGCTCTAAAATAGTTTTTTTTTTCTTTGTCTCCTTCTTCCAAACCCTGGAAGGTTTATACATCCATCATCCTGGGACCCTGTACTATTTAATCATATTGGATCCAACTATCATCCAAAAGAATAAATATATCTTTTCACAAAGCTGTATTTTGAGAAGTTAGAATGTTTTCAAGGAAGATTTTTGCAGCCAATAAATATTCCTTAATGTGTAAGTAATGAAGAGCTGAAAAGCAATTTGGTTTTACACTACTAGGTGCTTCTGTAGCCTTTCTGCTTGTTAAGTAGACATTCTAGGATTGTCATTCCTGGATGATGTTAGTTGCACATAACTATCAGTGGATCAATTACAAGATGTGTGTGTATACTATTAACTGATGTTATTGGCAGTGTCAGTAAGCTGCTACAATAATAACTCAGGTTGAAAGTTAGACCAGCTCTTCTATGTAGACATCTGCAGTCCTCATTTTTAAATCAATGGTACAACCCTAGAGAGTATAAGTCCCAAAATACAGGAATTGCTAATTTTGAAGCTGAACCCTACTCGAATGCATGAAGACCCACAGTCCACTCATGTTGCCATCTAGGGTAAGAGGTGTTCTTTTTTTATAAATGTTAACATTTTATGGGAATAATATGGTAGTTGTTTGTTGCTCAAATCTTGAGGTAGAAGGAGATCATAGGACTCTAGATTTGAGACTGGAAGGGACTACACAGGACACTGAGGTAAACCCCTGTTATTGAGGTGCTAAATCTTGCTCTTGTTAATACCACCTCAGTTTTTAGGAAAAAAACCTGAAGTAACTTGTCCAGGGTTATGCAATTAGTAAATGTCTGATTCACAATTTGAACCCAGGCCCTCCTGATTCCAACATTCTATCTGCTACATTCTGCAGCAATGTATGCATGGGTGTGAAATTTGACTCCTTTTATGATTCTAGTGCTTCCCTCCCCCCCAAGTACCTTGGGATGCTACTTTTAGAAGTATATTAATTTGGAGTAGGAAGGAACCTTAGAAATCATCTTAATTCAAACCTATGACTATACAGCTGAGGAAACTGAGGTTCTGAGAAGTTAAGTGAATTATCTGAAGTCACACAAGAGTTCAGTAGCAGAACTGGGATCTGGAAAGAATGCAGGTTCCCTGGTTAATTTGGTTTATTCTAATCAATCTCTCTATTGCTCTCCTTTCCTTTATCCCATCCCTAATCCCCTTTCTAAGGTGTCAAGGTGATAATTATGTTCAGGCAGAAGAAGAAAAGTATGTTCCTTCCAATTCCCCTCTATAGTGTGTACCTTCCCTTTTTCTTTCCCAATCTCCATACATACATTTACATTTAAGGATAGGTCCTTGAATCTCTTCATAGCCAATCACCTTGCCTTCAGTTACAAGTTTATGCATCTCTACTACAATACATTAACCAAAGAGAGTTAACAAAGTAGTTTAGTGTTCAATTAGTTGCCACTGTATTCTATGTAAAGAGGACATTTCTACAAAGTTCCATTCCATGAACAGGGAGGGAGACAGTACACAAGATATGATTACGGTTTTCAAAGACTCTTGCCTTAGTGTTATAGGGTTCTCCTTAGAAAATTGGATTCCAGATTAAGAAATTTTCTGAGCATCTGATGACACATTTGCTTAAAGCCTCATACTTAATCAAAGAGTAACTGTTGTGTCAAATAATTTTGTGAAGTCTAAAATTAAACTTAGCTTTGTAGCATCCTGACTGCTTGTCATCCCTGGAGCTAATACTGTTTTCTGAGCATGAAAACATGGCTAAGAAAATGAAATACCCCTCTTTGCACAAAAATTCTCATTATCGTTTTACCTTGATGATTTTTTTTTCCAACAGAGTATTCCATGTTCTTAATTTGGGGGTCTGTGAACTTAAAATTTATAACTACCTTAATATAATTGGTTTTCTTTATAATCTCATATATTTAATACATTTAAAAACATTATTCTGTGAAAGGTTCCATAGTTTTCATCAGATTTTCAAAGGAATCCATGACACACAAAGGTAAAAAAAAAACCCTTCTTTATAGTTAAAAACAAAAAAAAGAAAGAAAAATCTTCAGAAAGTATGAAACACAAGTGCATGCTGTCAAATATATATGCATATATCTCTATGTGTACATCCATCCATCCATCTATCTCTCTGTCTCTCTGTCCCTCTCTCTCTCTGTCTCTCTCTGTCTCTCTTTTCCTCCCTCAGCTCCCTCTCCCTCTCCCTCCCTCTATCTCTCTGTGTCTCTTTCTGTCTCTCTGTCTCTGTCTCTGTCTTTCTCTCTCTCCATCTGTCTGTCTCTCTCTCTCCTCACAGTGCTTCTGTTTGTCCCTTCCCAATTTAAATAAGGTCAGCCATTGGTAAAGTTAGGTCCAGGGTGTGGTGGCATAATATGGTGGAAAGAGCAATGGTTTTGAGTCAGAATTCTCATTCCATCTCTACTACCTTTCATTCTATCTCTGGGCCTCGGTTTATTTTTCTGTAAAACAAAAGTAATCTTTTAGGTGAACTTTGAAATTGGTTTGTAGAATCCCATTCTGCACATGATTTTCAGTTTCTTTTCTGTGTCTTAAGTCTCTGATTTCTGTGCCTTTTCTCCTTGGTCATTGGTAGAAACTCTTTTCCTCCCTTTAGGTACCCAATGTTTCTCACTTCTCTTTATCCCTCCCCCACTGCCAAACCAAAAGGATTTGATAGCAGGGGTTTACACTTATCTGATTGTACAATCAGACTGATTGTACTTGAGTATGAATGAGTTTAATGTGTTATCTGAACCAACATTTGCATTTTAAGCCTTTTATCTCTAATTGTGTAATGAAAGACTTTATCTTCTATTAAAGGAATGCCAGGCATTGGCCAGCAGGTGGGGAGATATTATGGGGGATATGGACCTGGAAATCACATCTGGGTGGGTAAATGGGTGGGATTTTACCTCCAAGCTGAATTGCAGCGGCATATCTTTTCCCCCAGCAGCTGAGAAGCCTATGTCAAGGGAATGTTTCAGAATCTGGAGCCTAATTTGCCCTGGCACAGGTCCCCTGAAGGTGTCCTCCCATACCTTTGCCCTCCTTACCCCTAAGAGCCTCCCCAGCCCCTTCTAAATTGAACCTAATCTCTTAGCTAGCCTCTTTGCCTCAAACTCCCAGATAAAGTATTCTGGAAAATTACTTGAGTTTGTATTTTAAAATATTTCCCTGTTATAGCTAGAAAAGGGACAGCAGAAGCAATTCAGTTCATCCTCCCTGATTTACAGCAAAGACACTGAAGCTGGGTAAGTCATGGTCACAGAACTGAGGAGAGTTTCTAAACCAGGTCTTCCTGAATCTGAGGACACGGAACTACCCAATGGACCACCTAGCTTGCCCAAAGACATGACTGCAGCTGATTGGCAAGTCACTTTCCTTTGAAATATGAAGATTTTTTTCTAGAATTTTCTAACATTAAGAAAATTGTTAAAACAAAATCCCCTCAATGAAATTTTCCTATTGTAGCCTTCCTTACATAAATTAGTAGGGAGTCTCACTATGACTTTTTATTGTGTTGCTGGGACGCGTTACTTTTTTTTTTTTAACAAAGATATAAATGTGTTATTGAGAGTCTTACATGATGTGCCTTTTGCAACATGTAGCTAAGTACCTAATAGAGGTAATGGGGCATTGATGAAAGGGGGCTGTTACCTGGGGGTAGGAAATTCTGGACTGTGATTACTATTAGCCATGTGACCCTGACTGAATAAAACACTTAACCTCTGAGCCTTGGCTTCCTCATTTGTAAAATGGGAATAATAATGCCAGAAATATCTACCTCATGAGGCTTATGTAAGCATTAAATGAAATAATTTGTGTAAACCTTAAAACATGTTGTAAACATAGTTGCTTCATTTTAACTTTTTGGTTTTGTATGTATTTCAGCAAACTGAGACGTTCATATGGAAATTAGCATCTGGAGAAACAGGGTCAGTTCTATAACTACCACCTTGCTGTAGCTTTCAGAAGAGAGATAATTTATGATCTTTGATGTCAGAGAAAAACTTCTTTAACAATTGGAGCTGTCCAAATTTGGAATGGACTGAGTCCAGAGAAGTGTGTTGTGGTGTCTGGGATTTCTTTTTTATGGATGAGTTGGAATAGATGCCCAATAATAATGTTCTTTCACTCAGATTCATTCCACAAAAATTTTTGTATTTAAGGCCAGAACACTAAAGTTTAAATCTCCCAGCTCTGCTGTTTACTACCTGTGTAATCTTGGACAAATTTCTTATCCATCTTAATTATATTTCTGTTTCCTCATTTGTTAAGCAATATGATTAGACTAAAATATCATTTCTTGTAGCTCTACATCCAACAACCCTATAAAATTAATCTGAAACCTTTGACACCCCAAAATTAGCCTCATCCTAATTCATAAATATTACACTAAAAATATTAAATAACTACTACATAATGCTTTTGAGAAAGATAGGATAAGGGTAGGGATTGAGAATGGAACTGTTATTTCATTGGCATAGGGAACTCCCTGATTGAGGAAACTCCTTCTACCAGTGCAGTTCAACACCTTCTCTTCAATTTATAGTATTATCAGGCTGCCTAGAACACTGATAGGTTGTGATTTTCCCAGGATCACAGAGCTAGAATGTTTCAATACATAGAAACCCAGACCTTCTTGGCTCTGAGGTTAGCTCTCTGGACACCACATAACACTCTAAGAAAGAAGACAATAAAGTAGAAATAGTTTTCATAACACATGTTTCTCAGCCAAGTACAACAAAACCTCTTTACAGAAATGTTAATTTTGATATTTTAGATTACTAAAGGCATGGTGCATGCTACACCTACCATACTAAAATATTGCATTTTAGCTAATGTAGTTAAATGCCTCTATTCAAAAAGGGAATGAATTCTTTATAAATAAGAGCAATCAAATTGGTACAGCTACCCTGGTCTATGACTATGTAGAAATGCATGATTTGTAATAGTTTTATTATTCATATGTTATTCCACATACTATCTACCTACCTGTGGACAATTAGTTTTTCTAAATATAGAACATACACATACACACATCAACCATGTGACATTGGAAAAATTGCTTTACCTCTCTGAGATTCAGTTTCCTCATCTGTAAAATAAAGAGGTGGCAGAGGCCATATGCTATACAACTTCATCTATCTGTATTTGTTTATCTCTCTCTCTCTCTCTTTTTCTGCCCTGCCCATTTAGCTATCTATCTATCAAGTCTTAATTCAATGTTTCATTTTAAAATGTATGTTCCTTATGTGATCTACTAGGCTGTTACAAATCAAGTTTAGATGAATTTAGGGGTGTGTGTGTGTGTGTGTGTGTGTGTGTGTATGTGTGGACAGACATGGGTTCAAGTCTTGCCTCCGACATGCCGTGGGACCATATAGATTTTAATTAGCCAAAGAACTGCTAATTACATATTAAGAACACACTATAATTATCTTAATTTAGTTAAACTTTTGATGTTATTATATATACATATGCATATATGCACATGTTTCATGTTCAATTGACACAACATTCTAACCTGTATTTCTGGAGTTTCTTATCTGAGAATTCTCTATATAAATGAAAACAAGGTTTCTATCTATCTATCTAAACACAGACATATGCACATGCATGTGCATATATATATGTGTGTGTGTATTTATAGATGTGTATATACATACACATATGTATATATACACATGTGTGTATGCACATACTTGTATTTGTGTGTGTATATATATATTTAAATAGTCATACATTTTATTTAAGTTGTTAATCTTCATAGCATACAGTTGGGCAAAATAATTTCTAATAACTCCCTTTAGTTCTTCAGTTGTGAATTATCCTTTTCCTTTTTGATATTGGCAATTCTCTTTTAAAGAATCAAATTAACTGTTTAGCTATTTTATTTTTCCATCTATTTAAAATTATTCCTAATTTTATTTGTTAGTTCAATTTTTTTTCTTTTAATTTCATTAATCTCTTCTTTGACTTTCAAAATTTATATTTTAGTGCTCAATGAATTTTTAAAAAAGTTTTTGGTTTTCTAGTTTTTGTAGTAGCATGCCTAAATTGTCAGTCAGTTCTTTCTCTCTTTCACTGATGAAAATGTTTAAAAATATAAATTTCCCCTCAGGGACTACTTTGGCTATATCTTAAACATTTTGCTAGTTGCCTCATTGTCATAATTTTCTTTGATGAAATTATCTACTGTTTCTATGATTTGTTCTCTAAGCCACTGATTATTTAGGACTGTAATTTAGTCTCCCATTGCCTTTTAATCCCTTCTTCACTGGCCCTGTGTTAAATATATATATATATATATATATATATATATATATATATATATATATATATAGTGGTCAGGATAGGATATGTTTAATATTTCTGCTCTTCTGCATTTGTTTGTGATGTTTATGTATTTTTATGTCTTAATCCATTGTCAATTTTTGTAAGTGTGCCATGTATAATCCTTTCTGTTCCTATTGAGTAAATGTCAGAGATCTATTATATCTAACTTTTATAAAATTTTATTAAGGACTTTAATTTCTTTGTTATTTAATTAGATTTCTCTAGGTCTAAAAGGGGGTAAATTGTTTTCTGCATCTACTATAGTTTGCTGCTACTCACTGTGGTTCACTTAACTTTCCTTTAAGTATATAACTGCTATGCCATTTGGTGAATTTGTGTTAAATATTGACATTAATTCATTATCAATCATGTCTTTAAGCTTAGTATAATTTCCCATATCTTTTAAAATCAAGTCCATTTTTGCTGTTGCTTTGACTGAAATTATGCTTGCTATTCCCTGTGGTATGGAGGAATTTTACACAGATATGTGACGTCAAAACCACCAAATTGACTTTTGAGGATCTTACAAAGATTTGAATCCTGATTCAAAAGTGTTTAAGGAATTTTTAAAGTTAAAGATAGGTCCCTTAAGACCATCCAACATTTTTCTGCCATTCTCTGCATCAGTTCCCAGCCAGTCCTGCATCACCTTGGTGGCATGCCTTGGCTCTGGCTCAAAGAATTATTTTCCTGCAGGACCATAGACTTAGAACTGGAAAATACCTTAGAATTCATTTAGTCCAACCCCCCCTGCCCATTTTATAGATGTAGGCCCTGAACCCAACAGAAGTTAAAGAGTTTGCCAAGGTTACAAAAGTAGAAATTGGCTGAGTCAACATTAAAACCCAGGTTTTCTGACTTGAAATCCATTTCTTTTTCCTTTCCATTGTACCTTACTGTTTTCCATAATAGATGAAGATGGCAGGAAAAGAATCCAGGGCCTTACAGACAATAAACCTGATCTAACACTGAACCATACCCTCAAACTCTAGGGCATCTCCTTGAAAATGCCACAGTTTTCCATATTAAGTTTCTTCTAACTGTACCTGTCTAACAACAGCTGCCCAGGATTAGTGACTGCCATTGTTTTCACTGTACTGCTGAGGATGTTGTCATTGGTTGATTGGTTATAGAGGAGAGGATCCCTCCCCTGAACAGGCTTTCCACAGTATCTGAAGTCCATTTTGCTCTCACCATGTGGTCTCAAAGTTGCATCAGTTCTGGTTCAATAGTAGAGGGCTTAGTAGCTAGTTTCCAAGTTCACCATTTGTAAATTATGTCTTTAGGCCTCTGGAAACACACCATGCTATAATAAATGTGTCATCATCCTTCCCCTATGTTTTTCCTAGGACTTTATGTCTCCCCAAAGAGTCCACCGGATGGTGTAAAGTCACTGTACCAGGCTAGGACTTGGAAGTGTTGCATTTCCTTATGTGGGAAGAAGAAAAGGAAACAATTATTTGGTTTTCAATTAACTACTAAAATTCTACAAATACTGATGTGTGTGTGTGTGTGTGTGTGTGTGTGTGTGTGTGTGTGTGTGTGTGTGAAGTTCACACTTGGCCTGGAAATGAGTTAGATGGCACTGTCCTCTGGATTTTTACTGTGGTTGTCCAAGGAAATCTAAACAAGCATAAAATAGTATACATTTACATAAGATTTACAAAATAACTTCCTTACCATGACCCTATAAAGCAAGTATTTCCAGTCTTCCAGTCCCTATTTTGTAGGTAAGGAATGAAAGTACAGGAAGATTAAGTAATTTGCCTAAATTTGGGGGTTCTTAACTTTTTTCCTGCCATGGACCCATTTGGTAGTCTTGTGAAGCCTGTGGTGTCTTCCTCAAAATAACATTTTTAAATGCATAAAATATAATAAAATACAGAGAATTACAAAGGAAAATAAAGGTTAGGAGAAATACTTTTTTTATTCAAGTTCATGGACCCTTTGTAATTTATCCCCAAATCCTGAGTCCAGGCTCTGAGGTTAAGAACCCTTGACCTCTGGGCACTTGTATAATATTTGAGTCAGATGTCTTATAGTCTTCTGACCCCAAGTCTAGTGCTCTCTCTATTGTACTATCCTGCTTCCAAAAGTTTTACATTTTAAATGACAGTCATAAAAATGTAACTTTCCACAATCAGTTTCCTCTTGCATTTTATTTTGTAGGACTTCAGATAGACTAAAAATAGGGTGAACAACTACACAAGTTTTCACTGTTAAATACATACTAATACAGTTACTAGTAGCTGTAATTAAACAAGATGACATGGACTTTTATTTTGAATCTCTAGACAGTGAACTCTGCCAGGTTTTCTTGAAGACATGTTGAAAAACCAAAGGTCATTTCCTTCAGACACCTCCACATCACATAATTCTTTACATACTTGAAGATAGCTATCATATCCCCACTGTCTTCTCTTCTTCAGGCTTCATTTTCTCCTTTTCTTCAGCTAGGCCTTATATGACATGTTCTTGTAATCTTTTAAAATCCTAGTATAGCTATTCTAGATTTATCATTATTATTATTATTATTATCTTACCTAGCAATGCTATTCCTAAAAAGTGTCACTCAGAACTGAAATATTATGGATGGGTTTTGATCATGGCACAGTACAGTAGAACCATTGCCTCCCTAGTCCTTGATTTTTTTTTTCCTTCTCCACCTTTAATGTAGCCTAAAATTACATTGGCCTTCCATTTTCTTTTATTACACTTTTGACTCTCATTAAGTTTTCAATCTCCTATAATCCTCAGATCTCTTTTGGATAAGCTGCTATTCTAGTCATACCTCCTTCATCTCATATTTTTGAAGTTGAGCCTTTGAATCCAAGCATAAGACTTTATTTTTTTTTTTATCATTCTTATGAAATTTTACCTCATTGGAGACATCCCAACATTCTAGCCCATTGAGAGTTTTTGAGATTCTGACTTCCACCCATATGTTAACTCACTCTCCTAACTTTGTTCCATATGAAAACTTGATAAATATGCCATCTATGTATGTCTGTATCCAAGTCATTGATAAAAAATGTTAAATGCCATAGGATGAAACATAGATCCCTGGAGCACCCTAATGGAAAACTCTTTCCAAGATAACATTGAACCATCAACACCTGCCTTTTTCCATATAACAATTCCAATTTAAGTAATTCAAATTCCAATCAACTATGAAATCATCCTGTCTGCTTTTCTCCACCTTTTCCCAAAACAATAGCATCAGAATCTTTTAAATTTAGAGCAACGAAATAATTTTGAGATTCTTCGTGGAAGTTTTGTCTACGGCCAGAAGGCTGCATGTAATATGAAATGGTACCATAGATCCTATTCTTTAGTTTGTTGGTTGTACCTCCTTCATGTAGTCAGAGTGACTTCCTGCAAAGTTATTTAACATAAGGTTAACACTAATTCCTTTTGGATCAAATGCATTTCTTTTATTGGCTCTGAAGAATTCTTATCATTAATACAAACATAGTACTTGAAGTTGGGATCTAGGTATCAAATTTTATAAATGTAATAGAGTATCGTAGAAGGAGTAGCTAGATGGCACCATGTATGGATATAGTGTTGCACCTGGAGTTAAGAAGACCTGAGTTCAAATCCTGCCTTACATACTTACTGTATGACCATGAGTAAAATTACTTAACCTCTGTTTGCCTCAGTTTCCTCAACTGTAAAATGGTGATAATAACAGCATTTGTCTCATGGCTGTTGTGAGAATCCAATATGATAATTTTTTGTGAAGTACTTAGCACAGTGCCTAGAACATATTGTTGTTATAGTTCTGGAGTAGGAAGATCTGGATTCAAGTCACCTTGGGTCAAATTATAGAAACAGAAAAATATTAGGGCTTGAAAGGACTTTAAAGTGGATCTATCAAAAAGAATATAGAGAATATGTCATTGTAAGTTACTGAAGTCATTTAAAAGGATCTCAGGATTTAGAAAAGGGAGAACTTTGAGGCTAAGTAGTCTAACTCTTTCCTCTTATAGATGAGACAATTCAAAGAGATACATCATATAAGTAAAAGAGCTGGAATTTGAACCTAGTTCATATTGTCTATTTCAGCACACAGTACATAGACTTGCCCAAGATCCTATGGAAGGTGAGTTGTTTCACCTAAAATGTAGATTGATGCCGCCACATGGCATGGCATGGATGTTTAGTTCTTGGGAGCTGCCAAGATGGAAGTGTTTTGAGGATGTTTCTAGTGACAGACTGCTGATCTACCTAGCTACATATGGAAAGCCATATCACCAGAAATTAATCAATTAATTATTTGGCTGGTCATCCATGAAACTTATTTTTTTTTAAATCCAGTCTCATATGATTATTGACAGAATTAACTAAGATAAGTATTTTATAATTGTGAAGTATTATATAAATCTCTGTTGGATTTATCCCTCTGACATTCTAGATAATCTTGGTCTTTGCCGGTGGATTTCTATCTACTCAAATGATTTATATTTTCAAAAAGCAACTTCATAAATCTTCAGAAAAACAAAAAATTCCAAATGAATTAAAAAATGCAAACTAAATAAAAGTTGTCATCTCTTCAGAAGTGTAATTAAAACAAGTAAATAATCAGTCTGTTTCTCAGTCAAATGAAGTGAAGCACAAAAAAAGTGCAAGTGACATAAGTGATAAAGGGAATATCTGAGATAAAAACTATTTTTCAATAAAAACAAGTTTGAATTGTAATTGCTTGTAGTAGTTAGGAATGTTTTTATTGGTAGAGATGGGTTTTTTTAGCTTATTTATCCTAATGCTGAATCTACACGATAAGATACACAGGTATGGGGAAGAATTTAACTGATGCATGCATTTGAGAATGACATCTTGAAGTAAGACTTGTTTCTCCCTTTATGGGATATTCATGTTTGTTAAGTTGAAGGTATCTTTCAGGCTTAAAGGCTTCTCACAGACCTTGGAATGGATGTGGTTTGTAGTAGCCAGGGCACTATATTTTGAGACAGAGAACCTGGGGTCAAACTCCAACTTTGCTACTAACAACCTTAATGATATTGAACAAGTCATTTACTGTCTCTGGCTTTCAACTTCCTCATCTGTTTTAAAAGGAAGAAATTAAACAAAATGATCTCTAAGTCCCATTTTTCATCACCAAAGTTTATAAGCTGCCCTCATCTTTAAAATTCTATGAAGCATACCTTTAAGGGTTTTAAGAGAGCAGAGGATGTTTGGGCTGAATAAAACAATACAGTTTGAAAATGTGTCAATGGAGTCATTACTTATAATTGAATGAATTGTTCTGATGAAATATCAAATTATTTCATTATACTGTGAAACTGAAAGAGAAAAAGGAATCAGTATCTACTCTTTCCATAGCAAAATAGCAAAGTTTTTGATCTCCAAAGGAATGCCACATACTTCCCATTCTTTGAATCTCTTTCAGTAGCCTTTTATTTTGGTGGGTAGTTTGGGAATTTAAATGGGTTTTGTTTAAATGATTGGAATATTTAAGGTAATTGAAGTAGCAGGAAGTGAGGGCAAGAAATTGAAGAGTAATTCTTACTTGGAAATCAGAACAAAAGTTAAATTTTGTCCCACCTACCATGTCAACAACTTACAATCAAATTATTTAGTTATGGAAAACAGGAGAAAGCATCATTCCTATAGAGTTATTCCTTGTATGGGATGAAGCCAGAACAACTGAGGAGTTTCCAGGTGATCACCCTAAGATAGCTCATTATATGGAGCCCATGGAACTCAGGTCTTCTTAACTCCAGGTGCAACATTATATACTATGGAATCATAATCTTTACTCCTCATCTAAGGAGTCACTAAGTTCTACTATTGCTTCTTTCAAGATGTCTCTAGGCTCCATCCCTTCCTTCTTACTGCCATCACCCTAGTACATGACCTCAACAATTTATTTTTGGATAACTAAAATAGTCATTCATCTCTATTTCATCCTAATTTATCCTTTATACTACCATCAAAATAATTTCCCTAAAACAATACTTTCATCACTTCATTATCCTACTTAAGCAGTCTCCTACTATCTTCCAGTACAATCTCCCAATGCCCCGTATAGATATTCAAAAGATTCTACAATGTGGATCCATCTCACCTATCTGAAGTTGTCTCCTGATACCTGTGAAAACAAACCCTCCAGTATACTTGGTCAGTTTCCTCACTGTTGCTTGAACATACTTTTCTCTTGCCATCATCTTCAGTAACATCAAAACTCACATTGGTGATCTTTTTAACACCTTCATCATACTCCCCTAGAGAACACAAATATGAGGTATCCTCTGAATATCCAGTCAAACTTAGTTGATGTCACTCAAATCTTTATCTAGAATAATGGTTCTTAAACTCCATTTCTGGTCAAGAACCTTTAAAAATAAGTCTATTATCACTGAGATTTACAAATTTTACATCCAAATTTTGAATGGAATGCAAAATGAAGCAGGCAAGGAGAAGACAATGAAAGTTGAAAAGTCTTAGTTCTAGTGGAAAACTAGGCTTTTTTGAACTTTGAGTCTCATTAAGAGAACTCATTAAGCATTTTCTTATACATTATTCAAAGATGTTGTTCAAAGATAAATATTCTTTTTGTCTCTTTACTTGAATGGTTTAGAGAATGGAACTAATGAGACAAGAGAATAGAGTCCATCTTTTCTATAGCCATGGGTTATGTCCAGGGGTCTAGTGAGGTTTCTACTACTTCTACTGCTCCTACAGCTGCTGCTGAGGCTGCTACCATGTAGTGTTAGCAGGAGCAGCAACAGTGGTAGTGTTGTTGTTAGCTGATGGTTACCAGTCCTCCATTCTTCATTCCCTGAGCCTTCTATTGCACTTCTGTTGGGCTCAAAAAGTCTTTCCTTGGCAATACAGTAATGTCCTGGTAAAAGTTTAATGATCAAGCTCAGGGATGTGTGTAGTATATTTTTAAGTTTAATCTGCATATTAACATTTTTGAAAATCTAGACAATTATCAAAACAAAAAATAATCAAGCCTTGATTTTTAGCAGTTGACAATTTGTGAAGTGTAAATTCTCAAGCTGGAAATTAAAAAAAAAATTGGATCTCAGAGCCTGTTAAGCTGGTTCACACACCTAGGCTGACTTATTTTATAAACATGTGACATTCTACAGAAGGAAAACTGAGTAAGAGACAAGGATGTCTCAGTATAAACTTGTACTATTGCTAGAAAAAGAAAAGCTATTCAAAGAGCATGTTTTATTGACTACAAACTAGCAGTGTCAACTTTATTAAAGGATAGCACTTTGTGTACCAAAAAAGGATTAGATAGAAACAATACCCTGTACTGTAAGATATTAATTTCTAAGAAGGTACTGATTCAGATGAATAAAGTATACAAAGATGAGAAAATCAACTTATCAATAGGACAACATAAATATTAGTATACAATATATGTCAGATGACTATTGGGCAAGGAGGTTCACCATAAAGGATGTAATGAGGAATTTATGGAGGGACAAATTAGAACTTTTAAATCCAGGAACAATGGACCACAGGGGGAAAATGATTGGGGATCTATGCTTGGCCCTGTGCTATTTGATGTTTTTTTAACAACTTGGATGAAGGTGTTAATAATATAATTGTCAAATTTGCAGATGACAGAAAGCTGAAAGGGATAGTTTAACACACTGGGTAACAGCTGAATAGTCAGAAATACCTTGATATTGGTAAGCTGGAGAATGTCCATTTTTTTTCAAGGAACTCAAACATGGAAGAGAGATTAGATTTGTTCTACTTGGTTCCAGAGGGCATAATGAAGATTAATGGTTTAGTGTTGGAAAGAAGTAAATTTAGGCTTGATGCAAAGATAAACTTTTTGACAATTAGAGCTAGGAGGGTGCTGGTGAATGTTTGACATCCGAATCTCTAGGAAAATAGTGTACATGTGACATATTTCTAAGTTCCATCTCTATTACTAACATTTTCTCTATTACTTTCTAAAGTCTAACCAATCAAAAAAAAAATAAGACATGCTCTGATTTGTAGCTTTTGCTAACTTTTGAGGTGTAAATGTTCATACCTAAAATTTAACAACTGGCTCTCCCATGCCATTTGATCTGCTTCAGTAGACCCCTAAATTTAGAACTATCCACAAGTCTGTTTCAGGAGCTAAATGGTTCTTCCTTACTAAAGAGCTTCAAGCAAAGACTGGTCACTTATTGGCAGTACATAAGGCCTTTTTGTATAGATATAGGTTGAACTAAATAGCCACTGCTATTGCTTCCAACTCTGAAAATCTGTGATGGCTTTCTAGAGTTGGCTATATTTTGGGAAACAGTTTGAATAAAAGAAGAGAGAGTACTTGTTTAGCAGGATAGGGGGAGCTGGGAGAAAGAAAAGCAATGATTAATTGTTGTTCGTATATATTAGCAACAGCTTAGTACTTCAGATCCTAGATTTAGAGTTGGAAGGGATATTAGAATTCTTCAGTCCAGGCTTCACTCTACAGATGGGTAAACTGACCCCCAGTCATAGTAAACGAATGACCCAAAGTCACACAAGTAGTAACTTTTGGACTGTGATTCACAACCACCCATTCTAATTCCTGATACATTTATTCCTTCATTGTGACACTCTGGAAGATGCTAATTCTTCTTTTCTTAAGACTCAAAAAAGTTACTTTTTCTTTTTTTGGTTTCTTTTCTGAACTCTCCTTTCTCTTTCTATTTTCTTCTTCCTTCCTTTTCCCATCACCTTGACCTAAAATCTCCTAAACCTATTTGACCAGAGGTCATTATTTGTGAGGGCTTAATTTTACACATACACATTGTTTCCTTACTGGCATACAGTGGTATTCTTGGCCAGCGTCCTTCAGATAAGATTTTGCTAGCCTTGGGTAGTCCTTAAATTGCCATGTGAGTGACAAAATGATGTTTTCAATAATATTTCATACAGGCCTTTCAGCATCTAGGGGGAAATGCTGCTTTTGTTGGGAAAACATGAATGTGAAGGAGGCATAGCCTACTCCTGATTTCAGTCCACTAACTTCAAAGCAAGAACTGCCTGAGTGAGTATTACAAAATCAAGACGTTTATGAATGGCTCATGTTACATTGCATAACTGTTGGACTCATTTGTTTGGCCTGAATGTGGCCCAGCTGCAGGTGGGATTTCCACATCTGTGCTTGTGAGAATAGTCAATATGGATTATAATAGTTAGTAAATGGGCTACTTTGCATTTGTTTCTCATTTACTCTCCTCTTACCACTCAAGTACAGGGAGGGGTTCTCTCCCCCCCCCTTTTTAAACAAATATATATATTTCTCATAAAGTTAATAATCATTAGCTAGAATGTAAGGTCCTGGAGAACAGGGATCATTGCCTTTTCTGATCCCCCAGTTGCCAGTGCTCTCTCTCCCTCTCAAATAATCTTATAATAATTATATTTTTACAGGTTTTTGTTCCTCAGTAAAATGTAAGTTTCTTACAGGCTGGGATCATCATTCTGTTTCTGCATACATAGGGCCTTGAATATAAAAGGTCCTTAATATATGCATGTTGGATTTTATCACAGGAACATGTCAATCTTCATTCTCTGTAAGTATTATTTGAAGATGGTGAAGTGCAGCAAGGGTGATACTATACAGCTTATACTGATTAAGTTCCAAGTATGGGCACGACACCATTAATGACAGAAAAGTGACAGACTCTGAATATTATCTTCAACATGCACATGGACTAGAACTATACAATGATGCTTTGGTATTTGTCATAATCCATATTCTCACACATGGTCATCCCATGGAGTTGTGTTGCAACAAGTAAAACATTAATGCTGTCAAACTGACTCCCTTCCAGTTGCTGTGACCTTGGCTGTAGGGTTTGGTTATCTTGCCATTTTGACAATACAGTCCAAGAAGGCAGCTGTTTAGTGAGTGGGGTAGATTTTTCTGCTCAATAGGAAGTTAAAAAACATTGCTTCTCGATAGATCTTCACTTTGACCTTGAACTTAATGTTACATGGGCACCAAACTCCATTTGCAACCTTCCAAAAGGGTGAGATGACCCTTTGGATCTCATCATCTAATCTGCCAATTGATACACATCAATGTACAATGTAATGCCTAAGAAACAGAAGTTAATTACAATGTCCAGTTCATGAAGATGTTTTGTTGCATGTAAAGATTTCTTGGCTTTACTGGTAGTTGATCTTAATCATCTCTGGGCTAGTCATAAATCCCAAACACTGGGGAAACCATCCAAATTCAATCATGAATAACTGCATTTGCTATTCAAGCACATTTGTTAGCAGGTTATTTTCTAGACAATAGTTCCTATGGCTTTAATAATGATAATTAAAAGAATTCCTGAAGTACCAAAAACATTTCTGGACAGCAGCTTCTGGGTCCTTTTTTTATGTTGAATGATACTGGATTCCTCTTTAATCTGTTGGTATGAGAAATGAGTCAGAGAAAACACTATTTCCTCTACAAACATTAAGCATACCAGGATTTGTCTTAGGATACTGGTGAAATAAGGGCAGCCAAACTTGCTCACAAACCACTGGAGATTTTGTTTATAAGTGGTAGTAAGTGTAAAATTATTGAAATTTTCTCTTGTACTTTTTCTTTACTAGATTGGAGCAAAAATTACATCCATCAAGCCATTATCATCACAGTCAGTCAATAAAAATAGTCAGTCAAAAAACATTTATTTAGCACCTCTACTATGTGCCAAACACTGTGATAATTACCCCCCCGCCGCCGCATACACGTATAATATCATTGTCAAACAATCCCTCTAGAATAGTAGAACACTTGTACTGATTACTTCTGCTCCAAAAAAACAACATCAAAGCTTCATGACCCCTGTTCAGGTTGAAGACTGACATTATGTCCAGGACTATCATTTTATTCTTTTTTATTGCTTGTATTTTGTAGGAGCATTTTCAAAACAAAAGTCATAAATAATACATAACCAGGGATATTGCCCATTGGACAATTGTGGAGTTTTTTTTTCCCCTTAAATTTGAAGCCATGAAGAAGAAAACAGATCTTTCATTTTAAAATTTCACTGTAGAATTTAAATGTTAGGATACATTATATACCTCAGAGACTAGGCCAAATTTGATTTTATGCTTATGAGTATAACTATGCATATGAGGGTTTTTTTTTGTAGTTGTCCATTTGTTTTTGCTTTTGCTTTCTTCCTGAGATTTTATCGAACTACTTCTGGGTAGTCAACTCCAAACGCAGTAAAGAAAAAGTTGTGTTTAATCATGATGTGTGTTTATTAACAAGTTCTCTGAATTTTTGTTAAGATCAAAATGGATGCTTGGAGCATTATGATATGATATCTTCTTTCTAATATTATTTGTAATGCACACAATATGTCAAAGATTTAGGAATAGTCTCTGAAGTGTGTCCATTCATTCTATTATCCTTTAAGTCGCAATTTTTTTCTTTAAAAGTACATAGAAAAAACCCACACAGATCCAAATGAATCCACCTTTTTTTTTTGCCATACTACAAATAATTTCAAATAATCAAATATAGGAGCCTACTTCTTATAATATGAAATTATGCTTGATATCTCTTTCCATCACACTTAGAGAAGTATTTTTAATCAATAATTTTTTGAGACCAAATTGGCCCTAATGTCATTTTGGAAGTATTTATTAAATATCAAAAGTACCATAGACAATTTTCCAATGATCTTATTCCTCTTTTGGAAATGGGACCCCCTAGGGAAGAGTACTCCCAATTATACAAAGAATTTGAGGCTTGTACACAGAAATATAAGATGATATATAATAAAAATAAATTACTGAAAATAGGCTCTATCTTAAATCTAGTGTTCTCTCTGCAATCATCACTGGCTTTCAGGATACTTTTAAAGAAGTATTTTCATTATGTAGCAAAGTAATAGTCAACAATGAGATGATATATTGATAATGATATGTTGAGCTATATCTCAATTAGGATTAGGCTGGTAGGCAGGCGGAGCCAAGATGGCAGCATAGGAGCCACAAAGTATCGCACCTCCCACATAGCCACTTCAAAATACCCATAAAATATGACTCTAAACAAATTCTAGAACTCTAAAACGCACACAAATATACTTTCCACTAAAGGCAGCTTGGCTAGAAGGCACCATCTCAGGGCTGGAAGCTGAAACCAGCTCAGCCTGAAACAGCACCTTGGCCCTGGGGGCAGCCAGATGAGCTGAGCTGCAGCTGGAGCAACAGAAGAGCGGATCTGTGGCAGCTGTGGCAGTTTCCAGAATTATCAAGCCATAAAGGAAAAAAAAAAAAGGACTAAAAGGTTAGTGAAACTAACCTCAGCTAAAAACTGGGGGAGAAAAGTAGGTCTGGCCAAACTGCCTCCAGGGCAAGGAAGTGGCAGAAGCAGAGGTTCTGCACCCACCTCCACAGTGCCGCTTCCGAAGCTCCCGGCCTGCAGACTGCAGGGGGGCCAAGCAATTGTTCAGATACCAAGTACTCTCGTGTTGAGTGGCCTGGATCTGGATCGCGGTCTTGGGTGGTGGTCCTGGGTGTCTTTTCAATGAGCCAGAGCAGGGGAGGGCCCCAGCAGCCTCCTAAAAGCTCCAGCAGCTGGGAAAACCCCAGCAATTTGGGACAGAGCTTTCCCCTCTGGAAGCAGAGTTCCACAGAGCTAAAAAAATCACAAACTGGCCAGCCAGGAATAAGCACAGGAAGCAAAGTAAGAACAGCAACCAAACCCTAGATTCCTTCTTTGGGGAAA
>CM053580.1:303933494-303950892 GCA_028627135.1 Pseudochirops cupreus
CATTTGCTCCTCTCTAATTCTGAAGGAATTATTCTCTTCAGAAAGCTTTTGAGATTCTTTTTCCATCTGGCCAATTAGATTTTTCAAGGCATTCTTCTCCTCATTGGCTTTTTGGGCCTCTTTTGCCATTTGAGTTAATCTATTTTTTACGGTGTTATTTTCTTCAGTCAGGTTGTTGGCTCTCTTTTCATGATTTTCTTGCATCATTCTCATTTCTCTTCCCAAATGTTCCTCCACTTCTCTTATTTGGTTTTCAAAATCCTTCTTAAGCTCATCTGTGGCTTATAGGCAGTCTACATTTTTCTTGGAAGCTTTTGGTGTGGGAGTTCTGACTGTGTTTTCTTCCTCCCATTCCATGCTTTGACCCTTTTTGTCCCCAAAAAAGGATTCTAGAGTTCAATTGCTGTTCTTACTTTGCTTCTTTTGCCTGCTCATGTTGCCAGTGAATTACTTGATTTTTTAGCTCTGTGGAACTCTGCTTCCACAGGGGAAAGATCTGTGCCAAATTGCTGGGGTTTTCGCAGCTGCCAGAGTTATTGGGAGGCTGCTGCAGCCCCCATCAGCTTTGGCTCACTGAAAATGCACCCCAGGACCACTACCCAAGACCATGATCCGGATCCAGGCCACTCAATGCAAGAGCACTTAGCCACTGAGCTTGGCCCCCCTGCAGTCTGCAGACCGGGAGCTCTGAAGCAGCTGGAGGTAGCTGCAGGGCCACTGCTTCTGCTGCTTCCTTGCCCTGGAGGCAGTTCAGCCCAACTGCTTTTCTCCCCCAGATTTAGCTGAGTTCCACTGACCTTTCACTTTGCCCTTGTTTCTTATGGCTTTATTATTCTGGAAACTGCTACAGCTGCCACTGATCCACTCTCCTGAAGGCTCCACCTGGGGCTTGTCCTGGCCACCCCGGGGCCAAGCCATGGTTTCAAGCTGGGCTGGTTTTGGCTCCCAGCACACTGTGATGAGTCCTTCCTGCCTAGTTGCTTTCAGCAGGAGATGTGTTTTTCTGTTGTGAGTTTTGGAGCCCTAAAATTTGTTTAGAGTCATATTTTATGGGTATTTGAGGTGGCTATGTGGGAGCTGCAGAACCTTGTTGCTTCTACACTGCCATCTTGGCTCTCTTTTCACAATATGTGTGTATATGTATATATATATATATTTATTTATTTATATATATTTATATATTTACCCTTTCGTGTATTATTTGGTTTACTCATCTCTTCAACTTTAGTTCTTAGATAGAGATTTTGTGCCAGGGCCAGACTCTGTCCTGTCTTGCACCTTTGTAGAGTGTGGTTGGTCCTGTTTGGTTTTGTGCTGGTAGCTCCTGGGTTACCATTGATATTCACTTCCCAGATTTAGGCTTCCTTTATAGCTTTGTGGTTCAGAATATTGAATCTTCAGTTCTATGTTACTTATGCTACTTATCTCCAAACAAAATGGAAAGGACCTTGGAGCCCAGGTGTCTGAGATGTCCTACTCTGAGGCTAAGGCTTTTATTATTTTAACTACCCTGGAGCTTTCTGACTTCCTTTGGTGTTTCTCAGGGGACCCTCTACTCTTGGTGACACTGAATGCTGCAGGCTACATGGGTATCTAGTCTGTTGTGTTGTGAATCTGGGCTTGTTTACTTATGCTCATGTTGGGATTTCCTGACAACCCACTTTCCTATTGATTTGGATTTCGGGTTGATTTTCTTTTCTTTTTCTTTTTTTAAATTTTTTTTATGAAGCTCTGGGATAGAAGAACTCACTGGCTATAATACCTCATTGCATTTCTTGACCATCATTTGACCTGGTACACATTTCAGATTTTTGCTGGAGTAGGTATTTGGGAGCTAGGTAGTCTGTTCCATTCAGGTAACAACTTGGCCAGAAGTTCATTCATAATTCTTATATTGTAATAGTATTCCATTTTATTCCTATTCTGTAGTCTATTCTTCAAAGTGATAGAGATTTACTTTGTTTTCAGATTTTTGCTGTGACAAAAAATCATACATATATTTTTGCCCTGGTAATTCATTTAGGGTCTCAAGGGCTCACAGAGCTATAGTATGATACTGAGCATGGTAGAATGGCAGATACTTAAAAAATATTGATCATAACTCTAAGATCCTTTCACCACTACTCTTATCAACTACCCCAAAGCCTTAAAAATGTATATGACAAAATCTTAGACTTGTAAGGGATTGGAGGGATTATCTTGTCAAATCTCCTTATTTCACAGATAGGTCAAAATGAGTTCAAAAGCACTAGAAGGATTCACTTTGTCATCCAGTTAGAGAGAGTTAGTGCTAGAACCAAGGTTCTAGACTTCAAGTCAATGCTCTTTGAAAAAGTTATTCCTTTTTCAAGTGTAACATCTTGGGAAATATTCATGAGGTCATAGTAGTAAACTTAGCAGTACAGCAAGTATGTTGCATGTATACATTATATTATAAAATAGTTAACTCTGGGCATGCATTTGTCTGTGGGACATTGACAGACCAAAGCAAAGGAATCTAATAATGGCAATGCCTCATTCATTGTGTTATTGAGCAGGGCATTTCTAGCCAAGGACATTTTGGATTACTTAAATTTCATTGTAAACTCTAAATATTGGCCACTGCTGTGGAATACAGTAGGCCATTAGGCACAAAACAGTCTGAGCTGGAAGGACATCTGATATGGTATAACCATAACCATAACCATTTTTCATCTTTTCCCTCAGTTAATGATTTCCTCCACTTAATGTTCAAAATTATAAGTCTTGGCTCACAGAGCATTATTTTATGTTCTGTGTTCTTTCCCTATCAAGTAAATTTCTTCGTAGTCTTAACTATGAAGGCGGTATGTCCACTGGTAAAATGGAATAACAAACTAATAATAAAGAGTCTGTCTTTTAGATTAGAAGTATAAACATTAAAAAAGAATCCATGGAATAATCTAACCTTAGACAGCACCTAATAATGTTGAACACATGGTAGATGCTTAATAGTTTGTGGTTAATTAATTGAATGAAATAAGTAAGCTCTCAGAATTGACATTACTAGAATTTAATTTAAATTTATCCCAGAAAGCTCATGTGTATATACTTTTAAAGTGATTAAATAATGTAGAAGTGATTTTTGAAATAAGACATAAAGTGTGAAATTAATAATTACTATACATGGTTAGAGCCTTAGTCCATCCTGTACATAATTCTGTCAAAAAAATAACTTTATAATAAAATATTATTGAGCATTGGTAACGTATTTGTAGTACTAAGGGACAAAGAGGTATGGAAATCATTTACATATTGGAATCTTTCTTATCCACTCTTAAGAAGAGGATTGGACTTATTTATTATTTTATTTTATAGGGCTAGAAAAAATAATAACAAAATTCATCTGGAAGAACAAAAGGTCAAGAATATCAAGGGAATTAATAAAAAAATGCAAAGGAAGGTGGCCTACTTATACTGTATCTAAAACAATATTGTAAAGTGTCAGTCATCAAAATTATGTGGTACTGGCTAGAAAATAGAGTGGTGGATCGGTGAAGTAGGTTAGGTACACAAGACTCAGTATTAAATGCCTTTCATAATCTACCTTGATAACCCCAAAGACTTCAGCTCCTATGATAAAAAAAAAAAACTCATTATTTGACAAAAACTGCTAGGAAAACTGGAAAATTTTATATCAGAAACTAGACACAGACCAAAATATCACACTCCATACAAAGGTAAGGTTTAAATGGCTATGTAATTTAGACATAAGAGATGTTACCATAAGCAAATTAGAACAGCAAGGAATAGTTTACCTTTCAGATCTATGGAGAAGGGAAGAATTTATGATCAGACAAGAGATACAGAACATTATGAAAATACAAAATGGATAATTGTAGTAAAATAAAAAAAATTTTGCACAAATAAAACAAACAAAACCAAGATTAGAAGGAAAGCAGAAAGCTGGGAAACTATTTTTACAGGCAACATTTATGAAAAAGGCTTCATTTCTAAAATATATAGAGAATTGAGTCAAATTTATAAGAATACAAATCATTCCACAATTGATAAATGGTCAGAGGATATGAACAGGAAGTTTTTAGATGAAGAAATTAAAACTGTTTATAATCATATGAAAAAAATGCTTTAAATCTCTATTGATTAGAGAAATGCAACTTAAAACAACTATGAGGTACTACCTTACACCCATCAGATTAGGTAATATGACAGAAAAGGAAAATGATAAATGTTGGAGAAGATGTGGGAAAATTGGAACACTAATTCATCGTTGCTGGAGTTATGAACTGATCCAACTATTCTGGAGGGCAATTTGGAACTATGCCCAAAGTGCAACCAAACTGTGTATACTCTTTGATCCAGCAGCACCACCACTAGGTCTTTATCCTAAGGAGATCATGAAAAAGCAAAAAGGAGCTACATGAACAAAAATATTTATAGCAGTTCTTTTTGTGGTAGCCAAGACATGGAAATTGAGGGGATACCCATCAATTGGGGAATTACTGAACAAATTGTGCTATATGAATGTAATGGGATAATATTGTGCTATAAAAAATGATGAGCAGGTAGATGTCAGAAAAACCTGGAAAGACTTACCTGAACTGATGCTGAGTGAAGTGAGTAGAAACAGAACAGTCTCCACAGTAACAGCAATGTTGTGCAATGATCAACAACTTTGATAGACTTGACTCTTAGCAATATAATGATTCAAGACAATTCCAAAAGACTCATGATGGAAAATGCTGACCACATACAGAGGAAGAACTAGGGAGTCTGAATGCAGAATGAAACATACTATTTTCATTTAAAAAATTTTTCTTTCTCATGTTTTTCCACTCTTGTTCTGATTCTTTTTCACAACATGACTATTGTGGAAATATATTTAACAGGATTGTACATATATATATATATATATATATATATATATATATATATATGTAGGCCGATATCAGATTGCTTGCTGTTTTGGGGAGGGGAGTAAAGAGAGAGAGAGAGAGCAAAATTTTGAACTCAAAATTTTACAATAATGAAAACTATCTTTACCTATTTAGTAGGAAAAATAAAATGCTATTAAGAAAGAAAAGAAGAGGATTGGAATATTTTCTTTATGACAGTTTAGTTAGTCTTGCCTAGAGTGAGAGACATAGTCTAGCTGATCCCATGAAGATCTTTCTGTGAGGTAAACTACTAGAATTCTCCATAAAAGCTAAAAGAATTTAGCTTTGAAGGTTTGTGAGTGTAATTTATTTGGACTTTCAAAGAGTATTTTAATATATTTCCTTAAGCTTTTAAAATAGTAGTTGGTAGCCACAGAGACAAGTAATAAAAGTTTTATCAAATATTTAGTGCTGCTTATGAAATAGAAGGTAAAGAGGGTTGATAATAAATACCAAGTATGGAAAAAAAGACTAATATGGGTATACCTGGGCGGGATAATAAGGAGCTGAAAAATTCAATGTATTAACAAGAAGAAACCAAGGATAAGCAGCAAGGGAGTAGAATTTGTTGATGACACATTAGTTAACTTGATGAGTTAAAGAGTAAAAGGAAGAAATGCCATAGGGGAATTATAAAAGGATAATTGATCAACACAATAGCAGATGGAGTTCAATTAAAAAGTCGAGGAAAGTAAATTAGAAAAAATTTTGATGATGTGTACATGTTGATAGATTCTTAATGTTTCATGTACTCTTAGGATAAACATCTGGATATTGTAGTCAATTTAATAAAAGCATATATTCCACAACTGAATTAATGAAATGAATGAGACAATAATTTGTTTATACAAACTGGATAGAAAAAAATCTTTACCATATTTCTTTAATATACTAAAGTATCTTTTGGCCATATATAGAATTTATATTTTTTTGACAAATTCAATTAAATAAACATATGTTATGAGCCCATTGTGTATAAGGCAGTGAATTGGTTTGGGGTCAGGGGAGGATACAAAGACAAAAAAAAAATAGTTCCTATATTCCCAGAGCTTACATTCTATTGCGGGGAAGGGGGCAATTATATGTGTTTCCATGTGTAAATATATACACATGTATGTATATAGAGACAGAGGGTGGAGGGAGGAAGAGGGAGAGAGAAGGAGAGGTAAATAAAATATATTTTAAGAGAGCTCAGTAACAAAAGAGTAGAGAGGGCAACACTGGTAAAAAGCTGTAGAAGAAGCACCTTAGTTGAGAATGAGAAAGATTTTGAGGAGGAAAAGGGAGGTAGAAGTTCATTCCAACCATGGTCCACAGTTTGTATGAAAGCATTGAAACAGGACATGGGATATGGGATTAAGATAACAGTCAGTAGATCTGTTTGACTACAATGTAGTTCAAAGAATAGCTCACTATCACAGTTCTGTTATCAAATTTTTAGAAAATAATTCAAAAAGTTTGGATAATTTGGTGATTTAGGATCAACCAAAGGACTTACTGGTGGGCAGGATTTACTCCATACCATCATGTTTCACAAACATAGGCATGAAAGAAGAATAAGAAAAGGCAAGAGAAAATTCCAAGTAGGAAACAAATCTCCATGAAAGATACCTGCTTTTAATCCCTACAAATTCAAAATCTTAATGAAATTATTCCAACATCCCTTAATTGATGATGAAGAGAGTGAAAGAGAGGGGAAAGAGACATCAGAAGAGTTATACCTTTGAAATCGCATAGAAGTCAGAGAGATTTATCTAACACTGGGACCCTGGGATTGGGGTTCTCCTTGTATATTCATACTAGAAGACCAACACCTTTGACTGACAGAGAGGGAGAAAGAGGGAGAAGGAAAAAGGAGGAGAGAGGGAGAAGGAGAGAGAGAGAGAAAGAGAGAGAGAGAGAGAGAGAGAGAGAGAGAGAGAGAGAGAGAGAGATGATCATGCAATGTTTCATGATTTCAAACCTTTAAGAATCAAAACTATACTAGGACAACCCAAAGCCAGCTTTGGTTTTCAAAATTAACATTTGCAACCAATTAGTTCATAATGAGTATTTGTCTGAATTTTTTAATGAACATAAGAAAGCTTTTAAAACTGAACTGCTTTCATGTTGAAGACTTGAGTTACCCTGACTGACTTATTAGTGTGACACTTTTTGATCACCCAAAGAGCTTATAATGTTTTAAGCATGTGGGCTCAGTCTCAAGTAGGATGGCCAACAATCTTTCCCTTCTGCAGTCTGCATAACAAATTTTTTTCTTCTTTTTTTGTCCAGAGGGCAGACTGCAATTGCGTGTTCTGTACTTAAACCTCACACAGAACTCCCAAGGACATCAATGGAAATTCTGCATATGGATTGAGGGTTGACTGAACACAGGAGAGCTATCCATAATGCAGCTGAATAAAGGACATTTCCCCCTATTTCATGACTACATTCAGTTTCTCTAGTCTGTTTCTGTCCCACAGCTAAGTGTCTTTGTAATAACATTTTGCATTTATATTGTGCTTTAAGATTTTAAAATGTTTTACATACATAATCTCATTTCATATTCACAAATATACTGTTAGTTGAACACTAGTATTATCATAATTTTATAGACAACAAAATGAAGAGTCAGAGAGGTTTAGTAATTTGCCAGGGACCAAACAGCTAGTAAATATCCAGTGGATCGAAATCCAGGTCTTCCTGAGTCCAAGTCCAGTGTTTATCCGCTATGACAGGTTGTTCCGTAACATGCAATGATGATGCCTTTTTAACATTTTTTTATTTTTCAAATTTTTACAAATACTCTGGCTCATGCATCTGTGATTTGTCATGCCCTAAACACACTTTACAATCCCCACATCCACTCTATATTTTTGTTCATCTCATTTTTCACAACTGAAATATCTTTCCTTATTTCTTCTCTTTCCTTACCTGAACCTACCTGATCCCACCTCATCTCAACCATCTCTGAAGCCCAATAAAAATCCCGCTCTCAGATATAGCTTTTATTCTAGATTATCCCACCTAGAAACAATATCTCCTATACAGGAGCTCCTTTAGCTCCTACAATTCAATGTCTTTATAGCTCGCTGGAAATTTATATTCAGAAAGTAATGACAGACTTATTTTATTTCCTTTGAAGACATGGTTATTAGACAAAATAGGAGAAGCTAGGTAGTATACCACATAAAACATTGGGTTTAGGGTCAGGAAGTCCTGCCTTTAAATTCTGCTTCAGAAACATATAATCTCTTCCACTAAGAGCAAGACATTTAGATAATCTGAGTTTCAGTTTCCTTGTTTTAAAAATGGGACTAAAATACCTGTTATACTTAAAGGGACTTGGTGAATATCAGATAATACAATGTGTGTGAAGTGCTTTGAAAACCTTATAATGTTTGTGTAAATGTTATTTTTGAATCAAGGAAATGGCATAGGTATAGGTTGCATACCTGGATTTTAGTATGGCATCTTGCAAAGTCTGTCATAACATCCTTGTGGACAAAATGGAGAAGTGTGGGCTGAATAATAGTACAGTTAGGCAAATTTGGGACTTGCTGAATGACCAGACCTTGAGTGTTTATTAATTGATTTATTCTAAGGCAAGAGGTCTCTAGTGGATGGCATAGGGCTCTCTATTCCTTAGCCTCAATCTGTTTAAAATTTTGTAAATAGCTTAGATAAAATTATAGACAACATTCATCAAGTTTATGGTTGACAGGAAGCCAAGGACTATAGAACACTTTGGTCTATAGTATTAGGAGCCAAATAAGATCTCAAGTTTGGAATGATGGGCTGAATTTAATAAAATACCAATTAATAGGACTAAGGACCTACAGTTGGGTTATAAAAGCATTCAACTGTACAAGTAAAGGATGTTGAAGGCATGATTAGAAAATAGTTTATGAGAAAAGGACCTCAGGATTTTAGTGGACTTCAGTGTGTATAAACAAGTATGATCTAGAAGAAATAATGATTAATATGATCGTAGGGTACATTGAGAGAGGCATAGGATCCAGGATTAGGTCTGTACTCTATCCTGTCCATTACCCTATATGTAGAATATTGTGTTCATCTTTGATAATCATATTTTAGAAAGGACATTGAAAAACTATAATGTGGCTAGAAATTTTTGACGAGGTAATAAGAAGAGAGGAAATCTGGCCATAAGGATGTATTAAAGGAATTGGAGATGTTTAACCTGAAAGACAATTGAAACATGTTCTCCATCTTCAAATATTTGAAGTTGTGAGAAAAAGAACTCATTTTTGTATCAATTAGCTCCAAATGGAAGAACCTATGACCAATGGGTAGGAATTGAAGAGAGGTGCATTTCAGCTTGGGAGTACAAAAAAACTTATGAAGTAAAGCCACTCTAGTGTGCCTTGAAGTAATTTACTTCCTTTCTCTGGGTTTCACTTTCTTATCTGCAGCCCTTTTCTCCCTAGAATACTATATATGTTTACTTATGAATTGTTATTCACTCATTCATTCAAAAAGCATTTATTACATACCTACTATAGGCTTTGAGTGACAGGCAGATCTCCTGTTTGTTAGGTTTATTCCAGAGAGGAATAATTAAAAAAAATTTTCCTCACTCTTTTTATTCTCAAATATTTTCTTTCATTAAGGGGTGTTGGCAAAGGAGAAAGTATGTGAAGGGGGAGCCAGGAAAAGAAATCAGATGGTGAAACTCCTTCCACATAGGCTTAACTACTTCAAATCAAGGCCTTAATATTGTCATTTTTTCAGCTTTGAGAATAAGAACTTGCTATCCTTCACACAAGGCTAAGATGACAGGTGGAAACAACTCAAATAATATACTTTGGACAATTTGAAGAAGGAATTGGATGTTAGAGAATTTATGTATCTATTGGATCTGCTTGCATCTATAATGCACATTTTCTCATTTCAACTTATAGGAAAAGTAATCTAAATTATTGAGGATTACATTTTTTTAAGAAAATTATTTTTGTATATTTAACTTGCTTTTAAATGCAGAATCCTCAAGCTGACAAAATATCTCAAAGAAAAGCTACTCACTTTCTGTGTTAATAAATAAATGTTTTTGTTATTTAGTCACTTTTCAGTTGTGTCCTAATCTTTGTGACCCCATTTGGGTTTTTCTTGGCCAAGATACTGAAGTGGTTTGTATTTCCTTCTCCTACTCATTTTACAGATGAGGAAACTAAGGGAAACAGGATTAAATGACTTGTCCAGGTCACACAGCTAGTAATTATCTGAGGTCAGATTGGAACTCAGAAAGATGAGTCTTCCTGATTCCAGACCCAGTGTTCTATCCATTGTGCCACCTTGCTGACCCACTGAAGAGATGACTCAAGCATCAAGACCAATTAATTTGTATACAATGGATGAATTGATACTTCCATACTTGCATGGATCTGTGATCTCAGGACACATGCTCCTTCCCTTCCCATCAAACTTTTAGAGAAAAGTACTCAATTTAAATGACACAGCCTTAATATAGTGTTCAGGAGACAGCCAGGTAAATTGGGGGTGCTAGAATATTACAGATAAGGCACAGAGGTAGAAAGATGAACTCCAGAAATATTAAACAGTTCTTTAAAAAAAAGGTTAACAACTTCTCCTTCCCCTTCCCTTTTTATCCTTTCCCTTCCTCTTTTCCTTCTCTTCCCCTTCCCCTTCCACCTCCTCTCTTTTCCTCTTGTCCTTTAATTCAAAATCCAACATTCTTTACAATGGCATTTGAGTTGAGCTTTGTCTCTGTAGATGCTTCATAGATGCTTGTTAAGTTGCTGAATTAAACTGAATACTTCTCGTGTCTCTTGTCCAAAGGCCTTAAAAACAGTTTGTTCTCTTAAATGATTATACAAGTTCCCTTCAATCTTGTTTACAAAGTAAATTGGCTGGGCAGTTCTCTCCCCACTCCGTCCCCCCCATCCCCCCCCCCCCCCCACCATACAAGTTAACTTCAGTTCAGTTCCCTTCTAATTATTCTAAATTTCTATGGGAATCTTAGAATCAGAATTGGAAAGGGAAATATTTTTTTTAATGTTGTTTGTTTTTAGGTAACCTTCATTATTTTCCTCCTCTCTCCCCACCCAGAACACCATTCCTTATAATAAAGAATGAGAGGGAATAAAACAGATCTCAGCAAACCTAACCAATACCAAGCACATGCAGTGTTTCACACCTCAGGGCCTCCACCACTGCAAAGAAGGGAGTTGTGGTCTATTCTCATATCTTTTCTTTGCAGCCAAGCTTGGCCATTATAATGACAGTGTCCAGTTTTAATTCTTTTTATTTTTGGTCATTGAATGGGAGATTCAATGAAATAAAATCTAAAGCCCCCTCCAAGAATCCCTTCTGCAATGGCTTGGAAAGAGAGCCGTCCAGCTTTTGCCCTAATACTTCTATGGCAGGGAGCTCATTACTTCCTTTGATGGCCTGTTTCATTGGTGGGCAGTTCTGGTTAGGAAATTTTTCCACATGTTGAACTAAATCTATTCTCCTCAAAATTTCAACCAGTTTAGCCTGTTATTTACTTAGAATAAAAGTAATTTTATTTTTCATTATAATTATTTAAATATATGAAGACTTAAGTAAGGGGGTGGCCACCAATGAGTGAGAATCCCAGTCCTTACAAGAATGGATAATACTCTCTGCCTGATGCTTATCTATGAGGTGGCATGGCGAGAGACTTCCAGAAAGGTCTGATGGAGGGACCTTTTTCTCCCTGATTCACAGTCTGCCTCAGTATTCAGTAAATGGATCCTGCCAGGTTACTGCATTACTGTGTGGTAACTGAAAACTTTTAAAATTGACTTCTGAGCCAGAACCATACAGTAAAAGAAGGCTCAAACAGTTTGGATTCTTTTTTCCCCTATTTCCTCCTATGACTGGTGAAGAAAAGAACTTCTGTTAGCCTCTGGGTGGGGTAGAGGGCAGCAGCCCTGGTTGTCTACAACTGGATTGTCTCCCTGACACTTGTCCATAAACATGTTGCTTACTGTTTCTTTTTATCTTTATAGTGACAGTTCTTTCTTGATTTCAGGAGGATGAGGATCAAAAATAGATAGAACAGTTTACAACTTGTGATCATCAAAGGTTGGAAGAGACACTAATGGTCAAGAAACTTTAGCACACAGTGGAATTTGCCAGTAGCTCAATCAATTATAGCAGCTGATGTTTGTGAGAAACCAATTCTGAGAAGTGAAGTGCTTTATCCAACCCAGAAGTGAATTAACCCAACAGCTATGACACTATTTCCTACAAGGAAGAGAGTAATGCATGCATTGGTTACACACACACACACACACACACACACACACACACACACACACACACGCACACGCACACGCACACGCACACGCACACACACATGCACACAGAAATAAAATTAGTTGGGGGGGGTGTTGGTAGCCATCATTTTAAGTTTAAGCCCACTCTCCCAGTGCCAAGAGAGGGTGTGTAAAGGGGAGAGTGTGCCCCTTATTCAAAGGAGGATTTATTTGTATATTAGTTTTGCTATGTTTTCTCAGCAAATATTACTTTTAAAATGGTAATTCATTTTAATTGGTTAAATGATATTGAATAGATATTAACTGGTAATTGATATTGAGGAGGAACAAACTGGATGGAGGCTTATGAAAGTTAATAATAGAAAAAATACAACCCTTCTATACCCATGAATTCCTGGGGATGAATATAGTTGTATATGTCTGGTATCATTGGATAATGAGGTGGTTCACTTAAATGAATTTCTATATGACGTTTCTCCCTTTAAAATATCAGTTTAACTTTTTTTAAAATAGGCAAGTATAAAAGTACAAAGAATGGATCTTTATAAGAATTTGATCAGAGGGGAGAGGTATACTCCAAAAATACATATCACCAAGGCAAATATGTGGAGGGGCAGTGTATGAGTCAAACACAGTAAAGCTACAAATATATTCTGTTGATTTCATCAGGTTGCTTACTCCGTACCAGACCTCCTTCACCACCAGATTCTGCTCTCTTCTCTAGCAGGCCAGCACTTAAGGCTATTTTTAGGGTTATCTAGTACCCTGAGCAATATCCAACACATAGGGAATTTTGCACATCTACTGTAAAGATTCTGCTTACAGCTCTTTCCTTCATTCTTTTGGAAACCCTCACAAACCCACTGGGGAGTACCGCAGAGTAAAAGTGTGCTTTTCTGTGTCTCAGCTAGACTTTAGTGCGGAGACTAATTCAGTCATCACTTATTGTAGCTTTTGTCATCAATAATTCTGTCCATGGCAATGAAGACTATAGCTTTTCTCAGCCATCATTCTCAACCAATAGCTTTCTATGAAGCTTCTTGGTTGAAGTCTACAGCTATTTTCAATCAATAGCTAGAAATGTTTCTGGAGTCTTTTTAATTACTGACTATGAAGCTTCTTCTTAGGCAGGCTAGTAAACAAAGAAGCTGAAACTGCACTGAGTCTGATCTTTGACCTCTTTTTGGAAATCTGCTAACTGGTTCTCTTTTTAATCTAAGTGAACTACATTGTCTCTGTTGAATCCCTCAGTTCAACCATCACTTAACTTATGGCCAACCATTCAGTTTAGAATTTATACTATACTCTGGTTGAGGTAAATCTGCTCAAGACTCTACATCTTCAAATGGAAAAGTGTTGAGAGACAGCATGGGTAAAAAATGTTTTAATATTACCCCCAGCAATCTCTCTGTTAGATATAAAATTTAAAAAATGATGAGTTATCTATCAAATTCTGAGAGATACTGTCACCTTTGTTGTATATACCTTTGACCTGTTTCTCTGACCCCTTAACATATACTACCTTTTGTATCAATTTTTTTGTATGCATTTATCTTCTTTTAGATTCTAAATTTATTTAGAGCAAGATGTATAATTCAAGGGTGGGGAACTTGCAGCCTCAAGGTTACATGTGGCCCTCTAGGTCGTCAAGGGTGGCCCTGTGATTAGGATTTGTTCTGTGAAGTTTGGATTCAATAAAAGGGCTGGATTTGAAGACCCAGAGGGCCACATGTGACTTTGAGGCTGCAGGTTCCCTGCTTCCTGTTTACTTTACACTCTCAATTCCTAACATGGTATCTCATTTATAGTTTGTCATTAGATCACGTATCTAGACCTAGAAGGCATCTTGGAGGGTATCAAGTCCAACCCTTTCATTTTACAGATAAGGAAACTGAGGACCAGGAAGGTTAAATGATCTGTCCAAGGTTACACAGGTGATAAACATTAGAGAGATGATTTGAAACCAGTTTCTCAGACTTCAAAGCCAGTTTTCTTTCACTTGCAGTCATGGTAATTTTTGTCCATTAAAAAAATCTTTAAAACATATTTTGTGTCAATGTCTTCACTAAAGCTCTAGATTTTTTAGAGAGACTAATTCAGATCAGATCATCTGGTATTAGTTCAAAATTTTAAGGTAAACAATTTTCTTCTAAACTACAATTAAATTTAAAATGAGATTAGAATCACAGGATTTTATTATTATGAGGGATTTCACTGTCTTTCTAATTTAATTAAGTCCCCAAAAGAGTTACCCACTATAACAAACTCTATTTCAGCTTTGTTATATTTTGTATGTCCTGAACACTTAACCCTCATAAAGTAGCCTCTCCTGATCTCTACTTAATGTGGTGCCTTGAAAGTTATACTCTATCTAGTTCAAGGAATTTTTTTAGGTCAACCTCTGTTCAAAAGCACAGCCCATAAGTAACCATGCAATGCTTCTTTATTTTTTAAATTAGACAACCAGAGGGTACTTTAGCACAGAACAAAGGTATCAAATTAAAGAGAATAGCATCTTAATTAAGAAAACAAAATCCCTCTAAATCCATACTCATAGTGGCAAACTCTTTCAAAAATTCTTATATTAGTAGCAAGAGAAGACACATATTCATAAACCTAGTGTTGAATTTCATTTGGAGCACCCCTCTATCATTGCTTGCTGGTATGCTAATATTATCAGTTGGCCCATTTCCTCTGCTACACACTCATTTGTTATTTTCCCACTAAATTACAGCAATTGGGCTTCATTCCTTCAGGGGAGTTGCCAGAGTTCTTTTTGTCAGGTACTTCATAGCTTTAGGGCTATGTCTTTTTTTGTGTGAATCATATACACAACCACATCTAGCCAGCAGGGCAAGGGTATTCCAAGCCAAAACTATCTTTGGCTTGAGTTTGTTTCCATCTCAGCATGAATTTCCTGGGGTAGAGTAAATAAACTCCTTTAACTTCTCATCACACTCTTAGGTTTCAATTTCAAGGGTATTCTGTTTGTCTTGGAGCTTCCCCTAGAATGGTGATTTACTCAATAGAGAATTTAGTAGACTTGGAATCAAGATGATATGAGGTCACTATCTAGCTAGAGGAAATGAAATCCACTACAAGTAGATACATTTAGGTGGAAGAATAAACCAAAATTTAAAAATCTCTAAGAATTACTTACTTTGTAATCTTGTTTCAAAGTTTTGTGTGGTGAACTTGTCTCAACATTTTTTTTTTGTAAATTTAGTGAAATAATTTTTCTATATTCTTGAGATAAAGGAGAAAAATAAAAAAGGCAATACATTTCAAATTAAAGGATTGAAATTTGCATAAGATATTTCAAACTTGGCAGCCAAAGAGAAATCCAATTTGAAGAAATGTAAAAGTATTTGAATACACCAACTATTTTTTTTTAAATTTTTAAAATTAACCTTTGTTTATTTTTAGTTTATATCATTCATTTCCACAAAATTTTCAGTTACAAATTTTTTTTCCCATCTTTCCCCTATCCACCACCCCAAAACAGTGATCCCACTGTGTACTCCCTTCCCCAATCTACTCTCGCCTATATCCTCCCCCATTACCCCTCTGACTTTCCAGTAGCACAAGATGGATCTCCCTACCCCAGTGCCTGTATATCTTATTTCCCAGTTGCATGTACATTATGTGTGTGTGTATATACATACATACACACACACACACACACACACACACACACACACACACACACATATATATATACATACATACATACATATATAACATTTGATTTTAAAACTTTTCATATTATTTCCCTTCCTTCCTCATAACCCACTCCCACTGGGAAGACAAGCAATTCAATACAGGATGTATATGTGTACTTACGTAAAACATCTCCACAATGGACATATTGTGAAAGACTGACTATATTTTCTTCCATCCTATCCCGCCCCCCACTTGTTCTATTCTCTACTTTGTCCCTGTCCCTTTACAAAAGTGTGTGCTTCTAACAACCCTCCCCCACCAACCTGCCCTCCCCTCCATCATCTTCCCTCTCATCCCCTTCCTCACTACTCTCCTGTAGGGCAAGATACCCAATTTAGAGTGTATGTCATTCCCTCCCTAAGCCAAATTCAATGAGAGTAAGGTAGACTCATTACACTTTGCTTTCCTGTTCTTCCCCTCCATTGTAATAGTTATCCCTTGCCTCTTCTATATGATATAATTAACCCCATTCTGTCTCTCCTTGTCTCCTCTCATTGTATTCCTCTCTCACTTCTCAATTTCATCTTTTAAATATCATCCCTTCCTATTCAGTTGATCCTGTGCCCTCTATGTATACCCATACACATATATACACACACACTCACATATATATTCATATGCATATATACCCTGCTATATAGACATGTGTGTATGTATATATATATATATGCATATATATACACACACATATACATATGCATATATACATTTATATTCCCTTCAACTATCCTCATACTGAGAAAGTTTCATAAGTTACAATTATTGTTTTTCTATGTAGGCATGTAAATAGTTCAAGTTTGATAAGTTCCTTATGATTTCTTTTCCCTGTTTACCTTCTCATGCTTCTTGTATTTGAATGTCAAATTTTTTATTCAGCTCTGTTTTTTTTCAGCAAGAATGCTTGAAAGCCCTCTACCTCATTGAATGACCATATTATCCCCTGAAACATTATACTCAGTTTTGCTAGTTAGGTGATTCTTGGTTTTAATCCTAGCTCCTTTGATCTCTGGGATATCATATTCCAGGCCCTTTGATCCCTTAAGGTAGAAGCTGCTAGATCTTATGTTATCCTGATTGTGTTTCCACAGTATTCAAATTGCTTCTTCTTGGCAGCTTGTTATATTTTCTCCTTGGTCTGGGAACTCAGGAACCTGGCTATAACATTCCTAGGAGTTTTCTTTTGGGGATCTTTTTCAAGAGGTGATCAGTGAATTCTTTCAAGTTCTATTTTGCCCTCTGGTTCTAAAATATCTGGGCAATTTTCTGTGAGAATTTCTTGAAGGATGATTTCTAGGTTCTTTTTTTGATAATGGCTTTCAGGTAGTCCAATAATTTTAAAATTATCTCTCCTGGATCTATTTTCCAGGTTAGTGTTTTTTTCAAGGAGATATTTCACATTGCCTTCTATTTTTTTATTTGTTTGGATCTGTTTAATAGTATCTTGATTTCTCATAAAGTCATTTACTTCCATTTGCTCCAATGTAATTCTGA
>CM053580.1:303951392-303966631 GCA_028627135.1 Pseudochirops cupreus
TACTTGATTTTCAAAATCCTTCTTGAACTCCTCCATGGCCTGTAACCAGTTCATATTTTTCTTGGAAGCTTTTGGTACAGGGTTTTTGACTGTGTTGTCTTCCTCCTGTTCCATGCTTTGATCCTTTTTGTCCCCAAATAAGGAATCTGAAGTTGGATGGCAGTGCTTGCTTTGCTGCCTTTGTTTGCTCATGTTGCCAATCAATTACTTGACTTTTGAGCTCTTTGCAACAGTAGTACTCTGCTTCCAGAAGGGAGAGCTTTGTCCTAAATTGCTGGGGTTTTCACAGCTGCTGGAGCTATTAGGATGCTGCCATCTCTACAACCCCCACCAGCTTTGGCTCACTGGTCACACATCTCTGGAGTACTACCCAAGATCACGATCCAGATCCAGGAAGGTTAAGGCAAGAGCATTTAGCCTCTGAATGGTCACTTGGCACCCCTGCAATCTGCAGGCCATAAGCTCTGAAGCAGCTATGTGGAGGTGGCTGCAGGGTTGCTGCTTCTACCACTTCTGGCTCTGGGGGCAGAGAGCCAGACCTGCTCTTCCATTCACCCAAATTCAGCTGAGTTCCACTGTCCTTTCACTTTGTCTTTGGCATTTATATGTTGATAATTCTGGAAATAGCCACAGCTGCTGGTAATCCACTCTCATGAATGCTCCAGCTGGCTGGTCTGGGTCACCCTGGGGCTAAAACTGCGGGTTCATGTGGGGCTGGTCTCGGCTCCCAGCACACTGTGATCGACCCTCCTTGCCTGCCTGCCAGGCTGCCCTCAGTGGGAGCTTTGATTCTCTGTCACTTTGTTGGTTCTGTATCTCTAAAAGTTTTTAGAGTCATATTTTATAGGTATTTGACGAGGGTATGGGGGCAGCCACAGAGTTTTCCTGCTTCCATCCTATTATTTTTTTTTAAATAAAACAACAGTTGTACATTTTCTTCTCTGCTGGTACTATTTAAAATATAATCATTAGGTGCTTAGAGTAATTATTTCTGTAGATAGTCTGTATTTTATTCATGGTCTTGACTAAAATATTTATTTGGTGATATTTATTCCTGTTTTGTTTCCTTTTTAAGTGTTCAGGATTAATTTTCTTATTGAGTACATAGAATATCTTTATGACATGAGTACATCTCTGTCATGGACCCCTAACACTATTTAAACAGACTTGTCCATCCCAGCCTGCCTTCATATTGATATGTCTGATTTCCCAAAGAAGGTCTGTAACTTCAGGACCATAGTCAAACTCTCTCAGGTTCCTCAGGTAACTCTGTTGTGATAATAGAATATTTAACCTATTCTTCTATTTATATAAAACCAGCACTCACAATGATGATGCTATTAAAGTTTAACTAATTAAGCAAAAGTAATAATAACCAATATCTCACAGATGATCAGTATAAGCCAGGGTAGGAATATCTAGGAAATTCTGGAACAGTCAATATGTTACAGTCTACCCATCAACATGGGTCACACTTTCCCATCAGTGAATTGAGTATCTGGGTCAGGGTTTGGGGTGGTAGCTATGGGAACACAAAGAAATCTGACAGAAAGTATGAGTAAGGAATACCCATGCACTCGTAACTCTGGAGTGTAGGACTTTATGTTATTGATTCATTCAAGAACATCTCCACCACAAGAAGCTGCTTTTCTTTTAAATTCCTTCCTTTTGGTCCTCATTATTCTTCTGGACAAATGCCCTCCTCTTCTACTATTGAAGAGGCAGCTAGGTGGCACAGTGAATATAACATTGGGTCCAGAGTCAGAAGGACCTGATTTCAAATTGGGTCTCAGATGCTTACTAGCTGTATGACCCTGGGCAAGCCACTTAAGGCTGTTTGCCTCAGTTTACTCTTATGCAAACATGAGCTGGAGAAGGAAATGACAAACTACTTTAGCATCTTTTCCAAGAAAACATCAAATGGGGTCATGAAACAATGGACATGACTGAAACTACTGAACAACATCTACTATTGAACTGCTAAAGTATTGACAAACTTAAAATTTATAATCACCCTGAAAATTGCACTTAGAAAGGTTTATACCATTGTTTTAGCTATCAGTTCCCTTTATACCAGAGAACCACAAAAACTCCTCAAGTTTGCTCTAGGCAATGCAGAAAAGCCCATTTAGGTCTTTATTTAATGGGGGTCTGCATCATTCAATTAGCTACCAACCAGCTGATCAGCAACTTATTGGCAAAATCTATCTTTTCTCTCTGCTTTTCATTCTCAAAACAAAGATGTAAGCAGATAGCAACAGACACCAAACACTTCTGAAAGGCTTCATGACTCTCAAATTATGGATGGTGCTAGACAACAATTCAGATATCTTCCAATGAACTAATCTTGCAATTCAGCCAACCAGAAAGTAGCAGCTAAAGCATTCTTGTTAGCTAACTCATCTCCTCCTGTAATTTTTCATCTCATTTCTTTAGCTCCAACTTTTCTATACTCTGCTCAGTTCCTCATTCTAATCTATCTCTTCATCACCAACCAGATTCATCATCACTTTCTTTTTTTTCTTTGCTTGTTTTCTTTTTTTAAAAAAAATGATTTGTTTATTTACTTTTAGTTTATAAGATTCAGTTCCAGAGTCCCTTGAGTTTCAAATTTTCTCCCCTCCTCCTCCCCCTCACCTCCTGCCAAGGTGGCATACAGTCAAGTATAGGATCTGCAAATACTTTCACATTGGACATTAGTCTAGTTGTATAGAAGGTTATAACCAATGGAGTGTACAATGGGAAAAAAGAAACAAAACCAAACATGGAAAAGAGCGGTAGCATTTAGATTGCTTCAGTCTTCATTTAAACTCTGTTCTTCTAGATCTTTCTCTGAATGTAGGTATCTCCTTCCATCGTGAGACTTGTAGAGTTGTCTTATAGCTGTGCATTGCTGAGAAGAGTCCACTTTATCAAGGTTGGTCAGCACACATATGATGTGTCTGTGATTGTGTACAAGTTTTTTCTGGTTCTGCTCTACTCACTTAGCATCAGTTTGTACAAGCCTCTCCAGGTAAATATGAAGTGCATCTCCTCCCTATTTCTTATAGCACAATAGTATTCCATTACTTTCATATACCACAACTTGTTTAGCCGTTCCCCAATTGATGGGCATCCCCTTAATTTCCAGTTTTTTGCCACCACAAAGAGAGCTGCAATAAATATTTTTGTACACATGGGTCTTCCTCCCACTTCTATGATCTCTTTGGGATACAACCCCAGAAATGGTGTTAGTGGTCAAAGATATGCAATTATTTATAGCCCTTTGGACATAGTTCCAGATTGCTCTCCAGAATGGTTGTATCAGTTCATCCTCCACCAACAATACATTAGTGTTCCAATTTTTCCACATCCTCTCCAGCATTTGTCATTTTCCTGTTTTGTCATCTTAGCCAATCTGGCTGATGAGATATGATACCTCAAAATTGTTTTGATTTGCATTTCTTGAATCAATAGTCATTTAGAGCATTTTTTCATATGCTTATAGATATCTTTAATTTCTACCTCTGAGAATTGCCTGTTCATATCCTTTGACCACTTATCAATTGGGGAATGACTTGTATTCTTACAGATTTTACTTAATTTCCTGTATATTTTAGAAATGAGTCCTTCATCAGAGACACTGGTTATAAAAATTCTTTCCCCCTTTCCCACTTCCCTCTTAATCTTGGTTACATTGGCTTTGTACAGAAACTTTTCAATTTAATGTAATCAAGATTATCCATTTTACATTTTATAATGCTCTCTAACTCTTCTTTGGTCATAAAGTCTTCCCTACTCCACAAATCTGACAGGTAAACTATTCTTTGCTTCCCCAGATTATATACAGTATCAGCCTTTATACCCTAGGTCATGCATCCATTTGGACTTGATTTTGGTGTACGGTGTTAGATGATGGTCTATACCCAGTTTCTGCCATACTATATTCCAGTTTTCCCAGCAAATAGTGAGTTCTTATTCCAAAAACTGGGGTCTTTGGGCTTATCAAACAGTATATTACTATAATCGTTGACTACTGAGTCATTTGTACCCAAACTTTTCCATTGATCCACTACTCTATTCCTCAGCCAGTACCAAGTAGTTTTGATGACTGCTGCTTTATAATAGAGATTAAAATCTGGTACAGCTAGGCCACCTTCCCTAGCATTTCTTTTCATTAATTGCCTTGATATTCTGGACCTTTTGTTCTTCCAAATAAATTTTGTCACTATTTTTTCTAGCTCAGCAAAGTAATTTTTGGGTAGATTGATTGGTATGGCATTAAATATGTAATTTAATTTAGGTAAAATTGTCATTTTTATTATATTAGCTCGACCCAGCCATGAGCAATTGATGTTTTTTCCAATTAGTTAGATTTGATTTTATTTGTGTGAAAAGTGTTTTGTAGTTATGTTCATATAGGTACTAGGTTTGTTTTGGCAGGTAGGTTCCCAAATATTCTATAATGACTAGAGTAACTTTAAATGCGGTTTCTCTTACTATCTCTTGCTGTTAGACTTCATTGGAAATATATAGGAATGCTGAGGATTTATGTGGGTTTATTTTATATCCTGCAACTTTGCTAAATTTGTTTATTGTCTCCAGAAGTTTTTTCATCATCGCTTTCAATGGCTCAAATCACAGCCTTCTCATATTCAGTGAAACTTCTTCCTAATCAAGTACAAACTTACAAATATTTCTCTTTGCTGTTAGTTATAAACAATTAAAAGCTCCAATTTAGTCATCTTACACCCCATTAATTAGTCATTCAAAGTTATTTGATTTGTCATTTTGTGAGTTTATCCTCTAAAGATAGTTAAATTCACATTAGATGAAGGATCATAATACCCTAGAGGCATAGCAATTTCTTAGTCTTCAATTGAATTCTCTTAATACTCTGTGTCTGAAAAGCGTTTGTTCACATTTTAATTTTATAAGTTTTTTTTAATAAAATGGGCAGAATTTTTTTGTCTGCTTTAGCCACCAGATTGTTCAAATAGGAATGGAGTATCACATTACATGCTATAAAAAGTGACTTAAACTTGTTGAACTTTCTGTCTCTTTTGATTTATAAAGATGGAATGTAGTAGTTTTTAATAAATAAATGTTCTTTTTGAACTCTATCAGTCACCAAATTGATCATCTGTTAAATGGATATTATCTTATATTCATCCCAAGTTCACTTTCAGCAAATAAACTGCTCACTTTTTAAAAGGAGATATTTAGAATGTTTAAAAAGGATTATATATATCTTTATACTATCTCTTAGAGATGGCATTATGCTTATACCCTAGGCAGGTCAACTGAAGTACACAGAGTTTAATCAATCCCCATTATTTCTTGAGACAATGACATTGAAAGGAAATCAGTACACTCATTCCCAAATCAATACTATGACCACGACAACGGTTGTAATTTTTTGTCATAAGACAACCCCCAAGTTTGACAGAAATGTGTATTTTCTCTTGCTAATAGCTAATGAAATATTGGAGTCAAGAGCACTGCATTTGGAAAGAGAGCATCTGAGTTCTCGATTTAGCTGTAACACATCTTATGTAGGTAAGTCACAGAACTTCATTTCTCATGTGCGACATAGATTGGTGGTTCTTAACACAGGAGCTATGAGCTTCTAAAAATGATAAATATTTCATTATAATTGAATTCTATTATAATCCTATGCATTTTATTTTATATATTTAAAAACATTCTGAGTATGGAGTCCATAGATCTCTCCAGACTGCTAAAGTAGCCCATGAAACAAAAAGGATTAAGAGTCCTGGATTAAGAGTCCTTGGTCTAAATATATAATTTCTGAGGTATGATATGCAACTGTATGCAGGGTCTACAGTTGCATCTATGTAGGTGACTCTCCTGAGGTATATTGTAACCCATCTATGATGAAGATAAGTCTTGGGAATTGTCTGAGGAACATAGAAATAAACTGAATTGCCCGGATTCAAATAATTAGTAATTATTAAAGATAGTATGTGAATTTGTGCCTTCCTGACTCAAAGTCTCTACTACATTGTACCACTTCTTTTTAAGGTCCTTCTCAGCTTTTAAATTCTCTGATCCTACAGGCCTTGCAAAAAATAGCTACAGAGAGATTTGGGGGAATATGTGAGGTAGGATTTTGAAATATATAGATGTAATGACTTTGATGTTTGTTTACTTAAGCAAATTGAGTAAAAATATCATATATTCAAAGAGTACAGCATGAAATTTTCTTTAAAAAAATTAACCATCTAGCTTGTTTGTAACATAAGGTAAAGTCTACAGAGAAAAAAATAATGGCTCAAATAACTGTTTTCTTGAGCTGCTGGATCACATCTGATTTTGAAAGTTTCAAATTTCCAAGTGTCCTTATGCCTCCATTTTTAGAGTTAAAGATGGATGCCAGATGGACACCATCTGTATCTATCATTAATGGACTAAAGATTCTCTGTAATAGGCTAAGGATTATGGGGGAATGCACAAGATGCATCAGAAATACATTTGTAGTTAAAATCTAATCAAATAATTATCAGAAATTCCATGATGAAGAAAAAAATTAGAAAATTTGAATATGCTACTAAGCTGTGAAACAATGATCATCATTTTTATCAAATATTTAAAGACCCTAGGATGGCATTCATCCTAACAATATAATCAATGCCATTATTGGCTATTAGATGAACTTGAAAGCTAAATTTTTCCCAAGAGATATAGGGATGTTATAAACCAGAAGTTAACTATACATAGTTTTATTGTTAGACATTTATATAAAATTGACAATAGCATTTCAGAGAAGGCATGGACAGCATAGCAGAGTCCCCACTCATGTTTATTTCATGAAATACTTGAGACTAGCCCAAATTATTTGTATATGTTACAAATAGATTAAATTAATATTTGACAAAAATGTTTCTAAAAAGAAACAAAATGCTGGTGGCATTTTTAGTACCATTAAATTATGTAAAAATTTATCAAAGTCTCTATTAGATGCAAAAACTAAAGGCAAAAAAAAAGATTTAATTTAGTAATAACTATGTAGCCTTTAAAGTGTGTGAAGTTCGTGGTATACATTCTCTTAATTAAGCCCTACAACATTCCTATAAAGTGACTACTACAGTTTTTATCATCTTCATTTTATAGATGAGAAAACTGATGATCAGGGTGTGGGGGGGTGGTCACATTATTTCATAGTTAGGAAGTACCAGAAGTTGTGTGATTTGACTTAAATCTCTTATTTCCTTTATTTAATCTACCTGTTATGGAAATTTTATGCAATAGAATGACACTTAGTAAAATAGGGAAACAAAAATATTTTAGCAATAGATGAGTATATATGTCAGTCCTGCTTCTGACATACAGTATATTGGCTACATGATGCAGGGCACATCAAAACCTCACAATTCTCTAGGCAACTCTCTTAAATTATACATTCAAGAAAAAAATGCCAACATGCATATGGAATTTCATCATTTTGTAGATCCCTATATCAATGAAGTTATAGGTCCAGAGCCTATCTGTATGTATATATATATATATAATATATATATGTATATATATATAATATATATATATAAAATGTATATATGTGTATATATGTGTGTGTATATATATATATATGTATATGTATGTATATGTATACATACACCAGTAAAAATATTCACTCAATGAACATATATAGCAGTGAAGTCTCTAAACCCTTCAGCATTCTGTCTGACCTCTTTTATATTTTTTGCAGTTTATAAATATTCTTAAACTGTAGTATTCAAAATTAAACAGTATTCCAGCTATACTCTGACCACACAGAATGTGGAGGGATTATCATTTCTTTATTCTTGGTATCTGTACTTCTCAATACAGCATAAGATTGCATTGGTTTTGTTTTTATTTTTGGTTGTCACATCACATTACTGTTTCATATCAAGTAGTCAAATAAAACCACCATTTCACTTTTAGATAAACTATGTCTTCCTCTTGTTGTAACTGAGTTAAAAAAAATCAATTTCCAAACTATGACTTTACATTTTTCTCTACTGAATTTCATCTTTAAAAAAATACAACTTAGTACCATTTTTGTTTATACTGATAATAATATCAACCACATACTGATAGAGATTTTATGGTTCAACAAATCATACAATACATACTGAAAATATAATTCATGTAATACATACTGAATTTCATCTTAATGGATTGAAATCTATTCTGTAGCCCATCTTAAGTCTAACCTCAAGGAATGTATGATCAGCCAATTAAATATTGGGAAGATGGATTACATTCCTCTATACCCACGATAACGAATCATAGAGACTGCCTCCAACACAACCACACCTACCCTTATTCTACAACATTCACCCTGCCTTCACTATCCCCTCTGCAAACTACCAACTTTTGACCTTTTGAATCAGACACTGGCATCCTCACACGGTTATCACCTAGCCACTACTAGGTACCTATAGCAACAGTTGTACAAGTGACATTCAGAAAATTCTTTACCATACCTTACCCTACCTGTCCCCTGTCACCTTGTGGTTACAGAGTTGACCCTCTGCTCTGGGACAGTGACCACAGAGTAAGAGCCTTGTCTCTCTCTTTTTAATTTTTTGGTGGAGATAATGAATCCTGTTGCATACTGGGTATGGATAGGTTGCAAAAGTTCACAGATTTCATTACATTATCTTTCTTTAAAAACACAACCCTCTTTGAAATTTCCATATTACAATCCATGGCACCATCATCGCTACTTTTCCTTGCCCCAACTAGCAAATCAAGTTGATAAATGTTGTTGGTTCTACAACCACATCTCTCCCATATGTCCCTTTCTCTCTGTTCATGTAACCATCCCACCCTTACAGCTTCAGGTCAGGCTCTCATTATCTCTCATCTGAACTATTGCAATAATTTCCTAATTGGACTTACCTCCTGGCCCAAGTCCCTCCCCTTTCCAATTCAACCCTGTCGCAGCTGCCAAAATGATTTTCCTAAAGTGCAGGTCTATCCATGTCCCTCTTCTCATCAATAAAGTTCAGTGACTTACTAGGGACTCTAAGATCAAATGTTATGACATGTTTTCCCTCTTTTTAAATTTTTTTCATTAAATTTTTATAATTTATATAATTATTACTACAGTCATACATGCATGTGTTTTACAAGTAAGTAAACATATAAATATTGGGTGTGTGGGCTAACAATTTTGATTAATAGGAGGGATAATAAATTTTGTAGCCCACTGCCCTAGCTTGTCAAGCTTGAATCCTAACTCTGTCATCCAATGTGCTTTCCCAGCTTTGTGTCATCTCCAAGTCTGATAAGCATGTATGTCTTTAAGCAAATCATTGATAAAAATGATGAATAGCATAGGGCCAAACACACAGATTTCTGGAGCAATACATTAGAAGTCTCCTGTCAAGTGAAACAGAATTAGTAGAACCAGAGTCTGAGAACTGCACCTACCATTTGTTAACTATATGACCTTGGTCAAGTCAATGAATCCTAATAGGAGGGTACCACCATCATCCCAGGTATGCAGTTTCATAAACTCAGTATCATTCTTGATTCCTCAGTCTCATTCATCTTTCATATGCAGTTATTTGTCAAATCATGTCATTATAGAAATGACACATTATCTCTCCACATTATCTCTCATAAATGTCCCCTTCTCTCTATTTATGAAGTTACTGCCCTTATTCAGAGTCTCATTATCCTCATCTAGATATGACTTAATTGGCCTCCTTGCCTCAAGTTTCTCCTTACTCCAATCCATCTTCCACAGAGCTTCCCAAAAAGTTTCTCAGCTGCCATAATGGTTTTAAATGTAGGTCTGACCATGTCACATCTCCCGCTCAAAAACTCCAGTGGCTTGCTATTACTTCTAGAATGAAATATAAAGTCTTATGGCCCTTTCCTACCTTTCTTGTCTTCTTATACATCACTCCCTTTCATTTATTTTACAATACAGCCACAGAGGTTTATTTGCTGTTCTTTAACATATGTTCTTGCCTTTGCACTGGCTGTACCTTATACCTTGGAATATTCTTCCTCCTGATCAACATTCATTAGAATTTTTGGCTTACTTCAAAACTCAGTTGAAATGCCGCCTTTTAGAAGAGTCCTTTCTTCCCTCCCCAGATGCTAGTGAAATTCTAAGATTACTTTCTCTCTACTTTATTGGTATCTTGTATGAACATATATATATATATGTTCATATACATATACACATTCATACATATACATACATATATATATATATATATATATATATATATATATATATACGTACATTGTCTCCACTATTTGACTGGAAAGTCCTTGAGGGAAGAGTCTGTTTCTGCTTATTCTTTCTATCTCCATTATTTAGCACAGTGCCTAGCATATAGTAAGCACTTAGTAAATGTTGTGTATTGATTGTTTGTAGTAACCTTTCTGAGTCTTCATTTTGTCATCTGTTAGAGGTGGGTAGGTAGAAATTACCCACCTTGTGCTTTTGGATTAAAGAATATCATGCCTGTGAAAGTGATTTTCAAATTATAAGTGTCTTACAAAATGTTAGATATTGTGAATTGATGCCACAAGAATCCAGATTACAAGTATTAGTTTTTATTATCTCCTGGAAGATGAATGGAATGTTGTATTCAGTCTTTTAGTGTGTCTTTGAGTTTCCATTATTTTATTACCACAAGTGAAATAAGTGAGTTCTTTGCCATTATAGTAAGGCTATTTTAAAATCACCATTAAAAAAAAAAAAGGATAATCACCACCACTACCAAAACTGTGAAGTATGGAGGTGATGAGCCCTGCAGAGTTATGAAAACATCATGGATTTAATTATTGTAGTATTCCTCCAATTCACATGTGGCTCCCACTAGTTTGAAGGGAGCTACATCTGACAAGGCAAATGCATAGTATTTACTGGAAGAATTGAGCAATTATGGGTAAATTACTGATACTATGGGAACCTTAATTGAATCCATTGCTTGACTTTTCTATGCCTATATGTGCAGTCTTAATGGTGTGTAGGGCAAAGAAAACTATGTCAGCATAGATAGCATTCTTTTTTTTTTCTTTTTAGAAAACAGTAACAGTGAACCATGAGGTAATCTTGCACTAGTCAGACTCTAAATAGAGTAAGATGTTGAATCTTAGGCTCCAAATCTTGAGAGGAACATGCAGAAACTGGAGAGGGCTCAGAGGAAAACTGCAAAGATGATTAAAGGGCTAGAAAATGGAATCTAGGAGGAAAGGTTAATGGAATGTTGATTATTTAGCTTGGAAAAGAAAAAGATTAAGAGTGATTCAATAACTCTTTTCAGGTACAGGTATACCTTAGTGTACAACAAAGACATTTTCCTGAAAAGTTAAAACTAATAAATTGAGAAAGACAGCTGAAAGTACACAATATTTAGAATCATTATACCTGGATTTGAATCTTCCTCTTCCACTTTCTAGCTCTGTGACCTAAAATGAATCACTTAAGCTCTCTGAGTCTCAGTTTGCTCACCTGTAAAATGTGGCTAATAATATTTTCACTATCTACCTCACAGGCCTATTATAAGAAGCAATTGAGATAGTGTGTATCAAGTAGGTGCTTAATAAACATTTATTGAGTGCTGTATGATAGACTCTATGCATTTGACTTAATATCAAAAAATGAGCATAAACAATTAGATTTTCAAGTTGAAGATAAGGCAAGATGAATTTTAAGACTGATCACACCCCATGCTGATAATTATATCCATAAAGAGAGGACTGTAGCAAGAGGACAATGTTAGGCAAAAAGACTTCCCTTTTTAGTAAGATCTTTTAAATTCCCTATTCTATTTTCGTCAGTGTTCTCTTTTTTTTTTCCTGCATTCTCTTGGCCGAGGCTGAAATGCAGTTAAAAATGACCCATAATCTTCAAAATTTCTGGTTGTAGTCCCTGGAAATCAGAACTGTGGATGTGTTCAATACACCAGGGCAAGTCTGACTTGTAATAGTTATTTTTTCACATAATTACAGATTTGTTGGATTTCTTGCAGGGGTGAGGAGAGATGGAATAGTTTCCTCCCCACAAAGCTGCTGCCTGAATTCATTCCCTTTCTTCAAGGCTTTGCTCAGATACAACTTCTTCCATGAAGTTTTCTCTGATCAATCAGGCAGTCAGTAAACATGTATTAAGCACTCTCTTTGTGCTAGGCACTGGAAAAGCAAAACCAGAAATGAAACAATGCTGCACAAGGAGTTTTTCATTCAACTCTAACAAATGGAGCTCTATTCAAAACAAATCTCCCGTCTTGAATCCCTTGTCCCAGTGGGCCTGAACTTCTATGCACTTTTTGTGCCTTGGTGGCACAATGGATAGAGCCCTGGACTTCTGGAGTCAGGAAGATCTGAGTGCAAATCCTGCCTTGCATTCTCACCAACCATGTGACCTTAGGCAATAAATTAATCTCTATCTGCCTCTGTTTCCTTATCTGTAAGTGAGGACAACAATAGCACTACCTTCCAGGGTTATTGTGAGGATAATATTTATAAAACACTTAGCGCAGTATCTGGCACATAGTAGGTGGTTAATTGTTACCAACACCACCACCACCACCATCACCACTTATTGATTGCATCATGCCTGTGGAGCTGTGTTCACTGACACTTTCTAGCTATGTAAACTTAAGTTAATAATTTTATTTTCTGGACCTCAGTTTCCAAGTGTGTATATACACATGCATATGTATATATGTGTATTATACATACATATATATATATATATATATATATATATATATATATATATATATATATATATACACACACACACACACATACCTATACGGATGTCCTTACATGCATACATATGCAGATATATGCATACACATACACATATATATGTATATGAAAGTCTGGTGATCTTTGAGTTTCTTTCAGCACTAACCCCTCTGGGTCTCAACTTACTTAATAATAAATAAAAAATAATAGAATAAAATGAGAGGCTTGTACTTGGTGAACTTTGGGGATGCTCTATATTTTAGGCTAAATTCTAAAACTCTTGAAGTAATTGTAACACTATATTGTTTTGGAATGCCTTAGTTTTGCCTTGGTAGATGTTGTTTAATTTGGTGCGACAGAATGTAGTTTGGTAAAATGGGGTGGCAAAAGAGAAAAAATAAAAAATTTCCTTTGAAGCAATGCATCCATAAATGGATATCAAGAATGAATAAGAATATAATGTAGATCTGATTGAGCAAAAGGAGAGCTTGCTCTATTGCATTTGGAAAATTGCAAAGTACCCAAAATATCTCCTACAAACAATAGGCCCATTTAAAAAAATACCAATATTATACTGGTGATGTTGTATGGATGCAAGTCATGAAATACCACAGTTTTTGAAAATTTAAAAATGAATAGTATGCAAAAGTCAATGAAGAGTTTCATGATAGACAAAAGTAAGGCTCAACAGACAATAAATAAGGAACTTTGTTGAAGAATTGAAGGAAAGAAGGTCATCAAATGAATGTATGATTGACAAATTAAGCTGATCATGTTTCAGGAGCAAGGGATAACCAATGGATAGCTTATGTGTTCCAGTGTTATCCTACTTATGTCAAAACAAATCAAAGAAGGACCATCAAACATTGTTTGTGGTGTCTATTGATGTGTCCATTGGAGGTCATGGATAAGATCTGAACAGGGCAGGCAGACCTGATTGGCTTGTGATCTGTACCCTTGAAGAGAACAACTACATGATGAAGTCACCTATCCAATATAAATATTGAAGGAGAAAGAGGGAACTAAGTAGCAAAGTATGACAAAGAAGAATAGGTAGAGCAACATGATCACTACCTGATTGGTTGACAGTAAGCCCATTGGAAAAATGGGCCAATAGCTCAGTCTGGAAAGTTCAAGAGGACAAGTTCCAAAACTGACCTCAGAGTATTCCAAAGAGAAGATGCCATTTAATCTGGTACCCTGAGGGGAACATATGGCTACTAGCACAGAAGGGATCTTGGACCAGGCTAATCCTGCTTAAGGATTATGTCAGAAAACTTAGGTGTGATTCAGTCTGGGACTGGATACAGTGCTTTTAGATCTATTTTGAATTATATTTTCCACTATATATTTTGAATTTGTACATTTTCTTTTCTGTTACAAATAAAGCTCAAAAAAGTACCTTTGTTTCTTGGAATCTATGGAGACAAGGGATAAAACAGTAAGCAAGAAGTGAATGCTAAGACCAGAGGTGTCTTAGAGACAGTGGAGTAATAGGTCACTTATAGCAGATCTCCTAATCCAGGGAGCCATGTCAACTGAGGGGAAAGTTCAGGAGGCTCATGCTTCAGGTTGTGACAGTTTAATGATCAAGGAATTTTCAAAGTAGTGAAATGCGAAGGGCCAAAAGGTATAAGTCCTCTAGATTGGTACACAGTAGGGATCAAGGAAAAGGGACTGGAAGTCAAAACCCTAAGACTCAGGACTGTATTCTTCACAACACCCTAGAAGAATGCAAATTCCATCAGGAGAAGAACTCTATCTTGTTCCACTCACACCTTTCAAAAAAGCCATCTTCCTACCATGTTCTACTTAGGTGAAACCTCCATTATGAAGCTTTCCCTATTGTCCTTAATGAAAATACTTCCCCTCTTCAAATTGTTCTATTGGCAAATGAAACATCTAAACCAAATGTTCTATCACATTCTATTATATACTTCATTAATATGGAGTTTTGTTGAATGAATGATAGAAGGACTTAAAAAGTGCTTACTATGTTCCAGGCACATGCTGAAGACTGAAGTCCGGAGGACAAAAGAAAGGCAGACCTTGCAGGAAGCTTACATTCTTACAAGGGAAGACAACACATATAAAAGAATATTGGTCAGATGGAAAGGCCCAGGGATGGTGAATATTATATGGCAATTAACTGACATGATTATTGTTCCCCAAATTAGAATTTGAAGTAGTTGTTGGTGCAGTAATTGTTCTGAGGAAATTCTCTGTGATATATGAAGTGCTATATAAATGTGAATTTGTTGTTTTTAAAAATTTTATTCCATATTTGATGATATGTTTAACCTCATAACACTTAGGGTGAAAGAAATGATGACTGTTAGTGGCAGTGGATAATGGTAACCTTTTTACAACTGTCATTTGCATGACTACTGTTGGAGGCGGGGGGATGGGTGTTGCTCAGAGCCTGCTTGTAATGTGCTGAATAATCCATATAAGGTGATGGTTTGAGATTGTAATAGTGAGTGGCTAATCCATATAAGGTGATATGTGTTATATGTAGTTGTGATTGC
>CM053580.1:303967131-303983207 GCA_028627135.1 Pseudochirops cupreus
GGGTGGCAGGAGAGTGGGATGAGGAAGGGGAAGGAAGAAGGGAAATTGTAGTACCCATATGAACAAGAATAAGTTTGAATACAGTCTTATGTAGTGGAGATCTCAAGTGTTAAAAGGGGCCCACCTGTGTTGAGGGGTAATATCATTGTGTGGCTTGAAGGGAGCAGAATAGATATCTCTATCCTATTATATTTCATCTCATTCTCCAAGGGAGACCTTCATTTACACCAGGAAGGGAAGTAGGAGAATGGGATTGGAGGCTGCTCTGCTTTCTTCAGAGAGAGGGGGGGTACTGGTCTAGAATTGTATCTATTAAATATCTTTAGACTAAAAGATATAATTAGATTCAATCTAACTTCTCATCACTTTGTCATTTTTTTTGGGGGGGGGGGAAAGGGAAGACTCCAAGCTCTATATCTAAGGCTTGATTCTTTTCCTAATAAATACTAGTTCCATAATAATACATAGTAGAGAATAGCAAAAGACCCATTTATCCAAATCACAATAAAACAGGGATCAGAGAAGGCACACATAGGAGAATATATAAAAAGACAATACAGAATGAAGGTGCTCTCTAATTGGGAGCTAGGTAACTTAGTTCAACCAAAAAAGAATGTTCTGGATCTTACCCAAACGGAAACTCCTTGAAGTCTCTGCTGTAGCTACCTGGGACATGGATATGATAGAGACATCCAGTTCCTCTTATGTCTTCCCAGAGTCTTTTCCTTCAGCAACCTGAAGTGGAATTGGCCTCTTCCATCTCACTTCTCAAAGTTGGAAGCCAGCAGCACCCAAAGCAACTCAAATTTCAAAGACTCAAAGCATAGGGAGACCCAAAAGAGACTGGTATTGGAATAGTTCAAAAGGGCCCTGGCAAAGAAAGGAAGCTCTTCTTTGCTCCCACTAACTCTACTCTACTTTGCCTGTCATGCATCTCCACAAAAAAAAAAAAAAGAGGTAAGAGTACCTTCCCAATGGGATTTGGGTGAGGGCTTATACTTATAAGATACAACATGCAAAAAGACCACCATGAAAGATCTGTTGTAGAGGATGGAGAAATAGAAAAATTACTCCACAAAGAACTTGGTAAGACCACCCCAAACAAATGAATACAATATAGATTTTAAAAAACTGAGCTCGATTACCTAACTTGGATAGAATCACACAGCTGTTTACTTGGAGAGTCAAGACCAGACCTTGCCTCTTTCTCCCAGTTTCATTATATCACTTCTTTTTTTTTATCTTTAATCAAAAATGGTTGTGTCATTTATTTATATATTTATTTCTTACCAATTGTTCTTTTCATTTACATTGTTATAGTCATTGTCTTTATCGTTTTCTTTCTTGTTTAATTACTTTACATCCATTCATGTAAGACTTTCCATGATTCTCTGTATTTGTCATATTTTTTTCTCCAAGAAAAGTAATTTTTTCTCTAAAGGCAGTAATATTCCCTTACATCCATGTGCCATAATTTTGTTTAATGATCCCCCAATTGATGAATATCTACTTTATTTCCAGTTCTTGGCTATCATAAAAAGTCCTGCTGTAAATATTTTAGTGTATAGGAAAGCCTTCTTTTAATCAATGACCTCCTTGAAGTATATACCTAGAAGTGGAATCTCTTGGCCGAAGATTAACAAACATTTATTAAGTAGACATTATGTGCAAAGCAGTGTGTTAGGCGATGGGGAAACAAAAACAAAAGTGAAATATGCTCTGACCTCAAAGAACTAAAATTTTACTTAGGGACATAACAGACATAAGTAACTATACAGATTATATATACAAAGTAATTTCAAGAGGGAAAGAATGCTAATAAGTTGAAGCATTGGGAAAGTCCTTATGTAGTACGCAGCAACCAAGTTGGCAATGGGAGTTGAGAAGTGAGGAAGGGATGCATTCCAGAACAGTAGGCCCAGTCATGTAAAGTCACAGAGACAGGAGGTGGAATGTTAGAGAACAGCTGTGTAGGCCAGTTTGAATGGAATGAAGAATTAGGGTAAAGAAGGAATATTAAAAAAAAAAAAAAACAGAAACAAAAAACCAAAAACTGGAAAGGTAGGGTCAATGCAGGAACTTGTTTTATTTAATTATAATTATTTGTTAAATGGATTTTGTTTCTCTTTCTTTTTATGGGATGGAGGTGTTTGGGAGAGAAGATAAATTTGCCTAAATTGAAAAAATAAAATATTTTTTAAAGACTAGAAAGATATTTGGAAGCCTTGTTTGGGAACACTTGAAAGACCTGCCATCATGTTTTGTATTTTAACTTAACCATGAACTACTATTTTAACTCAGAGGATGCAACTTTAAAAATTAATGATTTTTGTGTAAGGGTGTGATATGGTCAGATTTGTGTTTTAGGAGTATCAGTTTGCTAGCTTTGTGTAAGATCGATTGTTAAAGGGAGAGCAGAAGGCAGATAAACAACTAGGATACTCTTGTAATCATCAAGATGATGATGAGGAAACTGAGGTAAAGCAAGACAGGTTAAGTGATTTCGTCAAGATCATACACCTCCTAAGTGTCAGAGGCAGGATTTAAACCCAGGTGTCTTCTGATGACAAAGTCAATGCTTTTTCAATTATGATATGCTGCCTTCCAGAGATGGGATTACATTTCTATTTCAAAACCAAGTATACCAAATAGTGAATTATTTTATACTTCATTTTCCTATGCTCTTTTGCCCAGAACCCCTCTCATAACCCCTTTTTGGTAAAACTCTGAACTTGAATGCACAGAAGGCATCAGCATCCTAAACAAAATTTGTTGAGCCCTCTAAAGGAATGGCAGAATTAAAACAATGAATTTATGAAAACAAAAATGGCAGAAAATGAGTAGCTAATGGTCATGTAGATGACCAATTATAAATATCAGTCAAAGAAGTAGTAAAACTGGAGACCATAAGGGTGAAGTTAGGGGAAATTGTAGAAGGAGGTGAGTTCTGTGTAATATTTGACAAAAAGAAAGGGACCTGCTTTGGCAGAGGGAAAAGTAGAGAGTATCTAGGAAATGATGGAATATGTTCAGAAATCTTTGCACATAGGAATCAAATACCCTTTCTCTATCCAAATCCTATCTATCTTTCAAGGCATCCATTACAATCCATGCTTCTACAGAAAGGCCTCTTTGCCTATGCCAACCCACCATGATCTACATCTTTCTCTTGTGAGCCCACTATGCTTATAATGAGGGGATATCATCTCATATATCATAGTACCAAATATTTAGAAGTAAAAAGACTTTAGAGATCACTTAGCACAACCATTTTCATTTTGTTTAAAGGAAAACTTCTCCTTAAAAAAAAGATAAATGACTTGCTCAAGTATCACACTTATAAAAAAGAATCATAGGTGAGATTGGACCCAGGTCCTTTGACCCAAGAGCAAATAAGCTTTCTACTATTGCACACTAATTGTATCATATAAGTTAGTGTATATGACCTTCTCTTATAATTGTTGCTTTCATGCTATTCTTGTCTCCCTCATATATCATAACTGCTTCAAAACCAGTATGCTAGATCATCACTACTGTTTTCATTGATCACCATTGTCATCACCATCATGATTCAGACTTATATAGAAATTGATAAAGGTTTTTTTTTTCTTTTTTTGTGTTTTAGCGTCTCATTTAATTCTCACAGCAGTCTTCTGCAAAAGGTCATACAAGGATCATCTCTGTTTTACTTAGAAAAATAAAGTGATTCACTACATAAAGTTATGTAACCTGTAAGTGGTGGAGAACCAAAATTCAGATTCTGGCCTTTTAAGCTTATGTCTAATATTCTTTCCACTACTACAGGCTAATATTTTCAGTAGTCTTTAGAGTACTCACTCAGTCAGTGTATATTTATAGACTACTCAAGTCAAGTTTACTTGATTGTAAGCGATGAGTTAAAATTAGTGTGATGGAGGTACTTAGCTAATGGCCTCCTAAAGAATGTTCATGGAAGTGTGTGAATATTCTTCTGTACTATTGACTGATATGCAACCAATCCAATCACTTTTCAGTTGAGTCTGACTCTTTGTGACTTCCTTTTGGGGGTTTTCTTGGCAAAGATACTGAAGTGGTTTGTTAATTATTTCTCCAACTGATTGTACAGCTGAAGAAACTGAGATAAACAGAGTTCAGTGACTTGCCCAGGGTCATACAGCTACTGTCTAAGACCAGATTTGAACTCAGGAAGATGAGACTTCCTGACTTCAGGCCTAGCACTCTATCCATAGCAACATGTAGCTGCCCTATGAAATCAATAGGGCTCTGTTGTTAGCAGGGCTGGGTTTTTTTTTGTGTGTGTTTTTTTTTTTGAGAAACAGTGTAGTATAGTGGATAGAGGATTAATCTTAGAATCAGGAAGACTTGGGTTCAAGAGTTTCATACATTACACCTGTGAGACGATGAATAAGTGACTCAGTGTCCTTAGGCATTTCTTAAAGACTGTAAATTATAGATGAGTGGGCAGTGAGCATCAGTAGACGGTTTTCCAAATCAGGAGATTCCCGATTAATAAAACCACAATTCTGCTCTGAGGCAGAAAAAAACCTTAGAAACAAATAAACAAAAATAACCAAGTATATATTTCCAAAGAGAAATACAGTGAAATATAACTAGATTTCCTCAAAGTTTCTGTTAATAAATGTTCTTATATTGAGAAAATAATTTTTAATATTCATTATCAGCTATTATGAGTTACAGGTCTAGGGCAAAAGACCCTTCTAGATCTAATGTTCTATATTTCAGATACTTATTTACTTAGAAATTGGTATTTTGTGAACCAATATATTTCACTTGCATTCCTTAGCTTTTAGAGTCTTAAAAAAAAAGTAAACACTTTTCAAGTGTTAAGAAATCTCCTTAAAATTTCCCTTAACTTTTCTTCTACAGGTATTCCAGGACTCTGGAGTTCATTAGGACTTTGCAGACATTACAGAACTTGGTGTCATTAACAATGACACCCCTTTCATCTGAGAAAATTTTAATAGCCACCAATATATTAGCCCAAGGACTCTTAATCTTGAGTCCTTGGACCAACAAGGAGTTTGTGGATAGATTTCTTAGTATTTGTGAAATCAGATGGGAAAAAAAATACACACATATATGCATATCTGTACACACACACATGTATATATATAATGTGTAGGTTATAATATATATAAATATATTATACACATATGTATGTGTATGTGTATACCATATATAGATCTTTATTTCAATGTCATTGTCTTCCTTCACAATGCTATGTATTTTATTTTATGAATTAAAAAAATTATTGTGAGGACTCCACAGGATTCATCAGACTGCTGAAAGAGTCCATAACACTAAAGGGTTTAAGAATTCCTGCATTATTTTTTCTAATGTCCCTGGATTTAAATAGGTAACATATGTAAATATAATATGCAAAGATAACAAGTATTTTGAGGCAATCTGAGTTCCATATGCATGCTTCTTCTCATTATTGAATTTAGCTAACTATTATATAGTATTCTCTTCATGAAAAGCAGTAAAGTTGACTTAAGTGACTTAAGTCAGAGGTGTCAAACATGCAGGCCACATGCAACCTACAATACTCCCCATTGTAACCTGAATTATGTTCAAATGTGAGAAATATTTAACAAAATTAGTAAAAATGCAATACAAGATAGATATTAAAATTTAAAACTAAGCCAATACGTGACCCACCTGGATCCTTATGGGTGGATAGGTGGCTCCAATTTCTATTTGAGTTGGGCTCCAGTGACTTAAAAAAGTGTTCATGTTCTTATGATTTTCTTGCCCTCTCCATGACATTAGCTGCAAGTTCCCAGACAGAGGCTTGCTGGAGATCAATGGGCGTTTGTCCTCAGATCATTTTCCCAGAGAGAAGGAGGCAAAAGAAAGCAATCCATATGTAGATGACTTGCCTCTTTATCTGGCAAATAGTTCTGTAAATGAAGTAAGTTAAATCTTTTGTGCTTTTAAGTTACATCTGAAAAAAAATTCTTCTTGTTCCATTAGTTATGACAAATGGCTATCTTCCCAGGGGCCTTCTGTGAACAGAACAATGAAAATATAATTTTTAAATGCTAGCTATTAATTTCATTATTTGCTTAACTGGTTGGTGTTATAATCAAAAGGGAGGAGTTTCTTCCTCATCCCAGGTTGCAGGTAACATATCCATATCCTAAAATCTGATCAGTGAAAAGTCACATAACTTTTTCCTTACTAATAATTTTGTTTCTATGAAAGCATCATTTCTTGGAGTTTCTAAAGAATCCAAGATATTTGCCTGAAATAGCATGAGGCAAGAAGTTCCATCAGTTCATTATGCGCCAAAGTGAAGGGAAAGCCTTCCTTTTATTTCTGTGGAGGGTGAATCTGGAAAACCTCGTTACCTTGAAAGTTAAAAAAGAAGTATCCATTGTTTGAGATTTTGATTAAGTACAAAGAATTTTGATTTGATGTACCTCCTTGACAAATCAAGGAGGTACACTAAATCAAGCTACTGAAGAGAGAACTCGTAATTTTGTGTTGGGTCAATAAAAGAGGGACTAGATAGATTCAATAGAGCCATTTGGAAGTGATCAAGAAAGATGAGATTAGACCAGAGACTAGTGACTCAGGAGCAGATCTGGGGTACCTGGCAGTGGGGTGAATCTTATACTTTTGAAACCACCCCATCTCCAGCTCCACAGATGGCAGATGTGGAAAAGAAATGGGGAAACCTCAGCCCAAGAGATTGCAGAGAAGATGAGAGGAATCATGTGGATAAATACTTGGAATCACTGAAACCCCAGTTTTCTAAAGCATAGGTTTTTAACTTGGGTCCCATGAGTTTTAAGAATAGTCTGATTGCTTTATTTCAATGTAAATACTTTCCTTTGTCATGTTTGTGTTTTATTTCATGCATTAAAAAAATAACACATTTTTCTGAGGGGTCCTTGGGATTCACCAGAATTTTGACCGGAGGGATCCATGACATAAAAAAGGTTAAGAATTCATGTTTTAAAGGATTGTCAGGAATTCCTAGACTGAAAATCAAGTATGTGGACCTGAAACTGAAGGAGTAGCAAGAGGTTGAACCATGACATGGAAGAACAAAGTCTGGACTTGGATGGTTCATGTCCAATGGGAAGAAAATTGACACTCTAGCTACCCCAAGTTCATGTCCCTTCCCAGGGGGAGAAAAAATTAAATTTTTATAATTGCCTGGGGGTGGAAAAAAAAAGTCAAAGGAATTTGAAGGGCTGATTTTACTGGAAACCCATATGTTTTTCCATTCTAGGAGGTGTTTAAACTCTTAGGATAAAAATACAAATTAGGTGGCCTGAAGAAGGCTCTGCAATTCAAAGTGAAACTCATAGGAGGGAAGGAAAACGTCTTGATTGTTCTAGATTCCTGTGAGTCACTTGCATTTTTCTTGTATTCTTTTTGTGGAATTAAATAAAGGTGGTTCAGTACCTTGGATGTTTTCATAGGGATAAGAACCTTTTCACTCAAATGAGTGGAAACCTAAACATGAGCTAAATTCTGAAGTTTCCAGGGAAACCTGGATGGGGACAAAATGACTCAAAAAGGAATAATTTTTGGGAAAAATCATCCCCAAGACATACTCTGGCCACATAAGCCAGGAGACTGTGGCTCTGAACCATGAGTTATACTTCAATTAATTATCCTCTTGTTAACAACTAATATTATTTAGATTAAATATTCCAAATGACCTCATTCATGTTCTCTTTCTACTGGCCAGCAGAAGCCAAAATTATATTTGAAAAGTTAGTTTCTTGGGGTCAGAGATTGTTTTCTTTGTGTCTTTGTACTCCCAGCATCTAGCATGACATTCCATAAGTGGTTTTTAATTAAATTGAATAGTTAATGAGTGCCTCTTACTAAGTAATTAGAATAAGGATGGGAATAATTGGAATAATAGAGGAATCCTAAAATGAGGAGCAGATTTGATTAACTTCTCCTTCCCATTTTAGTGCCTTAATTTGACATCAAAAGTTTCTCCAAATCAGTAGTTACGTGGTAATTCTGCATCCAGATTAGGAAGAATAAAAGGAAACCCATGCATAAGATTTATATATCCAAAGGAAATTTATCAAAGACTATTCCTTAGAGTTGGCCAGAGGGGGCTGTGGGATACTGTGGACCACAAAAACTATGTTCAGATTGGTGAAGTAGTATGAGGGCTTTCTAGATTGTAGTAGCTTGGCAATTCTGAGATGGCTTCCCAGCTTTCCCTTTTTGTAGTGGAAGCCTTATCTCTGATATGTTAAAGATGTTCCCTCTTTTTTGGTGGGTGATCATAATTGGGGGGGCAAAGTATTATCTGTTTTTCTTCTTCCAGATGTATGCTTTGGGATCACTGAGTTTTGTAACTGGTGGAGGGGGATGAGAATATGGTAGTGGAATATTTACTAAAGATTTGCTAATAAGAGGCATTTGTAGGATGTTATCTATGACATCAGGTTCTTCAGGACTGCCTCTGTCTAGGTGAACACTTTGTGAAGCAATTGAAGAGAGAGGAAAAGACTTTCTTAACTGTGGTTCCATCCCTGCTTTTTTTTTTTTATTAAAGCTAAAGGCAAGGGACAATGAACTATTAATAGAATACAATCAAATTATCTAGCAAGTGCCAGGAGAATGATCATTGGTTATTTTCTGAAGTTATAAATAAAAGGCCTCATAGAGATGCTATGTTTTATTTGGGATGCTGTTATGTTCTCTCCTACCCCTCTTTGGATTCTATATGTGAAATGCTGAGATTTCAGATACTACATATAGAAGGGGCAAAGGGCAGAAGTAAAATTGCAACATACAAATATTTTAACAAGAGAAAAATGGTCTTACTTATTAATGTAGTTGTATATGAAGGTGTTTATGCATGTATATTTTCTTTACCAAGAAATATTAGTCCATTTGCATTCTATAGAGTAAAGATGAATAATATTCACAGTTACAGAATTCTTAGAAGGAAAACTTTATCTTTATAGATATGAGAGCTGTAGAAATTTCATGTAGTTTAATAACTTGCAAGGTTTCTTTTGAGAACCATCTTTTCTTATCTTTTGTTTAGTTATCCATTGGAGAATGGTTCTTAGAAATATGTTTGTGCTAATTTCCTATATATCTTTGGCTATCAGAATCTTATTAGAGATATTTGAGGCAAAGATTTATTTCCCAGTTGAAAGCTTCCTTTCTTATACTAGGTGTATATCATACTTTCCCCAAAACATTCACATCTTCCAAACTTCCCTACTACCTTCAATAGTAGTATCATCCTGCCAATCACCCTGGACCATAACCTAGGTGTTATCCTTGACCTCTCTCTCCCCCCCTCCCCCACATATTTAATCAGTTGTCAAGTCCTGTTTTTCCTACTTTCATAACATTTCCTTCATACCATCCCCCGACCCCCACTTCTCTCCTCTGACATTGTCACTATTCTGATGCAGGTTCTTATCACCTCATACCTGAATTATGTTAATAGCTTGCTGGTTGGTCTTCCAGTTTCAAATCCATCCTGATTCTAGTCTATCCTCTGCTCAAGAGGATCTTTCTAAAAATCATATCTGACCATATCACAAAGTGGTGGCTCCCTGTTACCACTGAAATAAAATATACAATCCCAGTTTGGCATTTAAGGCCTTTTGTAACATAATCTCTTCCTACCTTTCCAGGATACTTATACTTTTCTCTTTTCCATGTACTCTGAAATCCAGTGACATTGGTCTCCTTATTGTTTCTTACATATAGTCATTCCATATCTCCAACTGGAGCTTTTTTACTGAATGTTCCTCATGCTAAGAAAATTGTCCTTCTTCATCTTTGCCTGCTATCTTGCCCTACTTCCTTCCATTTTAAACTAAAATCCTACTGGGAAGAAGTCCTTCCCAGTCTCTATCAATAGCAGTGTATTCCCACTGAGAATATGTCCAATTTATTATGTATATATCTTGTTTATGCATAGTTTGTGTCCTCCTGGTCTGTAATGTTAAGGGAATTTGAAGATCTTCCCTGTCCATTAATAGAGCCCTGAGCTAATCAGGCTCTGGGCTACTGCGAGTTTCCATGGGGCATGAGGATTTTCAAGCTTCTCAGCATTCAGCCAATCAGATGTCAAGTCTTTGTTATAGATTCTGGGAGGTTAACATCTTGCTTTGGGGGTTCACTCATGAGAAGGATCTTTTGATTTCCTGGTTGAGACTCTAAGTAGCCTTACATTCAGGGCTCTCTGGCTGCTTGGATGTCTGTGCTGCCTTGATCCAGTGTATATATGTAAAGCGTATAGCAAAATTGCTATGTTTAGACAATGGGAGCCCTGTCTTTTGATCTTTGTGCTATTTTCTCTGCTTGTATTTTCTCTGTTTGTATTTTCTCCATGTTTAGGTGCTAACCTTTCTCCTGAACTAGTGAATGTAATTAAAGTAAGATTGTTGACCCCTTTAAGGTTGCTTTCCTTCAGTAAAGCAAGGAAGCTGTGCTATCAGGCCATCCTGGGTGTGCTATGGTGCTTGCTAATACATGGTCTAAACTTGTATAACTTAGATCAGAAAGTCAGCAATCAGACTTTGCCATAGATCAGACCCCCTGAGTATTCCCAAGCTGCCCCTGAGATCCTTAAAGAACATGGTACTCATTATGCAGGGAAAGGAGAAGCAGGACCTAAGAGGATATAAAACAGGAAGGAGAAGGGCCCAGACCTTCCCTCTGACACAAAGTCCCTATTCAGGAAGTAAGGCAGGAAGAATGAATAAATAACCAATCAAACAAAAAGGAACCCCACTGTAAAGCACACTTATTGTGACAAGAATGCCAAAAGCAGAAGTGTAAAAAAAAAAATGACTCCCAAAACTCTGCATGCAAAGTCTCAAAGAAAAGCATAGCTTGGACACAAGTTAAACTAGAATTCCTAGAGGAAATGAAGAAAGAATTTTTAAAAAGCTTAAAATGATTTTATGAATGAAATGAAGCTTTAGAGTAAAGAATTAGAAAATATGATAGACTTGGATAAAAAGTCTTCATTATCTGATTCCAACCTACCCTTTTACCCTGACTATTTGAACCCAAAATGAAATGCATACCAAAATGAGACACTGAAGTTGAATTCTGTGAGGAACTTGGTTTTCAAAGCCTGTAACAGCAGAGCACAAACTCCTGAAAGTCCTTTCAGGCTTGATTATTAACAAACTCTACCAATATTTTATCACTGATGTTTTGGCTCATGGGTTACCATGGCCAAAAACCAAAATGAAATGAAACCCAAATGGTCATCAGTCCTGTGTGGCCACCTACTGTTTCTTCAAAGATAACGGCAAAATATTCAGGAAAGAAGAAGGAGAGTGATAAAAATCACACAGCCTTCAGACCATTTAGGCAATCCAGCAGTAGGCTGTACCCTAGCAAGCCAGCAGTCAGACTCTGAGCCCCCAAAAAGGCCAGCTGTGAGACCCCATGGTCCTCACCCCCAGCACAGCAAGCAATGAGGCTCTACGGACCCTAGCCTCAGGTCCTGCAGTCCCTTAATCAGCTTCAGTACATCCCAGTAGTAAGACCTCATTGCCCCTGGTGCAGTCCAGAAGTGAGACCCGAGCACAACTCAGTAGCAATGCCTCATGACCTCTCTCAAAAACCTTAGTACAGTGCTCCCTCCAATATAGCAGTAGAGTCCAATGTTACCATGTAAATCATGAAATAGTCTGGAAAAATTAGCAAAAAACAACAAAAAATAACCTGACAATAGAAAGTGACTATGGTGAAAGGGAAGTTCAAAACACAAACTCAGAAGAGGACAACAATGTTGAAATGGCTACAAGCAAAGCCTCAAAAAAAAAATGTGAATAGATCTCAGGCCAAAAAAGTCTAAATAAGAGAGACAGAAGAAAAAATCGCAAGAAAACTAACAAGAGAATCAAAAATTTAAAAAAATCAGCAGCTTGGCAAAGGAAACACAAAAGATGTGAAAAAAAAAAGATGGACAAAAATCCAATGAAGAAAAGAAGTCCTTAAAAATCAGAATTGGCCAAATGGGAAAGAAGGTACAAATGATGACTGAAGAAAATAATTGTTTAAAAATTATAATATGGACAAGTGCAAACTATGATTCTATGAGACATCAAGAAACAATAAAACAAAATTTAAAGCTGAAAAAAATAGAAGAAAATGAGAAATATGTGACTGGAAAAACAAAGGGCCTGGAAAATAGATCAAGACAAAATAATTTAAGAATGACTGAACTACCTGAAAGCCATGATAAAAAAAAAAAGGTCCAGGATATCATATTTTTTCTTAGATATTATCAAGGAAAACTGTCCTGATATCCTAGAACCAGAAGGTTATATACCAATCAACTCCTGAGAGAGATTCTCAAATAAAAACTCCTAGGAATATCACAATCAAATTCCAGAGCTCCTAGGTAAAGGAGAAAATAATGCAAGCAGCCAGAAAGAAACAATTCAAATATCATGGAGCAGCAGTCAGGCATACAAAGGATTTATCAGCTTCTATATTAAAGAATTGTAGGGCTTGGAATATGATATTCCAGAAGGAAAAGGAACTTAGATTACAACCAAGAACCACCTTTGCAGCAAAACTGCGCATAATCTTTCAGGGGAAAATGGATCTTCAATGAAATAGAGGACTTTTAAGCATTCCTGATAAAAAGAACAGAGCTGAACAGAAAATTTGATTTTCAAATTTAATACTCAAGGGAAGCATAGAAAGGTAACCAGGAAAGATAAATCATAAGATATTCAATAAAGCTAAACTGTTTACATTCCTAAATGGGATGACACTTGTAACTTCAAAGAACTTTTTAATGATTAGGGAAGTTAGAAGGAGTATACAAAAACAGAAGACATGGGAGTGAGTTGAATATGATGGACTGCTTTAACAAAAACAACATTAAGGGGTACACTGGAAAAAGAAGAAAGGGAGAGTTTGGCTAGGATGAGTTACCTCATATGAAGAGGTGTGAAAGGGCTCTTACAGTAGAGGGAATGATGGTGGAGGTGACAAGCAATGCTTCAACTTTGCTTTTATTGGAATTGGCTCAAAGAGGGAATAACTTGCACACTCAATTGGGTATAAAAATTGATTTTACCTTATTGTAGCAGTAACTACACTGGCATACCCAGGATGGCTGCTAGCACAGGTTCTTAGATTGACTTTACTAGGAAAGATAGCTATTACAGTGGTCAACAATCTTTTAAAATTACGTTTGCTAGTTCTGGGGAAAATTCAGTACCCTGAACTTCAGAGAAAATCCAAACAGAAAAGAAAGAAAAAATCCAAGAGTACAAATAAAAGACCAATAGACAGGATGTCTAACTGTCTCACCAAGGCAATACATTCATAGTTACCAGGAACTAGGAAGGTGATTACAGCAACATACCACAAGTATCATACACTATGACCAAATGGAATTTGTACCAGGAATACAGAACTGGTTCAGTATTAAGAAAACTATCAGCATAATTGACAATATCAATGAAATTAAAGCAACAGAACAAACATATGATTATCTCAATAGAAGCAGAAAAACTTTTTGATGATATACAACCCCCCACTCCTATTAAAAACACTAGACATCATAGAAATAAAAGGACCTTTCCTTGAAATGAGAAGTAGTATTTATCTAAAACCATTAGCAAGCATTGTTTTCTTTTTGTAGTAGAGGATAAGCTTGAAGTTTCCCCAATAAAATCAACAGTCAAGTAATGATACCTATTATTAAAATAACTATTATTCAATATTGTCCTGGAGATGTTATTTGTAACAATAAAAGAAGAAAAAATAATTGAAGGAAGTAGGATAGACAATGAGGAAATAAAACTACTCTGCTTTGCAGATGATATGATGATACACTTAAAGAATCAACTAAAAAACTACTTGAAATAATTGACAACTTTAGTACAGTTGCAGAATAGAAAACAAACCCACATGAATCATTGGAATTTCTATATATAAAATCAACAACACAAGAGAAAGAAAGAGAAATTCAGTGGAATAAATAAACATAATAACTCAATGGAATAAATAACAAAGTAAAATAACCATAGACCACTTAAAACACTTGGGAGTCTACCTCCCAAGACAAAGCCAAGAACTATATGCTCACAATTACAAAAACACTTTTTACACCAATAAAGTCAGATTTAAACAATTAGAAAAATATAAATTGTTCATGGCTATGCTGAGCCAATACAATAAAAAAGACAATTCTATCTAAATCATTTTACTTATTCAGTGCCATACCAATAAAACTATCAAAAATATTATATAAAGCTAGAAAAAATAATAAAATTATTTGGGAAAGGTAAAGAATATCAGGAGAATTAATTTTTTAAAATGCAAAAAAGGTAGACTTAGCTGCGCCAGATCTCAAATTTTATTACAAAGTAGTAATCATCAAAAAAAATTTTTTTGCACAAACAAAATCAAGGCAAGCAAATTAGAAGAAAAGCAGAAAGCTGGGAAACAATTTTTACAGCCAGGATTTCTGATAAAGTCTCATTTCTAAATATATATATATAGAGAACCAAGTCAAATGTATAAGAATACAAGACATTTCACAATTGATAAATGGTCAAAGGATATGAACAGGCAATTTTCAGATGAAGAAATTAAAACTGTTTATAACCATATGAAAAATTGTTCTAAATCACTATTGATTAGAGAAATGAAAATTAAAACAGTTCTGAGGTATCACCTCACACCTATCAGATTGACTAATATTACAGAAAAGGAAAATGACAAATGTTGGAGAAGAAGTGGTAAAATTGGAACAGTAATGCATTGTTGATGGAGTTGGGAACTGATCCAACCATTCTGGAGAGAAATTTGGAGCTATGCCCAAAGGGTAATCAAACTCTGTGTACCCTTTGATCCAGCAATACCACTACTCAAAAAGAATTTAAGAAAAGGGAAAATGAGCTACTTGCATAAAAATATTTATGATAGTTCTTTTTGTGGTGGCAAAGAATTGAAAACTGAGGGAATGCCCATCAATTAGGGAATGGCTGAACAAATTATGGTATGTGGATGTAATGGAATACTATTGTGTTATAAGAAATGACAAGCAGGGTAATTTCAGAAAAAACTTGGAAATACTTAAATGAACCGATGCAAAGTGAAGTGAACTGAACCAGTAGGACATTGTACTAGTAATGGCAACATTGTACGATGATCAGCTATGGATGGGGGGGAGGGAAAGGGAGAGAGAGAGAGAGAAAGAGAGAGAGAGAGACAGACAGACAGAGACAGAGACACAGAGGGACAGAGAGAGACAGAGAGAGAGACACAGAGAGAGAGAGAGAGAAAGCTTATATATTATATTTCTTGTTTCTTTAGAAACAGAATTGGAGACTCATTGCTAATTGATTAATAATGATAAACATGCATTTCTCTTAATTTCTGAGAATATCAGAACATATTTATTATGACTCACATAGAGAATTAATAAGAAAATAGGTCATTAAAAGTTAGAATGATGAGAGTTTGTGTGGCTGTCTACTAGTCCACCTCTCCCTCTGTAATAATGTAGTCTACCAGAAAGACTGTCATTCCTAATCATCACTTAAATGGCCACTTTATTAGCAATAGTATTAACTCAAACAGAAACACAATTAAACATCCAAACGGGCTATAGAGGCTTGTAGCCAGCCCCACCATTTTCTCTTTTCCTGTCCTGTCCTCCCAGGTGATCTAAAAGGAGATTGCTGAAGAAAGACACTAAAATTGAACTGTGGATGGAAATTCTCCTAGATCTGTGTTCTGGCATAAAAAAGAAGAGGTGGAAATAAACTGTCCGTAGGATTTAGCTCATAGGAGGTTAGCTAATCTCTGTGTTGGATATTCAGAATATGCTAAGAGGAAACTGAGGACTGATGAAGAGTTTCCTTACCGCATACGCCCACACACAGAAGGATAATTTCTCCACTCCCTCTTACTTTTTCTCAGGGGATTTTTTTTTATCCCATTCCTCCACTGTGAGAATGGATAGGAGATTATATCCATTTATATGTGGAGCAAAGAATGTCTCTACTTCTATCTTGCTTACCTACATTTTCTTCATTCACAAATCTTTTTTTTTT
>CM053580.1:303983707-304033623 GCA_028627135.1 Pseudochirops cupreus
GCCTCCAACATGATACCTATAAAATAAATTGTTCTTAAGCTTTTATGGATCAATATTATATCCAAGATACCATAGGAAACAACTCACTCCATAATAACGGCTTGGGCACAAAATAGTACATTGGTTGAGTTCTCTTAAGAAATTTTGAGGACTCTTTTTATAGTATGGAGACTTGTTAAACCAGGAACATGAGCTTCTAATTTCTATATCAGTCTAGCCACTAGTTCGTGTCTTGCTAGGTATTTTGTAGGTACAAATTGTTACAGACTGCTGTGATATATTGTAAATTATTTATTATTATTATTCCTTTTAAGCTCAAAGGTCATTTTTCTTTAGGGCGTCTTGCATACTTGTCTACCCTTGACCCTTTGCCCCCTTGTGCTTGATTGTAGTTCATTGATTTTGTCCTAGTTAGTATGCTGTTCTATAGAAGTGTTCTTCCTCTATGGTGTTGTTATTCTGCTGGTGGTATTGATATTAATGTGTGTGTGTGTGTGTGTGTGTGTGTGTGTGTGTGTGTGTGTGTGTTCTGTCTTGCTTACATGATGGGTTTGTAGACCATATTTCAGAAAATCTTATACGAAGGAGATTCTCAATAAGAGCTGACTGACTATAGAAACCTGTGAAGTATTTATCATTATCACTCCAATTGCATTTTGAGAGCAACCAGCAAATACTTCTACTGAGGACAATAGCCTCTCACCTGCTAATAGAGACTGAGAAAAACTACAGATGTTGGCTAGCGTTGAGCGAGAAGAAAATGTTCTACTAAAATTAGGAGGTAAGAGAAATAAGTATGCTGTCTTCTCATTTAAAAAAATATAAAAATATACTGCATGTTAGTTATAAAATTATTTTGGTCTTTGCATGTCAGAGACTTGGTCTACCACTCTAGCAACCTTGTCAACAAAAAAAGAAATACAATTACTCTGGATTTGCCAGTTTTTGATGAAGTCATTCTGGCTCTTTGTGATCAGTGCTTCATTTTCCATATGATCAATGGTCAAGTCTCTAATAATATATTGTAGAATTTTGCCAGAAATCAAAATTCAGTTCATTTCCCTATAGTTTTCAGATTTCATTCTCTTCCTTTGAAAACTGGGACAACATTTGCTCTTCCCCATACTTCTAGGGACTTGTTTGCTCTCCTTCACCTTTCTGAGGCATTTGACAGTGGCTCAAAATCTAAAGAAAAAAATTGAAAGGCAGAAGAAAAACCATTGGTAAAAGAATTCATTAACAGTATATACTTAAATAATAACTTAATCAATTTAATTTGAGTTGACAACCTACTGAGCACCTGCTATGCTATGTGCAAGGCAACTTGTTACATGCCAAGGTGTTACAATAAGACATATACTTTGAAGAAACTCATACTACTGGCAAAGTGACAAAGATGGGAAAAGAAACAAGGGATGACATAAAACAATGTGGATTGTGAAAGTTCATAAAAGAAAGCCATGTTCCTATTAACTGCTGGTTAGCCTTCTCTTTCCCTCTTGTTTTATTCTTACAGAGCAGGCCTGTATAAACTTCGGCTCATGGGCATGCCAAAGGATTTTGGGGAGCCTCTGAAAAATGTAGAGGATGCTTTCCCCTTAACAAAAGGATTTGTCCTGAGAAGTTTGGATTCACTCAAATGGTCATGCTTGAGCACCTAGAGGGTCACATGTGGTCTTGAGGTTGCAGGTTTCCCACCCCTGTCCTAGCTTTTCAGTGATCTTTTACCAGTCATTAGCAGAAGCTAATCAGTTTTTATTATTGGCAATATACTCCAACATACTTGGTCAAAGAGCTTTCAAGTCAATTAGAGGACCCTCTTTTGCCATAAGATCAAATCATTATATTCTGCTGACTTAAATTATCTTTGCAACTTTACCTGGTATCCTTCATTTGCTTTTTGAGCCTGCTTTTCATAGCCACTCTATGTGGGTGTTGCATTTTGTTTCAGAACTCCCTGTGCTTTAGAGATGGGTGAAGCATCTACTGTAATTTTATTATGGAAGCAATGAGTTTATAAAGTATGCTGTAACTTCTAGAGGAGAAGCTACATGGAAGAGGGCCTTGAGTGTTGTAGAACCATTTATAAAAGAAAGAAACCAGTGACATTGAGGTTAGGCCAATTGTTTATATCATTTTTACATCATGGACTCTTTTGGCAGTCTGGGGAAGACCATGGACTTCTCAGAATCATATTTTCAAATAGTTGAAGGAAAGGATAAATTTCAATTAGAAATAAAAACATAATCTTTTCTCCAACTGAGTTCATTGACCACCTAAAATCTATTCACCTTAAGGGGTCTAGGCCCCCCCAGGTTAAAAACCTCTGGGCTAAAAGGGGATAGTATTAAACTCAATGTGGCTGCTTCAATATTAGTTAAATTCAATGATATATTTATAGGATCTTACTACATGAGTCCTTAATTATAAGTTACTCTTATGATGACTATGACTGTAATTTCTCCCCTCACTCATTGGTGTGGAAAAATCAGTGTTTACTGACATGGCTCAAATTCTACCTCCCTCATTAAGGTTTTCCTGATATAGTGGTCTTCTTCCTCTGAACATCAGAGTAGTACAGTAAAGGGAGGAAAAACCCTACTCTTGCATTGGGTCAGAAAAGCTGACTTCAAATCCTGGATCTACCAAGCATTACCTAAGTGACCATAGACAAGTCGCTTAACTTGCCTACTGTGCCTCAGTTTCCTTAACTGTAAAATGATGGTTGGACTAAGTAACTTCTAGTTCTAACTCTCATTAGTGACCACACCTAAAGAATAGAATTACTGATAAGGTAATGCCAATTACAAAGGAAGTCTCTAGTGTACTACCCCCAGGTTGCTGTCCTTGGTCCTGTGCTGTTTAACATTTTTTTTTAAACCTATGTCTTGGATAAAAACATAGAAGGCATGGTTATTAAATTTTCAGTTGATACAAAACAGAAAGAATAGCCAACACTTCATGACAGATTTTCCCCAAGGTTCATTTCTTGGTCTTTTTTTCCTTTATTTTCTAAGTTTTCTTTTATAATCTTAATCATTCATGTAATTTCAACTATTGCACATATATGGACATTTATCTCTCCAGGCATTCATTACCTTTCCTGAACTCCACACCAAGATTACCAGTTGCTTATGGGAAAATGACACTGGATATAATTACTGATATTAACCTTAAACTTATTAAGTTCCAAACCAAGTTTATCATATTTCTCCCACAACTTAGTCTTTCTTCTGATTTCATAGTTTCCACTAAATGAGCTACTAGTTTCCTATATTCAAAATGTTAGCGTTATCTTTGACCTTTTCTTTTCCCTCATATTAGTCAGTGACAAAATTAGTTTAATTTCAGCAATATTGCACACATTATTCTCTTCTCTATTTTTACTCTAACTGCAGTCCAAGTCAACCTTACTATTTGTTTGAATTATTGTGGTTGCCTTAAACTTATTTCATTTTATTTTTCAATTAACATACATTTATTTTCTCAGCCTGAGGTAGATGCAGGAAGTAGTATGTGCCAGGCAAGTCAAAACATCACCTTCTTGATCACTACCTTCCTTCAGACTCTAAAAGACAAAGCTCAGTGACCTGATCCCAAGAGCATTAGGAGTAGGAACCTCACCCCCCCCACCCCAAACACCATACCTACTTCCAGCCTAATTCTTAGTGATCACTGAAGAGAGAAATAAATTGGAGAGGGGGACCTATTTCCTCATCACCACTAAAGTTAATGAACTAGGGTTATTTTTTTCCCATGTAATAGAAATGTTTGGAATTTTATTTTCAATTTTATTATTGTTTATGATAGTCATTCTATCAGAGAATTTTAGAAACACATTTTGCTATGTAATTGTAACCTCCAGTGTCTCCTCTTTGGACTGACGAAGAATTTCCAGATGTCAGCATTTTTAAAAATTACAGTGGACAGTAGATAGCCATAATACATTATAGACTTAACCAATACCACAAATGAAAACTTCCATATTTAAATATCTTTTAAAAAAGGATATTATGTGAAATAATAAATTTCTATTCACACAACTAGTTTTGTTAAAAACAAAACTTTACAATAAATTCCACATCACTTTACAAGCTGCACTGCTTATAATGCTTTACCTTTTGTTGTCTGTGCATTTTAAAAATGTTTTAGTGCTTCTCTCTCTCTCTCTCTCTCTCTCTCTCTCTCTCTCTTTCTCTCTCTGATCCTTCTTTGTCTGGTTCAGATAAAAGTGAGGTTCAACTGATAGTTCTCCCACTCCTTTCCTCTATGTTTGCATATTCTTCTTGCACACCTCAGTATTAGAAATATTAATTCCCCCATTCTTTCTCCTTCCTGCATTAGCATATTCTTTTCATCCTTTAATTTATTTCTCTCCTAAAGCCAAGAAAGTAGAACCAATGCAGTCCCGGTCCTTTACTTGTACAATTCAACTTCCTCAATGCTCATTGAACATAATAAGGTTTTGAAGGGACGCATCTCTTCTTTTCCCCTCTTTCAAAATCTTAGTAATTTATGATCATATAACTCTTTCCACTTGCTCAAATACATTTACTTTTCTACATCTTTCTTGCTCCTATTTTTACCTTTCAGAATTTTTCCTAATATTTGTTTTTTTATTAGATGCCTGTTGGTATGCTATTCCATTAGTGGTCCATTTCCCTTCCTACTGGATTATACTCAGTGTTACAAAACATTCTTGATTTAATGCTACATCTTTTGCTTTGTTTACAGTATTGTATTAAAAAATATTCTAACATTTATTATAGAAACTGCCAGGTTTTGTATGATCCTGAATATGCTTCCTGGGATTTTTATTTCCTGTCAGCTTGTGGTATTTTTTTTTCTGTAATATATAAGCTCTGGATTTTGCTTATAACATTCCTCAAATATTGGTAGATTATTTCTATTTTCTCTTTGTTCTATGGTACTAATAGATCCATGAAGTTTTAATTTTTGATTTTTGAAATATAGTTCCCAGCTTATTCAACTGTAGCTCAACAGATGATTTTGACATGGCCTTATATGCACTGATGCAGAATAAAGTAAGAAGAAGAAGAACAATTTATATGATGATATAAATAATGTAAAAAGGAATAATTTTGAAGACTGAAATCAGGAAAACCAAGAGAATTATTTACACAATATCAATGTAAAATTAAACAAAATTAAAAGCTGTATGAACCATGACCATTTATGATTTCATAGGATTTATGATGAGATATGCTATCCCTTAAAGAGAATTGAGGGACTTGGGGAACAGATTGAATACATACACAGAAATGCAGATATGCATATATATATATATGTATATATATATGTATATACACACATATACATATATATATATATATAGATATACATTTGTATCCTTCATTGAGAGAATTTATTTTGTTTGATTATGCATATTTTTTAAAAGAAATTTGTTCTTATTTTTTAATGAGATGGGCGTAGATGGGAGAGAAAGTTAATATATGTTACTGATTTTTTCCTAAAAGAAGTGAAAGCATACTAAGGATGTGAAATATTGCATGTATTTTTGATAAGGTCATTATTATTATTAAGTGCAAGAAATCTATAAAAGTTGATAGTATAATAAACTCATAAAACATAAGAAAGAAAAATTATGTCTAGACATTTTAATCATATTTTTTAGGAAATCCAATGATTGTCAAATGATATCTCCTTGATCATTTTTTCCGGGTCAGGATTTTATAGCAGACAACTTATATTTTCTTCTATATTTCAAATTTTTAAAAACTTTTTTTCTGATATTTCTTTTCACACAGAGTCATTAAGTTAGTCTCATTTTTAGGGAGTCTATTACTTGGGTAAGGTTTTCTATTTAAGCTTTGATTCTCCCTCCAAGTCTTTCATTTTAAGCCTTTTATTAATTTATTATCTTTTACTTCATTTTCTTTAAATATTTGCATTGTCCTTTTGGAAAATCCTTTTTTTTTTCAGATTTTTCTTTCAGTTACTGTAGAGTTACTCTCTTCTCTAAGACTGATTTTTTGAGTATCCCTGACTTTATAATGATTTTTTGTCTTGGATGGGCATGATAGTCACTTCAGCTTAGATTATACTGAGACTAAAAGTAGGAAGAAAAGGTAGATGAATCATATGTCAGATGACCACATGATAGAGGAAATCCCTAACACTTATAACATATATACAGACAGCATTGTGTGTTATTTTCTCATATACTCCTGAACTTGTTTGGGAAAATCTATAGCTTCCTGTAATAATTTCTTACTTTTGGTCATCCCTAAAACCACACCTAACTACAATATTGGTGATGATAATGCTAGATGTTACTAGTGATAATTTTTAAGTATACATCAGTAGACGTAGATTGTCATGAACGTAACCACTTAAAATAGTTTATCCTAAGCATATACATGTGAAATCTAAGTGGATGAAAAATGTTGCTTGTCCAGTTTATGATATGTACTTATATGGACAAGCAGTAGTAGAACTTGTTCATTAGCATGTACATCTGGGACACACAGTACATACTGATAATGGGTTGGGGCAGAATTAAACAGAAGGGCTGGATTGCCTTTAGGAAGTTACAAAGTTCCTTTAATGACTCCTCCACGTTTCTGAGACAAAAAAAAATTCTTCCTATAAGGCTGTGTCATTTCAAAGCATAGAATACCACAATCTCTAAAGAGCTAAAGTTGCAGGTCATCCAAAAGGCAAGGAAGAAACCAACAAAGGATGAGAATAAGATTCAGCATATTATGAGTGAAGAGCTGCTGAAGACAAGAGTTATAAAACCCATTAGGAAGGTCAAGGAAGTGAGTTAGTCATGTAGAGGCAGTGAAACCTAACTGATGCATTGCCTTTTTATTCATTGGTATCCCTTCAATGTCAAGAGATATGAGTTCTATCTTTTGATAGCAAAATAAATAAAAATTGGAAAACAGTCTTTTGAAATGATAATGGTGTTAGATTTTTTTCCCTGTATAACTGGAGAGTCCAAACTAGTAGTAGGCAGCTTTTGGCTTAAATCAAGAAGAATTTCTTAATAATTAGGACTGTGCAAAAAAGCAAAGAACACAATAAAAAGGCCTAGTTAGGCATGTTTGAGCAAAGATGATACATTTAAATTATTTGCTCTTTGCAAGGCACCAAAGATACAAAGATGAAAAATAATATAGTTCCTCTCTTCTAGAAACTTCCAATTTGGTTGTACATAAACAACTATAACAACAGTGGAATATGATTAGATAGAAAAGATCAAAAAAACAGCCTCAGAAATTCATGAAAGGAAGGACCACTTTTAATAGCAGGTGTTAAGGAAGGCGACATGGAGAAGGTGGGTTCTCCAGCACACAGAGAGTAATACTGACATTACTGTTTTGGGTAAACAATAGCTATAAATCTACAGAATTCTTGTGCAGATACTGACAGCAACTCATCGGGGGTATTGTGGAATTCATACTTTGAGTAAATTTTCACCTATATGATATGAACAATTCTTACCAACTGTGGGATTGCAGTTATAACAATGCTTTTGTTGTTCAAATCATTTTTAGAACTCCTATCACTGCTTATAAATATTTTAATATGTTACTTAAGCACATAGTGTTTAATAAATGCTGGTTGTTGATTAGGTGATTAACTGATATGACCTATCTAAGAAAATCAGCCTCACCAGCCTCTGTCTCTCTATGTCTCTTTCTGTGTGTGTGTGTGTGTTCATTCTCCCCCATTAAGAATAACACATCTGGGTGTTCAATGAATATATAACAAGAACCAGAACTAAAGTTGTGCTGATTATCAGAATGTAATTCTGTTCTCTGGATAGGTTAAGAATGAAACATTTGTAGAATATTAAATCTAGAATGGAACCTTGAAGATCACCCCATAGTTAAGAACCTCTCTGCAATGTACTCCTTGGACCTCATCTCTGAGAGAGAGTTTTCCTCATGGAGGAAGACATGTTGTGTCAAATCAAGCAACAAGCAAAAGGTCAGAAGACAAAAAGAAGAAAAAATGAAACTGTAAGAAATCTTTATGCCCTGGTCCTTCTTGTAAGAAACAAGTGATGAAAACAAGTAAACCACTTGGGACCTTTTTTTTTTTTATTAAACTCATCCAATGAAAGATAATCAACATTTCAATTATGAACATAATTCAAGACAGAAGAATAACCTGGTTTTTATTTGTCAAAGCAGTGAGTATTATGTCATTTGTGAAACTGTTTTACTGAACAGTTAAAGGGTTCAGGTTACATAAGCAATTAAATGCAAATCATAAAATCAAACACTTATTAAAATCAGTTGAAAGATCTGAAGCCTATTATGGATCCATTTCAAGGTCAAGGATACAAGGATAACAAAATGTAAAAGGAATAAAATCCATGCAGGTTTCACAATCCACAAGTGCATCAGCTTTGCCATGAAGTTCAGCCAAGTAGAAGGGAAAATCAAAAACCTGCAGGTCTCCAAGCCACCAATTAAGTGACCTTGAGTTTGAAGTGTATCAAAATGAAGAAGCAGGATGTTCTGTAAACATAAGCGCCCAAAATCTGTGTAACATATTATGGTAACATTTATAAATACTTTACTAATTATTAGTATAACAACTAGTAGAAATTTCTATTTCTTAATTGTTTTAAGATGTATTTATTCAGTTGTACCCATGTGTCTTTTAGTGTTCTTTATGAAAAAAAAAAGCAACCTTGGAATGAATAAAATATAATTATTTTTAAAGGAATTTCATTTCTTCCAGATATGATAAACAACATATCCTTATCTCTATCCCAATCACTTATTTCTTTACTCAATTTTCCATTCAACACAGTGATGTAAAATAATAGAAACAATTATCTCCTAGACATGTAAGGTAGTTGTACTTATCATTAGTAAAGAGTCTAAAACTTTCTTCAGATGAAAATTTTGGTCATTATTTCTGAAAAAAGAAAACAAAAGAAAAAAATCATTTCACTGCTAATATTAATGATGTTTCTATTATTGTTAAATAAAAAGTATTTTTGGTCTAAACCTGTCATTGTATTATCTTTCCTGCAACTCATCTATATCATCTATAGCTTAGTCTTAGTCTTCAGGAATTTCTGTGGGCAACATGAGGTTAAAGGAGTTGTTCATAGTTGTTCATATATGGCCAAGGTAGGCCTAGAACTCAGGTTGTCCTATTCCAAGGTTGACTATTTATTATACTTATTTATGATTTTTAAATGTTAAAAAAAAGAAAATTATAGGATTATTTTAGAAAAGAAATAAAAAATCTTGCCACTGCTAATTTTAGTGACATTTTTTTTGTTATTGTGAATTTTAAAAAAATTGGGGGGGGGGGAGAAGTGTTTAGACCTGTAATTTTGTAATCTTTCCTGAAATCCATCTGCATCATCTGTAGCTTAGACTTAGTCATAGAGAACTGCTGTAGGCACAAAGAGCTTAAGAGAATTGGTCATAGTATGTAGACAATATTTTTCAGAGGTAGGGATAGAACTCAGGTTCCCCTGTTCCACTGCTAACCCTCTATTTACTATACTTCCTATCCATGAATTAAAATGTTAAAAATGGAAAATTATAGAACATTTTTTAAAGAAAAGAGTTGTTTTCTTGAAAATAAATCTCCTGTCCAGTTGTCTGTCTCTGCGTATTAAATTTCATAAGAAGGCTTTGTTTTTGGCTTTGCATTATAATTAAAAAGCTTTAAGTGAGCATTCAGGGTTCCAGAGACTTTGTATGAAGAAAAAAAAAAACAGAAAAGGGAAGTTCAAACTCAAATAGGAATCATAAAGCCCTCACAGAGAGTGGCGTACTGGAAACAAATTTTGTAATAAAATAGGAATTGAGTCACCAGAACCTTTGGGGTTCTGTTGGTATGAAGAGAAGGTGAAGGTTCCTGTGTCAAATTGGAACTTACTAAAATCTCATGGGTTTGGCATTTTATACCGGACTCAAACCTTTTGGTGTTTGTTATTTACTCTTGGCAAAACATGACATTCTGTTTCTAAGAAAAGAGGTTTACAAAGGCTCCAAAAACCTTGGACATCAAATAGCTCTTACAAAACATTTTGATGATTTAAGTGTAAATGAATCAGAAACATATGGATGAAATTTCTCTTAAAATACACATGGGTTTAGAAATTAAAGGGGAAAAAAAGTGCTTGGCAAAATGAGTTTTTTGTTTGACTGAATCCAAAAGGTTTGAAAAATAGTTTGAGTTATTTGACAAACCCAAAGCCCAGCTGGTATCTTTTGTCTTTCACTGGTACTACAATGAGTCCTTTGCTCAGAGTATGTGGGTTCAAGTCCCATTCTTTAGCTTGACTCAGATACTTTGTTGACACAGTTCTGCAAAGAACAGCATGCGATTATGGAAAGAGTGGCTGCCACCAGCAACTGGAGGTGCTGTGCATTGGGTTAGACATTCAGTTTGGGCCCTTCTATTTATCATCAAGATTTTCTGTGGATCCTCCTGATGTTCAGTCGCTAGGCAGCATGTCCAAAGATGGAGGCTAAAGTTACTTTCTACCATTTGAAAGTATAAAAAGGTTTCCTTTCATGGCCAAAGAGATACATGGGCAAGTGACTTCTGCTATGAAAGCAGCCTAGTTAGTAAATCTTTCCTCTGATTATGAGAGAGACTACTAAAAATATCATATTTGTTCAGTTTACCAGCCTACTGTCTATAGCACAGCATATAATTAGACCTATTGTTGAGCAAAATAATTGCATTGTAGGTATGATTTAAATATGTGAACTAATAACCAGTGATTGGACTCCTCTTGGTCTAGGTGATGGGCATAAATGAATTTTTGACAAATATTTGAACCCTAATAGACGCAAATTAAGCTGTGTTTTCATCATTATTGACCTAAGTGGTAAAGGGCCCTTTGTTGGTTCCACTTATAATCTCTATTCATTCAGGCATTATTTAGTAAATTTCTGATCTATAGTAGATGATATTCCCTAATGGAAAGAGAGTTAATAAAGAGACAATAAGAGATTGAGAGTCAAAAGAATTAAGTTAAAGTTCCACCCATGCTCCTTACTCTGTGACCTTGCACAAGTCATTTAGTTTCCTGAAACTCATTTTTTAAAAATCTCTAAAATTGGGATAATAAAACTGCCAAACCCACCTTAGGGGTTATTGTGAAGATCAAATGAAATCATGAATGTGAAAAAAAAAAAAGATGTGTGTACTTGTGATTTTATCTTTCATGGGCATAAGGGATTCATGATGTGAAAGTCTCTATTAATGTAGATTTTTAACTTTTTAGTAACTTACAGTCTTATAGAGTTGCATGTTAATTGAAAGGTTCAATGGCTTATGCAGCATCACCAAACCAGCATGTTTCAGAGGTGACTCGAACCCAGGTCTTCCTAACCCGAAGTTTGGAGTTCCACATGTTCTCTACATGTCTTACTAGTGCACATATGAAACAGCTTTCTGCAATGTGAAGTTTACAAATATAAAGTATTATTATAATCTTATTAACTTCCCAGGTATTATTGTACATATTCACAATAAGGAATCATGTGTCAAAGAATCATGGAGTTTTATAGTTACAAGAGACATAGATAGCCCAACACATATCTTCAAATTTAAAGTTTGCTCCATTTCTTCCTCCATTAATCCTTACAAAATGATTTTCACCATATTTTTCCTATCTGGTACTTGGATTTCCTCACACAACTATATTCCTTTAACATACAATTTTATCCTCTCTCTATTCCTTTTAAATAAATTCTTCTCTTCCCTAAGTTATGTTCCATTTGTGGCCTCATTGGTATCTACCATGTCATTCCCCCCTGCCCCTTTCATTAGGGTCTTGCATTCATTTCCTTTTTTAGCCTAATTTTATGAATTTGCATATTGTGGTCTGAGACATCTGAGACCATGGATTTTATTCCTGGCTCATCTCTTAGATTTAGCATCCTAAGAACTTTTGGGTGTCTCTAGTGCTATTCTCCCTATATTGAAGCTTCTTTTTATGATAATTAATTTGGTTCATATGCGTTGTCAATTTTCTCCCACCTTTTCCTTTTTTAGCTTAAAGCTTTTGATTATATTTGTAAGACCACAGGCAAATTTGTTCTTATGAGCCCTCATTAGGTATACTCCATCCTTGACCAGGATTTTTTTTTTCAGTCTTTCAGTCATATATATTTAAGCAAGGGTCCAGAAATCCAAATCCTATTCTCAGACATAATCTTATTTATATAGATATTATTTCTGTAGTTATGAAATTTAAAATGAAGTACTTTCACAGTGTAGTATTATTGTTGTTGTTAAGAGTATGAAAGAAACTACATATTTTTCTTATTTAAGTGTTTGTCTTGAGATTTGGGATCTTCATAATTCTGATAGGCCACTGAAACAATGTATTTCAATTTGATTCTTTAGACTTTAAAGAGAAGTTACATGACATCTATAGCAGCCTTCGTCTAAATAACATCAGTCTACTTGAACTGATACTCCCACCCTGAAACTCATGAATAATTCTTGTCAGGAAATAAATGCTAAATCCAGGATACTGTATCTTTTCACTGTTACCTGGTTAATGACTATGCATCTGTCTTTGGTATCCTGGGAACAGGCAGAAAGTTTATCCACGTAAGGAGATACTATAAAAGAAAAACAACTCATGAATCACAACCAGTTAAAATATTTATGTCGAATGATCCAAAGTAATGTAATAATAGTACAGGAAGTACTTTGGAACTTGCTATTTTCCTTTAAAAAGTTATTTGCTGACAGCGATAGTTTAAATACTTAAAAATTAAAACCTTTAAAGACGATAAATTGTACATGCGATTTTCATTGGTGTCAGGTTTGCCTGTAAATAAATCTTTTAAATGACTTCTATGGAAATTGGGGCATGGAGAATAATTTTATGAAGAGAAAAAAAAAACTACTGTAATATTGACAACTGCAACAAAGTCTTAAAATAGTCTTTAAAATGCATTTTGTAAGGTGTGCTTTATTTACTTGCAAAGTGATGGGAAGCATTGTATGAGATCCTAGAGTCATCCCATTCCTTTTTAATGCAGTTCTACTCTGGGAATGGATCATGTTTTAAAATTATTGGTTGACGGAACTGTTGGGAGGGGTGGGAATGTAGATTGTGATATTATTTCTGTACAATTGAAGAAGATACTTTGCAGGAGAAACATCACTTTTTTTTTAGGGCTTCTCAGAGGATCTACAACATGGTCAGGCCTCTTATTTTAAAAATTACATTGTAACAACTTACTTTGATCTTAGAAACTCTTCTGTGATCTGCAATCATATATTCATTTCTCTGTTGGGTTGCCAATTGATAATTTTTTTTTCAGCAATAGAAAAATGCATACACTTTCCTCAGGGAGAATAAATCCAAACCTTGCTAATCAAAAGGCTAGTGGCAAAACTGCAGCCTCTGGTGTCCTTCATAAGGATCCCAAAAGAGTGGGGAAATTTGTCCTTGTTGGTGATAACACCATTTAGATCTAAGTTACCCTGACCAGCACCACTAGTTACCATGCACAGGTTAGCACTCTTATACCTGATGAAATCAGTGGTCTTGCCAATTTCTAAAGGAATGTAGATGGACCTAATCCTGTAGTAAAATGATTTGGTGAACTATTGATATGGCATCTTGATTCATAAATACCCAGTTGGGAGATGCCTTGTGTCTGTAAACATCTTTTTTCACTTTGCATCATTTATACTTTACCTCATCAGCTGTGATGCAGTACACAACAAAGTGGCCTTTGGTGTTATACACCCATTGGGAATTTCATTGATGTTGATGATGCCCAAGTAGCCCCCACAGTATGTAAAGACAATGAGGACCTTTGCCTTTAGGGGGATCTTCTCTCCCTCCCCCAACAACATCCCTTAAATGTATATTAGGATCTATTCCTGAGCCAGATGATTAGTGGGAATTACTCTCTCAGACTGTAAGGGAGCAAAGGGATATATGTATTATCTTGGAATGAAAAGATTTGTGAATTTATATAGTACCCAGAACTTTGATGTTTCTTTTTGCTTCAGGAGCTTCTTAGGTTGATGCTTTCACCAGGCCTAGGGAAAGGAACCTTGTATATTTGCCTAAGGAATAATTTCCCCCCTCTGGTCTATGAATATATTATTATTAGAAATGCATTTAAGAATTGAGACATATGCATTAAAAGGAGAAAATCCAAAGATAAAATCAGAAAATTCAGATACAGAATTATGATTAATTTACTGCTGGCTTTCAGCACTTTTTCTTTTCTATGTACTCAAATTAATTGAAAATGTTATTGTTTTTTTGTGGCCTTTCATGTATGGCTATCTTATTATTTTTGAGTTATAATCTCTTGATGTTTCTTTAATGGAGACAGTTGGATTGCACAATGGAATACTGGATCTGGAATGAGGAAAACTTGAGTGCAAAGATGACCTCAGAATATTACTGGCTGTGTAACCCTAGGCAAATCACTTACTCTGCTCTGCCCCCCCCCCCCAACTTCAGTTTCCTCATCTGTGAAAGGGGAAATAATAATAGTACCTATCTGCCAGAGTCATCACGAGAATAAAACAAAATAATGTTTATAAAGCACTTTGCAAAGATTCAAGGGCTATATTAATGGTGTTCATATTATTAATTAGGTTTGGTAGCTTTAGTTGAAAAATACAACAGTGACTGTGATCTGTGTTATCTATTTTCTACTTTACTATTGGCAAACTGGTTCGCTTGTGAAGACAGAATGCACTTGCTTTGTCTCTTATCCTTCACATTTGCTTTCCCTGCTGTCATTGCCCAAGCTTTTCAAGGTACTGGTTCTTTAAGATCCTGAAGGGTGTGTGGCTACTCCACCATCACAATAGGTCAAAAGGTCTCTGCTCACACAGAAGCTCTGTCAGAGGGAAATTTGTCTCAGTCATTGTTGTTGCTCTGACTCGTCTGTCTTCCCCCTTTTAATGTCTTTTTACATGGACCTTTTGGCTTCTGGACCATATCCTTGCTCATGATGTTTGCCTTGGCTCTTGGTCTCTTCCCTGGTATCATGATTTCTGAAGACATTCCGGCCTGCCTTTCTGGAATGGAGAGACTCATTTGCACCACACCCCAATTTCCATCAGTCTTTTTAGTAAAACACATCTCTGTGGACTCCTGTTCTTATTCTCTTGAACCGATATTCTCCAGCTGCAGGCAGTCTTCTCCCATCAGCATCTAAGCCAGCTTGGTGTTTCTCTGGGTTGGCTGGGGCATTGCTGCTCTCTACTGGCCATTAAGAATGGTGCGGGGGGTCAAAGAATCCCCGCAACTGCACTTTAACCCTATATGTTTCCAGGATTTTGCTTCAAAGTACAGTGTCTACTAATCATGACAAGATTTTCTTGAACATGGATTTTTATAGACTATGGAGGTATCAGTGAGCATGCAGCTTTATCAGGTACACAAAGTACCTGGATTTTAAAAGGTTAATTGTTTTATTATAGTCAGTGACTCATACCAGGTGACTTAAGCTCATTAGTGCTAGTGGTAATAGAAGAATTACTGTTTCTTTTATTTTGTGACTATGGTTATTCCACAGCAGTCATAACCAAAACTGTCAATGCCAAAAGAAAAATTTCTAATTGTTTCAATGTTGCCAAATCACCTTGAAAAGAGCACTTTTACCACCAATCAACATGACTCCCCACTGGTTCCTCTTCTGTGATTATGACCTCATATTACATAGGCCCTATAGCCTTACTTACAATGACTTGAATTCACCTTGATCTAGTTCTACGAAGCCTAGCAAAGGCTAACTGTTGGAGACAGGTGAAGGTATAAATAAAGGAAGGTTGAAAATACTTTTTTTGTTTGTCTTATAAATCTATAGCTAAGTCTAGATGGAAGAGATTTAGTCTTGAGGTTCAACTCCTTTAGTTGATAAGTGCTATAAAACAATAGTGACAATAATCACATAAACTCATATTAAACAATCTTTTATAAGGCTCTCTGCCAACCACATAAAACCACATATTGACATCATGCATATTCTATTTTATTTTCACTTATTTTATTAAGTACTTCTCAATTCCATTTTAATCTGGTTCTTGCTGACACTGCATTATAGCCCTCAAGCTTCTTGTTTGACACTTTTTATGTATAAGATGGATTGAAGAGAATTAGATGAGAGGTAGAAATACGATTTAAGAGTCTCTTTCAACACTTCAAGTGAAAAGCATGGAAACTTATACTTTAGTGGTAACAGAGTGGAAAAGAGTAAATGCATATGAGAAATATTGTTGGGTTAAAATCTGCAGAATTAAACAATTGATTGTATGTATTGGAGTAGGTAAGTGAAGAATCAAAGATGACTCAGAGGTTTTGGACTTAGCGATCTAAAAGTATGGTTGTGCCAACAGAAAAGGGAAGTTGGAAGGGGAGGCAGGTTTGGGGGCAAAATGATGGTTTCAATTTTTCACAGGATATTTGAGTCTGAGGTACTAATAGGATATCAAGAAGATATTTACCAGGCTCCTGGAAATGGAGAAATAAGGTTCATAAAATATACCGTGGTTGCCCCCAGATACACATGTACATAAACATACACATACACACACATATATACCTATGTGTACATTTAATATGAATATGCTTTTATATGTGTATAGTATCTCATCTGAACTTTAGTTTATCATTTCCAATATATTTTTATGTGTTTATACAGATGGTATATGTATATGGTACATGCTTACTTGCACATATAAACAAATATGCATGTCTGTGCATAAGTATAAATATGTTTGTACATGAGTGTGCATGCATTTTTTCCAGAGTTATCTGCATGGTAGTGATAATTGAAGCCAAAGGATTTGATATGATCACCAAGGGGGAGGGTATTTAGAAAGTATAGAGAACTAAAGAAAGAACCTTAGGTAACAACCACACTTAGTGGGGAGTAGTAACAAGATAAATGAGAAAGGGTGCTTGAAAAGGCCCATTAGACATACAGGAGAAGATAAAGAAGAAAACTATGACATAGAATGCAAAAGAAGAGAGAATTTGAAGAAGGATGGAATGGTCAATAGCATTACATAAATTAAGAGTGATCAAGAAAGTTGAGGGCTAAAAAGTCACTGTGTTTGAAAACCATTGTAAGGGAAAGGTATTGGACACTGTGGAAAGAGGCATTTCAGGAGAACTGTAGTGAAAGAAACTAGTTTACAGAAAAAATCAAGGAGGGAGTCAGTGTGTCCAGAATAGATTACCTTTTCTAGGACTTCAGCTTTGAAGCCTCAATGATTAGAAGAGTCAAGAAATTTTCAATCATTTCATTTTTACCCCCAATAAGTTAGATCTTCTAAGATAAATTATTCACTTGTTCAGTTGGCAATTAATAAATGATTGATATGTACTCAACATTAATATTATGTTATTACGTATTGTATAGATAGTAAGCTAGAAGGGAAAAAAAATTTCCTACATAAATGTAAATGTCTTTTGGTCAAGGAAAATTGTTTTTTTGCCTTTGTGTTTTTTTTTTAACCTATATATACTGTCAACATAGAAGGTGCTACACAATTGTTGAATGTGTTGACTTAAATTATAATAACATACAATTAAATATTCTTATTTCTAATACAATAGAAAAATAATGGTCATGATTTTGCTAAGTTACCTCCATTTCAATGCCTATAAAGGACATGAGGAAGTGCTCTTTCAAAGAAGAAAATAGGGAAAGGTTTTTTTTTTCCTTTGTTTTTGGTAACAGAAGATGACATGCTCTTTAATATAGTTTGTCTTCATTCTGTGGGAAAGTTGACATAAACGAGTTAGTATCTTAAAACGGAGATAGGAGACATTATTTAAAAATAAATGGGGAAGTTGGGCTAGGTGTCTTTATAAGATTCTGTCTTACAATGATATTAGATAAGGCTATATTATTAGCACAAAGTCCCATTCTACTTACCACCTTTATTTCATGGCAAAATCTTTACTTTTAGACATTCACACACATATGTATATGTGTATGTGTGTGTAAATAAAATTTTTAGTTTTAATTTAGACCTTGGATAAAAGTATTACATGTACTAGGTATGAGGTTGCAAAAATATAATTATAAAGCATTATATGATTTTATTTTTGACAAACATGCCAGCATTTAAACATATGTGAGCCTTCCCTGCTTTACCTTATGTAAGAACCTAAATATTTGAGAATAAATCTTTGATTTTTCAGGAAAGATCAAATGTTTAGAAACAATCAATAGTCATAGAGTTATGGGATTGTATACCTGGATCAGGAAAGCACCTTAGAGGTTGTCTGTTTCAGCCAATGCATTTATTTTATGAATAAAGAATTTGAGATCTTGGAAGACTAAATGACTTGCCCAAAGTCATATGAGTAATAAATAGCAGAGCTGAGGTCTATCTCATGAATAAATGGCTCATTAACTTGGGGAATGCCATATCTTGTTTAAATACTTTCATAGAAAGCACACAGATGTAACATTTTTTCTTTGTGAAGAAGGCAACTGTTTAGTCATCCTTCATTCCTTTTGCATTAAATGTTCCCTTAAATTATTCAAAATTTCTCCAAAATAAATTTGTTTTACCTTTTAGGTTAGATTCTTCATGACATTTTGGAATCAATTGTCTGTGTAGTCAAACATCTAGCTTGTGAAAACAAATATCAAAATGAAGATCAAATTAAAAGAAATAAATGTTGAATTGAGATGTCTTTTCAAACCAGTTTAAACAATGAATGTAAAAAAAGGAACTATAAAAGGGAACAGATATTGACACAATCTATCACTCTTTTCCAAGCAAATTTAATTGATGTAAAGCGATTGCCACAACTCTGACAGTGAATGAGCCTAAAAGCATCTTTGGTCAGCAGTCACTTGATTGCTCTTGCCAACTGTAAAGCCATGCACAAGCAGCTTTCTAGAAGAATGCTGCTGTGAACACCTTCCAAGGTTCTGATTATATAGTGTAGCAAATTATTTATTCAATAGTAAACTAGAGCAAAAAATTCACAGAAAAATCAGGATATAGCATTCTCAATGTTACAACTTATCACAGAAAATGAAAATATAGCATTCACCATGTCACAACTCAACAACTTATCACTAAAATGGCCACATAGTTTTCACCAAAGTGGTCACATAGTTTTGAACAAAGTACAATCATTTAGTCAATCAATCATTTAGTAACTCAATCATTCAATCATAAAGTACAAAAGGTCAAAGTCCTTCACCCATGAGTTGCAATTAAGTTACAAAACAGTCACTATTCCGTCATCAGTCACTACTCAGTACCCTCTTAAGGGGTAGTGGGAAATACATAGGCCATCTACTTCTCGGTCACAAGTAAGTCACAATTTCATCACTACTCAGTGCCCATGGAGAGGTCTTTTCACCTTGACTTAGGGCAGGCTTTCAGCTTTCCTGGATCCCCTTCCATGGTCCCAGGTCCTACCTGGATTCACCAAACTGTCATCTGGGTTCAAAGGCAGACAGCTCCCAGTTCCTTGTCCAGATCTCCATGCAGTTCCTGTTCCACACTGAAGCTCACAGTGTCCAGTACACCTTAAATCCTTCACAGTCTCTGTTCCCAGGAAGTCAAGGCTGAACAAAGCCACAAATGGGTTCATACAAAGTATTGGCCTCACAGTCATGCTTCTTCAGTCTTCTGCAGCGCTAGCTGGTCCTCAGAAATCCTCAGCAGCCTCCACAGCTGCAGTTGGCCCTCAGCTCTGGCTGGCCCTTGGAAATCCTCAGCAGGTACCAGCTGGCCCTCAGAAGTTTTCAGCAGCTTTGTTCTCAAAAGCAAAATCAGTTTCTTCTCAGAAGTTCCAATCTAGCAGCAGCAGCCCAGCCTTTCTGATGCTCATCCCAAGAAGTTCTGACTTTCCCAGCTGGGGTTTTTCCTTGTATAGAGTATTGCTCCTCTCTGTTCAGCCCCTTCCTGTTATATCAGCAACAGGGGTTCATACCTTCTGTTTCTTTAACGGAGGCTTAATTTGAAACTAGGTGCTAAGGACCTGTCAGCTTGGTAATACAAAGGGGTCTTCAAATTTCTTTACTATTACACCAACTGGAGAGATAAGGAAAACCTGGTTTTGAAGATAAACTGATCTTTGAAATTTTACGAGAAAAGATATTGAGAGAGTGTGAGTACCATACCAGTATCTTATGCAACAGAAGCAGTAGAGGAAAAAAAAATAAGTTTACAAAAAGTTTGGGGAATTATGTAACACAATCTTTCTGAGGTAACAAAGTACAAAATGAGGAGGCATATTCTTGCCAAAGGTGTCTTTAATTGTCCACTATAAAGTCTTGTGGTAATTAAAATCTGTAAATAAGGGAAACTGAGGCCAAAAAGTTTCAAACACAGCTTATTGGTCAACAAAATCAATCTTATGTCTGTTGGTAAAAGGGCCCTGAACTGAATTTTCAAAGCATTTTATAGACATATATGAGGAACAACAGAACATAACCATCAAATAAGGAATGTTGTACCCAAGTTGAAGAATATGATTCTCATGGGTCTTGACAATTTCTTATTGGTTGGGGTATTTTGGAACTTTCTACTGTTGTCATTGAAAGCTGTCCTGTATCAAGAAGAAGATGCTTCCATGGGAATGAGGAACAACACAGGGCATGGAGATTTTCCAGCCTTGGGTAACCTAGAATTCACCATGACCTCTAAACTCCATTTTTAGTTTCAGTATAAATGAAAAACTAAACTTTTCAGAGCCTTTTACTAGAAATGGTGAGCTTACCTTATGAGGGGAAAATAAAAAAGGGAAGTTAGCTAACATCCAGGTTGGTTGGAGGTAACACCCTGTCAGCCCAAATAGAATCTTATATACTTTTTAATCTACTGTGGTTTTATAAGCATAAAGCCATACACATGATAAATATGATTAAGGGATGTGAATGTAAGTAGATAAATTATTGAAAATTAATTAATATTCCACAATTCACTCCTTTGATTCTTGAGAGACATGTCTCCCAGGAAACATCTTATCCAAATACATGACCTATCTAAAAACTTAATCTATATTGGCAGAAAACATGATGGCAGAAGTAGAAAGCAAGTTACTAGAAATTTTATATTTCAGCATATTCTCCCTCCTGGGGTGCATCATGTTTAACTAAATGTATCAGCAATGCAGCATTCACAATGCCTACAGCAATATAAGTATGCTGATATGGTTATTAATCACAAAATGTAACAGGCTCTCTACATAAGAAATATAGCTAGAGCATTTATTTAAATACCAGAAAACTGAGTCCCAAAACCAGAAAGTCAAAGCCAACATAATAGTTATGAAGTTGGCACATGTAGTTAAAGTAGTAAACACTCACATTCTCAAGCCCTCAAAACAGGACAGGCTACCTCAGGCAAAGATCCTCCTCTCCTCACTCATGACAACTGCTCAGCATCCAGGCAGCTTGCTCCCAGCAGCTCCAGACTCCTGCAGTTCCTGCCCCTGGCAGTCCTCAGCAGAAGTCCTTAGCTGAGATTCTGGCTGGCTCAAAGAAAAAGGAGTTTGCACCACAACCACAGCCGCTGCCTCTGTCACTGCTTCCAGTCAGCACTTCACAGAGACTAGCTTGGTTCCTGCGTTCTCTTGCTCCACCCCTTCCTGATATATCAGCAAATTCAAGGGTCATGAAAGATCTTCAAATCCCAGTATCATTACAATAAAATATCATCTTTAACTAACATAGTATATCTAGGAATCAGTTTTAAGTATGCTTTAACACAATTAACACAGAGCTGTGTAGGGAGGGAAAATGATGACAATAGCCATGATAATAAAGGCTCACTTAATTACAGTGACAAATAAAGCACTCTCTTGAAACCAGAAAAATAATCAAGAAAATTAGGAAGAACAATTCCATCAGGAACTACTGTCTTACACGTGGGTATTGTTGGCAATTCTTGAGGGTCTTACATCATTTGCTGAAGCTCATGAACAGTAATGATAATGACTCCGGACAGGTTAATGTGTAAAAACAGCAGGTTTGGTTGATGACAGCACATGCTCCACCCTGGGTAATAGTTAGGAAATCCAATACCAGCCAGTGCTACAGCATCATCTCTTCAGGGGAGTCAATTTCCACTTGCAGGGAGGTGATGGCTCTGGGTGTTTGAACTATGGGCTGGGTCATATTCTGTGTTAACTTCTCAACTACAGCAGAAAAATTCCTTATTGATGGAAATATTCTGTCCATGCCCAAACTTGGGGATATGGTCCAAAAAGTCTCTTAAATGGCTAGACTATTCTGCCCAGTTCTGTACATTGGGAATTGTTTTGTGTGTGTCTCTTCTTTTATGTTGATGACACCATGATCCTAAACTTCTAGTAATCATTTTTTTTTCCTATTAAACCCATGGAATAATTAAATACTGAAACTTGTAGCACTAAGTAGGCTTTTCCACCAGTTCCATACCAGCTAGAGAAAAGGTAGGCAAATGCCTACACAAATGAAAAACCATCCCAAGGTTACCAGACCCAATGGCATCTCTAGAATCTCTTGGTACATTCCAAAGCGTATTCTGGTATTGTAAATAATGGTCACCTACATATAATTCTGAGACCAGCCTGTGGTGATGTTGAAAATACTAGTTAGCACAAATGAAGGCCTCTGCTCTATTTATACAAGTATTTGGAGAGTATAATTACACTGCACAGAATTCCCTAAAAAATATGTGAGTATCATTAGTTCTCATTTTATTAATACAAAAAGGAAAAGCTGGAAAGGGTCATGCAACTCAGAGAGGAAGCATTCTGGTTTTGTAAAAAGAGTAATTAACTTCAACCATAGTGAGAATCTGAGAGTACTTAAGAGGTTTAACTGTAACATTCTGTGGCGGTATGATGTCTGTTCCATTAAGACTTGTGCTGTTAATCTTATGGTTAGCAAAAAGAAATGGAGCAAAAGGAGATGAAAATTTTGATGGTATATCTCCATCATTTATTTCTCCTTGAAGTGGTATGGAATCATTGTACTGTACTGGCTACACACTGGTCAGGAGTATTTTGGTAAATGTGAAGACAAACCCAGCAGCCATGAGGGCCAGTGATCCTGATACCTTGTAAACTGTGTCCTTTTTGGCTGTGGGTATTTATAATGATATCATTCCTCACCCAAATATTGTTAGGAAGGTACAGGACTTGGACTGAGAAGGATATAAGTAGTAATATTATGGCTCTCATTAGACAAAGAGGATTTGCAAATAAGGCAGATAGTTGAGAAACACAAACTAATCAAAGGGACAGTCTTTTCCTATTTCCTACTTCTGTCACTTTAGGGATGGTAGAAGTGATAAAATTTTAGGAGCTGGGTATCTGGATGGGGGGGTGCTACTAGAGGTTATCTGCTTATTTCAAGGGGATGTTGGACTGGAATCTAAATTATGCCATGAGAGAAGGCCATCTCCGTAGCCATTCTCAGGCAGAATGATGGCAGCAGGGGGTAATGAAGGCAAAAGAAGGAGGAAGGAGAAAGGACCATCTAGCTTCTCCTTTATACACTAAACCCTCCTCCTTGTGAGTGTGGGATATAAAATTTCCCCTGCTCCTATGATCTGTGCTGAAGTGAGTATCTAATGTAGGTGCTCTGAACTGTGGCTTAGACTATAGTCTCAGGACTGTGGCCTGTACTCTAATCCTCCAAGGACAAAAGGGTAATATAGCTAAGATAATCAAAATTTGACAATAAGAGAGCTTGACAGAAATCTTAATGAATAGAGAAAAAAAGTATTGCAACTCGTAAAATGTACCATTTCCCCGTGCTTGATGATTTTTCAGAATTACAAAACTGTTTGTTTCTCCCTCAACCTTCTAAGTTAGTTGGTCTAGAGAAAGTACTACTATTAGAATCAAGAAAGTAGGGTAAGAAAGGGATGACTATGGGCCAGGATCTGGTCCAATTCTGGTACTCCTACAGATGATGCCCCCCCCCCCCATTATGAAACCAAATATTAATGGCAAGGAAAAAAAGTATCCGTTTTCCCATAAACTTTTGTCTCTTGTTACTTTCAGAGGAATTTACTACTATTTGGGATAGTAATAAACTTAAACAATCTATGGCTATCATATCTTATCAGCACAAGGAATATCAATATAAGGAGTAGCTTCTAAGTGTGAACAATGTATCTAAGAGTCATTTTCTCCAATCTTGATTGCAGTTGTAGTAGTCAGAAGCACTTGGAAAGAGCCCTCCCAGGCAGGCTGAGTCCTACTGGTTCATTGGAAATTCTTGATGAAGACTTTATCACAAGAGTAGAAGTCATGGAACAAAAAGTTCAGGGTCCAGCTCCAGCATCAGGGAGTTCTTTCAGTCTCATTGTAGATGCAGAACAGAACACTGCTTGATAGTCACATTTTCCTTGTCCAACAAAGTCACTTCCTATCTAGTAAGACTCTGATGAGAAAAGGCTTTGGTATAATGTCTCAACAAGAGATGTGCTTTCTCTCAGCAAGGATGTGGATATTGAATAAAAAGGTTTTGCTTTAAGAGGAGAATGTCCAAACAAAATTTTATAAGGAGAGATGTGAAAGTCTTCTCCATAGATGGAACAAGGCTAAGGAGAGAATATTTAGCAACTTCAGGTTTCAATACAAAGCTTGCCAGATAAAGTCTTGACTTCTTTGTTCATGCATCTAACCTCACTCAAGCTTTGAAGATGGTACAGGATATGAAACTTAAAAGTGACTACAAGGGTGGAATAGAGCTGGGAAATCCCCATATCAGTAAAACAATTCCCAGGACTGGACTCATCACAAACTAGCGGGCTGAAGAATGGAAAAGTCTTTTGTTGTTGTTGCTGTTGTTGAAGCAATCAGGGTTAAGTGACTTGTCCAGGGTCACATAGCTAGCAAGTTTCTGAAGCAGGATTTGAATTCAGGTCCTCTTGACTCTAGAACCAGTTACTCTAGCCACTGCATCACCCAACTGTGCCTGAATAATTGTTTTAAGAAGTATTGTAGTCACAAAAATGGCAGTAGCCTTAGCTGCAGGAAATGCTTCAAGCCAGCAAATAACAGTAATAAGGCAGTATTTAAAATGGCCAGCCTAGGGCATATTTATAAAATCAATTTCTAAATGCTCAAATGGGATATATGCCAAAGGGCATACACTGAACACAATCTTGCAGAAGGTATGCTGATTATATACCTGGCACTTTGGGCAGGCAGAGCAAACTTGAGCTGTAATAAGGATGATACTGAAGGCAAAACCATGATCACCTTACTATGTCCATTATCACCTGAGTACCAAAATGGTCTCCTTATGAACAAAAAGGGATGCCACTGATATTTCACAAAAAGGACCGTATAGGAATACAGTCACCAGTTGGCACTGGGGGAGGGGTGGCTTACCCTCTACAGTCACCTAAACCTCAGACAGACATTTTTTGCCTCATACCACTGCTTCCACTTCTCAATCTCTGCATCATTAAAAACTGAGTCAAGGTTGTCAAAGAGAAGAGGAAAGGAAACATCTTCATTGTTGGTCATTGTGAGGTGGAACACATGAGAGGGCCATTCAAAGAGGTCTCTTTTTCAGCCTCCTGAGATTGGCATTTTCCTTGGGAGACAAGATCAGAGCATTGGAAAAACAGTGGACAATGACTAGGGTCATGAGTAACCATATGGCAGTTAAAAGGTCTTTAATGAAATATACATTAAAGAAGGTATTAATGACAGAAGTGAAAAATCCATGCTGTAGCCATAACACCTTGAGAGCATGGCAAACTCCAAAGGCATAGTGTGAATTATTATAAAATATTTGCACTTTTGTCAGCCATTAGCCAATAAGTTTGGGTGAGAGCAATGAGCTCAGCTCCCTAGGTTAGATTGGAGGAAAGGGAAATAGAGCAAATGGTGTCATGGTCAGAGACCACAGTAACCCTATGTACCAAGTGCCATCCCTTATGAAAGAGGAATCATCAGAATAGAAAATAAAATTGAGATTTCATAGGATATAAGATCAACATTGTCTCTTGGCCACATCCAGTTATGTAAAGGCTCTCCTGAAGTTGGTAAGTCAGGGAGCAGTATAGCAGGATTGAGAACAGAACACAGCTTGATAGTCACATTTCCCTTTCCCAACAAAGTCACTTCCTTTCTGGGAAACCTCTGATCAGGAAAGGCTTGGGTGCAGTCTCAACAAAAGCGTTTCAACCTCATGAGGGTGCTGTACAAGGTGGACACCTAAAGCCAAATCATATGTGTTTTCTACAAAAAGGACAGTTACAGCCATTGCTCCTAAGCAGGGTAGAACACCTGCAGCCACCGAATCAAGCTGGGCTGAATAATATGCAGCAGGGCAAAGAGAAGTTCTGGGGAACTGGGTGAGTTCCTCAAAAGCTATCCCCTTATGCTTGTTCATGAAAAGAGAAAATCTGTAATCTGGGAGTTTAAGTGCCAGAGCGGACAGCAATGCCTTCTTGAGGGTGTTAAGAGCAGCTAAATGAACTGGTTCAAGTTGTAAGAGTTGTGGAACAGTATTTATTTAAATCAGCTAGAAACTTAGTGATCTCATCAAAGAATGGAATCCACTGCTGGCAGTAGCCTACAGCACTTAAGATGGCATGGAATTGTTTCTTAGTCTTTAGAAATGGAATTTGTTGGAAAAACTGAACATACTTTGGAGAATTAGCACATGTGCTAGCAGACAAAATGAAAGCAAGATATTCAACCTGAAGAAGACACCAATGTACCTTTGACTTGGAAAGATTATGGCCTTTCTGATGAAGCTGAAGAAGCAGGTGGCAGTGGTCCTCCTAACAGAACTCAACTCTAGATACTGCTAATAGGGGATTATTGCCTCACAGGGAATAGAGGAGCCAAAAGTAGTGGGATTAGACACCACTGGGTGCCTAGGTATAACATAAGCATTAATTGCATAACTTGCAGAAAGAGATATGCTGGCTTGCCAACAGGGCCTTTTTTAGGTTTTTGAACAGATAGAATAGTAGTATTACAGGGAGATCTACCAGGAACTCTGATGCCCTGGTCATCAAAAGAGTTAAATATGGAGTAATGCCTTCAATAGCCTCTTTTAACAAAGGTTATTGAGGAATGGATGGTGGGGCCCCTCTTTGATGGGAATTGCAACCTGAATAGCAGATTTCAGCAGTATTATATCTAAGGACAATGGTGACTCACAGAGAATCAGCAATGTGTATTGGTATTGATGACTTCCCTAGAGTGCCTTAAACCATTATAGGGCATAATTGAGAGATAAGAGATATTATTTTCATTTAAAGAGTCAGTAAGCTCTAAGAAGGAGTCTTTATCATAAATCTCAGGAAAATCAACTAATATAGAGAAGAGCAAAAGATACTTTTCAAGACAGTTGAGAGAGAGAGAGAGAGTGAGAGAGAGAGAGAGAGAGAGAGAGAGAGAGAGAAGGGGTGGGGAGAGAACCATCAGCTAAGCATTTAAGCATGTACCAGTGGCTTCAGTTTAAAGATCTCTTCCTAACAGTATTATAGGAGAATCAGGCATGAAAAGTAAAGATTGCTCTACTGTGACCATTTGGGGAGAGAGTAGGAGAAACCTTTGAACCTTCTGAAATTTGTACAATCTTTTGGGACCCTATATGAGTACAGTTATCACTTGCCACTGTTGCTAAAACTTAATTAGATGCTTCAGTATTTATAAGATGGTTATAAAAAAATGTCACCAACTTTAAGAGTGATGTGGAGTTCGTTATTTCAGGTGAAGGTAAAGACAGGGATGGCAGGAGCAAGGACCTTGGGATCAGAAAAAATAAAAGGATCTGCTTCAGTTTTTTTCAGCGTAGAAGAGATTATATAAGATGATATTTTTGTAGTGGTCTGGTTTATGGATGACATTTTGTTGGTTGTATCAAGGCCTAAAATATTTCTGAGCTGCCTAGATAATTGATATTCATGACAAAAATAAGATTTAGTTTCATTGTCTACATAGCAACAATCTAGTGGAGGAAGAATGCTTATTTTCTAGACTGTTATGCAATTTATTGGATGATTTACAGAATTGGTTATTGATTAAATACACATTGGATTGACACTATAGGCAGTCCAGGTAAATTACATTGAGCAAATTTAATTTTTATTTTTTGTTATAAACTTGACAAACATTATAAAATTGAAATATTTCATTATAGAAAGAATAGAAAAAGAGGATTATCTATGAAACCACTAATCTCTGCTATCTATAACTTCTTTTTTGAAAAAGTCAATGTTAAATTTAACTTGATGTTACCTATATTGCTCTGCTTGTTTGTGTCTTCTTTGGCCTTGTGCTTTCAATAAGCTCAAGCTTTTCCTGAAATATCTCTTTAAAATCAATATTCTTCAAGTGGTTCTATATGTCTGCAAAGCATGGAATACTATGAGCTCTGAAGAATTAGCTTCAAGCCACCCAAAAAGAACTGAAGAGGTACATAGAGGGCATGAGTAAGCTGCAAGAAATAACAATGTATTAGAGTCAATCTATTGTTTTAGAAAGAGTGCTGTACTTGTGGACAAGGAAGTTTGCATTCAAATTCTGCCGTAGACAGTTATTAACTGTGTGAACTCGAGCAAATCACTTAAACAATGATCCTTATTTTCTTCAACTCTAAATTTAGTGGTACCTACCTTAATCCTCTTAAAGACTGAAAGGATTGAATGAGGTATTATAGGTATAGTTCTTTGCAAAAATCAAGACCCTCTATAAATATGAATGGTGGTGGTTGTAATTGTTACATAACCAATGGTTAGCTATGTAGGAGAACTGGCATCAATAGAAAGATCTTTGATTTAAAGGGAAGATAAACAGTATAATCAATGTAATCATGATTTCAGAAGATTTGATAGGGAAGCATGCTATACATCTATCAATGAAGATGAAATGAACAATAAATGTGTGACATGGTGTATATTCTTGGACATGGACAATGAGTTGCTTTGATTTTCTTAAATTGCCTACTTGTTAAAGGAAGGGTCCATTTGGGGAGATAGAGTCATTGTGAAATGTCAGTGGTGTTTGGACAAAAAAAGAACATCAACAAAACATCTTTAAAAGAAAAGGAAGTGGTTAGAAATGTAATGACTGATGTGTAACTACTTGTTTCATGGTCATTCATGTAATTCCCTGCAAAAAATATACATAGCAGAAGGCCCCTATAATGTTAGGTGGATCCCTCATAAGAGGTTTAAGTGAAGACAGGAGCAACAGTGAACTGATCAGAACTGTTGTTGTTGTTCACTCAACATTAATGATTCCATGTTGTTTATTCAGGTACTTTGATAAATTTAACTACTTCTCTTTTATTATTTTAAAGATTATTTTATTTTATTTTCTCAGTTATATGTAAAATGTTTCTATATTTATTTTCTTTAAAAATGAATTTCAAATTTTCTCCTTCCTTTCCTCTTCACTATACTGCTTGAGAAGTAAACATATTGATATTGATTTTATATGTAAAGTCATGAAAAGTATGTCTCCACATTAGCCATGTTGCAAAAAAAAAAAATCCCCCAAAACCAAGAAAACATTTTAAAAAGTATGCTTCAATCATCATTCAGAGTTAATCAGTTATCTCTCTGGCTGTGGATAACATTTTTCGTCATGTGTCCTTTGGAACTGTCTTGAATCCTTGTCTTGATCAGACTAGCTAAATCTTTTCACAGTTGATCATTGTTACAACATTTCTGTTACTGTGTGCAATGTTCTCCTGGTTCTACTCATTTCACTTTGTATTATTTCATAGAAGTCTTCCCAGAGTTTTCTAAAACCATCTTTCTCATCAAGTTTTATACCACAATAGTATTTCATCACAATTTTATAACGCAACTTGTTTAGCCATTCCCCAGTTTATATGCTTCTTGTTCCATCTGGCCTATTCAGGTTTTAAGGAATTTTTCTCTTCAGTGGATTTTTGTACCTCTTTTGTAATTTGGCTAATTCTATTATAAAGGTGTTATTTTCTTCATGATTGTGTGTATATGTGTGTGTGTGTTTTTCCAAGTTGTTGCTGCTCTTTTCATAATTTTATTGCATTACTTTCATTTTCCCCTAATTTTTTCTCTCCCACTTATTTGATTTTTTAAATCTATTTTTTAGCCATTCTAGAAACTCTTGTTAGGCTTATGTCCAATTCACATTTTTTTTTGTTGAAGCATTGTTGATAGTTATTTTGACATTCTTTTCTTCTTTTGATTTTGTGCTTTGATATTTCCTGTTACCATAGTAACTTTCTATGATGAAGGCTTATTTTTTTTTAATTCATTCTCCTAACCCATTTCTTGACTTTTAACTTTATGTTAAGGTTTTGCTCTGTACCTGGGGTGGAGGAAGCATTGTTGAAACACTGTTCAATAACAGAGTTTTGTGTGTGGATGCTGCTGTTTTCAGAGCAAGTTTGGGGGTTCTGCAATGTTTTGGTGCTTCTGATGTGGTATGATCTAAGGAGAGGTATGGCCAATGCTTTCCTGACTTGTGCTCTAATCTTTATCCAGAAGGGGACCTTATCACCCCACAGTCACAAATGCTGGTGCTCTTCTTGGCCTTGGACTTTTCTTCACCCTTTAACTACAATCTGGAGCTAGGTCTGAGCAATTCAGCAAGGTCCTGAATCCAGTGCCAGCAAAATGTCTCCTACAATTTCTTTCTGACCAATTATCTGTCCTCTTTACTGTCTGTGGGGTTAGAGCTCCTGAAACTGCTGCTGCTGTTGTGGCCATCTACAATGCTTTCTGTTGGCACCTCAGCAAGGCCTGCATTACATTCCACCCCATTGTAACAGGCCTTTCCTGCCAAACTCCTAAGTTGTCTTGGGCTGGAAAATTGTTTCACTCTGACCTTTTGTTGGATCTACCATACCATAATTTGATTTTAGGTGTTATTTTAAAGTTGTTTGGAATGGAATTTGGAGATATTCAGGCGATTTCTTGTTTTTACTATGCCGTTTTACTCCTTAACCATTTCTTCTTAAATTAACTTTCTTATCATCCTTTCAGAGCAAATCATTTATGTGGAAAAGATAAATCTCTGTGTTCAACATTTCTACTGGTCCTATGGAAAATTGGCTAATCATTGCTTCAAGCCTATCAATGGGCAGCCTATTTTTAAAAAATATTTTGTACCAGTTCAAACTTTTGCTTTTGATACAATTTGATATCTATACATGCCTTCTTCTTTATGAGTTAACATATCTTGGATATTGGTGGCAGAACCATGATGACATCATAGAGGAAGCCCTCAGCCAAACCTTCCCAACATTACCCTCTGAACATCTTTAAAGTAATGTCTCAGAAACAAATATGGAGTGGGAGAGCCAACAAAAGGTCAGGATAAGATATTCTTCTAGCTCAAGCTATCTTAGAAGGTTGGAAGGAGAGATCTGTGACATAGGGGTAGATACTGGCCTGGAGCTCAAGTGGATGCTACAGCAGTGATAGCACTAGTGATGGTAAAGGAAGAAACAACAGCTTCAGGAGCTCTCAAGACAGAGACACAAAGGGAACCTGGAAGTAGTTAGAAGAATTAATAGGATTAATGTACTAGCACTAGATATAGGACTAGAAGCTGTTTGGCAATTCCATTATGTATACCCACTTCTGGGTCACAGTTCAAGGGCAGAGAGTAATGCTTTTAGTCAAGAAAGAATAGGTGTCCTGAGGAGCAGTATTGCTTTTAGAGACCTTGAGGAAAAGTATCACTTCCAATTTCAAGGGATCAGGGATGCTGAGATGCAGTATAAATTGCAATCACAAGAAATAAGAACCTTTCCTGGGTAAGGAATGGGGCTGGGATGAGTAGAGCAGTGACCACATTTTTTTCTTCAATCATACCACCTCAAAAGCACCAAAAACTTACAGACCTCCAGAACTACCTCTAAAGCAACAGTGAGAAAAAACCTAAACCTTGAGACAGTGCCCCAACTTCCATGCCAGGATCAGAACTCAGCTTTAACATAAATTCAAAGTGGAAAGATGGATTGGAAAAATGTGCAAATAGCAAAAAAAAAAAAAAAAAAAAAAAAAAAAGGGGAAAAAAAGGACCTGAGAACAGAAAACTACCATGTTGACAGACAAGATTAAAATACATACTCAGAAGACAATGAAATCAAAACATCTACAAGCAAAGCCTCAAAGAAAAATATGAAATTTCAAAGGGTTTGCACAAGCAAAACTAATGTAGTCAAAATTAGAAGAAAAACAGAAAAGTGAAGAAAAAAACATTTTTGCAAGTTTCTCTGATAAATGTTTTATTTCTCAAAAATATAGGGAATTGAGCCAAATTTATAAAAACACAAGTAATTCCTTAATTGACAAATGATCAAAAATATGAATGGACAGTTTTTAGGATGAAAAATCAAAGCTACCAAGCAAGTAGCATGAAAAACTACTTTAAATCACTATTGATTAGAGAAATGGAAATTAAAACAACTGTGAGATACCATCTTACACCTATCAGATTGCCCAATGTGACATAAAAGGCAAATGACAAATGCTGGAGGGTATTTGGAAAAATTGGGGCACTAATGCACCCTTGGTGGAGTTGTGATCTGATCCAGTAAATCTGGAGAGTAATTCGGAGCTACAGTTATCCCTTCCATGTCATGGGGTTAAGGAGCATGGCACAACCTCAATCTGGAAAATCTGTGTAAAATATTAGCCCTCTCTTGAAGAAGTCTGAATTATTATGGTATTAGAAGACAAAAATATGTTGATATTATATAATATAGTACATAATATTATGTATATATACATATACACTATAGTATATTATATACACACATATATATATAGTCCATATATGTGTGTATATATATAGACTATATGTGGCATATATGTAGCATATAATACTATACATTATACATAATATTGTATATAATAATATAAAGATATTTTATGCATTTCCGAATTTCTATGCTTTTTTCTGTGTTGTCTCCTGGCTTGTTGTGTTGTCTTTTCATGTCATCTGTGACTTCCACAAAACTTCCAAAATTCCTTTTTAATTTATTATGCTAACCTGTGATATATTAAAACTGTGATAGAGAAAGTAATGATGTGGAAGAGATAACTGTACTTCCAAGGGACTATAAAACCATGCATATTTTTTGACCTAGCAATACCACTACTGTGTCTGCATCATCCTGAAGAGATTATGGTTGGTTAATTGTTGTCCTTTGTGCTTGAAGAAAGCCAAAATGAAATCATGATGTCATGATGTCATGATGTGTCTGTGGCTTGTCAGACCACTTTGAGCTTGGAAGGCTCTAGTACAGATCAGGCACAAATAGTCTCTCTGAATATTTGGAGTATAGTTGTCTAAATTTGTCCAGCTCACATTTCTTTTGAACTACTGTAATTTTGCTTTACCCATGAAGCACAGTGGCTCTTTGATGTGGGCATGCCATGCTGGGCAGTCTTGTGTCAATATCTTCCATATCTAACAATAGGTTCCAAAATTCTTCAGAAAGACCTTGAGAATGTCCGTGTATTACTTCTTCTGATCTCCCTGATAGTGTCCTTGTATTGTTTCTTCAGATATCTCTATGAGTGCTTGCCTTATGTGAGTTCTCTATAAAAAAGCCTTTTAGGCAAATATATGTTTGACATTGAAATAATGTGGCCAGCCCATCTGATCTGTGCTCTCTGAAGTAGAGTTTGAGTACTTGGCAGTTTAGCTCATGAGAGGACCTCAGTGTCTGGTACCTTATCTTGGCAGATGATCTGCTGTCTTAATAGACAATTCAAATGGAAGTAACTCAGTTTTCTGGCATGACTCTGAAATACTGTCCAGGTCTCACAGGCATACAACAATGAGGTCAACACAATGACTCTATAGATCTTCAGTTTGGTAGGCAGTCTAAAAACTCTTCTCTCCCACACTTTCCCTCATAGCCTCTCAAACATTGAGATAGCTCTGGAAATGTGTGTGTCAACCTCATAATTCATGTATATATTACTAGAAAGTATAATGCCAGGATAAGCATTCAAAATTTCTCCATTTGCTGTAACCAATAGTTTCATGTATGGATGGTACAGTTCTGACTTGTGGAGAACCTCTGTTTTCTTGGTGTTAATTGTCAGGCCAAAATTAACACAAGCAACAGAGAATCAATCCTTACTTTGTTGCATCTCAGTCTCAGAGGCTGAATTGAATGTACCATAATCTGTGAACAAAAAGTTATGCACCAACTCTCCCTGCATTTTAGTCTTAGCTTGTTGCATTTTCAATTTAAATAATTTACTATCAGTGTGATAGCTGACCTTGATGCTGTTTTTGTCCTCATTGAAGGTTATCTGACAACATTACTGAAAACATTATGCTAAAAAGCATGGGAGCAAGCACACAGCTCTGCTTCACTTCATTGGTGACTGGGAAAGGACAAGAGCACTGTCCATTATCCAGAACCCATGCAAGCATGCTGACCTGAAACTGGCATACAGTACTGATGTACTTCATTGGACAGCCAAATTTAGACATGATTTTGCATAAGCCTTCATGATTGACAGCACCAGAGGCCTTTGTCAGATTGATGAATGTTGTGTACAAACCTCTGTTATGCTCTTGCAATTTAAAGAGAGCAGAGAAAAAGGAAAAAGGATTTATTTGTACAAAAATCTTTATAGCAGCTCTTTTTGCTGTAACAAAGAATTGCAAATTGAGGGAATACCCCTCAATGGAGATTGGATGAGCAAATTGTGGTACATGATTCTCATCAAATACTACTGTGCTATAAGAAATGATGAGCACAATGGTGTCAGACAACACAAAGAAGACTTCTATGAAGTGATGAAATATGACATGAGCAGTACGAGGAGAACAGTAACAGCAATGTTGTAAGGATGATCAACTGTAAAAGACTTACCTAGTTGATCAAGACAAGGACCTAAGGCATTTCTAAAAGACCCATGATGAAAAATGCTATTATCCACCTCCAGAGAAATAACTGATTAACTCCAAGCAATGATTGAATTATATTTTTTAACTTTATTTTTCATGGGGTTGTTTTTTGGTTTTCTTTTGCAACATGGCTAGTGTGGAAATGTCTTTTGCATGACTTCACTTGTATAATCAATATCAATATGTTTGCATTCTCAAGGGATGGGAAGGGTGGAGTGGGAGGAAGGGAGTGAATTTGGAGCTCAAATTTTAAAAAAAGAATGTTAATTTTTTTACATGTAGTTGGGAAATAATGAAATAGATAAAACATATTTTTTTTTTAAAATCATATATCTTACTAACAGATTAATTATGGTCTCATAAAATCGAATATTCTTTTTTGGTCATAAATAATGATCACTCAGTTTGTTGCAAACCAGGCAGAACACATGTTTCTAGTCACCTCAGCTGAATATATGGTAAGCTGTTTAATCCTGAGTGTAGTGACCAACCCCTTAATTTTACAAATAAAGAAATTGAGGCCAGAGAGGTGAAAATACTTGTCAAGTCATACAGGTAGTAAGTGGCCAATCTAGCACTTGAACCTAGGTACTAGACTCTAAACACAGGGCTTTTCCCACTATAACAATTTGCCTCTAGTCAAACCTCAGTTTTGAAATACGTAAACTGAATTGCAGACAAGCTTAGATGCTTGTCCAAGGACATCAAGAGAGTTAGTGGGAAATAAAACCACCCTATATTCCTATTGGGAAAAAAAATTCATTTGGACCAAAATCTTTATTCCTTGACTTTCATGATGGGCTTTCCTTTCCTCTTTACTTCCTGATTAAGTTCACTGGCACTTAGGGCAGCTAGGTAGTGCAGTGGGTAGAGCACTAACCTCTAGAGCACTCCACTCCTCCATCCCTTGAGAAGGCAAACATATCGATATTGATTATACAAGTGAAGTCATGCAAAAGACATTTCCACATTAGCCATGTTGCAAAAGAAAACCAAAAAATAACTCCATGAAAAATAAAGTTATAAAATATAATTCAATCATTGCTTGGAGTTAATCAGTTATCTCTCTGGAGGTGGAATAGCATTTTTCATCACGGGTCTTTTAGAAATGCCTTAGGTCCTTGTCTTGATCATCATTACAACCTCAGTAAAATTCACATTCATGAGTTCAAATCTGACTTCAGACACTTACTAGCTATGTGATACAGGGTAAGTCCCTTAACCAAGTTTTCCTTAGTGTCCTCATCTTTAAAATGAGTTGGAGAAGGAAATGGCAAACCCCTACAGTATCTTTGCCAAGAAAACCCCAAATGGGGTCATGAGGAGTCAGGCATGACTGAAGTGATTCAACAACAAGAAAAAAGTCCCCTTTTCTTTGTGAAGTCTTCTCATATTAACCTTTCTTTTCTAGCTCTCACTATAGGTTATTCTATACAATGTATCACTTTTGAAATGTCAATATGTATCTTTATATCTGTATCTACCTGTCTATGTGTATATACGTATGTGTGTATTTTAATGAACCCCGTGAACAGATATGTCCTTTAGCATTGCAAATTGCATCCAATTCCTAACTTTTCCTCTGGTTCAAAAATGACCCATATCTTCCCATAAATCCCCCAAAGGTGTTTATTCAATGTTTCTGGGTCTTCATCTAGGCCTCTTGACTTTGATGGCTGCTAATCCAGCATGAAGGTGTTCATTAGTGATCTTTCATCTTTATTTTGTGAGGACAAGGACCTGGGAGCTGTCTGCCTCTGAATCCAGGTGACTGTTTGGTGGATTCAGGTAGGATCTGGGACCATGGAAGGGAATCCGAGGAATCTGAGAAACCACCCTGAGTCAAGATGAAGAAAAGGCCTCCCCTTGGATGAAATTGAGGTTTGCTGGACCCTGAGGGGTGGAGAGTTTGTGTAATTTCCTAATGACTGTACTTAGTGATTAATGATATTTAGTAATTGTGAATCTAGATTAGTGACTAACTAAGTTAATGGTTGCTCCATGAGTGAAATATTGATATATTGTGAACTGACTGAATGATTAAGTAAGGAGCGTTTCCCCCTTAGGGAAACCAGATGATTATTCTTTTGTTCCTTGTTCTAAATATTGTGGCCACTATAGTGAAAACTGTGTGGCCATTCTGATGTTCGGCTGTTATGAACACTATATTGTGATTTTCTGTGATAAGATGTAATGTTGTGAATATTATATTATGATTTGTTGTGAATGTTTGCCTTGATCTGTAATGGAATAAATGGAGTGTTCACTGTACTGTATAATCCGAACCTGAAAAGCTGTTCATAGTAACATTCTTTTGGGAACCTGCTTGTGCATGTCATTGTACCTCTTACTTTATGATCAGGGCACTTCCTTTTCTGTTATAATTAGCGATCAGACCTTGCCTTCATATATATTTTTGAAGGAGAGCCATACACTATTACCTCAAATCTTAGACTAAAGTTCTTGAACTAAAGTTCTTGACTTTTAATCTGGCTACTGAAACTACAAATTATCTATTAATCAACCAACAACCATATATCAAGCATGTAGAGTACTCTGACATGTTCTTAGGCAGTAGGACAAAAAGGAAATGGTACCTGCTTTCAATGAGTTTACATTCTACTGGGGGCAAAGAACAAATGCATATATAAATAAATACAAAAACATAAAAAACAAAAACAAGTAATTTTAGCTATCATGTACTAGTAACTGAGGGTACTACATAGAATTCTCTGGACTTAAAAGGGTCAGTTTCTCCTACTTGAGAATTTTTCTGTGAATTGTATTTCTAAGTTTATTTTCTATTTTCTTATTTATTTTAGAAAATGGCCCTTTATCTTGGTTTTCTTGGCTAGACAAAGGCATCAGTGACTCTTCCAACATGAGGTTAGGAGAGCCAATTTTCTTTCTGCCTAAGGTACTTTGAGAGAACAGACTGCAGGGGGTTGCTCTAGGAGTTGGTGCTAAGGTTGGATAAGTCTCTGAGGGTTCAGAGACACAGTTCAAATAAATACGCAAAAGTCTAAAAGCTTATCCAAAACTTTTGGTCTGGAAATTTCCCAATAGCAGAATTTCTATATCTTCTAGTACTACTTGGTTAGAAATACTGAAAGATTTGTTTTTCAGACTGTATTTTGATCCTTGTGGTTTGGGCAGATACCATGAAGTGAGAAGGCAAGTAGATATTTTTGTAAAGAAGTTAACTAAAGTATTTGGAGCCACAAAAACATGGTTTGGGCTCATGCCTTGGACAAAAATTTGTCTTGGTTCTTGCATACTCCATTTCATTGTATTTTTTCCTTTATCTTAAATGAATAACATTTTTGCCTTGTGTGTTAGAATACAAGTATTTTTTATAACTGTCTTTTAAAAATCTCACATCCAAGGAATTATAGAAATCACTCAAATACAAGATGAGCATATCTTGTTCTAAACCTCTGTATGTGGCAATTTCATCCACTTTCCTACAGTCAACTTAACAGTCAATTTGCACAAAGCAACATGGTATGTGCAGATCAAAGTCATTAAGGAGAATTGTTCAGTGTGTTCATTTCTGTTGCTAGACTCAATTATCAGATTTTAAAATTAGTGCATAATTCTATAAGAATGTGTCTAGTTTACTCTTTCACTGTGAATATAAATTAATGCCCTTTTCTGGCTCTGCATGATTTTTCTTCAGATGTAATGGGAATTGATCAATTTCTCTACCCATTTTTTCTGACATTTAATGCCAAATATCTCCAGTTGAGTAATGTTTGTGGAAACTCAGGATCCATAGTAGTAAAGGAAAAGAGTACCTGTGCGAAATTTATGTTACCAAATGAGATTTATTCAACAATATTCTTTACAATCAAAGCCTTCTTATCAAGATTAGTTCCTTTACACGTGGCCATCATCCCTTAGCCTCCAGGATTCTTCAGCAGATTTCATCCACGTTCTCCCTAAATCTTTAATCTATTCCTATCAACTGATTTCTTTCCTTAAACATACTCAAGTCTTCCCCATTAAAAATACCCCTCAAATAAAAAAAAAGTGTTCACTATCTTATCACCCTTTTAATTCAATTGTCTTATATTCATCCTCCCTTTCTCAGTAAACTTGGAAAAAACTGTCTATACTAGCTGCCTCCTTGTCCTTCCTCCTTGTACTCCATAACCTTTGCAATCTGTTTTTGTTTTTACCACATCACTCAACTGAATCTCATAATGATCTCTTGCTAAATCTGATACTGTTTTCTCATTCATAATCCTCCTTTATTTATTTCTGCAATTGACACTGTTGACTATCTTCTCCTTCCATTACTTCCTGTTCCCTAGATTTTTATGATACTACTCTCCCTGTTTTATGTCCCATTTGTCTGACCACTTTTTGTTGTCCCATCCATATCACGCTCCCTACTTGTGGGTGTTCTCCTAGGTGGAGTTGGTTTTATCTTATACTCAGAGACAATAAAAAGAATCAATCCTTAAAATATTTGGTCAACTTGCTTTGCAGTACTCACAGGGAGTATAATGGACCATTAGAAAGATAATTGTATCTTTTGTACCAACATATATTTCATAGGGTGAAAAAGTAGAGAAATTCTATGAAGAACTTAACATTATACTACAAACTAAGTCAACCTTGACTTTATCTTCCACTTTCTATAGAATCTTAGGCCCTTAGGGGCAAAGATTGTTTTGTTTTCCTTGTTGTATCCTCAGTCCCTAGCATAATGCCTTGTACATGGGAGGTGCTTAATAAATGCTTGCTCAATTGACTCAGTAAAATCAGTTAATAAGCATTTATTAAGCACGAATTATGCACTAACTCTTGGGATAGAAATACAAAAATAACATCAGTCCCTGGCATTAAAGAGCTTATACAATACTGAACAATCCCCCCTCTTCCCGCCTTAGTTTTTGTGATATTACTCTCTTTCTTCTCCTCTGACCTGTTTGAACACTCCGCAGTCTTCTGTCTTTATGTATATCATGCCTGTTAAGTGGTTGTAGCCCAAGTCTTTGTCCTTGGCCCTTTTTTCCTATCCATATTCTCTCATTCTGTGACCTCCCATGGGTATAGTTTTCATATCTATGCAGAAAACTCTTGAGTTTTTCTGAAAGGGCATTTTCAACAGTATATTCTGTAGGAATTTCAAAATCAACACATCCAAAAACTAACACATTTCCCCTCCAAATCACCAACTGAATTTCCTTACCATGGAAGGCACAGTTATCTTTCCAATCAGTAAGGATAACAACAATCAATGTCATCCTCAATTCCTCCCTCTCACCACAATTGACTTCCTTTTGGGACAAAGAATGGTGTTGGGGAGAGATCCTTGAATTTAGGAAGATCTGAACACAATCCCATCTCGATCACTTACTAACTGAGTGAATTGGGGTAATGTTTCTGTGCCATAGCCTCTTTATCCATAAGACAAAGGAAATCAAATATCTTGATAGTTTCTAAGGTACTATTCAGTCCTAAATCCACGATACCATGACAAGCAGTTGTCTAATATTGTTGCTCCACAGTGTCTCAAGTAGGTCCCCTTCTTACAGTCACCACCCTCTTCACCTCTCACATGGACTTTCTTCCTCATAACCTCCTACCTTGGGCTTTTCATGAGTCCTCCTGCTTCTAGTCTCTCCCCACATAAATCTTTCCTTCACACAGCCGACACAGCGGTGCAGGTTTGATCATGCACTTTCCTCCCTTAAAAACCTCTATGGGTTCCCTATTTCCTCTAGGATTAAATATAATGTCCTTTGTTTGTCATTTAAAGCTCTTCAAATGAATTTCATCTTACTTTTCTAGCTTTTCTAGATGTCACTCCTTGTTACATTCTTCACAGTCTAGCTAGCCTTAATAACTTTCTCATATTCCATGATACTCTACCTCCTATTTCCATGCCTTTGCAATAACTATGCCCCACACCTGGAACATTTTTCCTCTTTATGCCTTGAAATCTCTGGTTTCCTTTAAGACACAGCTTAAGTTTCATTTTCTTAAGGAGGTCTTTTGTGGTCCCCTGATTCTTTTTCTTCCATCCTTTAAAGTTATCTTGTATTGGCTTTATATGTATTTTGAATATAATTATATATGTTGTCTCCTCCATTAGAAAGTAGGCTCCATGATAGCAGGAAATGCTCCTCATTTATCTTTGTGCACTTAGCACCTAGCACAGGACCCAACAATTAATTCTGCACCAATATTTCCATTCAAGCAGTCAATCAACAAGCATTTTTTATTTTTGGGCCCCATGCTAGGTTTTAAGTACACAAAGCAAATAGAGAGTCCTTTTATAAAGAAAGGTATTGTGATAGTAGCAAACACTTCTTATTTAATCTCTGGTAATTTATTTTTTTATATTTTAATTTTAATTATTAGTTTCATGTTTCAGCTGGGCCACAATATAAATAGGCCTTTACCTGGAGGGGATTTTTTTATGGCAAAAAATTACTTTTAATAAGGTTTAGACTAAAACTGTTTTTTGTTGTCCACAGGTTCCCCTACTTTTCTTTTGTCCAAATCTTAGTAGCAGTGACCAGCTTACAACATCATTGAAATAATGCCTCTGAATAGGGTTCACTAAGTGGTGAAAAGAAATCAACATAGTATTATGGAAAGGAGGCTGCCTTTGGAGTCAGAGGGCTCAAGTTTAAATCTTGATTCAACCATATATTACCTGTGTGACTTTGGGCAAGTCACTTAACCTCATGCAGTTATAAATCCATGCTACTATGAATTCTGTCATAATAAAATTTTCTAAGAGGAAAGAACATGGGTTTTTGAGTCAGAATCTTAAATCGGAACTTGGGCTTGAATCTCCAACCTGACACTTATTAGCAGTGTCATCTTGTTCAATTCACTTACCTTCTTTAGTTCCACTTTTCTCACCTGAAAAAAAATATATGGCCAGTTTTTGCACAAAGGATGAGCAGGACAGCACATGAGTAGAGGCCTGGTCTTGGACTCAGAAGATCTGGTTTCATAAAGTCCTGCCTGTGACACATGTGAGCTCTATTATTTAATCTCCCTGTACTCTGGCCAACTCTTTAAAACTAAAAGTTTGAGATAACTTGCTGCACTTGCATAAGTGAAAGGAGTTTCCACACTTGGAATTCCCCACAGCAGATGAAATTATGGGTCTGGACCAAAACACTAAACTATCTATTTCCTTATGTTTGTGAGGAAAGTAGTTTATAAACTTTAAAGGACTGTAGTAGTACTAACATTGCTTTTTATTTAAGGCATAAAAATAATTTATATTTAAGTTGAAAGCAAGTAACAGATATGTCTTGGATTGGCTTACTTTGTGCCTCCACAGAGTAGAGGGAGTGATAAGAAAAGCCCACAAGATTGGCATGTTTGATTATAAATAATAGCCTGGATTTCTCTCTTTTTTAGCTTCTTCCCCTGAGAAACTCATTTCTGCCTAGTGTTCCATTTTGCTTAAAATTTTGGATTTCAGTTATATCTCCATCCCTAACTGGCACCTATAACTATCCTGAACTTTTTTTCTTCTTTTTTTCTTTTTTGATCTTATCTGAATGGGAACTTGAGCTTGGAGGTCAATGAGTCCAAACTTCTCATTTTACAGAGGAGGGAACTGAGTCTGAAAGAGTTTAATGGATCTTTAAGATCTTGTGTTGGCCAGTTTGCACAACTCTGAATGTCCCAGAAGAGATTATTTTCCTTCTTATCTAATCTTTAATATAAATTTGGATAAGATACTGGCCTTTGCAGACTATCATCTGTTAGCCAGTTTGTTTTAGGATACATAACTCCTGCCACTTTGCTTGAGTTCCCTGAAAAATACTTCTAGGCATCTTCAGGACCCTGCTGTTCAAGAAATATGTACTTTGCACCTCTAGTTTGTATCTCTGCCTTTGTTTTTGATTCCAACTCTGAGAATCTGGCCCACTTCCTCTCAAGAGGAGTGGCCTTCTCCTTTCAGGCAAAACAGATTAGAAGCCTGGCAAAAGCAATTTGATTTTGTTTTTGGTGTTCTCTGCTACCTTCTCAGTTGTGAAATCCTTGGAACAGCAGATCCCTTGGCATGCATTTTTCACCTGTTTTTTTTCTTTCCTCATCTCTCAAATGATTTCCTTTAAAAAATAGCCTCTCTTTGCTATTCTTTGGTAACACAGGGGGTGTTTTATACGAGAATTTATAACCCAAGGGTTGGTTTGCTCTCTGCTGACATTAAAGTTCCCATAAGACCTCATGGTAGGGACATGGGCTGATACCAATTTGTGAACCTAGCTAAACCCCTGAGGTCATCCAAGATTGCAAGTTCCTTCCTGGCAAGCATGGCCACCTGCTAACCAACCTGAAACTTGCAGTGAGTTTGCAACCACTCGTTGAAAAGAAAATAAAAGTGTTGATGCCAGAAGCACACAATCTCAGGAAAGGGAGAATTAAGAGAGTAAAAGCTAGACCACTGCAGGAACACCTGAATCTAATAACAAACTGGATAGCTTTCAACTGGCAGTACATTTGGCCATAGAAAAGAAACTGTTCTGTTTGTTTTTGGTCAATGAACAAATGCTACTCTAGAATGCTGCTAATGGGAGAATGATTTTGACCCCACTTAGGACCAGGGGATTTTAGCTGGCTCAAGTCTCTCTGGGTTAGCTAAAGTCATCCTTCCTGAAAAAAGCAAACAAACAAAACAAAAACCGTGCATAGGAAACCACTGTTGTTGCTTCTTTCTTTCTTTTTTTTTTTAAAGACATTGTGGTTGTAAGTGGTACCCTGTATTGGAAGACTGGTCTGCATAAGTCAGGTCCAACAGGTCTACTTTAACCTGTGTAGTTGGGGATGGAGTATGTCCTAGTCTTCAGTTACCTGTTGTTTAGATGACCAATCAAACAGTCTTTAACTCCCTTGCCAATCCTGTACCCTAACTTGAAAATCCTATTGGGTTTAATCTTTAGCCAGGGTGGGGGGTAGGGCAACTTCATCATTGTCGGCCTCTCTTTATCTGCTTTGTTCCAGTTTTCCCCTTACTTGTTAGCTACACAACTATGGGTGACCCTAGACAACATTATGAGGTCAACCAAGTTTGGATTTGGCTTTATACTTTCCCCTCTCCTCTCTCTGGTTTCAGTTACTCTCAAATTTCTTCTTCGCTTTGGAGTACCAAGGACTTTCATATTATCCTCAGACTTTCTAGGCCTTCTACTTTGAAGCTACGACCAAGCTTCCTCACACATTCATAGTTTTTCTATGACTCCTTTTCTCATCATTAGTATTTCATGACAGGTTTGGACCTAGCTTCCAAGGCAAAATTTAGTCACCTGATAGACTAATCCATATGAACAAATGCTAATGCCTTAACGTATTTTTTTACTTACGTAGGGTATTTTCAGAGGCTACCACTGCTCAATCATCTGTTCCAGCTCTTCTCTATCCTTCCCCAAGGAACCAAGAGACTTTCCACAATTAGAGGGAAGACAATGGAAATAAACCTGCAGAGAGACACTCTAAAATAGCAACATCCTAAATACTATTTTGAATCCTAAGGTAGGCTAATTCTAATCCTCTCTCTTCTACTAATTAGCTAATGTGACCTCTGAAATTTCTCTAAGCTTGTTCTGTTTAATGTCTGTGCTAGCTCTCAGGCACTTAATTAGTTTCAGGCTCAGTGTTCTCTTAATTAAAATGGGGTTAAGAATAGCACTTACCTCATAGGGTTGTTGTGAGAATCAAATAAGATAATGTGTATGTAAAGTGATTTGCTGTCATTATAAAATGGTAACTATATAATGGAAATAAGTTGTTGGTGTAGAATCACATTGGGGGAGATTTCCTCCTTAAACCTATCTTTTATCAACAAGGGAGAGTTTGCTGAGAACTGAAAAGTACATTTCAATCATGTTCATAAACTAATAAAATTTATTATGTAAAAAGAAGAGAGAATCTATATACAATAGAGAACATGAACATTAGCAGTCTGAAGTGATAAAAAAGAATATTATGTAGGAAAGAAGCTTACATTCTAAATAGGGCAGGCAATGCATATAAGAACTAAAAAGTGGGGAGAGGAGGTAAGATGTTCTCAAGGACATATAGAAAAATGAAGGAGGGGAAGTCTCACATCCTGCCTCAAAAAGGACAATCTGTGAGAAATTCACAAATGAGATAAGCGGGCAGAGGAAGAAGGTAGCTGACGGTAGTGGCAAAGTCTGGAGAATAAAGAATGACTGGACTAGGACCTTTCTCAAAATGGATCAAAACAATTTGGGGAAGGAGCACAAACTTAGGAAGAAATACAGGATGAGTCTTTTTAGGCCTCCTTATCAGCAATTCAATAAGTGAGTAATTGTGTAGCAGAGAGAGAAGCTAGTAAAGGGCCAAAGGCCTTTTGAAAACTGAATAAAATTGCACTGAACTGGATAAAGCAAAAGAGGCCAGCAAAGGTTAAGTAACTCCTTATTATGTACAAAATAGAAACTTTTATATTAAAAAAGTTTAGGGAAACGACAACAGAAGTTTGGAGTTGGAAATGACACAAAATATTAACTAGTCCAATGTTCACATTTTATAGATGGGGAGAAAATCCCCAGCAATATCTGATTCTTCAAAGTGACCATGTGACTTCAATCAATCAATAATCAATCGATCAGCAAATTGACAAGCAACACCAGTTTGGGAAATACAAAGACAAAAATAAAACAGTCTCTGCTCTGAAGGAGCTTACATCCTATCATGGGAAACAACATGGACACATATAGGCCAATACAAAATATGTGCAAAGCAGTGTCATGTGATTCTCAACCTGTGGGTCATGACCCCTTTGGGGGTCGAATGACCCTTTCATAGGGCTTGCCTAAGACCTTTGGAAAACACATATTTCCGATGGTCTCAGGAACTGAGACACTACTTCTCTATCCATCTCCAGGCGAGTCTGCCCACATGCAGATACGCCCACGTACGAGTATTAAAGGGTCGCAGAATTAGGAAGGTTGAGAACCACTGGGGTAGTAGGAGGAGGTTGCCAGGGCATGAACAATTGGGCGAATCATGAAAGACATGATCAGAAGCATACAATGATATTAGACTCCATGCTACCTCCCAATTCCCAGTAAAACACTCGTATCTTTAACAAATAAGTTTGCAGTCAGAAAAGCACTGCAAGATGTAAGATGTAATTCTGTAGAGATAAAAAGAAAAGAAAAAAAGTTGCTTTAATACATTAGATGTAATAGAGAGTAAAGAAAAATATCATTCCTTTATAAGAGAGAGAAATTTTAGTGGATGACAGTGAACTTAAGATGCTTTTAATAACTATTTAGCTCTCCCCCCCAAATAATTGTGATCTAAATATCTAAAGGGGTAATAATTATAATAGGAAACCAGGAGTTGTCCCAAAGTGGGAGGGATCTATATAATTGTGATTTACTCCAAATGGATTGTTCAGTTTTTTTTGTCTGATTGTTTTCAAAATAATGAGTTTAGCAATTTGACTGAAGTCTTTTTGGTCACTAGAAATTTTTTTTCAGGTGCTCATGAAGGACTTGAGCTGTACACAAACTGTAAGGTATCAAATTGGTACCTTAAAAAGACAGGGAAAAAAAAACATCCTGGAAATTTAAGCCTTCCCATTTTAAGGAAAAAGAAGGGAAATATTCTTTTAAAAGTGCTTTGCAAGTATCCAAGTGTACATGTGTAGTTTTACACAAACATACATATACATATACATGCACATGCACATATACATGTACATGCACACATCACACATATATGCAAATACATATTTAAGTCTAGCACTAAAATTTTCGTGGGTATAGGGAACTCCTAGTGAGGAAACTCCTAAGAAAGAAAATTATTAATGCTTCTGCATCATACGGTCTTAGAGAATTGCTTGGGAGGCTGAGATATTAAAAGAATTGCTGGGGTCATAAAACCAATATTGTCAGAAGTGGGACTGGAACCCAAGTTGTTCTGAGTCTGAGACACATACCACATTGCTTCTCTAGCCAGAGGATTATTGAACCAAAATTTTCTGTGACGAGTCAAAACATACATTATGAATGTTTTATCCCAGAAAAAAATCAGAAGCTTTAGCCATATCATGAACAAAATAACATGAGAAAATATTGATTGCATTTTAGTAGCTAGGATTTGTTACTAATGTGGAAGTAATTCCTAAATCAACTTTCTACATAGTCAAACATTTGTTAGAGGTGGAGTAATTTTTATGAAGATCTAGAAAATAAGAATAAAAATAAGAAAAAATACAGTGAGGAAGGAAAAGATCCAATTAACCTAATAAATTATTGATACCTAAAAAATTGAAAATGAATAGGAAAAAAGTTATTGACATTGATTATGAAACTGATGTAAATTAGTTTTTTGTGTGTTGTCTTATTCATTATATATATTATCAGCTCCTCAAGCTCAGAGAATGTATTTTTTCTTGCTTGTATCCTCAAGGTTTAACACAGTGCCTGGCACACAGTAGGTAATTATTACATGTTTACTCACTTATTGAATTGCTGATAAGGAGGCCCAAAAAGACCAACAACAACCTTATTCAGCAACTTGACTTATTTGTGTAGCAGAGAGAGAAGCTACTCAAGGGCCAAACAGATTTTCAACATAATTACGTTTGTAAAATCTTTAGGAAAATTTAAGGTAGAAGTTCAAGAGTGCTGATTTGTGCTTTACATCCGTAATTGCTACTGCAGATTCAAATTGATCACTTGACCTGGGGAGTTCTGAGATATAACAGGACTAAAGCTGATTGGTGTCCACAGCAAAAAACAACTGGCATTTATATCACACTTTAAGATTTGCAAAGTACTTCGCAAATATCATCTCATTTCATTTTCATAACAACTCTGAGATGTAGGTGCTGTAATTATGTTCATTTTCTACAGATGAAAAACAGGGAGAAGTAAAGTGACTTCCCCGGGACTACACAGCTAGTAAATATCTGATACAATACTAGATTTGAACTCAAGTTTTCCTAATTTCAAGTTCTGCCTTTTATATACACTGCACCACCTAGGTACAATGCATCAGTATGGTGAATCCTTGAGAGTGGGCCCTCCACCAAGGCTTACTTTTTTTTTAAAGGAAGGAAGGCCATGCACAGTATTGCTTCATTAGCAGTGAAGGGAAAAACTAGTTCAAAGAAACTTTGGCATAAGCCCCCACTGAGCTAAATCATACTGAGGGCATTTAAGGATACAACTGGAAAAGAACAAGATGGATAAGACCTACAAATATTTTTAATGAATTATTTTCACAATCAAGGATACTGCAACTATCACATTGGGACTCTATCATCACATCTTGGGATGTGCATATAAAGGAAATGGAAATGACACTGGTTTGGAGAAAACTAAAGCTGAAGAGCATCTGAGCTAGACCAAATACACACAGGAGATTCATGCTGTAAAGTGACACATTTTAATGATACTGTGGAACAGATTTACAAGTTGGCTGAAGATGGTTATAGAAAAGGTTTATAAAAAACTCTCAAATCTTATCACCAAAAAATCCCTCAATAAAACAAAAAACAAAAAAAATGAGTTTATAACTGATAACTTACACACTTTCCCATTTCTCTTTCTCTCTCTCTCTCTTTCTCTCTCTCTTTCTCTCTCTCTCTCTCTCTCTCTCTCTCTCTCTTTCTCTTTCCCTCTCTCTGTCTCTCTGTCTCTCTGTCTCTGTCTCTCTGTCTCTCTCTGTCTCTGTCTCTGTCTCTGTCTCTCTCTATATATACATACACACAAATAAATACATGTAGATAGATAGGTAGGTAGATAGATAGATAGATAGATAGATAGATAGGTAGATATAGATGAATAAATCAATCCATACATGCTTAAAGAGAATGTGTGAGCTGGGGACCAGCAGGATATTATCAGTTATTTTCTGCAATAGACAACATGTTTAAGATTACATAGTTTAATGAAAGACAGGAAATTCAAGTGCCAAAGTAGTGTTTGATGTCCACAAAATAAAAGTTGATTTGATAGAACAATACAATTTAAGGTGTTCTTTCAGCTAGTTATGTATCATGAATCAGTTAGAATTATACAAGACTAGTCTAGAAAGGAATGGTCATAGAGATAGCTGTTCAATGGCCTTTTGAAGGTTAATATCAAGCAAGACATGAAACAAGGAAATAAATGCTCACCAAGAAGAGGTTTGCTACTCTCTGGAGGAAATCCAGCTTCAAGTCCAGATTGATAAAGAATTCTGTATAGATAGTATTCTTGTACAACATTGTACTCATTGCATGGAAACCTAGAACACTGCAGAATGTGCAATGCTCTTTGCAAAATAAGGTCTCCAATCATTCTAAAAAATTGAGCTTGACTATCCACACAAGAAAAACCAGGTGAATTGAAGAATGTTTATTATTTAGACTATGATTTGCGTTAATTAGAAAGTCTGTAGAGTCTGCCCATAAGAATACATATAGATTTATAAACATATATGTATGTATGCATGTCCACCCAGTGTGATTTATATACATATATAAACACATTTTATATTCATAAAGATATATTTATATATCTATATGTGTAAACAATAGATACTACACATGAAAAAAAAAAGAGTAGGGTTCAGAATTCAACAAGAGAAAGAGTGTACTGGATTGCCTTTGGGAAATTGCAAAAATTCTTTTAAATGATTTCAACCTTTTCTATGAATCAAAGGTCCATCTTTTTCATACCAATCTTCTTGTAGTAGTGGTTTATATCTGTAAATCATAGAACATTATGGTCTCTGAATATTTGGAATTGAGAGATCTCCCAAAGGGCAAAGTAGAGACACACAGTGGGTATGAGCCACCATTAATACATTATAAACAGGGAAATATGAAGAAGTTTTAAGAATGACATCAAAGAAGTATAGGAGTATAAGGGAAAAATGATGGATTGTGTGAAGACAATAAAAGAAAACCAGTAAATAGTCTGGATACTCCATTGATTTCCTCATAATGTTAAGAAAAAGTGAGTAAGGTCTCTGGCATATTGGGTAGATCTCCCATGAGGAACTTTTGGAAAGACACAGACAACAGTTTAATAACATAAGAAGCGGG